>OX422216.1:154061823-154794851 GCA_949130495.1 Sambucus nigra | reverse complement strand
ACTTCTAAAGGCAAGGTCCATTAAAAAAGTTTAATTCTCTAAATTTCTATCAAACCTAGTAGTAATGAAGAAAAATAATGGGAAGTGGAAAGTGTGCATAAATTTCAACAACCTCAATAAATCTTATCCTAAAGACACCTTTCCATTACTGAAGATCGACCAATTAATTAATGCCACATCTAGTCACGAACGAATGAGTTTCCAGGATGCATACTTAGGGTACCATTAAATCCCCTTATTCAGCCCTAATCAAGATAAGACCTCGTTCATCACCACTCCCGACCTATACTGTTATAAATTCATACCATTTGGCCTCAATAATTCTTAAACTACATATCAAAAGTTGGTCACCATAATGTTTAAGGAACAACTAGGAGACACCATGGAAGTGTACATAGATGACATGCTTGTTAAAAGAAAGCATAAAACTAACCACTTATAGGACTTAAAAAAGGCTTTTGGGATCCTTAGATACTACAAAATGAAGCTCAATGCAACAAAGTTCTCCTTCGAAGCCCAATCTGTAAGTTTTTTGGGTACTTAGTCACCAAAAAGGGAATTGAGGCCAACCCCGACTAGATAATGGAGATCAATAATGTTTATCCGCCAATGGTGCTTCACAATGTTCAAAAGTTAATAGGAATACTAACAACTCTCAATCGATTCATCTCCAAATCGTCTAATAGGCGTCAACCATTTTTTAGCTGTTGAAAAAGGAAAATAGAGTATCTAGGAATGTAATGGTCGAAGGCCCTTGATGAAATCAAACCATACCTAAGCTAACCTCCTCTGCTTTTAATCCCCAATCTGGGGACCCCATTTACCTATATCTCGCGATATTAGACCACATAGTCAACTCGGCTTTGATGTGCAAAAGGGGGCACCAAGATCCTATTTATTATGTCAGTAAGACCTTATTTAACGCTAAGTAATGGTACCTTCCACTTGAGAAATTAACATATTCTCTGTTCATTGCTTCGTAAAAATTAAAGAATTTTTTTTAATCTCTCTTAGTCATAGCCATCACCTCTTTCCCGCTTAAAGCAGTACTCAAGAAAGCTAACCTATCCGTACGAATGTCCAAATGGTTGGTGAAACTTGAAAGGTTAAATATACACTATCAAGCAGGGACCGTGATAAAAGACCAAGTACTAGAAAACTTCATTATCGAGTTCACAGGGACAGGAAGGCCCAACAACAAGGACTTCACTAATCAGTTAATCAACTAGGAGTTTGGCGAATTTAAAAAGTGGACTCTCTATGTAGACGGTGCCTCTAATTTAAGGGGACAAGAGTGGGAGTTGTACTCATTAGTCTCAAAAAGACTATGATCGAATAAAGGACCAGACTTAGGTTTAAAGCATCCACCAATGAAGGCTAAATATGATGTCCTCATGTCCATGTTACACAAACCCTCTTCTTTCGGTGGAGGCCACCTCGACATATATTGTGACTTAAGGGTGGTATCCAAACAAGTGTTGGGAGATTAAAATGCTAAAGATGAGCGAATGTTAATATATCTACAGTTTCCCAATGACTTAATCGCTAAATTCAAAAGGCCATAATTAATAATTCCCCAAGGGGAAAAATAGCCATGTCGATGCTTTGGCCGCTTTGGGGTCAACTGTAGACTTCGACCTCAAAAGATTCATCGAAGTGGAATTCCTCGCTCAACCCGGCATTACGAGATCAAAAGTGTCCGAATAAGTCCTCGACGTTAAAAAGGGTCCAAACTTGATTGATCTAATCAAATATTATTTGCTAGAAAACGTCTTACCAGCTGATAATAAGCAATCCCACGAGGTCAGAAGAAAAGATGTCCGTTTCTACTTATCACCGAAAGGAAAACTATATATGAGGTCTTTCACAGGTCCCTACCTCCAATGTGTGTACACAAATGACATCGACTAAGTCCTACATGAACTTCCCAATGGTATTTATAGAAGCCATATAGGGCACATATCTTTGTCCTTTAGAGTAGTTAAGGAAGGATATTGGTGGTCATACATCCAGAAAGATGATATTTCCTATGTCAAAAGATGTGATAATTGTTAAAAGTTATCGTCTATGATCTCCCAGCTAACCAATGACTTAAAATCATTGACTGGCCCATGGCAGTTCGCTCAGTGGGGTTTGGACATCATGGGCCCACTACCCAGAACATTAGGAAACTCCAAGTATCCGGATCATTACTGTTTATTTCACAAAGTGAAATACAACAAAGCTATTAGCGAATATCAGAGATACTGATATGATCAGATTCATCTGGAGGAGCATCGTGATTTATTTTGGCATATCAAGGATGCATATCACAGATAATGGAATGCAATTTAAAACTAGACCATTCTAAAACTTTTGTGACAATAAAAACATTAAGAACTGCATCCAATCAGTGGCCTACCCCTAAAGCAATGGGTAGGCTAAGGCTTCAAATAAGATAATGTTCGATGGCATGAAGAAGAGATTAGATAAGGCCAAAGGTGCTTAGGTAGATGAACTTCCACGTGTTCTTTGGGCATATCGTATTATGCTCAGAAGATCAACTGAGGAAATATCCTTTGCTTTAGCCCATAGAATGGAAGCCATTATCCCTCTGGAAGAAGGTCTGCCAACTGTAAAGACCACAGTTGCTAACCAAGAATTAATGGAGAAATCATAAGGACTGATCTCGACCTAGTAGTTGAACGAAGGGAAAAAAGACTTAATTAAGTTAGCTTCCTAACAACAAAATTTGGCCAAGCAATACAAAAAAGGCGTCTACACATAAAGGTTTTAGGTCAGAGATTACATCCTATAAAAAGTGCCCGACAGCGCCAAAAAGCCTTCAGATGGAAAGTTAGGTCCCAACTTGGAAGGTTTGTTTAAGATTATTAGAGACGATCTCTGTGGATCTTAACATTTGGAAACAATGGAGGGAATAGAGATCCCTAGGGCTTAGAATGTGACCATTCATAGGAAATTTTATTTTTATAAGGTTATTTCTAGTTCATTTCTCGTAAGTTTATTTTTAGTTTATTTATCGCAAGTTCATTCCTTCAAATCTCAACTTTTTTGGTTGGGTTTCCTAGAATAATTTAAGTTCAATTAATATATTTAACTTCATTGTTCAAAATATAAGACCAATTATTTTTATGAAATATAATTATGTTCAATCAATGTTTGGTCATTGACATAAATGCCTTAGTATGGTTACACTTAATAGAAAAACTCAAGGTTACATGTTTCTGTCATAAAAATACAAAAGCATAAAGAATTTCCCAAGAAAGAGAATGACCTAAGAGGGATCCATAGGCACTAAGCATCCCAACTCTATCATAAGCAGAATCGTGATCTACAAGCCTAGCATAAAACATTTATCCCCAGTGAGTTATCATCTCGACGACTATGACTCTTCGTCTATCACAAGGATTTGGCCTAAACTCATCATCACTATCATGTGTTGACAAGTAGTCTTTTGCCAACTAAAGAGGAACATCATCAAAAGGGATCCAACTTTCATCACGTCCAAATGGAGGATAACTGTAAGCAGGGCACTCTACTTGGTACTAATACCAAAGCTCGGAGTCTTTGGAGACCTTCATAAAGCTAGGACGTTCAACCAACCACGCTTATATGAAACTTCTTTGGCTTAATCCCACATAAAAGGTCATCCACCCAATCGTAATTGTAACCAGTAACCCAGACTGCTTGAGGACCCTTTCGAAAGAGATACTTTGACTTCACCATGTCACGACTAAGGCCCAACTTGATTGCATTATCTTTTTTTAAGTCCTCCTCAGCTTTGTTGAGCCTCTCCTTTAAAGAAATATTTTTTTCTGTAACATCTCGATAAAGTCCCTGACATCCTAACTTCATTATTTAATTTGGCTCACAAATGAGATTATTTATCGAAAGCACTTGTCATTTTTTGAAGAGCTTGATGAACAAAGCGAAATAAGTCATAAGCTTGGATAATAGATTTTTGACCAAGTACTTGGTCTAGATCATTAGCCCCTGAATAAGTGTTAACCCCCACAGTTTTATTTTCAAGCTACAAGAATAAAAAAAATCATTCAGACTTAAATGAACCGATTTCAAACACTAGAGTCTTTTCATTAGATAAAAGAAATGGGGAAAGCCTTCTCAAACACTAAAAAACATAATAATACAAGGATTTTTGGGAGCTAAGCTGATTCTAACAACTTTTGGCCCTCTATTTTCTTCACATACTCTTAAAAGTTAGGGGCTTTGCCTTGGTCGGCATCCGTCATTTTGTGATTGACCATAACATTTACCTGGCCACTTCTTAAGACATTGTTTCCTTCTTCTTCCATTGATGGAGAACTTAGTTCATGCTCCCCAAATAACTTAGATTCTGAAGAGACATTGGTCTTGACTAAGGCCACGTCCTAGATTTTCTTAAAGTTTGACTTTTAAATGAAAGCGAACTGTTTCTTAACCTAGTCAAAGGCATTTACGTACCCGTGATCAAAGGCTTCATCCTTAGCCTCTGCCAAAATAAAAGATAATTAGCAATAGACTTCTTCATCATATCACACTCCATCCTCAACTTGTTAATATTTGTCTTCAACTTTTCAATATCCAAGTTGGCGAACTTCTTCTTGTTGTCATAAGCTTTTTTGGCAGCGATTAAAGGCTCTTGAGAGTTATCCAATACCATCGTCAGGTCATTGTTTGCCTTGACTTGTTTGGCATCCCTGTCAAGTATGGCAACAAAGTCCGTCACAAACTATAAAGATAAAACCCCAAGTGAATGCAGCGACCAAAGTAAGGAATTTATCAAATCAACAATTATTAAAAGTATCAGAGATAATGCTTGTGTGGTGTGGGAATAAAGACGATCGGATCTCAGCTTATCGACCTTCTTTTAGTCGAATGCCAGAATAACCTCCCTTAGCAGACCGGGGTCCAAAGATGGGTTCTTGGCCACCGACTTGGTTTGGTGACTCTTCCCCACGTTGAGGCATCCACCTTATTGGTGGGAATACCAATGGAATAAGAGGGAACGGTTTTATCCTTCTTCGCCTTCTTCTTTTTAAGAGAATATATTAGAGTACCAAGCTCAGAGGGACCCTCGACCTCCCTTTTTTTGGTAACCATTGCTTTTGAGGAGGTTGGGAGGTCAGAGTCATCCATAAAAGTGAGGTTTCTTTTTCTTGGAGCCATGTTATCCTCCTCAACAGTACTTAGGATAGTATTCACGTTCACAGGATCAAAAGAGGATGAGGTGGAGGTTCTGGAAGACTCCTCCCTTATGGAAGGAACATGTATTTTAAAGATATAGTCGACAAGCCTAGTTTTAAAGATGGACGTGGAGTTGGTATACTCAAGTATGAAAGATACTGACCTAGGGTTCTCTCCACCTAGAACCAAAGGTCTCCTTAAACTTCCAAACTTTGATAAGTTCTTCACGATTAAAACGAGCGGGATCCTTCTTCTTTGATCCACCTGAACAAAACAAACGAGAAAGCAAATGTTAGTGTCTATTTTAGCCAGTTACCAGCCAATAACAATATAATTTGAAGAAAAGTATTGTCAACCTATTCTTCTCCCCCTATCCCCTATATGGTTCATTACCCTCAGGAATGGGTGGGTACATACATTGTGGAAACAACAACCAAACATACCAAAAAGTGGTACACACACCTCACAAGGGATCAAAGGAACTTGTGGAAACAACTTGTGTAGTCATTCGACTCATGGGTTGGAAATTTGATAAAAATATAAGTATTCAAAGTTTAAAGCTTGAAAATTGGCATTGGTTGACAAAAATATGAAACAACAATAAAACATACTGGGAAGAGGTAGTCAAACCTCATACATGATCAAAATAACTTATATAAATAACCCATGTAGTCACGAGTATCATGGATTCACATGTTGTTTTAATTTTCAAACTTATAAGAATAAAACTTTAGAATTGGGGGTTGGACCATGAAAACTTAGGATACGAATAAAATTACCCGAAAAGAGGCACAAACATCTCATATAGGATCAAAGTAACTTGTGAAAACAAACCTTGTAGTCACGCGACTCACGAGTTGGAACTTTGACAAAAAATAGGAAAATTCTTAGTGTTAAAACCTAAAAAAGGGGCTTTAGTGGACGAAAGCTCAAAACAACAATCAAACATTATGGAAATAGGCAAAAACACCAAATACATATTTAAAGTAACTTGTAAAAACAACTCGTATAGTCACGAGTCTCCTACATTCACACGTCGTTCGAAATTTTAAACTTCTAAGTATAAAACTTTAGAATTGGGGGTTGGAGCGTGAAAATCTGAGTATTCTAAGTGTTAAAGCTTGAAAATTATCATTGGTCGACAAAAACATAAAAAAACTTATAAACGTACCTGAAAGAGGCACAAACACCTCATAAATAATTAAAATAACTTGTACAAACAATTTGAAACCCCCATGGGACTAGTGTAAGATTATTTTTAGGCCGTGCGGATTAGTGTAAGATTATTATTAGGTCGTGCCGGCCATGTGAGACTAGTATTATATAGTTTTAAAACTGAGACATGAGTCCGTTGAATCTTTTTGGTGATGGACTTAATTTTTGAGCTTATATATGTTGAATCGATGGAAGGAATTTATTGGTGGTTTAGTTGTTGAGTTTATTTTAATGTTAAAACAGGTTGGATCTCACGAATAAACAAAGAAAACTCTTTTGAAATTTTATGAAATTAGTAAGTGTTTTAAATTAATTAAGTCGAATGGTCACACATTTTAAAATGGACATTGGTGGACGAAAACGTAAAACAATGACAAAACATAACAAAAAGAGGCATAAACACTTCATAAATGATTAAAGTAACTTGTATAAACAACTCGTGCAGTAATGGGACTTATGGATCTATGTTTTCTAATTGTTATTATATTTTAAAATCAGACTTATAACAATTTTTTTCATCTTATGCAAATTCATGATGAATTTTGCTTGGAGTTATTATATTTCTCGGTGGTTTGGAGTTGCAATTTCTTTTTGTGTAGACGATCCATATTGTCTATTTTTTTTTTAATTTACATGGATTTATTTTTTACATCTTTTGACGTGTTAATGTATTAAGATTATTTATGTTCTTATTTTGGAGGCATTTCTTTTGTATCCTTACACTTTTATGATATTTGGTTGAAAATTGTGAAACTTTGTATTACGTATGATTGTATGAAAAATATGCGATGTCATTTTGGATTATAAGCTTGCACATTCTATGTTGTGTGAGTTTTGATGAAAAATGCACAAATTTAAAAGTGTTTTCAATGATTGTTTTACAAAAAAAATAATAAGTAATAAATAAAATACAGTACTTTTGGCAACACAATTTTTTATCGATAAAAGTCTTTCTTTACATCTTTCACTTTGGATATGGCAAAACCTGTTTTATTGCAAAAAGGTAACTTTTGGCAACAAGAGTAATGTGTTGCTGAATGGTATACTTTTGGCAACCATATTGTAGTGATGCCACATGTATACCTTTTGGCAACATAATAACTGTGATGCCAAGGGTATACCTTTTGTCAACACAAGATTTTATTGTTGAAGGTTGTTCTATGTCATTTACATTACATTCAACAACATAATTTGTCGTTGAAAGGTTGACTTTTGGAAACATAATATTATTGGCGCTCTGGAGTGACCTTAGGCAACATAAATAATATATTTTATTATAAATTTGAGAAATACTAAAACTACAGTTGGCGACATAAATGCATGTTGCCAAAGGTAAGCCTTCGACAACACGAACCTTCTTCGTCGCCAAAAGATTTCCCAGACAATAAATGGGCAATAAGATGATGACATAGTGAAATATGTCACTGATACCATTTAACAACACATTTCGAACGTTTAGTGACATAACTTGTATGTGTTGCAATTTTTTTTATCATGTGCCCTTCTCAACGAGAGGCGAGTTTACATTCATAAAAAACGTAGGGGAGTCCTAAGCTTTATTAACAATTTCCCTTAGGAGTTTTGACTTATCTCTTATCAGTTTCAACCGTTCCAAGTGATGAAAATGTGGGAGTCCTCTACCACTTGGACTCTTCATTAATTGTAGGTGCATGTGGGCTATAGTGCTTGTGCTGAGCACGTACCTCTATAAATTTAGACCACATAATTTCCTTCAAAGTTCAGGGCTTCTTTGAGGTCGATGGGAGTTTTTTTATAGGTCGGATGTTGATGCTTTGGTAGGTCTCTAATCTATAGGAATGACAAGGTTCTTTGTTGGTCTGATGGTAATACCGAAAAAGCCCCAAAAGTTGGAAAGTTTTAGTCCGTTGAGTGACCCAAGGGCACGTTGGTAATTTAATCATCTTTCTTTAAGTTGGGGTGGGGGTGGGGGAATATAATTATTTCTTTGGTACCCATCACACGTGCGTCACGATCGGTATCTAGGGAAGCACAAAGTCATTTTATACCAAGTTCTTTCTCTTTTTTCAAAAACCTATGCATCTTTAAAGAAATATTTCCTCAACTTCGTCTTTCACTTTAAGGACACTCCTTTTCCTCTCTGTCATCTTATTATGTTTTCTCATTTTTTGTTATTGATTCTTTCTCTAAGTTGCCATTTTCTAAACATGCTGTATATTATCGATGAGGGCACCATTAAAAAAATTCAAACTTGATCACCATCTCCCTTAGTGGGTTTTTACTGATCTTGTTGATGTCCCATATGAGATCTTGGCACTTCTTAAGGGCCATTGGCTTCCCTCCATTTTTATAGCTAAGTGTGGTAACTTTTCTCCAAAATAGGTTATTCCTTGAATTCTGTCAATATTTTGATGTGGTCCATACCAATGCTGCTTCGAAAATGTGGAGGATCATTAATGGTGTCAACCACATTAACGAATTACATGGGACCAATCTTGGTATTACAAAAATCATGTATTGTTACATGTGGAATGTGACCCATGCGGGTACTTACTATATAAAGACGATGGTGGCCAATCGAGCCCTAGTTGTAAATCTGCTTGACTCCAACAAAGATTATTATGACCATGGGGGCTATCATGAAGAATTGGAAACATACCCCCCTTCCCAAGGTACATGTATATCAAGGGTAAAGGTATACTTGTGAAGGGTAAGGAATAGGTTAGGTTATAACAGTTATTTTAGTTCGTCCACCTTTTGTCTCATTTAATTTATTATAATTGCTTTTTCTCTTTTCATGGCAGATAATAGCACAAAAAATGTCCCCGTGGTAGTTAAGTTAACTTCATTGACCTTTAGAAGGTTTGGGCAATAAAGGCCTGGAACTACTGATCGTCCCAGGTCTCCATCCTTTTTATTCGGCTATAAGATTTACACTATTTGTTTTGTTGCGAGGCCAATGGAACAATCTTCAACCATACTAATTGTATTGGATGATCTAGAGGCTTTAACCCGCGAGGGATCTAGTTCTGAGGGCTGAATGGAGGAGGCATCCTGTTCATCTTTTAAACCTTTAGACGTTTCAGCTGTCGTTCCTCTTCAAGACTCTTCTATCATTATATACCCAAAGAGGAAAGTAGTTAAACTAATATATGCAAGTTTTAATATTAATAAGCCCCCTTATCATTTGTCGAGCAAGGACAATGAACCTGCTCAAGTGACGAGCAAGACAATTGAGATTAGGGGTCCAACCAATCCTTTGAATCTACGAGATTCACCCTCAAGGGATTCCGAACCTCTTTCAAAGAGAGAAAAGACCCTGCTCCTTCTGCCGCACTAGTTTTGTGGGGGAAATCTGTGTCAGATAAGGGCAAAGGTGTTACCCAATCCGTGGTCACTCATCCTGAGCTGGCGTGAGTCCAGATTTGGTTGACAGTTTTTCCTACTGATAAGGCAACTGCTTCTGTCTTGACCCATAGGGGGCTTCTCAAACCTGCCAACCATAACCTTTTGTAAGTTTTTCATATAATTCAGTTTTTATCCTCATTTTGTAATTTTTTTTGCTTAATTCTTGTTCGTTACTTGTCTTCGTAGTTTCTCATTCACTATGTAACGCCTCGACACATATTTGTGGGTTACCTGTGGTCAACCCGATCCGACTCGACCCGAACATTCGGTGTGAAGTGCGATCAGATAACCTAAATAATGTTGCTAGTCTAGTCTTATTTAGTTAACATTTCACTCGTTTAATCAAATAACCGCGTACTTTAATAGACTCCACGCTGCTAGCTACACTACCATATGCTCTGGCAAGTGTTTTTGAATCTTTCACCCCAGGGCTCCGGGCCCTTCTTAATTCTTCCTGGTCTCATCCGATTCTTATATTGATGTGTTTTAATATTTATCAAATGTCCACATTATTCTACTTTTACCGGCCAATGCCAAAACTCGAGAATCTCATCCCACCTTGTGTTAGACTAAAAAATCACCATTTATTGTTATTTACACGCATAAGTTGATTTATCCCAAAAATCACTTTCTTTTAGGACCATTTTGTGTAACACCTTTTTGAATATTTGTATTTCATAAAAATGTTCCACTTAAAGTAAAATTACCATTTTAACTATTTGTTTCCAAACTTGTCTTTTCCTCCAATTTCACAAGTGTTATTTTCCAATAAAAACCATAAAGTTACACATACTAAATTCCCAATGTTTTTAACTCATTAACACTTATTTAACATTTTGGAGTTACATTCTTCTCGAGTTGAAAATGTCTTTACTTCATCACTTTCTTTGTTAAGAAAATATTTTGGCATTGGAGACTACTTTACAAGAAAACACCATTTTCCCTTTATTTTCACATGTAGTTATGAAACATCCATTTATCCCATTTTTTACACCTTTAATACACTTTAAGGGCTGAAATTTTCATTTTCTTGCTTCATGTTTAAACCCAATAAAACCTTCATTAAACTTGTTTATATGCTCATCTTGAACTGCTATAAGTTTATATACATGAAAAGGTGGATTTTTAAGTCTAGAAATCTATAAGAATGAGTTTTATACATGATTTTATTCTATAAATTTCGTAACATTTGCATAAACATGCTTTTTAACACCAAAGACATTTTTGTTTCTCCAAAATTAGAACAAATGTCTAATTTTATAAAATCCCAATTTTTATAAGAAGTCTTTAGATATTTGCTCAATAAATATTATTTCCATATTTTATTCCTTAAAATATTTAAATAAGAGGATTTCTTGAAATATATAATTTTCCCAAAAATCTTGAAATCATTTATAAATTGTTTACACAAAAACATAAGAAAAAACCTTCATAAATCATGTATGCATTATACTCTTACAAACTATAAATACAAGACCAATACTATGGGAACATAGAATTCTCAAGCTAGGACAAGAGCTTTCCACCTCAAAGAATCTTTGAAAATAATGGATGAAGTGTAGAACAAGATGGCAACCTCCCAGCTTCTAAGGTGGAATTTCTCCACAAGATTGTCTCCCTGAATATTCCATGAAACCCCCCTTCAAACTCCATTCTTTCTTTTTAATACCCCACCCTAATATTTTATTAATTTTTCTCTCACAAGTTGTAATAATAAAAAAACCTTGGGATGTGGATAATTATAATTGAGTTTATAGCTGCAACTGATTGCTTAGGGCCTTAATTGTAATTGCTGAAAGTTTGTGGGTTAAAATTGAAAATTTGGAGAAAAATGAGAAATAGTCGCTCGAACGAGTTTAGGTCATTCAAACGAGAAACCAAGGTCGTTCGAAGTGGGGAATCGAACGAGATCCTACTGAATAATCGGTCCAAGTCGTTCAAATGCTAGTTCGAACGAAACGCCTTTCTCGTTCAAATGAAAGGCAATTCTCATTTGAACGAGCACGACTGAACTTTTTAAATCAGGTTGCCTTTATGTTCTATCTCATTTTGGGCTGTTGGATTGATGAGATGTTGAGCTCTGGCGAGCCCAAATTGGACAAAAACGGGATTTTAAGGTTTGTGGATGTTTTTGTAAAGGTTTTTGGGTTTATTTGGTTATTTTGGATTGGAAGAAGAGAGAGAGAGAGAGAGTAGGGGCTGGTCTTCCCCCACCATTTTCAAATTTGTGCACCTCTCTCCACCACAAACCACCATATATACACCTTACGTAACCATATCCAACTAGTCTTCCACCATAACCAAGCCCTACACTGGTGACTAAGTAAAAAATTTCAACATTTTTTATATGCAAACACTAAAAGTGAGATCAAAATCAGTAAGATGTTGTTAGTTTTTTGGCCCAAAAGTTTGAATCTAAATCATTCAAATTTAAGATACAACATAGATCACACAATTGTGACACCCCGCTTATTAAAATAAGAGGTGGTCAACCCGATACTCCAGTAATTACAACAGTCATAGATGGTCCATTCTTAGCATTACTGTCATGAAAATAATAATACGAGATAACCACCAATTATTTTAGAAAACGGATGTCAAAAGTAATTTTTTTGTAAGTTTAAAGAAAATTATTTAGACAATCTAATTTAAAAGAAGGTGGATACAAATAAAGACAGACAATAGTTTGTCAATCATATACAACATAATAACCGAATAAGCTGTCGGTTAACAGACCATTACAAGCAGGTTACACCGAGTATTAAAATTTAAATGTCACATTACATAAATAAGTGCAAATATTGGGCAACACGCCCGAATATATGGACTGATCATAACTAGAGTACAAAAAGATAGAGGCGTCTATAACAAATATCCTACAACATCCTCAAAAATATTATAGCTCCAGGACACTTGGATGGAAAGTTCAACACGAGCGACCTTGCGGCGGAGCACGTGGGCGTAAAGAGAATTCAAGCAAAAACAAGAGATATAGACGGGTCAAGGCCCGGTTTGATATGATATACATGTGAGTAAAATGTATGACAGTTATGAATATCTAACATTATGAACAAGCTTATTTCTCTCTTCATAATAAAGTAATCCTCACCTCTCTTCTACATGCACAACCTAGCGAAAAGTCATTTATAATGATAACTATGCATTAATGCAAGAGAAATAACTCAATTTTCAATTTAATAAGCTTAGAAGTCAATTGGCAAAATAAGATTTCACAAGTCCAAGTTCTCATTCGGAAACTTATTTGAAATAATTGATTTAATACACATGAGAATAGTTGTAATCACAATACATAATGATACTAAGACCATCCTTCCGGGTGTCACCCCACTGGATGCGCCCCTAAATAGCTATCATCTTCCAGGGCCTATCACCAGGACAACTTGGGCATCCTAAATCGCGTTGCGTGGGAAGCGGCCATATACCTTCGACAGTGAGTCATAACCATACCCGGAATTACCTCACTTCGAATAAAATAACATGACAATATAACAACCGGTCCTATGGTCGATGACTATATTCACCCTGCATTCACTAGCCAGGGGACTTCACCTCATTCGCGTAACTTCCCTTATGATAGCATTTAGAGAGGTATGTATATGCAAGTCAATATTCACAAGGTATGCCAATTGAAAAATGTACGTTACATTATCCGGAACCATATAAGTTTAACAACGTAAAATACAATATTCAGTTATCTTCAAATTATTCTCCAAGAATTAACAACAACCCAATAAGCCCTCTAGTGAGATTACCCCATACCAATCTCTAAAAGTCTAAAACTATGTTAACTTACTTTTCCCTAGTCCTAGGCTATTTTACTAATTTAAGAAATTACCTTACATCCATTATATAGCCCTCGAAGTAAGCCCAATAACCCCCCTTCTAGTCTAGAGTATTCATATTCCTAATACAAGACTCTAGTACTCTATTTTACTTCATAATAGAAGGTTCCTAGGACTTAAACCTAGAAGAAAGTGGCTAAAAACTAACCTAGCAAAAACATCCTAAAACAACAAGATTACGAATCGATTCTCCCTTAAAAGCGAATCGATTTGGCTGAGAATACAAAACTCACTACCTTATGCCGAATCGATTTGGCCTTAACCCGAATTGATTTGGCTCCCCATACCTGTAGCCTCCCTTTTAAGCGAATCGATTCTCCGATTCGCCCTGACAGATTTGCCAAGTTTGGGGGCTACGGGTTAAGAACCCTAATTTTGTCCAAAACTCATACTTCTCTTCTCAAATCTCAACCAAATCAACTCATATTTTCCCTAAACCATTTCTAAACCAATAACATTTGCCAAAACCAACTTGAATAAAATCTAATACCATTTTTAAGGGTTTAAACATCAAATTTCTCAAAACCCACAATTCGTTCAATTCTTTCAAATACACAACTATCAATACATTTTATCCACAATAGATCATAGATTTGCAAGTTTGAAACTTGCCTTAAGGCTGAAATCTCGGATTGTCTTCCGGTAGAAACAAATTCAAGCTCCTATTCTTCAATTCTCTTTCTTTTTCTTCTTTTCTCCCAATTTCTCTTTCTCTCTCTTACTCTCAAGGTTTAAGACATATAAATGGGAATAAATGGGGTCGGAAGACTTAAATGCCCATTGACACTAAATTCTATCTTTAAATGTTACTATACCATTAAAATGACTCGTAATAACATAATTAAGCCATAACCGGTCAAAAGTACCTTGAACTCAAAAATACAACATGACACTTATTTTGACTATCTCGACTATTTTAGGACTAACCGCGCCCTCTAAATTGGCATATGGAATAATATAAATTATTTCATGATCCAACATCATTTCAAACCATATTCGTCGCTTTAGGCACAATGACGCAACAAAACAAAATATGATGCTATTTGCATTCACTTAACAGTAAATATGCAAAAAATCCAGTAAATATTATATCTTAAATCACTTAAAACAATATTTACTCCACTTTCCTTTATTTTATATAATTACCCCACATGGCAAAATAATATAAAAATAATTACTCAAAAATAAGGGGTATTACAATAATATAGATCACACAATAGATCACACAATATATAAAACATATAAAAACAAACCGTTCAAATTTAAGATACAACAGACCCTTAAAATCACAAATCACAAATCACATAATATATAAAAACACACCTTCACTTGATTACTTGAGAAAATGCTGTTGCAGAACCGGTTCCAACAAAATGGCTTGATTTTGACAAAAGGGTTCTAAATAAGGAATGAAATGGGAGAGAAGAAGTAGATGTAGATAATGAGAAGAGAAAGAGAGATAACCTGATTGTGGACTCTACGGGTAGAGTTGGCAAAACCCACTACTCTTTCTTAACCCACGTCTCTGCATGAATAAAACTCACATTTTCCCCCTTCAGCTCCGTATTGCGATGAAGCTAGTGCCTTGCCAAAAAAAGGTAATGTTATTTTTGAGAGAATCAACATTGATCGCAAATTAATTGTATTTTTTAGCCCGTGCTAGAAAATAAGGCGGGAAAGCATTTCGCGCACAAGCATTTGCGAGATTTTTGTATATATCTCGCAAATTCAAGGATTTAGCGATGAAATTAAAATACTCATAAAAAGTATTATACAAGTATCCATAATTTGCGATGAAAATAATAATTAGTCGAAAAAAATATATTGTTAACGATGAAAAATTATTCTTCGCAAAACATTTGGTCGTAAAATCTGTTTTTTGTTGTAGTGCTTGTTGCCCTTCACGGGATGCCACGAGTCTAACAATGCCCTTGCCAATTTGGGCATCACCCTCTCAATCCGGCTAAGGGAGAAGAAGACCTACCATAGGCCTCTTGTCACCCAACAACATGAAACTAGGTGATCGATTGTTTTGTCCGCCTCCTCACACAACCAACATCGACTGGCCATCATTCTTCTCCTCTTTTGCATGTCCTCGATCATCAGAATCGTATGTCTAGCCGCTGTCCAAACAAAGAACATGACTTTTGGAGTCATCTTGTCCCTCTATATACAACCCTCTACGGAATGTCTCATTCCCTCTCTCGTTACCTCTCAACACGGAATAATAATCTTTCACTGTGAACACACCTCTTCTTCTTGACCCCCACCTTAGCTCAACTTCCCCTCTCGAAGGGGTGGGTGCTGTTTTTAACTATTCGAAAAAGGCATCCACCTTCTCTAATTCCCAGTCCCATCAGCGTATTCGAAATTTTGAATTCCACACCACTCGGTCCCCGATCCTTGACAGATTCCCAGCCACCAAACCATCCTTATCTCCACTGATGCTAAACATCCCGGGAAAGAGATCCTCCATAGAGCCATTCTTACCCTCTCTATCCTTCCAAAATCTAACCCTCCTACCATTTTCTAGGTGAAATTCTGTGTATCTAAAGAACTCCTCTCACCCCTTCAAAATATGTTTCCATAACCTCACCCCGTGGGCGAAACGCCCAGCCCCGAACTCCACCCTACCTGTGAAAGTCCCCCTTAGCTACCACCACTCTTTTCCATAACCTTTTCTCCTCACGAGAGAATCTCTGAAGCCACTTACCTAACATCACTGTATTAAACTCAAAGTTCTTCACTCCCCCCTCCTGAATCGACTTGCAGACTTTCTACCACCCCACTAGATAGTATTTAAAATTCTCTTCAAACGATACGATTAATAAACAAGTCTATTCAGATCTAATTATTTATGATACTTAATTAAATTCCATATGTTAGAACATTGCTAACCAACTTAAAACAAAAATAAATCACACCTAAAAGTAGCACTTCAATTTTGTACATACACACGTATGTAAGAAGAGCTGCATAGCAAGTGATGGTGGCAATAGAGAGTCTAGAAACATAATAAAATGCCTTTACTTAACACTATATGGAATACAAATTTGATGTCTTTGAGACATCAAATTATTTGATGTCTTGAATTTTGATTGATTAATACTGCTGACGCGAATTCATTTTTTTAAATGATGTGAGTCCCCTCCAACATTATTAATCAATCAAAATTCAAGACTTCAAATAATTTGATGCCTCAAGCTTTTTTTCGAGTATATGTGTTCATTCCACATGACATGGCGCCATGTTGTCGAGAATATAAGATATAAACATTCTTCCAGCTTGTGCATTTTGCTTCTGGCACGCGCAGATTGTACGCCCCACACACTAGAATCTTCTTTCAATAAGTCTTTCTCACTGAACAAAATAAAATATAAACCAGAAGCTTAATCAATGAGAGTAGAGTTTAATATTCCTCTTCTCCTTATTTTTATGTTGCTGTTAATTTTTTCGTAATTATAGTCTTTGTCAAGTCTTCTATTGTGTGTGGGACTAAACACATAAATCGTCATGTACTGTGTCACAAATTTCACACACACTTCCATCAACGTCAGGTGTCTAAATCATCCATCATTTTCTGACTTGTCTAATAATATGGATTAGTTTATATCTGAAGAAGCATATTCTTTGTTATCCACCATTTTTAATTGCAACTATTATTTTGACAACAGTTCTTATACATATATCACCATTAATTATTAAAAAAACTTGTTGAGAAGACTTTATATACTATACCTATAAGCAATTATTAGTTGTTAGCATATTACTTGCTTATTGAGGAGAGTTGATATTCCAGTTCCACCAAACAGTCCCAAAATGTTAGCATTGTCGCCTCCTTTGTTTTCGACATTTGGATGGACATTAGAGGCCCCCGTAAGCCACGCAATTGAAAATATTTATAGAGAAACCGAGAAATCAGATTCAGTTTTTGATTCTCCAATTTCTCCGTCTCCACGAGAATCACCGGATTTTGGTTCTGTCAGCGGTGGTGATGGTCATGCCACCGTGGTGAAAAAGCTTAATCACAATGCCAGTGAACGTGATCGTCGTAAGAGGATTAACAACTTGTAGTCGTTTCTCTTTTCACTGCTTCCAGAAGAAGATCACTCGGTATATTTTCATATTTTTTTCATGACATTTAACCTAATGAATCTCAATGTCCACTCAAATGTATTCAACCCCTCAACAAGCCCAATACAGGACTGAAATAATGTAATTTTACCATATAAGGAAAAACTACAATTATTCTCCCCAGGATTAAATTTAAAGGTAATTTACCATTAGGTCATTTGATGATAATTTTTAAATATTTAAGGACAATTTAATATTAAGTTCACTTGTTATATCACTGATGTGGACTTTTACTAGAAAAGAATTAGTGAATCTAAATGTTTAAAATTCATTTGCGAGGGAGTTAAGATTAATTTCCCGTAAATTTAATAACATTGTTTGTGTGTTACAGAAAAAACTAAGCATTCCAGCCACAGTTTCAAGAGTGGTAAATTACATACCAGAGCTTCAAAAAGAAGTGGAGAGACTAGCTAAAACCAAACAAGAGCTTTCATCAAAGATTTTCAGACAACAAGATTTGGTCCGTCCTGAAAAGCGAAGAAAGTGCACCAAGGAAAGCTCTTTATCCGTTGTTTCTAGTAGCCCACTTGGTGATAAAGAAGCTATTATTCAGATATCCACACTCAAGGTCAACAAATATGTACTCTCCCAAGCTTTACAAAGATTAGAGGAGGGTGGCATTCATTTGCTAAATGCGTCTTCTTTTGATTCCTGTGGAGAGAGGATCTTCCATAATCTGCATCTTCAGGTACTACATTATATCCACTGAAACACTTCTATTACAGTCGCTAAAACTCTTGACCGGAGATGTAACTAATATGTTTTTCCATACTCTATGGCGTAACTCAAAAGCCAGGGTCGTTCGGTACATTTCATGATAAACTTTGTCCAGATAAATGTTATTTTTAGAATATTAAATAATTAAATGAAGTAAAATAAATTTTTTAGATAAAATATTTTAATAACACATTTTTAAAAAGGATTTTTTATAATATTTTCTTAAAATTGTTTTAAAAATATTTTAAAACAAATTTTATAATATATTATAAAAAATCCTTTTTAAAAATGTTTAAAATAGTTTTGACAGTATTTTTATAATACGATTTTTTAAAAAATTTGTAAAATATTTTTTTAACAATTTTGTATAATATTAAAAACAGTTTTTAAAACATTACAAAACAGTTTTCTAAATATTGAAAACAATTTTTCTAAATATTTAAAACGGTTTTTAAAAAGCTTAAAACATTTTTTAAAATTGTTTTTTTAAAACATTAAAACCATTTAAGAAGTTAGCAAAATTTGTTGGCAAATATTTCTCACTCAAACAGGTAAGCAAAGTTTGTCAACACCTTATACATAAAGGGTGTTGTACACTAACAAATAATGCCATGATAAATTGTGCTACCAAACAGTCAAAAAGTGACAAATTTTCATATTTCATCAACTTTTTAGCATTTTTCATGACAAAACATAACCACCAAACGGACCCTTATAGTTTCTTTGATTCTTGCTTTTGTTTTTAATTCCAGTGGTATAAGAAACCTTTTTTTAAGTAGTCTTTTTTCCCCTCAGGGAATAGCTTAAATTTTTTATTTAGAATGTTCTAATAACATATGAAAATATCTCTTTGATACATGGAATATGGACTTTATTTTTAAAATGATAATTGAATGAAAAGGCATCACCCAAACATTTCAAGTGAAATATATAACAAACTAAGAACAAAACAATTGCATCTGAAAATCCTTTCATACGAGTTCTTATAGTATCTTCGCAGTTTTAACATGCCTAATGTGTTCACATGTTGTGTGACACAAAGATATGACCGGTGAGGGCATCTTCAATGAGACAAGCTAATAAAATGTAAACTTACATTTTTAGACTATATTTTTTAAGTGGTATACACAGGGACAAGCTAATTTTGACGTGACAAGGGGTGGGGACCACCTTGGACGGGAAACTGTCATCCGTCCAGGGGAATTATTTTTTTTTCTAAGTAGTATACACACTAGAAATTATTTATTTAATTATTTAATATGGTGGACAGATGACTGTTGTCTGTCCCACAGTCTGGACGGCTAACAGTTGCCCGTCAAACTTTGGGACCCACTTTCACACATTGTGTAGCGATAATGTAAATTTACACCCCCACTACATTTTCTCTCACTCGAAAATACATCTTCTTCTACCTAGTGTGGAGCAAACAATGTTAATTTACACATCTACATCTCCCACGAGAGATGGCCTTACATTGTATGTTTATTGCATAATATTGAAAAGTAACTAGGCCTATACGTGTTTGAAACTAGATGAATGTACGTACTTGATTAAAAAGAAAATAATTTCCTCACACATCAATCTTGTATGTTGAAAAATATCTTCATTTTGTCAAACTTTTTATAGTTTTTTTTTTATATTTTATTATCAATTCTTTTGTTTTGATATAAAACATATAATGAAATAATTCATAAATTCAATGTGGGTCTGGATTCAACAGGTTCAAGGGAGTACTAAGATAGAGCATGAGATGCTAAGGGAAAAACTATTGTCGATGTACGATACCACGGAAGAACCATTCTTCTAACAATTTGGGAGATCGTTATATATCTATTTCCATGATGTATACATGATTAGTTTAATGTCAAAGCAAGGGGTTACTAAATGTATTTTTTCCGCCATGTTAGTAGATACTTTGCTTTGTTGGTAGGTATTGCCTTATATATTAAAAGAGCATAAAATTCAGAGCTTAAGTTTTCACTGAAATGTCACACCTATGACTTTATCATCATCATTAAACATATATGAGAATATAGAGTATCAAAGTGTTATGTACATAAACTAATAGAGTGGTTGTCAAATTTGAAAGTGACAAAGCTAGGCTCCAATAATCGCATGACGGAGAACGATGATAATAAATCCTTACATAGTGTACACAATGGGTCATGGAAACATGGTGGTTGATTTACATACACATCGATTTACGAGCTCACCAAAAATCCCTTTGCCTTCTTATAGTATATACTATTTATGCTCATTTTGTCTCCCTAATTAATAGGAAAGTGTATTTTTTTAATACAATACCTGAACATGACTCGAATTCACAATTTCATGTTGAAATTGATCATGGGTTCGACATAAGTTAAATAGAGTAACAAATGATCCTTTTAGTGTCTAACATGAACAATACATTTTTCATAAAACTATGTTAAATTTTACTAATTGTTTAGGTGTTAAACTATTAGCTTTTCATATATGTAGGGTTATTCAATAAAGGGGGTTTTCAATGAGAAAAATGTTTCAACATTAACTGACAAATTATACATTATAACCACAAAAAACAAGATTCATAAGCAAGTCGGGTGTAAAACCGATTACTCAAAAAGATTAATCAAATAAGGAGTTTTTGATTTGGGTACTCATATATAGACTTTAGTACTTGTGAGTTTTGTTTAAGCTTTGGTACTTCTTTTGTCGACGAGTTTAAGTGTTTCATAGTTGATTGTAATCTTTTTGACTTTGGTATATCTCCTAGGAAATCATTTACATTTGCTGAAGATAAAGTAAAAGATGCCAGAAAATAATTATGGAGATACCAAAGTCTAAATACGACCAAACTTGAGTTACCCAAGTCAAAATCACCCTCAAATAAATTTGTTAGAATTGAATAGGTAGAAACATAAAATCTAAGTAATTTATAAGCCTTTTGACAAACCCATTTTGCATCCTGAAACGCAATAAAGCCCACCAACAACAAAAGTTCTATACCATTAAATTTGTTAAACAATAATCAAATTATTTGCAAGTGATTTCTCAACATAATTATTTTCTTATTTTGTTGTATCTTTGTGAGTCTGAGAATGCTAGAAAAATATGTAATTGTCAGAAGTGAAAATGAAAATAATGTATTAATAATGAAAGAATTGTGTAATCTGTTCATATGGCTCAATAATGATGAATTCTTGTCTTGTGTTAGAGTGTTCAATTGGTGAAAGAAGTAGAAAGAATAGCATAAAAGAAGGATACATAAACATAAACTACGAAATTAGAGTGTAAATGAAACTAAATAAAGAAGAAGGAAAGATAAATTGTAGTGTGATAGTGTTAATATTAATTATCAAACCCAAGATCCAATAGGATACCGCTTACTATACGTAAAGATCGTATGTGGGGCGAATGACCCTCAACCACTCGGTCCTTTACCTCTACACCCATACAAAAACTATTAGTTTGGTCCCACTAGTCACATGAGTCCCTTATGAGAGCCTCCCAAGAGTCCATGATATTAACCAAGCTCGATTATCGGTGCTAAAGTCAACCAAAGGGGCTAGCCCTGATGGTTACCTACGACTCTTGGGTTCAAGTCTCCCCTTCCCCCACCCGAGGCTTGAACATGGAAAAAAACACTGCTAAAGTCGGAGTAAGTCTTTAGCAACCTCAGAATTCATACTAGGAAGCTAATCTTGCTTAAATGAGTTGAATACCAAGTCTCTAACTTCTTTTATGTGTCTATCATCTCAAATACTAATAAGGGAAATAAAAGAGCTTAGCCACCAAAAGGCTCAACTGAACTAGGTTTAGAAGGCCTCTATAGGCCTTATCTCACTTAAAATATTCAAAACATCTTCAAAAGTCATTCACAAGACTTGAAGACTAAGAAAAACCAAAGAATTCAAGGAAGACAACTAACAAAAACTCTTACAGGTAAGTAACAAGTCCAAATATCATGAAATCTACCCTCACTCTCCCTTGATTGATTGTTCTGACACATTAAATCACATTTAATGATATAATCAACTACAACTAATAACCTGCAACCTTTCTCCCCACACTCCACTTATGTTATTGTAGCAATCAAACTTTAAAGCATGGTCGACCATGCTGCACTGTCACTTTTCAATTCTTCAAGGAATTCTCTATATATAAGACTTGGGAAATGTTTAAAATGATAAAAATCATATACAAATATGACATGCAAGAGTTTTTGAAGAAAATATATAGAGAAACTAATAAGAGAATGAGAACTTCCTCCCTATTTATTATATTCTAGGAATAAAACTTGTGTGTGTTAGAGTAATTACAATACATTTAGTCATATGTAAGTTAGAAACATCTAGAGGAGTCAGGCGGTTACTCCCTAGAGATTTTTAACTCGCAACAAGCACCTTGAAAAACCTCAGACCACCTTAGCCAAATCCTGATGGAGGTCATTCTTGTACTGTTTATCTGAAGAGATCTTGCCTATAGGGAAATCATTTCCATAGTGAACGTAGGCACCTCAGTTGAGGGGATGAACAACTCTTGATAGTGTCTTAATATCATTATAATTACTATACCCCTGTACATGCTAGATGTGGGATCAAAGAAGATCTTGTAATTAAAAATATGTGAACGATTATTCTAAACGATCATCTCTAAGTAGCGATATTTTACCTTGGTTTAGCTAAGACGACCAACACCCAATTAGCCCGAAACATTGAGTTGAATTTTAAAAAGATGTTATTTACAATCTCCAATGAAGTTCAAGGATATGACCTTACCCAAAAGTGAAATGTGTCTAACATTGAATTTGATGGGACCATGAAGCCATTTGACTGCCTGGAGACATATATGTCTCTCATGCTACTTCAGGATACTCTTGCCGGAATTCTATTAGGAGCATTCCCTATTATATGAATGGGAATTGTCCGGCATTTGTTTTCCAATCTTAAACTACAAATGATACTGAACTTCACTAAGTTGGCTAGGTAATTTTTCATCCATTTAATTGGGAATCAGAATATATAAGTGGGAACACCTCAAAAATTTATGCACGCATCCCATTACAACACTCACATCACATTTGGGTTGTCCTCTAGTATCTTAAAACCTCCCATAAAGACTCTAAAAATCCTAAAATTAACCCGAGTTTCGAACAAAAAAAGAAGTGAATAATTGATCGGCTAATCACGAGACTAATTAATTAACAAATTTTCACTACACCAAAATGGTCAAATTAGCACCCTTTAAGCGGCTAGCGTTGTCACGGTCATTGACCGTGATAAAAAAATATGCGTTTTTTATCACGATCATTGACCGTGACAAGGCCGTGACAAATGCTTGTCACGGTTATTGACCGTGATAATACCATAAAGTTGTCACGGTCAATGACCGTGACATGTCCGTGATAATTCTGTCAGTAAAAAACCCTCCCTCTTCTTATTTTCCCACCGATTCTATTCTCTCCATCTCTCTCTCTCTCTCTCTAGCGACTGCTCACTCTCTCTCTACAACTTTGGTATGTTTTCTCTCTTTATTTCTCCTCCATTTATTTATATGCGTATGTATATGTGCGTGTATATATATATATATGTAAATGTGCATGTGTGTGGTGTATATATACATGTGTGTGTGTGTGGGGGGGGGGGGGGGGGAGGGGGCAGGGCTGGGGGGAGGGGAGAGGTGGTGTATGTGCATATGTGTGTGTGTTTGTGTGTGTATATATGCATGTGTGTGTGTATATGTGCGTGTGTATATATGTGTGTGTGTGTGTGTGGTGGGCAGCAACAGTTGGGGGGGGGGGGGGGGGGGGGCAGCCGGGCGGTGGGGGGTAGGGGGGGGGCTGTGTGTATATGTGCTATGTGTATTTTTTTAATTAAATTTTTATTGGTTTATTAGATATTGCCCCTCATATTGTAGTGGCCCTTGTAAAAGAATTGATTGATTTAATATCGATTGATTGTTATTTTTTTTGTAAATTAATAATTAGTGCCCCTTTCATATGCAAGTAGGATTGCCCCTCATTATAAATTAGTAAATTAATAATTGTATACTTTAATTGTTAGTTTAATTGATGAAAATAATTAATTGAGTAGATGAATTAGAAGGAGTACGGGATACACATTTGTTGTTGCCATTGCGGTTGGATTATAGTGGATCGATGTTGGGTTGGTTAATTTTAAAAGTGGCATGACTAATGGATTATTGTCCATATGGGGGTTGGATTTTTCAATTTTTTTTGAAAATTACTTTGTATAATGAACAATATACATATAGTATGATAATTAAATGAAACATACTTGAAATTACATATATTGCGCATAGATACTAGCCTTATGCGTACGCATTCAATAACCCTTAGAACCGTTCGAGAGTCATTACCCATGTAATGAGATCTCTCGAATTGTCCCGTTTGGACAGTTTGGGACTGCATAATTTCTATATAATAATATTCTTAGTCGCTTAAAGTTGTTGTTACTTTTCTGCAGTCGTATCCTAATGTTTTCTGGGTACATACTAGATTGACAAGTGTGACTGTTATTTTAATTGATCAATTGAAATAACACTCACACTTGTCAATCTATGTCGTGTACTTGGAGAACTACGGGGATATGCTGCCGAATTTTTCTCAAATCGTAACAATGTGCATGAGTTGTTTAGCATATTACAGAAAAATACGGTCTTGAATGGGATAGGACTACTCACCCTTTAGAGGAGATGGAGGAAATAGAAATTTCTATTATAAATTGAATTTGAATTTGAAATTTAAAAATCGAATATAAATAAGATATAATTAAATGAAACATACTATAAATCTAAATTTTGTTATACTAATCCATGAATATACGCTTCTTACCTTCAATAGGTGATTAGTTGTGGTAGCTGTGATGGGATATCCGAAATACAAAGAGTGGATATGTGAGACAAATAGAATGGGGGATGTGTTTCGCAGAGGTGCTAATGAATTTGTGAAATACACAAAGAGATGTCATAATGATGAAGAGTTTTCGTGTCCATGTGCTAGGTGTAAGAATGGTAAGGTGTTTGAGTGAAAACAGTTGAACTACATTTGTTAAGATCGGGTACGTAAGATAGTTATTGATTTTGGAGTTTTCACGATGAATTGAAAGTTCCTTTTGTCCCCGAACAACCTTCACAATAACCTTCAACAAGTAGGATATACGTAGAAGGGGACGATGTAGATCATAATATGTTAGAGGATTTAGTTGATGATGCGTACGGAGTTTATGAAGTAGAGGAGAATGAGGTTACTGATGATGTACAAGGTTCAAGTGCTCGTGAAGATATCACGATAAACCTTGACGATGACTACCGAAAGGAGTATGAAAATCTCGATCGTTGTCCGGTTTGTGATGAACCTAGATATGTCCAATCTACTAGTAAAGAAGGCACAAGCTCAAAAGTGACTAAAAAAGTGTTGAAATATTTTCCCGTTGGGCCTAGATTAAAGCGATTTTTCACACTACCATGGATAGCGGAGGCAATGACTAGGCATGCTAGGGCAGAAGTAGGGGGTAATCTCATGCGTCATCCTATTGATTCTACAGCTTGGAGGAGGATGAATTATGAGTATCCCGATTTTGCTCGAGAACAGCGCAACATTCGTTTGGCTATATCAACAGATGGTTTCAATCCATTTGGAAATATAAGCACCAATAAAAGTGTATGGCCAGTGATCCTAGCCCCACTCAACCTCACTCCTTCACTGTGTATAAGACCTGAATTTTTGATGACGTCTTTATTAATACCTGGGCCAAAGGCACCAAGTGATGACATCGAAGTTTACCTAGCTCCTTTGGTAGAAGAATTAAATGAGTTGTGGGAAGAGGGTGTACAATTATTTGACTCTTTTAGAAAATAAGAGTTTACGCCGAAAGCTATGTTGATGTGGGCAATTCGTGATTTTTCAGCTTATGGGACATTATCGGGTTGTGTAGTACATGGTTATTTGGGATGTCCTATTTGTGGAGAGGAGACTGAATCTCTTCGTCTATCCTTTAGCTCAAAAAATGTATACCATTGCCATAGGAGGTTTTTACCCCCGGCTCATAGTTTCAGATTTGAGAAAGGTTCCAATCTTTTATTTGGCGGGGTTAAACATAGGCTACCGCCGAGACAACTTTCAAGTTCAGAAATTGAAAGTAAATCTTTTGAATGTGGCCCTAATATGCTAGGTAAGAATCCCAAATTTAAGAATGTCAAGCAAAAGAAGACCCCAACTGGGAATGAAACTGAGATAAGAAAGGCATGGTCTAGGAGGTCAATTTTATTTGACTTGCCTTGTTGGAAGAATAACTCGATGCACCATGTATTAGATGTGATGCATGCAGAGAAGAACTTCGCTAAACATATTGTGAGCACTTGCCTTGGGTGGAGTCATTCGAAGGATGGAGAAAATGCACGAAAAGACCTTAAATCGTTGAAACTTAAGCCACCACTATGGTTGAAAGAAGATAGTAGGGGAAGGACAATAATTCCCCCATGTGCGTTTACTTTGACGAGTGGGGAAAGGAAGGTTCTTTTAGACACAATATATAATTTGAAAGGCCCATCTAATTTTTCGTCCAACTTGCAAAGTATTGTGAAATATGCTACTCATGATTTACATAAGTGTAAGTCCCACGATTGGCATGTGATCTTGCAATTGGTTCCTCTATTGTTTAAGCACTGTTTCTCCAAGCACAAGGATTTGCGTAGGGCTATTATGCAAATTAGTATTACATTCTCACTCTTTCGTGAGAAGGTAGTCAATCGAGAACACATAGTGGTCGCAAAATTGGCGGTGATCGAAGCGATTTGTGTGTTGGAGAAGTACTTTCCCCCAGCATTCTTTGACATAAGTGTTCACTTGTTGGTACACCTATGCGTCGAGGCACTTCTTTGTGGTCCAGTTAGATATCGGTGGATGTATACGTCTGAAAGATTGATGAAAGTTTTTAAAGATTACGTCAAGAATACGTGATACATTACAGGATCAATTGCAGAGGAATACATCACCGTGGAGTCATCAATATATACTCGAGAATATATGCCTGACTCGACCAGCGTTGATGAAACTGACGAGTTCGTCGATGATGGTGGTCATGTGATGGGAAAAGGAGTGAAATTAACGAGTTTGCACCATGAACAAGTAGCTCGTTATCTATTTGACACATATGAAGATGTCGAAGAATGAAAAAAGTAAGTTTAAATTATTTTAATGTTTAACATTATTTTAGAATATTTTAGATTATTTTATACATGATTAATTTTGTAATATGCAGAAAATATGAAGCATGTGAGAACAATAAAAGACGAAAAACAATGGTACAATCAGACATCGAATTTAGGCTGTGGTTGTCACAAGAGGTGATTATAATGAAAATGGTTGTTATATAACGTTACATTACGCTCAAACTTTACAACTAATCTAATTAATTTATCTATATTCTCAGCTCTTAAAGACGGGTGATGCGACATCAAGGCTTGCTCGTCTAGCCATTGGACCCTTGTTCGTGGCACAAGAGTACAAAAGTATCGATTGAATGGTTACGTATTCGGTGCAAAAGTGTACGAGGAAAGTACAAATGTACAGAACTCGAACATATTATACAAGGCTCTTACTTTCTTTCGAGCGAGCGCAAAAGAAAAAAACCTCGTTGAAGCTGAAATGACTTACTATGGTGTATTTCAAAATATATTTGAATTGGATTATATAAGCTTCAAAGAGGTTGTATTTTACTGTGACTGGGTAAGAGTTGAGGATAAAAATACTTGTAAAGTTGATCCTATCACCAAGTTGATCATGGTTGACTTGTCCAAGTTGAAGAGCAACGACCACGTGAGCGATGAGCCATTGTTTGTGCATTTCAAAAGGTTAATCAAGTGTTTTACTCGGAGTATATCAACAACGAGCCGTGGTCAATTGTCTTACACGTGCCAAAGCATCTAAATAGTAGTGTGGATGACTTGGCTGGTCCTACCGACTATCAATCCATTTTTGATGATAACTCGAATTTGAAATAGTTTTTCAATTTGTAATAAATATTCCAATTTGTACTTCATTAATCCATTTTTAATGATTTTAATTGATTTGCACTTTATCATTTTCTCTTTTGTGTAGTGTGCGTGTGTGTGGGCAGTAGGGGTTGGGGTGGGGATGTTTCAGATTTTTAGTAATTGTACATATTATGAGCTAGATGCTGTTGTTTTGGAATTCAGAATTGAGGTATTAAACAGTAACAATTCATTTGGATTTGTATTAATTGTACATAGTTGCATGTTTTCTTCTAATTCATTTGATTTGTACTAATAACAACATTTTTTTTACAGCAAATGTCTCTTTTAGGTATTAAGGCGAGGATGATGATGCTGATTATGATGATGTCGTCTGGGCTCGGTGGTAGCGGAGGTGACGAGGGCTCCTTGATCCCTAGGCTCCCCAAATATGAAAAATTGGGGATGGCCATTGAGAACAAGATGGGGCTATTAGTGAGATCCCTCGAGCTGGTAAAGACGATCATCGGCTCGGGGTACACTAGTTGGAGGGAGGTGCGAAATGAGCTCAAGTTAGCAATTTGGGTAGCACTACAGGTAATGTATTTATATTTATATGAATATGAATATCAATTTCGATTTTGATTTTGATTTCGATTTTAATTTCAATTTCATTTTATATTTATATTTTATATTTATAAAATATAATTTCGATTTTAATTTCATTTTATATTTATATTTAATTTCAATTTCAATTTCAATTTCATTTTATATTTATATTTATATTTATTCGCAAGTAACATTGTATTTGTTGGACATGAATAATTCAGCCTGGATCCAAAGCTACGCGATTATGTCTTGGAGCAGTTGAGGGGGCAACACAAGACGTGGAAGAAAAATATGCGGACCCAGTACTTTGGGAAGACCCGAGAGTCCTTTATCCGAATGCCTGAATCCGTCCTTTTGAAGGAGACGATCTCATTGGCACAATAGCAAAAGTTAATTGACAATGAGATCGGGGAGAGACAATTGGCAACTCGCTAATTGGGGAGGGAAAATCGAGCAAAAAAGACGGACGTGCACTACTCCGGCCGGACGTCTTATGCCGAGGTGGAGCATAGGATGATGGTAAGATTTAATTTTTTTTATAACTGTGGAAATATATTATTCTGCATTATTTTACTTTGCGCTATACTAATTTTACTTTATTTATTTCAGGGGACAGGGAGTGGCCTTGGGGGTAGGCCACATAGGCTCGATACTTATGTGGCTATTCGGACGAAGAAGGGGAAGGATAAGGAGGTGTCCCCGAGCGTCATGGCCATGATTGTAAGTAATCCAACAGTTTACTTTTTGTTAATTACGTTATCATTTTTTTTATTTATTTTTTACTAATCACGTGCTTTTTGTCGTTTCAGGCAAAGCTTAAGGAAGTGCATGAGTCGTAGTCTGATGCCGACATGGAATCTTTATCCACAGACGCATTCGGCCAATTTCTTGGCGCTGATCGCAAGGGGAGGACAAGGGGGGTGAGCTCGCAAGTGTCCAAATCTAGGATCATCGGATTGGAAACGAGCGACACCGGGTTGGCTCGAACGATGGACTCGCATGACGAGAAGCTGTCCCTTTTGGAGGTGACGGTCCAAGATATGTTCTCATTCATGAAGCGTTCATTGGGCATAAACTGTATGGAGAAAGGGAAGCAGAAACTGGTGGAGGATGACGGGCAGGAGGACGATGATGTGGACCTAGCTGTTTCATCGTCGAACCGTGCAGACTTTGATGATCCAGTCCCCTATTTGGCTCCCTTCGACCGACCGATGTCGACACTTGGTTGACCGAGCGTGTTTATACGGGACATATTTGATGGCCAGTGGATAGGGCGGGGGTTGAGCAACCCGAATACCATCCAGGGTATGCCAGTTCATGGACATTCGCTTCAAGACATCGAGTCCAAGGTGCTTGTTGATACCAAATTTAGTCTGCTGACATGGCTCAATTGAGTGAAGACACGTGGTAATTTGCGTGGAAATAACAAACACTTTCGAACAACACCTTGGCTCCGAGTAACCATAATGCAACGAGGAACTCTGCTTCCCCGATAAACTCAGACGCTCCGACCTACAAGAACTCTCCGAGGAACTTTTGAGTACCGAGGAACTTAGGCGGTCCGAGCAGCTTAGTCGGTCCGAGCTGCATCTCGAATAAAGCATTAATAGCAGGATAATCAACAGATTGACTGCGCATTAAATTCTTATTATTATCATACAGATGTATATGCCTAAGGGCCATTGAATGTATTACCCTTTCACATTACAGCATTAGGGCTATAAATACATTGTATTATCCTCATTGTAAGGGGACCGAAATTTCTTGAGAAAACTTGTAATCGAGAATTCCCAAAAAGTCAGAAATAACAGAAACAGTGGACGTAGGCCATTCTTATAAGGCTGAACCACTTTAAAATTTCTTTGTCTCATTTTATTTATCTGTGATTAAATAATTAGATATAATCTAATTTTTTACATCAACAGATTGACGCCGTCTGTGGGAAACGACTGGTAATATCGTTTTTCATCAAAAACAATTCATCACAAATGGCTGATATTCCAGAACCCAACAATCGAAACGCTGGAAGCCCTCCAAATCCATCTGCTCTGCCCAATATTCCAGATCTGGCTGAAATAATGACAAATCTGGCCCAGGGCCAGACAGTCATGCAAGAAACTATGCGACAACTCATACGAACCCTCCATGGCAATGCACCAACCCATTCAGAATCGCGAAGTATTCAAAGAAATACCCGTTTACCTTCTTCGCGTACTAGGCGTACCGATTCATATCGTACTGAGGAGTCTGAAGATTTTTCTTAACAACCTGGACGAACTTCGTCGGTACGAGCCACAGATACTGAACAACGTATTACTCTCTCTCCAGAAAGGACCAGTGCACTAGAAAGATTAAGAAGAGTATCTCTTTTTGATCGATTAGGTCCTAGGAGGAGCAAAAGTCCTCCTAGAGCCGCATCGAGGAGTTTTCGACGACCATCAAACTGAAGGGAAGGATCTGCCCAACCGCGACCAGCTGCTCGTCAAGATAGATCCCAGGAAGCCACATCAACGTGATCAGTTGCTCGAACCAACAGGCCCGAGGAAGGAAACGATGCGTGGAAAGGCTCTATTCATAGGCTGTAGGATAGATTAGGGGAAATGGCTAAGGCCAAGAACCCTTTACAATAAACTTTTGTTCAAGGAACACCTTTTGTCCCGGCCATTGTAGATTTTCCAACACTATCAAAGTTCAAAGCACCTATTGTGACTCCAAAATATGATGGAAAGACCGACCCTGTCCTTTATATAGAACAATACCAAGCTACAACCGACATCTATGCTGTTCCAGATGAGATGAGATGCAGAGCATTCTCGGGAACTCTTACCGGATCTGCCCAAATATGGTATAATAATATTCCTCGGGGTAAGATCTCAACTTTTTTCTAACTGGCCGAATTATTCATTGGGAATTTCTGTTTTGGGGCAAAGCCAGTTAAACGAGTAGTGCATTTGTTAAGTGTTACACAAAAAGCTGGTGAAAGTACCAGAGATTATATAACTCATTTTAATAACGAGAAACTCGAAGTCATTGATTATGAGGAAAAGACAGTGATTACCGCCTTGATGAGTGGACTACTGCCCAACAAGTTGTACTACACTTTGGCCAAAGATCCACCTAGAGCCATGTCAGATCTGATGGGAAAAGAAGCCAAGATTATGAATGCCGAGGAGGTTATGGCTGCGAAGAAGAATATGGATGCCAAAGAAACCAAGGTGGAAGGTGATAAAGCTAAGAAGAAAGAGCATAAGAACAATGGTAATGACAAACACTCAAAAACAAGGTCGTCATGGGAAGTATTGGAGAAATTTGATAATTATACTCCTTTGAAGAAAGATATCAACCATGTTCTAGAAGAAATCAAGAACAACGAGGAATTAAACTGGCCAGAGAAAATGAAGGCAGAGTTTTACGAGTTTCACAAAGATCATGGCCATATGAACAAAAATTGCATAGCTCTTAGAAAGAGATTGAAACACTCATCAGACGAGGAAAACTGATAAAATATGTTGATCGGAGGAATGATAGAAGAAACAACGACCGAACAAGGGAGAGGTCTAGATCTCCTCGTCGAGCAGAGGAGAACAAGAAAAGAGACCATGAAATTGATCCAGAAGACGACCCTGATCTTCCCAAGAGACCAAGGCAGCCAGAACGTGAAGTATTTTCAATACGCTTTGGGTCATTTGACTGTAATGTTATTACAGGCGGAGATGCAGGAGGATGAGACCTTACTGCAGAGAGAAAAGCTTACCTCTGTGAGGCTCAAGCTTGCTCATACATTCAACGAATAAATCTAGCTGAGGAGGATTGCCCGAGAAAGGTAAACAAAGAGAATTTGGTCATTGGTTTCTCAAAGAACGACCTCGCAGGTGTTCTATATCCTCATGATGACCCATTGGTGATCAAAATGAGGATGAAAGAGGTAATGATTTCAAGAGTACAGGTAGACAATGGTAGCTCGGCAGACATCATGTTCTACTCGTGCTTCGACAGTTTAAATCTAAAGCTATCTCAACTGGAGCCTTATCATAGACCCCTCCTCGGTTTTGCTGGCGAGAAAGTATTTTCACTTGGGACGATCAAGTTGGATATATTCATTGGTACATGGCCTGCTTGTCGAACAGAAATAATACGCTTCTTCGTGATGGATAAGAATGTTTAATCATCATACAATATCATCATGGGAAGAGTAGGATTGAAGAAGTTCGAAGCTGTACCATCCACGGTACATCAATGCCTAAAATTTCCAACAAATTTTGGAGTAGGAGTTGTGAAAGGTGATTAGAAAGTAGCTCGGGAATGCTATTATTCATCCGCCGAGCAAGAGGAAATGGAGGAATCAAGGAAAAATACCACCACCTATCAAGTGGATGAAGGTGCAGAAATTGAAACATTAGATCCTAGAGATGAGTCGCAACTCGTGAAGGGTCAAGTGGTGGAAGCTACTGAAAACATCATTCTGGACGACGAGCACCCTGAATGAACTACTCAAGTAGGTTCGTCGTTGGAAGCCTCACTAAAGAAGAAATTGATAACTTTCTTAAGAAGCAGAAAGCAAACTTTTGCGTGGAGTCATGAGGATATGCCTGGGATAGACCCAAATTTCTTATGTCACGAACTCAATGTGAATAAGGAGATCAAGCCTGTGAAGCAGATAAGAAGAGTATTCAGTCCCGAGAAGAACCAAGTTATACAGGAAGAAGTCGAGAAGCTCCAGAAAGCTTGTTTTATTGAAGATGTTAAATATCCAGACTGGTTAGCAAATGTGGTGATGGTGAAAAAGAAGAGTAACAAATGGAGGATGTGTGTAGACTTCACCGACCTCAATAAAGCATGCCTAAATGATCACTTTCCGCTGCCCCGAATTGATCAACTAGTGGATCACTACACCAAAATGGGCAAATTGTCACCTTTCAGCCGGCCAACCTTGTCAAGGTCATTGACCGTGACAAAAAAACACGCGTTTTATGTCACGGTCATTGACCTTGACACGACCGTGACAACGAATTGTCACGGTCAATGACCGTGACAATTCTTGTCACGGTCAATGACCTTGACACGACCTTGACAACTTTTCCAGCAAAAACCCTTTCCCCCTTCTTTTTTCCCTCCCACCGTTCCCTCCCTCCCTCTCTCTCTCTCTCTCTCTCTCTCGACGCTGCTCTCTCTCTCTCTCAGGTCCAATTTCTCTCTCTCTCTCTCTTCCATTTATATATATATTTGTCTGTATATTTATGTGTGTATGTGTATATATATATGTGTGTATGTGTGTGCGTGTGTGGGGGGTGGGGCAGGGTGGGGGAGGGGGTGGTGGAGGGGGGCAGGGGGTGGGGTGGGGTGGGGCAGGGTGGTGGAGGGGGCAGGGGGTGGGGCAGGGTGGGGGAGGGGGTGGTGAAGGGGTGGCAGGGGGTGGGGCGGGGTGGGGCAGGGTGGGGGAGGGGGTGGGGGAGGAGGCAGGGGGTGGGGTGCGGTGTGTGTGTGTGTGTGTGTGGTGGTGTGTTTTGGGGGAGGGGGGGAGGGGGTGGTGGAGGGGGGCAGGGGGTGGGGCGGGGTGGGGCAGGGTGGGGGAGGGGGTGGTGTCATTTTTCATAATTTTAGCATTAGTAAACATAGGATAAAAATATCTGATTAATTCCTAGGTTAAATTAAATTAAATTAATTTTAGTGCTTAAATATTATTAAATGGTTTTGAATTTTTTAAATATTATTAAATGGTTTTTAAGTGTGGGAATGGGTGTGTAGTGTAGTGGATTCCACCATATTCTGTTATGTCTTCTTTACTAACTAGAATCTTGTTGCAGATAGGATTCCCTTTAGGGTCTTATGTCTTGAATTAATCTGAGGGGGTGGGGGTGGGGGTGGGTGGGGTTTTGAATATTATTTACATTCAAAATAAATAATTGATAATAGTTGGATAATAATTGGATAATAATTATTTTTATACCTATAGAACATCTTAGATAGTGTGTGTGTGTGTGTGTATGTGGTCAATACATGAATTTATTTTTGTATTTGAATTATCCCATGAATTTATTTTTGTATTTGAATTATCCTATGAATTTATTTTTGTATTTGAATTAATCCATTATATGAAACATACTTGAAATTAAATATAGTGCGCATAGATACTAGCATTCTAGTTCTTATGCGTACGCATTCAATAACCCTTAGACCCGTTCGAGAGTCATTACCCCTGTAATGAGGTCTCTCGAATTGTCCCGTTTGGACAGTTTGAGACTGTATAATTTTTGTATAATATTCTTATTGGCTTAAAGTTGTTACTTTTGGAGGAAGTTCTGCAGTTGTATCTTAATGTTCTCTGGGTACATACTAGATTGACAAGTGTGACTGTTATTTTAATTGACCAATTGAAATAACACTCACACCTGCCAATCTACGTCGTGTACTTGGAGAACTAAGGGGATATGCTGTCGAATTTTTTTCAAATCGTAACAATGTGCATGAGCTGTTAAGTATATTACAGAAAAATGCATTCTTGAATGGGATAGGACCACATACCCTTTAATAGGATAATTAAATGATGGGATAATTAAAAAAAACATACTATAAATCTAAGTTTTGTTTACCTTTATTAGGTGTTTAGTTATGGTAGCTGTGATGGGATATCCGAAATACAAAGAGTGGATGGGTGAGACTAATAGAATGGGGGATGTGTTTCACAGAGGTGCTAACGAATTTGTGAAATATGCAAAGAGATGTCATAATGATGAAGAGTTTCCGTGTCCGTGTGCTAGGTGTAAGAATGGTAAGGTGTTTGAGTGGAAAACAGTTGAACTACATTTGTTAAGATCGGGTATGCAATATAGTTATCGATTTTGGAGTTTTCACGGTGAATTGAAAGTTCCTTTTGTCCCTGACCAACCTTCACAACATCCTTCAACAAGTAGAATAGATGAAGAAGGGGACGACGTAGATCATAATATGTTAGAGGATTTAGTTGATGATGCGTACGGAGTTTATGAAGCTGAGGAGAATGAGGTTACTGATGATGTAGAAGGTTCAAGTGCTCGTGAAGATAATACGATAAAACTTGACGATGACTACCAAAGTTTAAAATTTAAGGCGACCCAACCGTTATACTCTGGCTGTGAGAAAGATCAAACAACTCTACATTCCATGGTTGGTTTGGACAGTTTGAAGACGCAGTACGGTTTGTCTGGCAATAGCGTGACGGGAATTCTAAAATGGGTGAAGGGCTTATTACCCAAGGTGAATACACTTCCAAATAGCTATCCTGTTATGAAGAACAGTTTGAAAGGTTTGGGAATGAAGTATAAATCGATTCATGCTTGTGTGTATGACTGCATACTATACCGAAAGGAGTATGAAAATCTCGATCGTTGTCCGGTATGCGATGAACCTAGATATGTCCAATCTACTAGTAAGGAAGGCACAAGCTCAAAAGTGCCTCAAAAAGTATTGAAATATTTTCCCGTTGGGCCTAGATTAAAGCTATTTTTCACAGTACCATGGATTGCAGAGGCAATGACTTGGCATGCTAGGGCAGTAGTAGGGGGTAATATCATGCGTCATCGTATTGATTCTACTGCCTGGCGGAGGATGAATTATGAGTATCCCGATTTTGCTCGAGAACAACGCAACATTCGTTTGGCTATATCAACAGATGGTTTCAATCCATTTGGAAATCTAAGCACCAATCAGAGTGTATGGCCAGTGATCCTAGCCCCACTCAACCTCCCTCCTTCACAGTGTATGAGACCTGAATTTTCGATGATGGCTTTATTGATACCTGGGCCAAAGGCACCAAGTGAAGACATTGATATCTACCTGGCTCCTTTGGTAGAAGAATTAAATGAGTTGTGAGAAGAGGGTGTGCAATCATTTGACTCTTTTAGAAAAGAAGAGTTTACGCTGAAAGCTATGTTGATGTGGGCAATTCATGATTTTCCAGCTTATGGGACATTATCCGGATGTGTAGAACATGGTTATTTGGGGTGTCCTATTTGTGGAGAGGAGACTGAATCTCTTCATCTATCCTCCGGCTTAAAAAATGTATACCATTGCCACAGGAGGTTTTTACCCCCAGCTCATTGTTTCAGATTTGAGAAAGCTTCCAATTTTTTATTGGGCGGAGTTGAACATAGGCTACCGCCGAGACAACTTTCGGGTTCAGAAATTGAAAGTAAATCTTCTGAATGTGGCCCAAATATGCCAGGTAAGAATCCCAAATTTAAGAATGTCAAGCATAAGAAGACCCCAACTGGGAATGAAACTGAGATAAGAAAGGCATGGTCTCGGAGGTCAATTTTATTTGACTTGCCTTATTGGAAGAAAAACCCGGTGCGCCATGTATTGGATGTGATGCATGCAGAGAAGAACTTCGCTGAACATATTGTGGGTACTTGCCTTGGGGGGAGTCATTCGAAGGATGGAGAAAATGCACGAAAAGACCTTAAAACGTTAAAACTTAAACCACAACTATGGTTGAAAGAAGATAGTAGGGGAAGGACAATAATTCCCCCTGGTGCGTTTACTTTGACGAGTGAGGAAAGGAAGGTGCTTCTAGACACAATATATAATTTGAAGGGCCCATCTACTTTTTCGTCCAACTTGCAAAGGATTGTGAATTATGTTACTCATGATTTACATAAGTGTAAGTCCCACGATTGGCATGTGATCATGCAATTGGTTCCTCTATTATTTAAGCACTGCTTCTCCAAGCGCAAGGATTTGCGTAGGGCTATTATGCAAATTAGTATTACCTTCTCCCTCTTGTGTGAGAAGGTAGTGAATCGAGAACATATAGTGGCCGCAAAATTGGCTGTGAACGAAGCGATTTGTGTATTGGAGAAGTACTTTCCCCCAGCATTCTTTGACATAAGTGTTCACTTGTTGGTACACCTATGCGACGAGGCACTTCTTTGTGGTCCAGTTAGATATCGGTGGATGTATCCGTTTGAAAGATTGATGAAAGTTTTTAAAGATTACGTCAAGAATACGCGATATATTGCAGGATCAATTGCAGAGGAATACATCACCGTGGAGTCATCAATATATACTCGGGAATATATGACTGACTCTACCAGCGTTGATGACACTGATGAATTCCTCGATGATGGTGGTAATGTGATGGGAAAACGAGTGAAATTAACGAGTTTGCAACATGAACAAGTAGCTCGTTATCTATTTGACACACATGAAGATGTCGAAGAATGGAAAAAGTAAGTTTCGAATATTATAATGTTTAACATTATTTTAGATTATTTTATACATGATTAATTTTGTAATATGCAGTAAATATAAAGCCTGTGAGAACAATAAAAGACGAAAAACAGTGGTACAATCAGACAGCGAATTTAGGCTATGGTTGACACAAGAGGTAATTACAATGAAAACAGTCGTTATATAACGTTACATTACACTCAAATTTTACCACTAATATAATTAATTTATCTATATTCTCAGCTCCTAAAGATGGGTGATACGACATCAAGGCTTGCTCGTCTAGCCACTGGACCCTTGTTCGTGGCACAAGAGTACAAAAAATATCGATTGAACGGTTACATTTTCGGCGCTAAAGTGTACGAGGAAAGTACAAATGTACAGAACTCGGGAATTTCATACAAGGATCTTACTTTCTTTCGAGCGAGCGCAAAAGATAAAAACCTCGTTGAAGCTGAAATGACTTACTATGGTGTAATCCAAAATATATTTGAATTGGATTATATAAGCTTCAAAGAGGTTGTATTTTACTGTGAATGGGTAAGAGTTGAGGATAAAAATGCTTCTAAAGATGATCCTGTCACCAATTTGATCATGGTTGACTTGTCCAAGTTGAAGAGCAACGACCACGTGAGCGATGAGTCGTTTGTTTGTGCATTTCAAAAGGTTAAGCAAGTGTTTTACTCGGAGTATATCAACAACGAGCCGTGGTCAATTGTCCAACATGCGCCAAGGCGTCTAAATAGTAGTGTGGATGACTTGGCTGCTCCTACCGAATATCAATCCATTTTTGATGATAACCCGAATTTGAAATAATTTTTCAATTTGTAATAATTATTTCAATTTGTACCGAAACATCCATTTTTAATGCTTTTACTTGATCTGCACTTTATCATTTTCACTCTTGTGTAGTGTGCGTGTGTGGAGAGGAGATTAATACATAAATATTCCAACTACATTTAAGTTTTGTTTATACTAATCCATGAATATACGCTTCTTACCTTTAATAGGTGATTAGTACATAGTTATTTGGGGGTGTCCTATTTGTGGAGAGGAGACTGAATCTCTTCATCTATCCGAACACTAAGAAATGCCATAATCCTATGGAGCGATGCTCTGCAAATTCCTCCCAACTGTTATGTAGCCAAACATCACCGGTTGAAGTTGTCAATTCCACTTTCCATACCCCACCACTTTCCATACCCCATTCAAAGGTGGAGTTGACAACTTCAACTGCTGATTTTTGGCTACACAACGGTTGGAAGGAATTTGCAACGCATACCTCCATAGGATTATGGTATTTCTTAGTGTTTAGATATGAAGAGAATTATAATTGACACGATTGCCCGGGGTACATTAGTTGGAAGGAGGTGCCATATGAGCTCAAGTTAGCTGTTTGAGTGACACTACAGGTAATGTATTTATATTTATATGTCAATTTCGATTTCGATTTCAATAGTGATTTATATTTATCTATATTTGAGGGGCGGATACTAATTTTACTTTAGTTCAATTCAGGGGACAGGGAGTGGCCCTAAGGGTAGGCCACATATGCTCTATACTTATGTGGCTATTCGGACGAGAAGGGAAGGATAAGGAGGTGTTCCCGAGCGTCGCGGTACAAAATCTCTTTTCCATTCAAATAGTTTGTAGATTTGAGATAAAATGATGGTGATGTTGTTTCTTTTTAAATAGTTTCTTATTTGAATATATATTTGCATTATCTTTAGTTTGTTCGGATATATGATGTTTGGAACTGGTACAACGTTGCTATAACAGGTACAAATATACTGCTGGGCAGTGGCAGTGGCCATACTGCCCAGCAGTTTTTTTTTTAATTCTGCCCAGAATTGTCACGGTCATTGACCGTGACACGTCCGTGACAAAATTGACACGGGCGTATCACGGTCAATGACAGTGATAATTTTTTTAAAAAGGGTCACGGCTTTGTCACGGTTTATAACCGTGACAAACGTGTCACGGTCATTGACCTTGAAACGACCGTGACACAAAATGCGAGTTTTTTGTCAAGGTCAATAACCGTGACACGACCGTGACAAAAAAATTTGTCTCACCGCGAAATGTCACGGCCATTGACCTTGACAAGGTGAATTTGTCAAGGTCAATGACCTTGACAAATGGGCAGATTTGGTGTAGTGGATGCTACCTCGGGACACGAGCTGCTGAGCTTCATGGATGCTTATTCTGGTTACAATCACATTAAAATGAAACCTGAAGACATGGAGAGTACTTCTTTCATTACCCCTAGGGGAACTTATTGTTATAATGTTATGCCTTTTGGTTTGAAAAACGCAGGTGCAACATATCAGCGGCTAATGAACAAAGTGTTTGAAAAACAAATCAGTTGCAATATGGAAGTCTATGTTGACGATATGCTGAGAAAGAGCAAGAAAGCTGCTGATCATCTAGTTGACTTAGGCCAGACCTTTGATCAACTAGATAAATATCAAATGAAGTTGAACCCGACGAAGTGCACATTTGGAGTATGAGAAGGCATATTTCTCGGATACATTGTCAATCAGCGAAGAATTGAAGCTAACCCTGAAAAGATCAAAGCTCTGTTAGGGCTGCGATCCCCAACAACGAAGAAAGATGTGCAAAGTCTTACAGGACGAGTAGCAGCACTCAACAGATTTGTATCGCGAGCAACTGATCGATGTCTCCCATTTTTTAAGACGCTTCGAAAAACTTTTGAGTGGAATGATGAATGTGAGAAGGCTTTCCAAGACTTGAAAAAATATTTGGGAGCACCTCCACTGTTATCCAGGCCAGTGATGGGAGAAATATTATACTTGTATCTGGCAGTGTCCGAGAATACAGTTAGTTCGGCATTGATAAGAATGGAGAATGGAGTACAAAAACCAATCTACTGCACAAGTAAGGCCTTCCGAGGAGCAGAGATCAGATATCCAAGGATGGAAAAATTAGCACTAGCATTGATCGAGGCAAGTAGAAGAATGAAGCCATACTTCCAGGCTTATACCATAGTAGTATATATTGATATGCCATTGAGGCAAGCCCTTAATAAACTAAAAAAATCAGGAAGATTGATGTGCTGGGTAATAAAACTTGGTGAATATGATATAGTTTATGAACCCAGATCATCACTAAAAGGGCAAGCGATAGCAGAGTTCACCTATCCTGATACCCCCGAGGAGCAAAAGTTGCTCGCTGATCAACCTGTGGATGTTACAGGATCATCAAATGCAAGCGCAGACCAACTTAGCTTGGTAAAAGGGCAAGTAGATGTTACAGGATCATCAAATTCAAGCCCAGACCAGCTTAGGTTGGTAAAAGGGCAAGAAAAGATGATCGACGTACAACAAGAAATATCAGGAGATGGTGATAGGAAGCAATAAATTTTCCACCAAGGAACTCTGTCAGATCAAAAATTTGAAGACGAGTTACCTATATGGAGTCTGTATGTGGATGGTTCATCCTGCACTACAGGATGTGGCGCAGGGATAGTTTTGAACATTTCGGACGAGGTTGATATGGAATACGCCTTACGCTTCCAATTCAAAGCTTCCAATAATGAGACTGAATATGAAGCCATGATTGCAGGTCTTAGTTTGACAAAAACCATGGGGGCAGAACAAGTTATTATTTTCAGTGACTCACAATTGGTCATAAATCAAATGATGGGAGTATATGCAGCCAAAGTAGAATTAATGATCAGATATCATGCAAAGGCAAAGGAATTGGTGTCGAAATTTACTGCTATTCAGCTGGTCAGAATACCAAGAATGGAGAATGCAAGAGCAGACGCCTTAGCTCGATTAGCATCAGCTACTCGTACCGAGCTACGAAGAACAATCACAATTAAAGTTTTAGCTGGTTGGAGTATAGATGAAGATCTGATGATAAACTTTAATACCCTCGATTTAGGGTCATCATGGATGGATCCCATCAGGGCATATATTGAGAAAGGGGAATTACCAACTGACAAACTTGCAGCCAAGAAACTGAAGTTTAAGGCTGCTCGTTGTGTACTGACTAATGGTATTCTATACAGACAAGGAATTATAACAGGTTTACAAAGATGTGTGCATCCCACCGAGGTGAAAGATTTGATTGAAGAAGTCCATGATGGGTCCTGTGGAGCCCATGTAGCAGGTCGGACTCTTTTGCAAAGAATGATGACTCAAGGATACTATTGACCGACGATGAGGGCTGATTGCATAGCCTATGCTAAGAAATGTGACAAGTGTCAGCGCTTCTCCTCCATCTGAAGAACTCCCCAAGCGTTATTAACACCCATTAATTCCCCTTGGCCATTTGCCATATGGGGAATAGATTTGGTTGGGCCATTGCCGACGACCAGGGAAAGATTTAAGTATCTCGTGGTCGTTGTGGATTATTTTACTAAATGGGTTGAGGCTGAGCCTCTCATTGATATGACATACGACAAGGTGTACCAATTTATTTGGAAGAACATCATTTGTCGATATGGTCTTCCTCATGCCTTCATCACAGAACATGGAACACAATTTGACAACGAGGAGTTCTTTGCCTATTATCATCAGTTAAATATCTTGAAGATCCACTCGGCACCAGGCCATCCTCAAAGCAATAGACAAACTGAAGTAACAAACAGAATGTTGCTGAATGGTTTGAAAAAGGGACTGAATAACGCGAAAGCAAACTGGATCAACGAGTTACAGTCAGTACTGTGGTCTTATCGTACTACTCCCCGAGCAGCAACTGGAGAATCACCATATATGCTGGAATTTGGAAGTGAAGTTGTTATACCTGCCGAGTTGGGCCTCCCAACACACAGGGTACTGAATTTCAATTCCCCTGTCAGCGACTTAATGAGAAGATTGGATTTAGACATGCTCGAGGAAGTTAGAGAAGAAGCAGCCATCAGGAATGCTGCTTACCAACAATGAACAGCTTTGTTCTACAATAAGAGGGTGAAGAAGTGCGACGTGAAAGAAGGAGACTATGTGCTAAAGAAAGTGATTCAAAAGCACAACAAACTGGAGGCAAACTGGCATGGACCATAACGGGTTACAGAAGTTGTTCGACCAGGAACTTACCGAATAACAACTTTAGAGGGGGAGGAGTTTAAGAATGAATGAAATGCAGAACATCTGCGCAAATATTATCAGTAATGTAAACTCTCATGTAATGCAGTTTCATTAGTATGAATAAAGTGACAATGTTCTGTCCAGTTCTTTCCTTTTATTGGAAATTTTTTGCGGAATACTAGTGCTACACAGTACTCAGCAAAACTCGAACTACTCAAATCTATTACTAAAAATGCCAACTTGGTTGGTTAGGAAGTAAATCTATTCCCGAAAATGCCAACTAAGGTTGGTCGGGAAGTAAATCTATTCCTAAAAATGCCAACTTGTTTGGTTAGGAAGTAAATCTATTCCTAAAAATGCCAACTTGGTTGGTTAGGAAGTAAATCTATTCCCGAAAACGCCAACTAAGGTTGGTCGGGAAGTAAATCTATTCCTAAAAATGCCAATTTAGTTGGTTAGGAAGTAAATATATTCCTAAAAATGCCAATTTAGTTGGTTAGGAAGTAAATCTATTCCCGAAAATGCCAACTAACGTTGGTCGGGAAGTAAATCTATTCCTAAAAATGCCAATTTAGTTGGTTAGGAAGTAAATCTATTCCCGAAAAAGCCAACTAAGGTTGGTCGGGAAGTAAAACTATTCCAAAAAGTGCCAAAGATTGGTTGGTAAGAAAAACCCACTAACTGTAGTTGGTCGAGAAGAAAAATTTACTGACCTTGGTTGGTCGAAAACATTTTATGAGTACGAGAAAGTGATCGAGCAAAATTTTTGATACTCGTGACTTTTTAAATTACTACCAAGTTGGTCGAGAAACAAAGTATCATCAATTTTGTTTAGTCATCAAATGATTACCACAAATTCAAGATAGTCGACAATAAGTTTTAACAAACTCCAATTGATCGACAAATAACACAATGTTGTTATCTTTTTAACAGATATACATGCACAGATGTAAAGTGTTTTATAATTACAAGACAATGGCAGTCAAGATTTGTAAATAAAATTATTTCATTAAATGTAGAACAAAATACATCAAGAATGAAATACAAATTTATTACATTAAGATTCCTATTCTATTGGTTTCTTCCCCTCTGCTTTTGAAATAGGTTGCTCGCCAGCAGGTGGATCATTTAAAGCATGAGGGGAATTTATGAAGTTAAGATCTTCAAGCATCCTGATATTCATCACAGATGGTCAATCTAGTAGGTGCTCGGGATGAGATATCTCTACATTGGAATGGAGATTGTAATCGCCAAGGTATTTGGAAATCAGACACCGAGGGATGTCCCAAGCAGGGATCCAACTCATATCAAGCTTGAATGGTGGCACTGGTAGGTCGAGCAACCCAGGATTATGGTAATCCCACAGGTAATGACCCTGTTCGAGTTGCAGCACACCTAAGGCATTCAACCATCCCTGTTTATAACCCTCATTATTTGCATTTTGGATACGATCATCCAAATGGTATAGAGCCTCGTTGTAGCCAGCCATCCAGAATTCTCTGGGCTGCTTGTGGAATTGATATGTCAATCTTTCCAGCTGCTCGTGGAGATTTTTTATAAAGAGTTATTTATTTTCCAAGACAGATTTCTGCATAGAAAGCTGCTCTTCCAGACCCCTGATCTTTTTAAACATCTCAGCCAATGCCTGGTTCTTTGCCATCAGTTGGAAGGCCTGGTTCTCTAGAACAGATTGAGTCCTCTGTTCCTCGACAGGAATTTGAGCAGCTCTTGCTCGTCCCCGAGGAGCTCTTGCTCGTCCCCGAGTAGATGTAGAAGGGCCAGACCTCTTCAAGGTTTCTAACTCATCCCTCAGGTTGGCCTTTTCGACCTCCAAGAAAGATAATCCCTCCTCAGTCACTGGGATCAAAGCATTTGAGGTGGAAGCTACAGACTTCAACTGAGACACCTCTCTTTGTAGGTTATTATTTTCTTGCTCTAATAACTCAGCTATCTGTCTGTGCTCTTCGACCTCAGCCTTCAACGTTCTCTCCCGCACATCATAAGCAATAAACCGTTTATCGTATCCCTTATCGGCACAGATTTCCTGATACTTCTTCTCGTACCCCTCGTGCAAAAGAGCAGTAGATTCCTTATATTATTGCTGAAGTTCTTCAAGAGTGCCTTGGAGATCCTCAATCATATCATAGTATGCTACGTTGTTAGCCACTTCACGATCGAGTAGGCACTTCAAATATTGATAGGCTTCAATTTCTTGCTCTGAAGCACCATGACCGAGGATGTCAGTGATTTGAGATGCACTCATGTCTGTATGACCGACTTTAAAATATTCATTGCATTGCTGTAACAACTTTGTATCATGAGTAGACAATAATTCCATCCTGGACAGAAACTGGTAGAGGAAGAAAAAGCAATAATCAATAAGAGTACAAACAGAGCATGAAGAAGAGAATCAACAATATGCATAAGTAAAAGTTCAAATTTTATTACATCACAAAGTTCAGAAGTACAAAGTTCAGAGTTACATGTTCAGAAGTTACATTTGACAAAGAAAAATAAAATAGAGAGAAATCCGAACAGCTCTACACCTTTTCCTTGTCTCCCAAAACTTTCTCAGGAGGTTGGGACGAGGAGGTAGGTTGCTCGGATGGAGCAGAGGGTTACTCGGGAAGTGCTGGAAGTTTCTCGGAGGAAGTAAAAGGTAGTTGAAGTTCCTCGCCAGTGGGCTGGATAGTTGGGGGATGAGAAATTTGATCTCCCATCACCATGGAAGATTCCTCAGAGGCAGCTTCATTCTCTTCTTCTTCTTCAGGAGTTGGAGGGGGACCAGGGATGTGTCGCTGAAAGAGTTCAGAATTTTCATCAACTTTCATCTCCTGGAGAGCAGCGACCCATCCATATTTAAAGTATTTGAGGCTGCCATATTCCACTTGCGACATCATGACAGCCAAACCTTTATTCCACCGTTTATCCTAGCCGGCACTGAAAAACAATTTCACAGCCAATTTCCTCTTTGTCTTCTCCGAGGAAATCTTCTCGGAAAGAAGATTGTCAGCAGCCTTCAGTTTATTCTCAGCTTCCTCTTTTTGACGACTTACTTCTCGAAGTTGATCCAACTCCTCCTCAGCAGCCTTGAGCTTATTTTCAAGCTCCCCAGCATTTTTGAGCTTCCCTTCGAGCTCTTGATTCTTCTTCTCCAAATCATTTATTTTTTTCTCCAACCCCTTAGAGACCTCAATAACATGAGCCTTCTCCTGCTCAGTCGAAGTAAGCTTTTTCTCCCAAATTGCCTTATCATCATCATATTTCTGACGAGAATCTTTCAGAGACTGCGCCAGGCCTACCAAAGCTTCCTTTACACCATACGAGGAGCTTGAAGCTTTAATAGCTTCATCTTTCTTTAAAATTGTATTAAAACAGCTCACCAACTGTGAAAACAAAATGAAAGCAAGTTAGTGCACAGATACAAAAAGGAAAGAATGAAAATTTAAGACTATATGACTTACAGAAGCAATGTGACGAGCTGCTAATGTGGTAACCGTGTCCCGAGAAAGGTTTTCTTCAATACCTTGGATCTCGAGAATGATCCAAGTCTTCACCGAGCTCATAGCAGAGCTCGGGGGAACAAAAGTGGGAACACCACTAGTCGGGGGCTGAGAGATGGATTCAACCAAATTGACAGAGGTGCTTTTCTTCAGCCTCCTCAGAAGAGCATCAACTTTCTCGACTAACGATGTACTCTTAGTCGGAGATATGACAATCACCTCGCCTGGAACAGCAGCCTTGCTCGGGGCCACTGGGGGCTTCTCGACAACTTTCACAGGAGCAGCCGAGGGAGGTGCATTAATTTTCTTTGTCCCTTCTCCTGGGACATCAAGCTTACTTCTTTTTGCCTCTCCAGCACCAGAGGCAGGTTTCTCAAAAAGGGTAGGAGGTCTTCTTTTCTTCATCCTTTCACTCAAAGGAATATGTGATTCAGGTGAAGAACTTGTAGAGGTTGGTATTGGTTCTGCGTCGCTTATCACCGGACGAGCAGTAAAAGAGGAGGTGTAACTCTTGTACTGCAGCAAATATGAAGCTGACCTAATATGCTCGTCGGCAACAGTCTGATGCAAACTCCAGATAAGTTTTAAATTCCTTATATTAACGTCTTCCTCTTTTGGAGATTTTCTTTTGTTGTCAATTGCAAATAAATCAAAATTAAAATATTAGTGGCACATTTTATCAAACACAAAGGAAGCATAATTTTGAAAATAAAATAAAAACAACCTATCCCATTGCCATAGGGAGGACATCTGGGACCCTGGTAAACATCATCTCCAGTTAATGGAGGGTGTTGCCAATTTTTCATAACAACCCCGTGCTCAAAGTAGTCCCTATTGGCATCTGGGAGATTGACTAAAAACCTACTTTTAAATAAAAAGTATTATCGCCCATAACCCATCTATAACAAAACATAATTTCAGGAATTCCCATACGATTTCCATGAATTTGATTTAATCTATAAACACCGTTAACTATTCGCCATGTATTGGGGGCTATTCTTGTAGGAACCACGTCAAAGTATTGACAGAATTCCAGACATAGAGGGTTTGGGGGAAAAGAAAATCCACACTCAGCAACAAAGAGACTGGGGAACCAATGTCCCTCAGCCAAACGAAAATAGTCTGAAGGCTCAGAAAGCTCTTCCAAAATAACCCATGAGGGAATAGAGAAATCAGAGCGAAACTTATCAATCGATTCTACGGCATAAACCATGATGAAAGAAGTAAATCAAAGAGAAAGAAGAAAATCTTACAGGAAAGGGATGAGTCTGTTGACAACAAATGATGAAAGAGATGAATGTACATGAGAGAGAGACGATGGAAAACTCAAAGAGACGAATTTGAAAAAGTAGAAGACGATGGAATTTTCTGCAACGTTTAAATACTTTGCTTTGGGAAAGGGTAAAAGTAATGATTACAAAAATAGACGGTTAAGTTACCGACGGCTAAAAAGACCAAAGGGGCGCGGGAACCGAAGCGCTCAGAATAATTCAAAAAAGACCGATTCTACGAATTTGGAAGAAGAAATAAATACAAAAGAAAATACTCCTAAATTTCAGGATGGCCATTTAAAACCGCCATATTTCGAGAAAGAATGTTCCACACTCCTCAAATTTCGAACTATGAAACATTGGGGGCTTCTGTTGATACCAAATTTAGTCTGCTGACATGGCTCAATTGAGTGAAGACACGTGGTAATTTGCGTGGCAACAACAAACACTTCCGAACAACACCTTGACTCCGAGGAACCATACTGCAACGAGAAACTCTGCTTCCCCGATCAACTTAGACGCTCTGACCTACAAGAACGCTTTGAGGAACTTTTGAGTACCGAGGAACTTAGGCAGTCCGAGCAGCTTAGGCGGTCCGAGCTGCACCACGAACAAAGCATTAATAGAAGGATAAGTAACAGATTGACTGCGCATTAAATGCTTATTATTATCATACAGATGTATATGCCTAAGGGGCATTGAATGTATTACTCTTTCACATTACAGCCTTAGGGCTATAAATACATTCCATTATCCTCATTGTAAGGGGACCGAAATTTCTTAAGAAAACTTGTAATCGAGAATTCCCAAATAGTCAGAGATAACAGAAACAGTGGACGTAGGCCATTCTTATAAGGCTGAACCACTTAAAAATTTCTTTGTCTCATTTTATTTATCTGTGATTAAATAATTAGATATAATCTAATTTTTTACATCAACAGTGCTCATCACACATGTGATACCCGGGAAGGAGAACTCCCCATTGTGGTTGTGCGAACAATGTGGCACAATGTTGTGACACCCCGCCTAATAAAATACCGGGTGATCAGTCCTATACCAAATTAAAATAGGAATCCCAGTTGGATCATTCTTAGCATCACTGTCGAAAATATTTTAGAACTTACTAACCACCTAGTATTCCAAAAGATGGTGCCAATTTTAACTTTTTAATTAAACAAAACAGTACATGCGGAATTAAATTAAAACCATTCACACAATTGAATGAAAATAAATTGTATCATAATTTAACAATTTTCCGAATAAACCATTGGCCACTAAAGTGAAATAATCCAACACAAATATCCAACACCTGAATAAAATACATCTGAAAACTGTACTGAGAAGTCTGGGCGACAAGCCCTAAATAAAAATGAAATTGATACAAGATTCCTACTCTAGGAATGAATGAATGATGCGTCTAATTAAACTTCTGCTAGCATCCACATATGCCGCAACTCCGTTTCCCTGGAATAGAATATCAATCCTGGCGTCCCTGTGGCTGGACACCTAAAAGGTTTTGAAAATAGTTTTATAGCAAGGGTTAGAACCTAAAATATTTTGAAAATATTTAGCAAGTGAATTAACTGCAGTGATTTAAAATGCATGACTGCGCTTCATATTTAAGTTAGTGTCGCACTCCCTTGTGGACATTCTCACCCCTCCACTAATGTGCACACCTAACAGTTACCTTAACCCCACCTAGTTACACTATCCCGTCCAACTAGTCCCGGTATAACCTCCCCTGGCCATACTACTCTAACCCGAGTATAATGATTCTTGAATTATAAGTTATATCACAATTAACTTAATTAATTCCTCTTAAATAGTAGCATATAACCGTGTCACAAGTTATATAAAGTAAATACATCACACCCTGTATTATTACCCACATATAATATTTTTTTCCATTATATACGTACCTTTACCACAACATCCACACATATAACATACGTATATCCATCCCTTCGAGTATACCCTCATCGGATGATTTCCTCTAAAATGCTATCTCACTAGGTGTGCTCACAAAACCTAGTTCCCCAAGTTGGAATCACACACCAACTTGGCCCAAAATATAAACGTAGTGGAGGCGGTCATATTCCTTCCCTGAAAGTGAGATAAATCCCTCACCCATATATACCGGACGCTATGACCTGGGGATATACTCGCCCTGCTTCTCAAGCTAGGGTATTCACCCACACCGCGCAACCTCCCTTGATAGCACTAGAGTACATAAATTTAATAAATATCTAGTCACTGATATATAATATTACAAACAATATATACACGTATATATATATATATATATATATATATATATATATATATATACACTATCACTACACCGTATATATATAAGATAAACCCCAACTTTATCGTGTACTCAAAATCCCGTACACTCCCTGTAATTTCAAGAATCTGTGGCCGGACTCAACATAATTAATTTTCTCACTTAATAATTTATCATCTTCCCGAGTTTATGGTGCGACTCTAATATAATTGATTCACGCCTCAATTAATATAATACTTCCCCCGAGTCTATGGTCCGACTCTAATTAAATTAATTAACACACCCATTAATTTAATACCTCCCCGAGTCTAACAATCCGACTCTCATTAAATTAATTAACACACCCATTAATTTAATACCTACCCGAGTCTACAATCCGACTCTAATTAAATTAATTAACACACCCATTAATTTAGTACCTACCCGAGTCTACAATCCGACTCTCATTAAATTAATTAACACACCCATTAATTTAATACCTACCCGAGTCTACAATCCGACTATAATTAAATTAATTAGCACACCCATTAATTTAATACCTACCCGAGTCTACAATCCGACTCTCATTTAATTAATTCACACATCCATTAATTTAATACATACTCGAGTCTAGAATCCGACTCTAATTAAATTAATTAACACACCCATTAATTTAATACCTACTCGAGTCTACAATCCAACTCTCATTAAATTAATTAACACACCCATTAATTTAATACCTACCCGAGTCTATAATCCGACTCTTATTTAATTAATTTACACATTAATTAATCAACACAAATCCGAGTCTGTGGTCCGACTCTAATATAATTAATTTAAACATTAATTAATTCATACCAAACTGAGTCTGTGGTCCGACTCTCATTTAATTAATTTACACATTAATTAATAAATACCCTTCCCGAGTCTACAATCTGACTCTAAATTAATTAATTACAACATCAATTAATTAAATACTTTTCCGAGTCTACTTCCATTAATTATCACATCCATTAATTTAATAACTTGGTGTCACCCAACCATTATCCCTGGACTCAGTTACTTGGCCCGTAACTTAATATTTCCCGAGTCTATGTTCCGATTTCAAATTAATTACTCTCTCTTAATAATTAATTTAATACTTTGGTGTCACTTAACCAACATACCCGGACTCGCTCACTTGGTCCATTTTACATTTAATAATTTCATTCCCACATATTCGCCCATAATGTGTTACACATTCATCTCCACATTTTCCTAATTATATTTACGTATAATTACCAACATAGCCGGACTCGCACACTTAGTTCATAATTAAATTGAATATGTTTCACCCAAAATTCTTACTTTAAGTCCCAACTCTTAACGTAATTTGTCAATTCTTAATGGCTATCTTTGAGCCACTAGCTATTAAACTCTTTATAATTTTTCACCCATTTGAAATTATATTCAAAAATCCAAACAGAAAATGAGGGCATATATAACACCCAACCTGACCTGCGAGAATTTCGCCATCGTCGATCGATCGATCAATCGATCGTCCCTTGTCAGTTCTTCTTCCCCACGAAAATTTCCACCATTAACAAGCTTTCAAGCTCTGATTTTCCCTTCCATCCTTGACCAAACATAACAAAATTTTTAAACCCCTTTATTAAACTAACTTACAACAGGGATATAACCATAACTAACCTTTATCCCCACCACAATTCATTTACTCACGAATTGGGTTTTTCCATAAATTTTCATGAACTTTGTTCTACAATTCATATTCCAGATTTAAATACCACCCTTCTATATTCTGTGTTTCTCATTCAAATCAGATATCTATACTCAGAGATACATAATACACCTAAGTTCCTTCCTTGAATCTCATTCAAAGGTTCCATGGACAAAAAATTCATTTTTGTACCCATTTATCCCCAAAACGAATTTTGATTTACACATCACTATGATATGAATTGATTATCATCAATTTAGAAATCACAACAGTTAACCACTTGCCTGGAATTATTCGTAGTGTTTGATCCGTTGGTGTAGTCCCTTAATTTGGCTCCAAAATCCCCAATTTGGCTCTTGATTTGCTTTCCCCCAATTTCCTCTCAAACCCTAGGTTTAGAGGTGTGTCGACTGCCGTTCCCTAATCTCTCAATTAGGTTAAAAACACTAAATCCCATTTTTGGCCATGTGGGCCTAATTAAAAAGGCCCAACTCACCCTGTGTGGGCCCGGCTATGCCCAAAATTACCCCGAAACCCAATTACCACCCCCAGGTACTCTTTTCTGACTATCTCGACCCATCCAAACGCAACCGCACGCTCGGAATTGCCATCCGAAATACTTTCTAACATTTTCAAATTTTGACCCCAAAATGTGACACACATTAATTCGAATAATTAAACCTAAAGTCACCAATTATAAATAATTCGGCCCAATCAAATAATTCTCCAACTCATGAATTTAAGTTTCTCCAATTTAAATATTTTTATTACTCCCAAAAATAATTAAATATTAAATCCTCAAAATTATGGGGTGTTACATACTCCCCCCTTACAAAGGAATTTCGTCCTCGAAATTAAGATGAGCGTAATGTTCCAAGCTAAGCATATTACTCTATATCCATGTGCCTCTAAGCTCGCTATATCTATCCCATCCGCTCCTAACCATACGTTACACAAGTATGCATTTAAATTAACCAGGGCGCCCATACACCCTATACCCGTGCTTAGCCGCACAAACTTTGCCTTAATTAACCCGGGTGCCCATACACCCTATCCCAGCGCTTTACTGCACGAAAGTTACCCGACTATGCTAGTAGTAACCCGTAATATAACTTCGAACTCGTAGTCATATCACATATATATATACATATATATTTACTGCCCGGGTACCCAACCCATGTACTAATGTCCAAACATCTCCCTACAGAATACTTGTCTCTCAACACAAAAGTATATACGCTTACTCTCATTTTACCTAAGACAATATAACGTACCACGCCCTTACCATCACTAGTCCTTACGCAAAATAAACCCCGAGCTATCTCTCTTTGCTCGAACATAAATCTAACCACCCTGATTCACTTCTAGTAAACACCCCCCACTTTCTGGGGTAAAATGTGAGAACACAAGACCTCACTATGTGCCTATCGCACCATGCAATACAACATGTATACACTCATATATATAGGCTATACGCCCTCTTAGGTGATACTCAGTACCAACCATATCCTGGTGTCATGAACACCAAAACTTAACACCACTATCCACAATAGTTAAATTCCATCGCTATCCAGCCGATATTTAGGAAAATATTATTAACCCTACTCACATAATTCTCGAAAGTAGTAACTCCTCGCATAATTCAAACCTTCACTCAGTGTACACCTTCACCTTCCCGTGAAGAACACCAAGGAACTCGGCTACCCCACGGAATGTTTATCCACATACTATGGCTGCTACAACCAACGCACCCCCTAAATTCGACTCACCCGCTAATTCTAGTGAAAAATAAGTCTTATTTTATGAGATCCTCTTTGTCACTTAAAAATATACCCCATGCCCATACGTTAAAATAATTACCTCCATACTCCAGCTACAACGGCTGATCCTCGAGTTCCAGAGCATCTTCTCCCTGCCTGAATGCGCCCATGACTTGCTTTAGTGGCTGTACATCCAGGACCACGTCCTGTAGTTGACCCCTACCTCTCTTAAGACAAACTCTCTTCATGTGTCTCGCTTTCCCCACAAACGAAACACCTTCTAATACATTCACCCTGCCACTGGTCCCTTCCATGCCGGCCTTCTTGGAATTCCTGGCCATCCTGCCGATAGCCTCCAGTTCTAAATCACTTGGCATGATTTCCCTGCCGAAAATCTTACCCCTGATCGCCCCCAGTCTACTCCTGGGATACCCCACTGGTATTATTCCCTCCTGCCTTATCCGACTGGCTAGTTCCCACTCCCCTCCTGCTTTCTTTCGCGTGAAAGCGATATTCCCGACCGTGCCGGAGTGCTGCGTTAATGACATCAGTATAATCTACTAATGCTAAATTTCCAATTAAATGTTGTCTGATTCTCCAGACTAACCCATCCACAAACTTTACTTTATTTCTCTTTTCCCTACTTACCTCATCCGGTACAAAATTTTTCCAACGAGTGAATTCTTCCTCGTAATCGGCCACTGAACGGTCCCCCTGAGTCACCTAACAAAATGTTCTCCTCGTTTTGGTCTCAACCGCTGGAGGAAAATACTTGCGGTCGAACCGCACCCAAAACTTTGCAATGGCTAGTGTGTCCCTTTCCTCAACTGTGGTGATCGACTCCCACCATTATAGCGCTGCTCCCACTAAACTAAAGTGGTTAGCATTTTCTTCTGCACCTCATCGCAATCTCCCATGCGTAGGTGACGCTGGATATCTATCTTCCTTGACACTTTAGCACAACATCTGGACCCCCTCGCAACTCTGGTGGGTGTCCACTCTTGAAAAACCTCTCGTACTTGCTGTCACCCCGATGGCCCCGGGTGGCCTAAACATCTGGTGCTATTTACACTTGTGGCTGATTCCGTGAAAAGTACCCTGCCATTGCGACCACTGTCGCTTCAACTTCCTGTGCCACTAGTTCAATTATCTGTGCTACCAAAATCATCTCTGGTAGTTGCTGCAGTAGCTCTTGAACCTGACGAGCCTCCCTAGTCTCATCTCCCCCTGCTGCCCTAGCTGCTCTGTCTCTCCTGGGCGACATCTGGAATGAGAATCGAATCGTATGAGTTTACTCTCAAATATAAATTTGGTACAAGAACTTATATGTGCATACGTATGAGAATATAACAATCCTATAATAGGGCTATATATCAAAGATTGCTAAGCCGAAACGTGAAAAGCCGCACAAATCCTAAGGACACTAGAACCTGATGCTCTGATACCATCTGTGACACCCTGCCTAATAAAACACCGGGTGATCTGTCCTATACAAAATTAAAACAGGAATTCCAGTTGGATCATCCTTAGCATCACTGTCGAAAATATTTTAGAACTTACTAACCACATAGTATTCCAAAAGCTGGTGCCAATTTTAACTTTTTAATTAAACAAAATAGTACATGCGAAATTAAATAAAAACCATTCACACAATTGAATAAAAATAAACTGAATCATAATTTAACAATTTGCCAAATAAACCATCGCCCACTAAAGTGAAATAATCCAAAACAAATATCCAACACCTGAATAAAATACATCTGAAAACTGTACTGAGAAGTCTGGGCGACAAGCCCTATATAAAACTAAAAATTATACAAGATTCCTACTCTAGGAATGAATGAATGATGCGTCTAATCCAAACTCCTGCTAGCATCCACATATGCCGCAGCTCCGTATCCCTGGAATAGAATATCAATCCTGGCGTCCCTGTGGCTGGACACCTAAAAGGTTTTGAAAATAGTTTTATAGCAAGGGTTAGAAAACAAAACATTTTGAAAATATTTAGCAAGTGAATTAACTGCAGTAATTTAAAATGCATGAACGCGCTTCATATTTAAGTTAGTGTCTCACTCCCTTGTGGACATTCTCACCCCTCCACTAATGTGCACACCTAACGGTTACCTTAACCCCACCTAGTTACACTATCCCGTCCAACTAGTCCCGGTATAACCTCCCCTTGCCATACTACTCTAACCCGAGTATAATGATTCTTGAATTATAAGTTATATCACAACTAACTTAATTAATTCCTTTTAAATAGTAGCATATAACCGTGTCACAAGTTATATAAAGTAAATACATCACACACTATATTATTACCCGCATATAATATTTTCTACCATTATATACGTACCTTTACCACAACATCCACACATTTAACATATATATATCCATCCCTTCGAGTATACCCTCGCCGAATGATTTCCTTTAAAATTCTATCTCACTAGGTGTGTTCACAAAACCTAGTTCCCCAAGTTGGAATCGCACACCAACTTCGCCCAAAATATAAATGTAGTGGATGCGGTCATATTCCTTCCCTGACAGTGAGATAAATCCCTCACCCATATATACCAGACGCTATGACCTGGGGATATACTCGCCCTACTCCTCAAGCTAGGGGATTCACCCACACAGTGCAACCTCCCTTGATAGTACTAGAGTACATAAATTTAATAAATATCTATTCACTGATATTCAATATTACACACAATATATACACGTATATATATACTATCACTACACCGTATATATATAAGATAAACCTCGGCTTTACCGTGTACTCAAAATCCCGTACACTGCCTGTAATTTCCTGAGTCTGTGGCCCGACTGAATATAATTGATTTTCTCACTTAATAATTTATCATCTTCCCGAGTCTATAGTCCGACTCTAATATAATTGATTCACGCCTCAATTAATATAATACTTCCCCCGAGTCTATGGTCCAATTCTAATCAAATTAATTAATACACCCACTAATTTAATACCTCCTCGAGTCTAACAATCCGACTCTCATTAAATTAATTAACACACCCATTAATTTAATACCTACCCGAGTCTACAATCCGACTCTAATTAAATTAATTAACACACCCATTAATTTAGTACCTACCCGAGTCTACAATCCGACTCTCATTAAATTAATTAACACACCCATTAATTTAATACCTACCCGAGTCTACAATCCGACTCTCATTAAATTAATTAACACACTCATTAATTTAATACCTACCCGAGTCTACAATCTGACTCTTATTTAATTAATTTACACATCCATTAATTTAATACCTACCCGAGTCTACAATCCGATTCTAATTAAATTAATTAACACACCCATTAATTTAATACCTACCCGAGTCTACAATCCGACTCTCATTAAATTAATTAACACACCCATTAATTTAATACCTACCCGAGTCTACAATCCGACTCTTATTTAATTAATTTACATATTAATTAATCAACACAAATCCGAGTCTGTGGTCCGACTCTAATATAATTAATTTACATATTAATTAATTCATACCAAACTGAGTCTGTGGTCCGACTTTCATTTAATTAATTTACACATTAATTAATAAATATCATTCCCGAGTCTACAATCCGACTCTAAATTAATTAATTACAACATCAATCAACTAAATACTTTTTCGAGTCTACTTTCATTAATTATCACATCCATTAATTTAATAACTTGGTGTCACCCAACCATTATCCCCGGAATCACTTACTTGGCCCATAACTTAGTATTTCCCGAGTCTATGTTCCGACTCCAAATTAATTACTCTCTCTCAATAATTAATTTAATACTTTGGTGTCACTTAACCCACATACCCAGACTCGCTCACTTGGTCCATTTTACCTTTAATAATTTCATTCCCACATATTCGCCCATAATGTGTTGCACATTCATCTCCACAATTTTCTAATTATATTTACCTGTAATTACCAACATACCCGGACTCGCCCACTAAGTCAATAATTAAATTGAATTTGTTTCACCCAAAATTCTTACTTTAAGTCCCAACTCTTAACTTAATTGGTCAATTCCTAATGGCTATCTTTGAGCCACTAGCTATTAAACTCTTTATAATTTTTCACCCATTTGAAATTATATCCAAAAATCCAAACAGAAAATGAGGGCATATATAACACCTAACCTGACCTGGCCATCGTCGATCGATCGATAGCCCTCGATCGATCAATCGATCGTCCCCTGACAGTTCTTCTTCCCCCGAAAATTTCCACCATTAATAAGCTTTAAAGCTCTGATTTTCCCTTCCATCCTTGACTAAACATAACAAAATTTTTAAACCCCTTTATTAAACTAACTTACAACAGGGATATAACCATAACTAACCTTTATCCCCACCACAATTCATTTACTCACGAATTGGGTTTTTCCATAGATTTCCATGAACTTTGTTCTACAATTCAAATTCCAGATTTAAATACCATCCTTATATATTCCGGGTTTCCCATTCAAATCAGATATCTATACTCAGAGATACATAATACACCTGAGTTCTTACCTTGAATCTCATTCAAAGGTTCCATGAACAAAGACCCCATTTTTGTACCCCTTTATCACCAAAACGAATTTTGATTTACACATCACTATGATATGAATTGATTATCATCAATTTAGAAATCACAACAGTTAACCACTTGCCTAGAATTATTCGTAGTATTTGATCCGTTGGTGTAGTCCCTTAATTTGGCTCCAAAATCCCCAATTTGGCCCTTGATTTGCTTTCCCCCAATTTCCTCTCAAATCCTAGGTTTAGAGGTGTGTTGACTGTCGTTCCCTAATCTCTCAATTAGGTTAAAAATACTAAATCCCGTTTTTGGCCATGTGGGCCTAATTAAAAAGGCCCAACTCACCCTATGTGGGCCCGACTATGCCCAAAATTATTCTGAGACCCAATTACCACCCCCGGGTACTCTTTTCTAACTATCTCGACCCATCCGGATACAATCGCGCGCTCGGAATTGCCATCTGAAATACTTTCTGACATTTCTCAATTTCGACCCCAAAATGTGACACACATTAATTCGAATAATTAAACCTAAAGTCGCCAATTATAATTAATTCGGCTCACTCAAATAAATTCTCCAACTCATGAATTTAAGTTTCTCTAATTTAAATATTTTTATTACTCTTAAAAATAATTAAATATTAAATCCTCAAAATTACGGGGTGTTACAGATGTATATTGGTGGATGTGTCAATTCATATATTGTGTGGCCTACTCACCTCCTCAGAGCTAACCTTACCCCAGACATCTAATGACATTATTTGAATTGAATTATTTTAAGTTGTTACATTTGAATTATATTTGGATTATATCATGATGCATATTGTCTCTATTTTGAATGCATATTTGCATTATCTCTATTTTATTTGGATATATGATGTTTGAACAGGTACAACGTTGCTATAATAGGTATAAATATACTGGAGGGCAGTGGCAGTGGCCATACTGCCCAACATATTTTTTTTTAATTCTGCCTATAATTATCACGGTCATTGACCGTGATAAGTCCGTGACAAAAGAAACTTGTCACGGGCAATGACCGTGATAATTTTTTAAACATTGTCACGAGCTTGTCACGGTCCTTAAGCGTGACAAAACTGGTCAAGGATCGTGACATGACCGTGATAAGTCTAACGAATTTATCACGGTCAATGACTGTGACAATAAAAGTTATCACCCCTAGAATTCTCACGGTCATTGACCTTGACAAGTTGAACATGTAAAGGTCAATGACCGTGATAATTCGGCAGATTTGGCATAGTGTTCTCATGAAGAAAATGAACAAAGAATTTTTAACTGAAAAACCAAAAAAAGTCCAACATTATTTAGACCGCCCCTTTTAAAGTGTTCTGACTTTGATTTAGCTCCTCGAAAGGTACGTTTATAGTCCAAAAAGGAATCTCAAGTGGTAGTTTTTTCCAAATAAAATCAATATCATACTTTAATATACACAATAAGTACTCGTTATTAGTATGTATTTATCCGTCGGAATAGTTGGATAAATAAATACTAATTCGGTTTCATTATTTTACAACAGATCCAATAAGATGTAGGGTGCATATATTTGTATATAAAAATGAAAATAAACTCATTACATTTACTTTATTCCCTGATCCAAAGGTACGTGTTTTCATACACTTTATATAATTGCCTTCTATATTTAACGCAAGAATATTTCCCGTAATAATTATCAATTGAAAATCTGTTACTAAAGCCGTTTAATATAAAATTAAACTATTTAAGTAACTCCGAACTGTTTTTACAAGAAACTCTTTTCTTAAAACCAAAACAAATTAATCACAAGATGTGTTTAACAAAAATATGTACGAGATCTTTTCAAGATTTGTTAATAGGTTTAATAAATCAGTTTGAAAAACTTTAAACTCAGCACAACCAAGAATTAGATGAGGAGATGTAGAAAGATTAAGAACAAGGGATTTTTTACGTGGTAAAACCTCACCCAACTGAGGAAACATCCACGACTCCCTCTACGGAGTAACCAAAAATTCAACTAAACAAATTATAACAGTAACAAACTATATAACAAACATGCATACAAATCAGACCTATACAAGTTTAGGAATGTACCCACTGGTGTCCTTATAACTTATCTGCAGTTCTGTTTGTTGATGTTGTTCTCCCAGTTTGCTAACTTCCAATTTGTTTAAGTTCTTTACATCGACTCTTGTTCTTGAGATCTTATTACCAACACTTTTAGTGTGGTAGGGTGATAGTGTTTGTGGAGGTGCTTTCTAACACATGCATGCACACACACTGATTTATACAAACAGTCCTATTAAATTACATATAAGATCTATATGCTGTGATTTTCTGTTTCTCTCTTCGTTATAAAACTTAACCTTATTTGACCTTTATACAAATACCAGAATCCATGGCTATCTTGCTCAGAAGACGTATCAAGATCTTAATCAATCTCAGGTTTTGAAAATATTTTTGAGATTGAAAATCACCAAGTGCGATTCCAAACTAGGTCAAAGGTTTTGTTTTACAAGAACTAGAAACATAAAATGTTATTGTTGATTTTGAAGTTAAAACTATTTACAGACAATAACCAACAATAGATTTCTCAAGAAGAGAAACAAAATATGCAGATCTAAGTGAAATGTAACATAAAATTCTCAGATCTAATATTTCTATGAAACAAAAACTTAGATCTAAGTGAAATTCTTAAGTTGGACACAAGATCTAAGAACGAAGAGGTTACAACATCAAACAACTAATCAAACCAACTCTCAGACTCTCAAACACTCAAGCTTGTGTTTGGTATATACTGGTTTTGAAAAGAGGTTAGGGTTTCTAACTCTTTCTCTCTCTTCTCTGTTTCTCTCTTCTCTCCCTACTCTATTTCTCTCTCTGGAAATGACGAAATGTCAAAAGTCTAATATGGCTGAGAGTAGGGCTCCTTAAATAGGAAGCTGAGAAGATTCGAGAATTTGGTTCAAAACCAATGGCTCAGATTGAGTCAAGGTTTATTGACTTTGATCCAAGGGTTAAAGATACGGGGTGATTATAACTCTCCTGATTGGCTCAAACGAGGTTCACATGGATTATGTAATAGCGCATGTAGATCGTTGATAAAAATGATCCAAGGGCTGTTAACATTCACTGGTTTACTCTCTTGGAAGAATCACAAATACAACCAATCAGAATGCAACAGATGTTGGGCAAAAAGAGGTTAACAAACGCGCGTCCAAAAATAATTACAAATGCACCTTGAAGTCTCTGCCACTTTCGGATTCTACCCAAGGGAACTTTCAGTCAATATAACCAACAATCCATAATTGCAGATTTACCCCAAAGACTTTTAAAGACAAATTTTAATTAATAAAAACCTTATTTTAAAAGTTTATAAAATTCCCAAAAAATGTTAAAAAAACCAATTTAAAGGATTTAAATACACTTAACATATATACACATAATTAAATGCAATATGGATAGTATGAATGCAATTTTAATGTGTGTGAGTGTTTTTAAAGGTATTTAGATCAATCAAGTAAGAGGAATAAAATAACAAACCAATCTCTAAGGTTTTTTGGTTTCTAGGATTGACATAATTTTGTCACAACTTCCAAATTAGATGAACAGTTATACAATACAGACTCAAGTGAGTGAAGAGTATACGGTGCTTCAATCTCCCCCTTTGGAAATATGAGACAAAATCTCCTTTGAGTCATCTAGTACTCGTAGGGCAAAAAAAAATAAGGAAAACCTATTCTTATAAGAATTCTATCTACCCATTTCCTAGGAAACAAAAGTACATAACTCAACTATTTACAATTGAATACCCTATTATAAATTTCAACTGTTGAGAATATCTGTACAGAATTCCTGCAATGAATCACTAAGATCAAGCTTTTTAGAATATGTAAAAAATATGAGACTCAAATTTCTCCCCCATTTTGTCTCAAATAGACAAAGGGAAAAGCTATGTAAGCCAAAGAGATTAATCAGCACAAACCATACCTATTGATTTACGTAAAGATATAAATCTATTGTAATCTAAAGGTTTGGTAAACATATCTGTGAGTTGCAAATCAGTAGGAAGATAACTGATTTCTAATTCCTTAGTTTCAACTAATTCGCGTATAAAGTGATGTCTTATTTTTATGTGTTTTGTTCGCGAGTGTTGAACATGATTTTTAGATATATTGATCGCACTTTGATTATCACAATAGATATGTAATTGTTTTTCTTGAATACCATAATCACTTAGCATTTGTTTAAGCCAAAGTAATTTATCACAACAGCTTCCAGCGGCTATATATTCGGATTCAGCTGTTGAGAGAGACATGCAGTTTTGTTTCTTACTACTCCATCCTACCAAATTATTACCTATATAATAACATGCTCCTGAAGTGATTTTACTCTCATCAGTACACCCAACCCAATCAATATCTGTGTATCCAATTATAGTGCTAGGTGTATCACTAGTATACCAAAGTCCTAGGTTCAGAGTGCCTTTTGCATATTTAATAATTCTTTTAACAGAAGATATATGGCTCTCTTTAGGGTTGTTTTGATAACGAGCACATACAAAAACATCATACATTATATCAGGACGCAAAGCAGTAAGGTATAACAAGGTTTCTATCATACTACGATATAGAGTTGGATTAATAGATTTTCCAGTTTCATCTTTAGATAGTTTTACCGTAGTACTCATGGGAGTTTTAGCATCTTTAGCACTCTCAAGGTCAAATTTTTTTACTATCTCTAAAGCGTATTTAGATTGCGAGACAAATAATCCTTCTGAATTTTGTTTGACTTGAAGACCTAAGAAAAATTGCAACTCCCCCATAAGAAACATTTGAAACTCTTTATGCATAATTTCAGAAAAGGATTTCACTTCTGAGGGAGAAGTTGATCCAAAGATAATGTCATCAACATAAACTTGAGCTATAATGATGTGTTTGTCAAGATGTTTGACAAATAGAGTTTGATCATTTCCACCTCTCTTGAAACCTTTATCTAAGAGAAAATTGGAAAGGCGCTCATACTAGGCTCTAGGCACTTGTTTTAGTCCATACAAAGCCTTTTTGAGACGAAATACATGATTTGGATATTGAGGGTCACTAAACCCTTTTGGTTATTCTACATAGGTCTCCTCAGTCAATATTCCATTAAGGAATGCAGATTTGACATCCATTTGGTAAAGTGTAAAATGCAAGTATCAAGCTATGGAAAAGAGAAGATGAACAGATTCTAAACGAGTAACAGGAGAAAAAGTCTCGTTAAAATCTATTCCTTCAATTTGAGAGTATCCTTAAGCAACTAGTCTAGATTTATTTCTAATGATTATCCCACTTTCATCAGATTTATTGTTAAAAATCCAACGCGTGCCAATAACCTTTTTGTGATTAGGCCTAGGTACAAGAAACCAAACATCATAAATGACAAATTGAAGCAGTTCTTCCTGCATAGCAGAAATCCAGTGAGAGTCATTCAATGCCTCATTGACATTCTTTGGTTCCACAAGGGAAACAAAACATGCAAAATGAGCATAATTTCTTAATTGAGATCTTGTATGCACAGACTCACTAGGATTACCAACAATGTTATCTATGGGATGGTCTTTAGAAACCCAGTTAGGTACTTCAGGTGTCTCAATTGGTAATGAATCATTTATTGCTGGAGAGTCATTTTCTAAAACATTTGTAGACTCTTCCACAATAGTTGATTCACCAGTCTTACTCTCTACGGTAGTGTCAGTTACAATTACATTTATGGATTCCATCATGGTTTTAGTGCGGAGATTATAAACACGGTAGGCTCTACTGTTAGGCGAGTATCCTAGAAAAATAGCTTTATCTCCTCGGCTCTCAAATTTGGATAAGTGTTCTCTATCTTTGCAAACATAACAAGTACTACCAAAGGTTTTAAGGTACTTAAGATTGGGTCTTTCTTATACCAGAGCTCATAAGGAGTTTGTTTAGAATTATTTCTAAGATAGACCCTATTGATAATGTGATACCTGGTACAAATATATTCTACCCAAAAATATTTAGGCAAATTCTTGGCATGTAACATAACACGTGCCATCTCTTGAAGAGTATGATTCTTTCTCTGGGCGATACCATTTTGTTGAGGAGTCTTAGGAGCACTAAACTCATGTTTGTAACCATTATAGTCACAATACTCTATTATTCCAGTGTCTTTTAATTCTCCACCTCTATCACTACAAATTCTATTTACTTGAGTGTCCTTCTCATTTTCAATCCGAAGAAGTATTTTTAAGAAGGTTTGAAAAGTGTCAGACTTTTGTTTTAAAAAGGCTACCCAAGTAAATCTAGTGAAGTCATCAACCATAATAAGAATATAACTGTGTCCACAGAGACTAACAGTTTGGGAGGGACCCATTAGGTCCATATGGATGAGCTCTAAGGGGTTAGAGGTAAGGATATCTTTGACTTTCTTATGAGGTGCCTTAACAATTTTTCCTTCCTGACAGGAACCACAGACAATATTAGAAATGGGTTTGATTTTTGGAACTCCCCTAACTATTTCTTGAGAAGTCAATCTACTAAGATTATCGTAATTTATGTGACCCATCCTGTTATGCCATATCTCATTGTCATCCACTGTGGCAACATTACAGATTTTAGAATTATTCATGACAGTATAACAATTATTAGGAGTCCCGAATCCTGTAATTATGCATTCACCATTTTCATTTAAAATTTTGTAATTGTTCTTTGAAAAGGTAACAGTATGATCTGAGTCACAAAATCGCGAGATACTAAGTAGATTGTCCTTAAGACCTTTGACTAGAAGAACATTTTCAAAAACAAGAAGTCCTTTCTCTTGGAGTGTTCCTTTACCTATTATTCGAGATGATACTCCATTACCAAAAATAAATTTTCCTCTAGCAAAGATGGTTTTGTTTAAGAGTTTTGTATCATCACCAGTCATGTATTTGGAACATCCAGAATCTAAGTACCAACCAGAAGATGTGTGTTCAGCTTTTAAAGCAGTAATAACAATATTACAGTTCATCTGAGGTAATAGATCATCTTTTCTAACCCAAATTGCTCTAGTTTTAATTTTGCGCTTATTAGCTCTCAATTGATAAAATTTGCGAGCATTCGATTTTTGTTGAAAAATGTTTTGCGCATGATTTTGAATTTTATGATAGACATGAGCATTTGGTTTAGGAATCCTACTAGGGAATGTTCTTTTAGGTTTAGTCTTTCTCTTCCCATAGTTAGAGTTTTTGTGTGGTTGTCTAGGCAGAACATAATTGTTACGGCTTCTCCTAGAATAGTTAAAGTTTTGATAGATAGGAGGATTACAGACATGTTTAACTAGTCTTCTAGCATAGCAGCCATCAAAAGAATGACTGTATATATCGCAGTAGGAACAATAAAGATTGCTCAAAGTTGAGGTCTCCTCAGGAAAGTCTCTAAACATAGGTTTCAAGGAATTTTGAGGTTGAACCCTGTTCCTAGATAGAGAAGTTTTGAATGTAGATTCACTTTTCCTAATTGAGGGGCAGTCATATTTAGCCTTAGGTGAACTTTCATCTTTAGAGTAACTTGATTCCCTAATATCAAAATTTTGATGTTTTGAGTCAAACTCAGTTTTAAGAGAAAGAAAGTCTGGGAAGGTTTCAATAGGTCTTTTACCTCCTGACACAAACTTGATAGGTTTAAAAGATTTTGTTTGTGTATTTAAATTGGGGCAAAACCCTATTCCAATTCGATCATCAGAATTGGTTTTTGATTCATCAACAAATCCATCAAAACAGTTTGAGTTATTTTCAAATTTTGTAATTTTTTTGACAACAGTTGCTGTCTTTTCTTTAGTTTGTTCCTATTCTAACAATGCCCTTTTTATTTTTTCTCCATATTTTCATTTGTTTCAGTTAAATTCTTCAGTTTTTCATTAAACATTTTGATTTCACTTTCATGAGTAAGACATTGGGTAGTATACTCTTCAGCATTAAGTTTAACCATCAAACTTAAATCTTCTAGTTTCTTAGTGAGATATTTCACTATCTTCTCTAGTCTAGTGCTTTTCTTGAGAGTTTTCGCATTAAGTGTGTGAATATCAGGGAGGTCTTCATTGTCCGAGTCACTAAGTGTAGTGTGTGAAGTGACCCATAAGGCTTCAATTCTTTGACTCACACACCCATTGACATCGTCATTATCGCTTTCCCTTTGACTCACACACCCCATGGTAGAAATAATAATATTCTTAGTAATTAAAGCATCTAAACCAATAACATCATGATTCAGCACAACATAAGTAGAATTACTAGATTCATCCTCACTAACTGACACAGGCATATCATCATTATAGATAATCTTGGCACAAAAAGACATGCAAGGATCAAAAGCATCAGATGACTCAGGTTCCTCATTTTTAGAGTCGCTTGATTCATCCCATGTCTTGAAAATGTTGGCCCTAGTGTGTTTATTTTGAGTGCTCAACTTAACTCTATAGTCTTGCGCAATGTGTCCTAGTTTTCCACATCTAAAGCATTCAATCTTCTTAAGGTCTCTACTAGGTCTAGTGTGAATGTCCTGGTGATGTTTGTCTTGACTTTTCGCATGAGGTTTGTGATTAGAGTGAGTTGGATAATTGGACTTGCCTTATTTGTTTTTCCATGTTGTTTCTAAACTTAATAATTTTCTTAAACTGTTTCGACATTAAGGCAATCTGATTGTCCAAACTCTCTACATCACATTCCTCATCAGAGTCATCATTGGGAATGTTAAACTCAGGCTTAATCATCTTAGAAGAAAAACTCAGATTGGAACTAGTCTGTTTCCTATGGGACTGGGTCAATTATTTCTTAAATTCTAATTCCATTTCCACAGTTCTTAATTTACTACTGAGTAATTCAGGAGTGAGATTTATGTCACACATTTCCTCAATAGCATATCTTTTGTTGTCAATTTTCTGTGGTAATGATCTCAGAATTTTAGATACAATTTCATGTCTGTCATATGTTATCCCATTAGCATGCAGCTTGGTCAGAATATCAGTCAAATTCATATAGAAGTCATCAAATGACTCAGAGTGAGACATACTTAAAGAGTTATACTGTTGAATGAGCATTTGTGTTTTAGCAACCTTAACCCTAGTATCACCTTCGTGAGCAATAACCAAAGTGTCCCAAGATTCCTTAGAAGTGGTACAGGATGAGATTCTTTTGAACTCATGTTCATTTATGGACATAAATATGGCATTCTTTCCTTTGTTATTGTTGCGAGAAACTTGCTTCTCTTATTGTGTGAACTCACTTAATACTTTCTTAACCCTCTCATTACTTCCTTTAGTGGCTGGTTTAGTAGGATAAATGTATCCATTTTCAACAATGTCCCAGACATCATCTCCCAAAGTTCCTTGAATGAAAGCAATCATCCTTACTTTCCAGTAAGCAAAATTGGTTCCATCAAAGATAGGAGGTCTGGTCAAGTTACCAGATCTTTCATTTTTCTCGTCCATGTTTGATTTTCAGCAAATAATTTCAGAAACACAGGATCTTTTTAAAAGAAACTTACAAAGCTCTGATACCAATTGAAAATCTGTTACTAAAGTCATTTAATATAAAATTAAACTATTTAAGTAACTCCGAACTGTTTTTTGAAGAAACTCTTTTCTTAAAACCAAACAAATTAATCACAAGATGTGTTTAACAAAAATATGTATGAGATCTTTTTAAGATTTGTTAACAGGTTTAATAAATCAGTTTAAAAAATATTAAACTCAGCACAACCAAGAATTAGATGAGGAGATGTAGAAAGATTAAGAACAAGAGATTTTTTACGTGGTAAAACCTCACCCAACTGAGGAAATATCCACGACTCCTTCTACGGAGTAACCAAAAATTCCACTAAACAAATTATAACAGTTACAAACTATATAACAAACATGCATACAAATCAGACCTATACAAGTTTAGGAATGTACCCACTGGTGTCCTTATAACTTCTCTGCAGTTCTATTTGTTGATGTTGTTCTCCCAGTTTGCTAACTTCCAATTTGTTCAAGTTCTTTACGTCGACTCTTGTTCTTGAGATCTTATTACCAACACTTTTAGTGTGGTAGGGTGATAGTGTTTATGGAGGTGCTTTCTAACACATGCATGTACACACACACACACACACTGATTTATACAAATAGTCCTATCAAATTACATATAAGATCTATATGCTGTGATTTTCTATTTCTCTCTTCGTTATAAAACTTAACCTTATTTGACCTTTATACAAATCCCAGAATCCACGGCTATCTTGCTCAGAATACGTATCAAGATCTTAATCAATCTCAGGTTTTGAAAATATTTTTGAGATTGAAAACCACCAAGTGCGATTCCAAACTAGGTAAAAGGTTTTGTTTTACAAGAACTAGAAACATAAAATGTTATTGTTGATTTTGAAGTTAAAAACATTTCCAGACAATAACCAACAATATATTTCTCAAGATGAGAAATAAAATATGCAGATCTAAGTGAAATGTAACTTAAAATGCTCAGATATAATATTTCTATGAAAGAGAAACTTAGATCTAAGTGAAATGCTTAACTTGGACACAAGATCTAAAAACGAAGATGTTACAACATCAAACAACTAATCAAACCAACTCTCAAACTCTCAAACACTCAAGGTTGTGTTTGGTATATACTGGTTTTGAAAAGATGTTAGGGTTTGAAAAAGGTGTTAAACGATTTAGGGTTAGGGTTAGGGTTTCTAACTCTTTCTCTCTCTTCTCTTGTTCCTCTCTTTTCTCTCTCTTTTCTCTTTTCTCTCTCTACTCTATTTCTCTCTCTGGAAAGGACGAAATGTCAAAAGTCTAATATGGATGAGAGTAGGGCTCCTTATATAGGAAGCTGAGAAGATTCAAGAATTTGGTTCAAAACCAATGGCTCAGATTGAGTCAAGGTTTATTGACTTTGATCCAAGGGTTAAAGATACGCGGTGATTATAACTCTCCTAATTGGCTCAAATGAGGTTCACATGGATTATGTAAGAGCGCATGCAGATCGTTGATAAAAACGATCCAAGGGCTGTTAACATTCACTGGCTTACTCTCTTGGAAGAAACACAAATACAAGCAATCAGAATGCAACAGATGTTGGGCAAAAAGAGGTTAATAAACGTGCATCCAAAAATAATTACAAACGCACCCTGAAGTCTCTGCCGCTTTCGAATTCTACCCAAGGGAACTTTCAGTCAATATAACCAACAATCCATGATTGCAGATTTACCCCAAAGACTTTTAAAACCAAATTTTAAATAATAAAAACCTTATTTTAAAAGTTTATAAAATTCCCAAAAAATGTTAAAAAAAACAATTTAAGGGATTTAAATACACTTAACATATATACACACAATTAAATGCAATATGGATAGTATGAATGCAATTTTAATGTGTGTGAGTGTTGGTAAAGGTATATAGATCAATCAAGTAAGAGGAATAAAATAGCAAACCAATCTCCGAGGTTCTTTGATTTCTAGGATTGACACAATTTTGTCACAATTTCGAAATTAGATGAACACTTATACAATACAGACTCAAGTGAGTCAAGAGTATAAGGTTCTTCAAAATCCTGTTCCATTTTCACCACTTTGAATGTAAGAGTACAAAGTTGCATGCATTGAATATGAAAATTTATATTTAAGTACATTCATGCCTAATCCATTTCCAACGTCCTATATAAAAAGGTAATATTGTACATCCACTGTATATAAATTGCCATGGTACCTAAAACAAACCAAACTCACTGTTATAATTAAGGATTGATCCATTTCTAACCATTATGTTCAAAGCTATAACTTTTTACACATTTTATTAGTGTTTTGTACATAAAACTAACCAAACTCGCCATATTGGAATAAAATCCTGGTCTCTTTTCCAGCATCTTGTATGCAAGGGTACATCCATATAAATGTGATGTATAAAATCTTTTCTAGGGCTAATATAGTACATATGCTTGGATTTTCTTTATCCAAATGATACATTCCTCTCACCACTCCTATATCATATATAAAATCAATCATAGACAACTAATACCATATTTAACTATTGGAATTTTGAGGCTCCTCAAACCCTCCAACTTCACTTATGCAAGAACGAAGGTCCTAAGGTCAACCTCTAACCTCGATTAGACCACTATTAAACTCTCATGGCCACAATTGTCCCCATGAAAGTACCACATTGGGATCATAAGCCTTATCCACGTCTTTACTCTCCCATAATACATAGTCACTCCAATATATCTTCGAAACCAAGCTCAGACAACTCAGCACTAGTGCCCCACCATATCTAACCTATATATCATCTATCGGTCTGAAAAGAAGTGGCCTCTAGAGGCCATAAAGGCCTAATACTGAAAAGGTATTATTACACCATAACTCAGGATCACCTAATGGCGAGCCAATAATGATTCCAGACCTCATAGACACCTGGTTGAACTCATGTAGTTTGGCTAACGAGCAAGTGAAAAGGATAAAACTATTCCACATACCACCACTACTCAAATCCACTTGACTTGATGAATATTATCCATATTAAATACACCTATCAACTCCCTTACACCACCTGCAAGCTTTTATCCCATTCTCAATCTTACTACTGTAGCAGTCAGACCTCAAAGAGAACCACAACTATACTTTTGTAGTCATCTCATTCTCTCTATAAGAGAATGCATATATATGGGAGGCTTGTGAATGGTTGAAGGCAACATAAATTAGGCTAGAATCAAGATATCAAGGTAATTGATCTAATATAAGTTCAATTGGTTGCATACAAGCAAGGCATTTTTTCTCTCATTATGATATATAGTCTCAACCCACTACTATGGGCGTTCACTCATATCTTGGATCACTTCACTTTTAACTATTTTACTTATTGTACACATTATTGAGTCCCAAATTCATATTAGGAATCCTTAGAGAAGTTCATAAGTTACTTCCTAAGGTCTTCTGAATTAATAAAGACCACAGGGACACAGGACCCTCTTAGCTAAGATCAAGATGTGATTTAGATTGTGATAACCATTTTATGATCTAATACATGGTAAAACACCCTTTGATAGTGGATATAAGATCCTCAATCAAAGTTTAAACCACTTTATATACTTGTCTACTATTTTGACACACATCCCCTTAACTATCTGAGATCTAGAGGGGATCACTTGTTGGGTACTAGGACTTACACGATTTCAACACTCACTAGTTTTGGGCCATTTTTGGGAATAAGAAGCTCCATTTACTTCATAGAGAAACCTTATTCTGGCTAAGATGACAACCAAATCCAAGTTAGACCGTTCTTATAAAAGTATTAAAGCTCAACAAAAGAAGCTTCAAGAGTAATTTACTAATATTTTGAAAGGCTTCCTTTGTCGGTTATGGTGGAGGAACCAACCGAATAAGAATGTAGAGGAACTTGAGAAAAACGTGTGCTATGGTTAGAAGGATAAAATAATCTAGAGGATTTGGATGGAGCTCGACAACGTTCAGTGACTCGTATCCCCATCAGGGATAAATTATCCATAGGATTTGGATGGAGCTCGACAACTTAGTTAATTTATTACACTTCTTTTATTTTTCACTTTCTAAATTATTAAAGCCTATATTTGCTCATCTAAAATCTAGTTAAGCATCTCAAAAATTTAATATTTTCTTAAATATTAATTTAGTCCAAATTTTCTAAAAACCAATTCACCCCCCTCTTGGTTATTTTTTCGAGCAACAATTTGTATTAGTGCATGGCTCTAATTTATATCTTCTGATTTAACTTTCTTAGAGTTAATTGATTTATGAAAAACTTATCTATCCCCTCTATTACTGAAGGTCAGTCTATTAATTGGACTCCTCTATTTTCAGGAAATAACTAGTGTTACTAGAAATATAGAACGAAGTTCTTTATTCAATCAAATGACCACGAATTTTGGAGAGTTATTATAAATTGTCCAAATGTTCCAATGAAAACTATAAATAATGTAACCGTCCCTAAAGAAGAACATGAATGGAATGATGCTGATATAAAGAAAATCCAAGTGAATGCTAAAGCCATGAATATCCTACATTGTTCTCTAGATGTAAATGAATATAATAGAATATGTTATTGTGAACCTGCTAAAGAAATTTGGGATAGATTAGTAATCACCTATGAAGGAACTAGTCAAGTAAAGGAAGATAAAATAAGTATGCTTGTTTACAGTTATGAATTATTTAAAATAAAACCTGATGAAACTATTCCTGATATGTTTACTAGATTCACAAATATTATCAATGGTATGAAATCTCTTTGAAAAACATATACTAACAATGAAATGGTGAGAAAAATTCTCAGTTCTTTACCAAAAATTTGGATGTCTACAAATTTGGCCATTAAGGAAGCACAAAGGGAAGGACAAATCTGTCATGACGAGCTGTTGGGTTCTCTAATCACTCATAAGATGGAACTCAAGGAACTTGAAGAAGAGGAAAGACCTAAGGCTAGTAAAACCATTTCTTTCAAATGCTTTGAAGAAGAAGAAGAAAGTGAAGATGGAGATGAGTATGGTGATATTGCTCTTATAACCAGAAAGTTCAAGAAATTCTTAGCTAAAAAGAAGAGATCATTTAGAAGAATGAATAATTTTATTCCAAAGAAGTCAAGTGATGGAAAGACTTCCTCTAAGTCTGAACCAAGATGCTACAACTACAAAGAGTTGGGTCATATTCGACCTAACTGTCTAAAGGCTAAAGAGAGAAAGAATGATAGAAAGGAGAAACAAAAGTGAAGGAATAAAAATTCCATGAAAGCAATAACCTGGAGCGATTAAGATGATAGCAGCATTAATGAAGATTCAAGTGATGAAGAGGGTGCAAATCTTTGCCTTATGGCCGAAGATGATGATGTAGTCTCTAACCTAGATTCTAAATGTGAAAGTGAAAATTTTAATGACCATGAAGAACTTCAAAATTCTTTTGATGAGCTATACTTTAACTTTAATGAACTTAAAACAAAATATATTAATCTTAAAAAGAGTCATTCATCAATGGAAATTAAATATGACTCTCTGTAAAAAAATGTAGATTGGTTAAAATAAGAAAACTAGTCTTTGAAAGAAGAAAATGAAAAACTTAAAACTAAAGATTCCCCATTTCACATTCTTAAGTCTGAAATAATAAACTAAAATTTCAGGTTGAGGATTTGACATGCAGTCTTGAGAGAATTTGTAAATGGAAAGAAAAATCTAGACATGTTGCTAGGAAGTCAAAAATGGATGTTTGACAAAACTGAAATTGGTTACAATGCAAATGAAAATGAGAAAAAATTTCGAAACTACTCTGCCATAAAGACAACTCATTATTTACATATTGTGGAAGACACATCCATTTCTCAGAATCTTGTAAATATACAAAATTAAGATATAATACTAAAGTTGCATAGATCCCTAAGAGAACCCCCATTTTCCTAACCCGTATGGACCCAACACATTTTGGGTACCAAAAGAAAAATTATTCAAATATCACTTGTAGGTATGCCTAAGGGATCTCTCCCATAAGTCAAAGTATTTTCTAGACAGCGAATGTTCAAGGTACACGACAGGAGACAGGATCAAATTTTCTAGCCTTGTAGTAAAAAAAGATGGGCTAGTGACTTTCGGAGATAACTCTAAGGGTAAAATCGTCTGGATAGGTAAATTTGGTAAGAATCTTTCCCCTTGTATTGAAAATGTTCTTTTAGTTGAAGGTCTAAAACATAATGTGATTAGTATTAGTCAACTATGTGATAAGGGTTACGAAGTCACCTTTAAAGAAGATTTTTTCTTAATTAAAAATGTTAAGGACAATAGTGTCTTATTTGTTGCTTATCGACATGAATATGTATATACTTTTCATTTTTATGATCTTTCCCAACAAAATGTAAAGTGTCTAGCTGCCATAAATAAAACAAGTTAGCTTTGGCATAGAAGAGTGAGACACTCAAATATGGAATAAATTAACGTTCTGCCCCAACATGAAGTGACCAATGTAACCCGCAAGAACCGATCGCGTAGTCACAGAACCCTCGGTATCTGTGTGTATTTCTATGTGTATGTGTGTATTTATGTGTGGGTGTGTGCATGAGATTCACGCCCTCATTACATGATAACTAGTTAATGATTCATTAGAGCCATTATTTGTAGGAATAATATTCACGCTATCGTTCATTTTTCTCAGGAAAAATGAGTCACAATGATAATAAATGGCAAAACGAGCGTGAAAGGTTGCAATTGGAACGCACTCGTACCTCTTTCATTAATGAGCTTCATTTAGAGGGTACTTCGATTTATTAGTATAGGAATAGGAAAATTGAACAATTGAACTACCTTGTAAATCGTGAAGTTCATCTCCAGCAAGAGTAGTTGTTCAATCGTATTCTGTTTTCCCTACTAAAATGCTGTGATGAAGCTGTACAATATATATTTCGCATACTACTCCTGATACATCACTGACCTTGCTTACACTGTTAGAGAAGGCGGAAAAAAAATCACCCAGTATGGATAGAAGTAAGTACAAAGAGCATTGCCGAAGAGTGTCATGTCTCGTGACACATTCACGCTAAACTCAATCTTGCCAATAAGCTAAAGAGGATGAGATTTCGAGTTCATATCGCTGACATCTATGCATCCATTATAGATACGCTTCCTCCTAATTGCCCACGTGTAAAAATCCATAAGTTTTTAAAACAAATCTTGACTGGATAGAGATCAAACACAGTGAACTTTTATTAAAGTCTTTCCATGAAAAGGTAGGTTATTATATATGGTCAAAGAATTTATGTTGTTAGTTATAATTTCATATTTAACTTTGAAATTATGCATCTATTATTATATATACACATTGAACTTTTATTATTTTGTAGATAATGTCAGGCGGTAATGGAAACAACGCTCCAACCGAGGACGTGACACCAGCATAGGGAGAATTTTCATCACCAATTAGTGAGAAATACTCAACTCCTCCAATGGTTTACTCCCCTACTCCGAGTAACAGTAGGAAAGTACTCCTATTAATCCAACATACATGCCTAATGCTCCTGAAACTATCGGGTCAGTTGAGAAGAAGCCCTTTGGGTTCTCTATATTAGGAAATAATCCCACCGGGGATAAGAATCACATTCAACAATTTAAAGCCCAGTGTTTTTCCTTGGCAAAAATGAATGTGGGAGTGGGATAAGTTAACAATTGGAACCTCGTAAATAAATCTATTAAAGATGATATCTACGAGAAACTCAACAAATGATTTTCATTTTCTGCAAACTCAAAAAATAAGGTTCTTTCTCGGGTTGCTGAACAACTCTAAACATATCGGAGAAACCTCAGGAAAAAGTATTTCCCTAAGGGAGCATCGAGCTCCGACAGTTTGGCATTCAAAGACAAAGTCCCTTCGAACGTTGAGATGCCAGTCGGTCAATGGAATGATTTTCTGGAAAATGAGGTAAAAGACCCGAAAATGCTGCAAAGGGAGAAAAACAAGCAGAATAGGGCCAAAAAATTGATATCCACCAGCTTGGCTCGAAATCTTATGAAGACTTAAAGAACGAGTGGTCGACAAGACCAAAAGCATCCCAGATGATAGAACTGCATCGAATAGGGCCAACTTGCATGTGCATGAAAGATGAGACAAAGATAATAAATTCCTTCCTCACTTGGGCAAGATTCTAGAATCAATAGAGTTTATTAGTAGTTAGTCAGCTTCAAGCCCATTCAATGACATTGAAAATGATTTCCTCACACAAACCTTGGGAAAGGATCATAGAGGGAGGACGAGAGGTTTAGGGTCGCATATGTCAAAAATAAGATTCAAACACGCCGCACCCATTGTATTAACAAAAAAAGTAAATCTTTAGAAGATGTTGAGTTACGTTTAATAAAGTATGGAATTTGTCAAGATTATAACAAATGGACATACCATGGAAAAAACATTTACCTTATATTCTCGAAGAATTACTGATAACTGATCGCGTAACCGAACACCAACGAGTGGACGTGCTAAATGATTTGCCATCACATCACCCATTGACCTACCTGATTGACGATGCTTATGGAGTTCACCATGACCAAAATCACTAACCTATGGAGACAAATAAGTCGGACAATGAAAAAATTGAAACTTAACTACCAGGGGACCGAGAATATATACGGTTGAAAGCCGATGCGGCTAGACCATTGTATAAAGATTGCGATGAAGATCACTCGGTATTATATGCAATGATTGGTTTGCATAATTTGAAGATCACTCGATATTATATGAAGATCACTCGGTATTATGTGCAATTATGCGCTGAAGCTTTATTACGTGGTCCCGTTAGGTATCATTGGATGAATCCTTTTGAGCGCTTGATGAAAACCTTCAAAGTTTACGTAAAGATTACATGGTGTATTAGAGGGTCAATTGCTGAAGAATAAGTAACTGAGGAATCATTGTTATACGCTAGGGAATATATGCCAAAACAAGATGTGAGGAGGTTCAATCCTCGTAGAGGAGGAGTGATAAAGGAACCTGATGAGTTTGAAGGCGAATTACCATTTTGGAACCTACTAGAGGTGAAACTCACAAATATACAATACGAGCAAGCAACTCATTATGTTTTCGAATCGCAAGATGAAGCTGAAGACTGGATATAGTGAGTATCTACTGAATTCTTCTTCTTTGATTATATGTATTTTATATTTTATGATCTAAACTTTATAATTTACTCGTAGGAAGTGTGGGAACAAAATTGCCCAAAATCAAAGGGGAAATTGTACGACATTTGATTTTAGGGCATGGGTATCAAAAGAGGAAAATTTCACAACATATGTGTGCGGTTATTTATTCGTGAAACATGCTTTAATACAAATTCATTAATAAATGCAGCTTTTAAAAAGAGGTGATGTCTCTTCCAGGCTTGCATGCCTAGAAAAAGGCCATAGTTTTCGTGCGAAAGAGTTTAAGATATTCCACACCAACGGTTTTGATTCCATTTTATATCCATATGAGGAAAAGATTATGGAAAAAAATAGTGGAATATCAATTTCATCCTTGACCACCTGTATCGCTAGCAAAAGCGATAAAAATCCAAAGAATACGGTTCTAACCTATTATGGTATAATCCAACAAATCCTAGAAATTGATTTCTTAGATTTCACAGAAATCGTATTCTATTAGGATTGGGTAGAGGTGGAGGATACTATGAATTCTTGCAAAGTTGATATTGACTCCAAACTTATTATGGTAGATTTATCAAATCTAAAGAGTAAAGATAGCATAGTCGACGAGCCTTTTATTTGTGCCTTTTAGAAATAAAGAAGCTATTCTACTCGAAGTGCTTAACAATGGCAATTGGTCTATTGTTGTGCATGAACCAAAGGGTATGACTACTCAAGTGGATGCTTTAAAGACTCCAAAAGATTTCTAGTCAGCTCTTAATAAAAACCCTAATTTGAATGATCTTTTAGTTGATTTAGAGGAAGATTGAGTATCAAAATATTATTTTATCCTTGTCATTCTTATTTGTACCCTATTATGATATTGACACTGTATTAGCTCTTTACTTTGATGTATGAATGTTTAGTTAATTTTACAAATGTTTAATATTATTTACTTTGATGTATAATTATTTAATTAAATTGACTCAACTGAATTTCCACATGTTCCTATAGATGCACATTTGTTGGATAATTATTGGTTGTTGTCTTGTTATTGGATAGTATGTTAGAAGGAGTACGGGATAGTTTTTTTGATAATATTTTTCTCAGGAAAAATGAGGCAAGTTGATAATCACTGGTAACAAGATTGCGATGAAGATCACTCGATATTATATGCAATGATTGGTTTGCATAATTTGAAGAGTATTCTAAATCAGACAAGGTTCATGGACATCATAGGATTTATAAAGGAAATAGAGTTCCAGGTGCTTTGCTAGTTTGTTATAGATCCCGACCCTTTAATTTTTGCTTTGTATACATCTTGTATACGGGATTCCATCCCCTTAGGTGGGTTTGATTTATTGAATTATTTGCTTATCAAAAGAAAAAAACACTTCAAAACCTAAAGTAGTTATAAGAAATTATGATTATACTGCTTAATAAACTACCACCGGTGTTATAATAATCAAGATGAACCCTAAAGAGAAAGGAGTAAAACACATATGAACTACCAAAACATACCCCATAGAAAAATAAAAGATACATATGAACAATAGCCGATAAGAATTCTTCTGTTCTTGTAGTTAGCCTTGAAGCAAGCTTGCCTAAGCTTCTTAGTCCTTTCACTGAGATCCAATTCTAGCACTAACTCCATCATTTTCTTATCCTTTTCAAGCATTTTTACCTCATTCACACAACCAAGGCATTGTGAATAAGGTAAAAATGTTGTAAGAAAACCAAAAAATGATGGAGTTGGTGCCAGAATTGGATCTCACTGAAAGGAATAAGAAGCTTAGGCAATCTTGCTTTAAGGTTAACTACAAGAAAAGAAGAATTATTATCGATTATTGTTCATATGTAACTTTTATTTTTCTATGGGTTATGTTTTGTGAGTTCATATGAATTTTACTCCTTGCGCTTTAGGGCTTCTCTCCATTATTATAACACGGGTGGTAGTTTATTAAGGAGTATGATCACAATTTCTTATAATTGCATTAGATTTAAAAGTGTTTTTTTTTCTTTTGATAAGAAAATAATTCAATAAATTAAACCTACTTAAGGGGATGGAATTCCGTATACATGATGTATACAAAGCAAAAAGTAAAGGTCCCGGATCTATAACAAACTAGCGAAGCACCTGGAACTATGTTTCCTCTGGAAAGCCAATGCTGCCCATGAACCTTGTTTAGTTTGGAGTTTAACAGAGTATTACAAGTAAGAAAATGCATCATATTATCCAGGATTCATTTCCAGAACAATTTCAATGAGATCTACAACACACTGCATTTGGCAAGGCCAAAAAAAGCAGATTTCCTTGCCAAACATGTCGTTAGAGGGTGAAACCTTGAAATACCCCCCATACGGCTCCGTGAGCGGTGCTAATACCTCGTACGAGACCAACGTAGATCGTTGGAACTGACCACATGGCCATGGGACCCCTGGTTTGAGAGAAGGGTCCAAATTTGAGAATATCTACACTTAGGCTTGAAAACATGCCGTTAGCGGGTAAAACATCAAGACACCCTCCATACGGCTCCGTGAGTAGCGCCAACACCTCACACAGGACCAACGTAGCTCATAGGAATCGATCACATGGCCAAGAGGCCCACGGTTCGAGAGCATGGACTGAATTTCAGAATATCTACAGTTCGGTTTGAAAACATGCCGTTCGAAACACCCCTTTTACAACCACGTGAGTGGTGTCATCACCTCGCATGGGACCAACGCAGCTCATAGGAGCCGATCACGTGACAATGGGACCCACGATTTGAGATCACGACCCAAATTTTAGAATATCTACACTTAGGTTTAAAAAAATGCCGTTAGAGGTGAAACCCCGAAACACCCCCTTACGACCCCATGAATGGCTCCAACACCTCGCACGGGACCAACGTAGCTCTTAGGAACCGACCGCATGGCCACGAGACCCCTGGTTTGAGAGAAAGGTCCAAATTTTAGAATATCTACACTTAGGTTTAAAACCATGTTGTTAGAAGGCGAAACCCCGAAACACCCCCCATACGACCCCGTGAGCGGCTCCAACACCTCATACAGGACCAACGTAGCTCGTAAGAACTGATCGCATGGAGATCACGGTCCAAATTTTAAAATATCTACACTTAGGCTTGAAAACATGCCATTAGAGGACGAAATCCCAAAACACCCTCCAGACAACCTCGTGAGCAGCCCCAACACCTCGCAAGGGACCAACATAGTTCGTAGGAACCTATCGCGTGACCACGGGACCCAAGGTTTGAGATCATCACCCAAATTTCATAATATCATCGTGCTATCAAATCGGGGGTCCAGTGACCACGTGAGCTTTTACAATTGATTATTTAACATTATGGTCTTGCGGAGTTTACAATATATAGGTTTAAGAATGTCTAGAAAATAGAGAAAATTCTGCCCCAATTATTTTAATATAGTTAAAAATGGTCACGGCCATAGTCCATGAACATCTTCATTTTTTTTGGTCACGTATAAAAGGAGTCACGGCCTAGGGTCGTGACCAATTTGAGAACATATAAGTATAGGTCATGGCCGAGGGCTGGACCATTCTGATAACATTAAAGTATGGGTCTCGATTTAAGATCGTGACTATGTCCGTAACCATTTTCATATGCCAAAAGGTTAGTCATGACTTTGAGTCATGAACAACATCGTGAACATTCACGTAAATTAAAGGGTGAGTCACGACCCAAGGCCATGACCAGGTTTGTGTATGGGTTACGATTGGTGTCCACGACCATATGCTGTGACCCGTGAGATTCTTGATTAATGTTGTGGTCAGGGATTTGGATCGTGACCACTGAAGATGGTCATGCCTGATTTGGTCACGAACCAAATCCGCAACTGACAACTAATTTCCAGGGATAAAATCCACGACCAATCGCCTAGTTTGGTGTAGTGTGAAGTAGTCAGATGAAGTTGAGTCACTTTTGTTCGCATAATTTCCCCCCGCCCCCAACTTAATGGGTTATGCTGTAAAAACTATCTGAGCGTGATATTCGAGTGTGCTATACTCAACATTTATGGTCTAACACAGAAGAAGAATAAATTTGGGGACGATTTTTGGGTTCACTGGATCGTACTTAGGTTCAAAAATCTAGAGTGGAATGGGAAACCTCCAGCAAAATCTTCGAAGAAAATACCAAAACTTGGCTTCGCTCTACTTTTATAAGGGAAAAATAAATTTTTCAAACGCGCTTATTGAAAATCCACTGGATTTCCGACACATAGCACACTTATGTCATCAAGAAATTTCAAACAAAGAGCTTACAAGTCATTCTGCTCAGTCGTCCAAGAAGAATAATCGTTGACCTCTAATCTAAGAGATGCTAACCTATGATCATTTGTAAAAAACTTCACTCACTTCTTTACTCTCTGATTCTCGTAAGGATTAAGATTTTAAGTCATGAGCAAAGTCTTAGAGGCTTTTGTTATACCGTATTTATAGAGCATCTCATAACCCGAAGACAATAGAGGAAAAACATTCAAGAATAATATCTCGTCCCCGTTCGAGAAGACTTACTAGGGGATGACCTCGGCTCAGCAAAACGGATTAGCCATATGCAATGTGGTTGGCCTCTTTCCATATGAATTGAAGAGATCGTTTCCAGTAAGGCTAACTAGCAGAATATATTTTAATAATGTCGATAAACACTGGCGAGTGCCATATGAATGGCATTATCGACAATAAACATGTGTAGGAACATTCCATCATGGGTAAACCTTTAAACCATTTTACATCTTGGTTATAATCCCTTAATAAAATGCTCCTTCCCGACTTATAAGGGAAGGACACATGTGAACCACTTGGTCTTACCCTATCATATATTATCTCATACTCATTTATAAGATCCCTCATTGGAATCTAGACCGGTAAAGAGAGACACACATTAAAATCGTTAAATCATTGGATTAGTAGAGATTGAGTGAATTGAATCGTTTATAGACCTCTGGTCACCTAAAACACAGTACAAAAATGCTACCATATGGACATAAGCTCCTCCTTGAAATCTGAACCACATAACTCTTGGTGTAATTCATCTTATTCTAACTTTCGTCTTTACTTATCTGCATTTTACTCCTCATTTATTATTTTCTATCTCGGATTGGATCTTAAATTGATAAGACGAACCTTGAAACTAATTTTAGATGATAACAATCGTTGATCACTAACTTATTACTTCATGCAAGCGTTATACAACTTATAATTTCATCGTGAAAATGACAACGTTATTGAAAAAACTCAAAACATGTAAAAGTTCCAAAGCATCATTTTATATAAGTTTATTAAAAACATAAAACAATGAGAATATGTGCATTTTCGTCACTCGTTTCAATTAAAATTGGCCTTATGTTCGTATTTTATTATTTTGCTGGTCAATCAGCAGTCGCAGTATCAAATAATGCTAAATCAAGTCAATTACAATTAAATAGCGGTCAAAAGTGTGCATTGAAGAAATCAAAGGAGACCGCGAAGTTTGAAGTCCTATTTGAGTGTGTCCAGATGTGTTTCGATGCCCCGAACCAGTCCAAAAACCTTAACCTAGCCCAGAACGAGCCCAGTCCATACTGCGAGCCCGTTATGTGTTGAGTTTGTACCTTTATTATTTTTTAGATTTTTTTATTTGTGTCGTTTTTATTTTTAGGAATTATTTTGGAATATTCTAGGATTTATTTTCTATTTCTTTATTTTGATTTTGATTTTGATTTTTATTAGTTTTTAATTTTTAATCTTTATTTTATTTTTATTACGATTAGTTTTTAGAAATTTGTTTTCTAGTTTTATTAGATTTTAATTTTTTTATTTTAGTTTTATTAGGATTATATTCTTTTTTAGTTTTAATACAGTTTTAATAGAGTTTTATTTTTATTTTATTTTCATTTTCATTTTCATTTTTTATTTAGTGTCTTTGAATTTTTATTTTGAGATGTTAGTTTTTTTTTAGGTTTATCAGATTTTAAGTTTTTTATTTTAGTTTTCTTTTATTTTTTTGGTTGTGTTAATTTTTAGGGGTACAAATTAAACACACACAACCTACTCATACCCTAAACCCATACACCTAAACACACTCAAACACATCCCTCACCCTCACCAAACTCACCTACACCCTCACACACACAAACACCACCACTTCATCTTCTTCCCCCAACAACCAACACTCTCTCTCCTCCCGTTTTCCACCATAACCACACACCCACCCACCATTCCCTTAACTTATATCCAAACACACACACATAACACCAATACCTGAACTACCCAACCCGGAAGGAACACTCGAGACCCGTCGGTGCAAATACCTAACCCGGTCAGCCCCATTTTCGATGCCAACTCCCGCCTGAACCCGACCTCCACCTCCGGCCCACTAACCCGAACCCAACACGGGTTCTGCCTCAACCCAAAATGCGAACCCAATCTCGAGACCTTATACCTCCAAAAAACCCAAAAACCCAACCTTATCCCCTGCCATTTTCCAGCATAAACAGTCAATCAAAATCCCAAAAATATCGGACATAATCCCAATCCAAAAATAAAAATCCCACAAAATCTTCAACCAAAATAAAATCGTGGGACTCAAGAAAAAAATATGTCAAGACACTTTACAAATGAGAAGGAGCATTTCATTTAAAAGGGGGCTCTCATTAGTAAAAAAAAACACACATATAGAGGCAACTTGAGAGACAAGAAAAAAAAGAGATTGTAGAGGGTAGAAAAATAGTCGGGAAAAAAAGAAAAAAATATAGTTTTAGGTTTAGAAAAATTTTTAGGTTCAATTTTTGCTATTAGTTTTGCAATCCAGTCGAATTTTTATGACAAGTTTGGGACGCGTGTTTATGCACAGTTGACACAAGAAATTATTGCGTATTGCATTTCTTTCTCTTATTCTTTAATTTCTTATTCTTTAATTGTGTTTGTGCTGAATCTTTGATTATGTCTGGCTAAACACCCCATTCAAGGGGTGGGATGAAACGCGTATGTTGAGTTATTTTATTTGAATAATTATTCATTGATGTTTTCTAGGCTAATTAAATTGGGAAAAATCACACATTAATTTATATAACAAGAGTTAATAAATTAATGTTAAAAGATTAATATTTGATTTTTGGATTTGACTTAGAGATACATATTATTCTTAAATTTAAATATTAATTCTGTGTATGCAATTCAAAGATTTGTAAATTTTTTAATAAATCAATCTTAGCGGATATTTTCTTGAAATGAGTGTGAATCTTAATTTTTTTTTTAATAATTGTGACTATTCCCGATTTAATTGCTGAAAAAGATAAAATTGACTTTAGGATTGTAACGAGAGTTAAATTTTTAAATTCAATATTATTTCGAACTATTCAATTGAATAAGTAGGACGTTAAATTAATTTGACCACGCGGTGCAATCCCATCTCTTGTCTCTTCTCATAAATTCTAAACTAAATTACTTTTAAAATTTTCATAGTCATTTTAGTTGCGTAAAATTTCATTTTCTCCATTAAAATTGTTTTTAAAAATATAAAAAAAATTCAAAAAGATTTTTAATAAAAATTGGAATTGCAAGTTTGCAAGATTACCATTTTAGTTCTAGAAATTAGATTGATACCTGAATTTGCCACGATACTGAATTTTTAACAAGTTTTATAGGTGCTTCGAGGAATTTTGATACTCGAAGTATGTTCGCAACGACATATCAAATCCATATTTGAAGAGACGCAAATTAAGAGTTAACAAATGACGCCGTTGCCAATTTCTTGACAATTGAAGCCTGTGAAGAATTATAATTTTTATTTTTATTTTTTATTTTTTTTAGTGTAGTCATTCCTTCTCCTCCCTCCTTAGACTGGTTGTTTAGGTTTATTGAGGCCTTGTAATTCATTTGGGGTGCATTTTGACACCGTTTTATTTTTGTAATATATATTCATAAAAAATAAAAAATAAATAAAGAAACAAAGAGAAAAGGAAAATCGAACAAGGTAGAGAGAGGGCGTCCAAATGCAAGGATTTAGAAGCCTCTCTACTTTGGATCGGTAGGACTCTCGGGGACGACTGAAGTAGGAATACTTTCCCCCGATCGACTCAACTCGGTCTTCACCCTATGCATATAACAACTGTGGGAGGTAAACTCTTTATCACTCACGAAACTCCTGCAACAGAGTCAATTTTTGTGTGCTACTTGCTCCTATTTGTTTTTCACTTCAGTACTGCACTTTAACTGGATGGTTTGATGAATAAATTTACCTAAGACCTATACCCGATCATTGCAACGAGTTGGTATTTCATCACCCACTCAATCACATCTCCATTTGCTTGTTACCCGTGCTTTCACCTAAATTAAAATCAATCAACTAGCAAGCCAAGTAGGAACAGTGTTCATTAGGACCCTTTCGGATTGAGACCCTCGTAGGATACTCTAGTGAGTACTTTCCACCTCTGCCAATCTTCATTCAACTATCTTAAGACTTTTGTTTAGGGAAACTGGGTTTTAAGTGAGGCCTCCCATTAAAACGGATTTGTGCTTTCCCCAGCGTGGTACCGGATAGTTGTTTGTTATAGTAGCTAGTGTAGTGAGCCTTAACTAGTAAGCCTCTTATCTCTTGGGAAGAAAGTAGGAGCACACTTTTACCGACGAGGCCTAAGATTCCGTGTTTTTCTCGCCCGCAGACTAATTAAAATTGACTACCCACTCACTTAACTTGAAGATAATAATTTGGCTATGTGCTCGTTCGGACTTGTTCCCTTTGTGTACGTGTCTAAATTGTTCCTTTAAGTAGTCTAATTTTCGCTCCATCTGTCAGTTTTTTCCATGTAAGTCCATCGCTCTTTTTTCTCGCTTTTCTAAATTATTTTTTCCAAAAATCAATAATACACAAATATTTTTCATTTTTTTGCCTTATTCTTCTCTCCCAACATCACAAATATTTTTCCTTCCTCTATTTCCAGAAATCCAAAAATATTTTTCATTTTTCCTTTCACAAAAACCCAAAAATGATTTTTCGTTGTTTTTATGCCAAATTGGCATCGAATTGATCATTGATTAACACGTTCTCCCAGTGCTCCATCTCTAAATTCCCCCTTAGGTGCACATAATCTTCTCGTTGATTTTCCTCCTTATCTCCCCGATCCATGTTCATCTTCATCGGAGACGCCTAGTTCTCCCACTTCCCTTGGTTTTGTTACCCCACCCATCATGGCCGACGAATGTGTTTTAAGCGACTACTTTGCCCCAATTACGGCCACTCTGCCTTCATGTATCGTCCTTTCGCCCACTCCGGCCGTGCAATTTGAAATTCTCCCCGCGACTATTTCTATGTTGTCTAGTTTTCATGGCCTTGAACGTGATTCTCCTTATACTCACTTGCGGAAATTTCTCACTGTGTGCGTTACTTTTAAAAATCAAAACTTAGACGAAGAGAATGTTCGTCTTCAATTATTTCCCTTTAATCTTAACGATAATGCATCCATGTGGCTGCATTACTTGCCCCCGAATTCTATCCAAACTTGGGAACAACTTGTCAAGAAGTTCATATCTAAATTCTATCCCATGATCAAAACAAATGAAATGCGCCAAACAATTCAGTATTTTAGACAAAAGCCTACTGAACAGTTTTGTGAAGAATGGGGCTATTTTCAAGACTATATTAATAGTTTCCCACATCACGGTCTCGAGAAACGTTGCTTAGTCCATAGTTTTTACAATGGTTTTATCCCTTCTTCTCGCACCATGATTGAATCCATGCATAAAGGAAAGTTCATGCATTTAACTCCCACTGCTGCCTATAATTTTATCCTTGAATTAGGCGATGACTCCCAACATTGGGAGGGTACCAATGCGTTTTTGAGATACGACCCTCCACGTGTTGGGAATAGTTCTGAGGTAAAAAATGATCATGATTTTAAAACTTTGCTATAAAACTTACACTTATTGACTAAAATCATTGACACTATCAGTTGTACTAGGCAACACAATGTTTCACTTTCTAAACAAGCAATGACTGTCAACGATTCTAGTCCTTCTTCTTGCAGTGTCTGCTTAATTCAAGATCATTTAGCTCATTTATGCCCCCTCCTGCAAGATGATCCCGAACCCCCCATGGCCCAAGTATGTGCCTTTGATACCACTAGAAAACCCATTCCCCCGTCGTTTACTTACAATCCTAACAATAGGAATCACCCGTATTTCTCTTATAAGTATGACTATAACTCCACTCCTTCCCAACCACAACAATATGTTGGTGGTCCCCCTAGGTTTCCACATAACCCACAAAGTCAACCTCGCCCTCCTGTCCAACAACAGTCTGCTTCTTACCATCAATCGCACTTTCCATCTTCCTTTGTCCACCGCGGCGAACATTCACACAATAATAATCAGCTTGTTCTTGTTCCCCCTCATTCCTTTGAGTATTCACAATCGCTTAATTCTCAGCGCGAGTTGGTTCCCCAACAATCTTATGCCCCTCCGCCCAATTCCTCCACCTCTTCTCTCGACAATCTCCTCACTCAGTTTATGACCACTCAGAGTCAAGCCCTCAAACAACTTGAATAGCGTTTCAACCAATTCGAGTCTGAGCGAGAGAAATGTCATTTTCCCAGTCAACCCATTACTAACCCTAAGGGGAATGGCAAAGACTCGGCCTACGAGGTTGGTTCCACTTACAACCAACCCAATTACTAAGCATATATGAAAGCGGTATCTACTCTTCGCTCGAGAAAATAAGTTGATAATGGTGTTCATGCTCCTAGTAATGTCCCACACCCGCCCATTCCATCTATAGAGCCTCTACCTAAGGTTACCCCACCTTCTAAATCCCCATCTCACACTGAGTCCAATCCTCTTGAGCCCACCTATGTTCATATGCCCAAAGCACCCTTCCCTCATCGGTTGGCTCCCATTGAGAAAGCCCAACAATTTAATGAGATCAAGAAAGTCTTTTAAAATGTTCAAATTAACATTCCCTTCCTCACCGCGATTTAACAAGTCCCGTCGTATGCTAAATTTTTGAAGGACTTGTGCACTGTTAAGCACATGACCAATGTTACCCGTGATGCTTTCCTCACTGAGGAAGCTATGTCCCTTATCCATCATAATGGTGTTGTGAAGTATAAAGATCATGGTCATCTGACTGTCTCTTGCATGTTAGGCGACAAGTTCACTACTAGTGCTTTACTTGATCTTGGGGCTAGTGTTAATTTGTTACCTTACTCCCTTTACCTTGAGTTAGGTTTACAAAACATGAAACCTACACGAGTTACTCTTCAACTCGTTGGTCGTTCCGTGAAATTACCTAAAGGAATCGTTGGAGACGTTTTGGTGAAAGTTTCGACCTTTTACTATACTTAGATTTTATCATCTTAGACACTCCTGTGCCCGACCTCACTAATACTCCTATCATATTGGATCGCCCCTTTTTGGCCACTGCCAATGCCATCATCAATTGTCGTGACGGATCTATGAATATATCTTTTGGCAACATGATTGTCGAAGTCAACATCTTCCACCTTATGCAACACCAGGCTGATGTGGATTCTATTGATGAGGTGTGTGTGTGATTGACTCCTTAGTTAACGAAATGTTGGACCAAACTTACCCTGCAGATCCTCTCCAACAATGTTTGGCTCATTTTGGATTCGACTTTGACATTGATTCCTCCATCTCTAAACTCAATGCCATGTTAGATTCCACTACCCTAATGGACACTTCCTCTTGGGATCCTCCTTTTGATACCCTTTATGTTGATACTCTTTACTTCGTGGATCACCCTGTTTCACCTTCTGACCTCCCTGACACATAAGATTCCTCCACTTTATGCACCGAGAACTCTCTGAACTCTATTTCTGCGTCTGAGTCTGATGTCACTCCTGCTCCACCTACTAGTTTAGATCTTAATCCCTTACCTCCCGAGTTGAAATATACTTTCTTAGTCCCTAATAACCATCACCTTATCATCATTGCTTCCGACTTGACCCCTGCGCAAGAAGATCAATTAGTCCACACCCTTACTCAGCATATCACTGCTATATGATGGACCATTTCAGACATTCACAGTGTGAATCCCAATATTTGTAGTCATCGTATTCATTTAGAGGAGCATGCCAAGACTTTTTATGAACCGCAACATCGACTCAACCCTGCTATGAAAGAGGTCGTACGTGATGAGATTTTAAAATTTCTTGATGCTGGTATTATCTACCCTATATCAGATAGTCAGTGGGTCAGTCCCATTCACGTCGTACCCAAAAATTCTGGTACTACAGTCATAAAAAATAGTGACAATGAGCTTGTACCCTCCCATGTGAAAACGGTCTGGCGTATTTGTATTGACTATTGAAAGATAAATTCGGTCACTTGCAAGGACCATTTTCCTCTTCCCTATGTTGACCAAATACTCGAACGTTTAGCTGGCCATGCATATTACTACTTCCTTGACGGCTATTTCGGATATAACCAAATCTCTATTGCCCCTGAAGACCAAGAGAAAACTACCTTTACGTGTCCCTTTGGAAATTTTGCCTACTCTCGGATGCCCTTTGGCCTTTACAATGCACTCGTGACTTTTCAATGGTGTATGATTAGCATTTTTTAGTGACATAGTAGAACATTTTCTCGAAATATTTATGGTTGATTTTTCTGTGTTTGGTTCTTTCTTCGAGCAATACCTTTCTCACCTCACTATAGTCCTCAAACGTTGTCAAGAAAAGAAATTGGTCCTCAATTGGGAAAAATGTCACTTCATGGTAAAAAAGGGATTGTTTTAGGTCACGTAGTCTCTCGCGACGGTATTAAAGTGGAAAAGAAAAAATTGACATAATTTCCTCGCTTCCCATTCTTATGTCTGTTAAGGACATTCGCTCCTTATTAGGACATGTGGGCTTCTACCGCCGTTTCATCAAGGAATTTTCTAAAATCGCTCGACCTTTAACAACCCTTTTATCCAAAGATGTTCCCTTTATTGCTGATGACGCGTGTGTTGCTTCTTTTGAGCGCCTTAAGGACTAGCTCACTTCTTTTCCTATCATTTATCCTCCTAATTGGTCTTTACGTTTTGAGCTCATGTGTGATGCTTCTTATTTTTCACTAGGTGGTGTACTTGGTCAAAGGGTTGACAAGATCCAGCACGCCATTTATTATGCTAGCAGAACCCTCCATGATGCTCAACTTCATTACATGACCACCAAAAAGGAGTTGCTATCTGTCACATTCGTACTCGATAAGTTTAGGTCCTATTTCATCAGTTCACCTATCATCGTTTACACTGACCACGCCACCTTGAGGCACCTTCTTCAAAAGAAGGATTCTAAGCCACTATTGATACGGTGGATTCTCTTGCTTCAAGAGTTTGACCTCAAAATTCGCGATAAGAAAGGGTGCGAAAATTTGGTTGCAGAACATCTCTCCCGCCTTACTGTTACGTCTGAATTCGATCCTGTCCTTATTTCTGAAACATTTCTCGATGAGCAACTTTTTACTATCTCCCCCACACCTTGGTATACTGATATTGCTAATTTTCTTATTACTGACCAATTGCCCAATCAATAGTCGAAACAAGAGCGTTCTAAGTTCATGTCACAGGTGAAATTTTACTCTTGGGATGATCCATTCCTTTTTAATTATTTCTCTGATCAAGTCATTCGCCGTTGTGTTCCTGACCATGAACAGTCAAGTATTCTCTCCTTTTGTCATGATGGTGCCTATGGTGGCTACTTTAGCTCCAAGAAAACTGCCACCAAAATTTTGCAAAGTGGTTTCTACTGGCCCACTCTTTTTCGAGATGCCCACCACTATTGCCAGGTTTGTGCCAAATGCTAATAATATGGGTGTATCTCTCATCGTCACATGATGCCCCTCACATCCATTCTCATCGTCGAAATATTCGAAGTATGGGGCATTGATTTCATGGGTCCTTTTCCCTCATCTCATGGTTTCTAATATATTCTCGTTGTCGTTGATTATGTTTCCAAATAGATAGAATCCATCACTTGCCACACCAATGGCCATCACATTGTCGTCAGTTTTCTTAAGGAATATATCTTCACACATTTTGGTACTCCTAAAGCTATCATTAGTGATGGGGGTAAACATTTTTGTAACCGAGCCTTTGAACATCTCGTGAAAAAGTATGGTGTTACCCACAAAGTTGGTCTCTCTTACAACCCTCAAACTAGTGGTCAAGTTGAAGTTTCCAACTGTGAAATCAATCAAATCCTAGAAAAAACAGTTAATCCTAATAGGAAAGACTGGTCCTTACGCTTGAACGATGCTTTATGGGAATACCGTACTGCTTTTAAGACCCCGATTGGCATGTCTCCTTATCACTTGGTTTTTGGTAAACCCTTCCACTTACCTGTCGAGCTTAAACATCATGCTTTTTTGTTATATATTTAAATAATTAAGAATATAATTACCAAAATATATATTTCAAGCAATTAATTATGAATTTAAGTACAACATATTATTTTCACATTTTGAAACAATTATGATGCCGGTACATATTTTTAAATTTTTTTCATATATTTAAATAATTATGAATATAAAAACCATAAAGATATATTTCAAACAATCAATTATGAATTTAAGTACAACTAATTATTTTCACATATTGAAACAATTATGAATATAAATAATTATTTTCATATATTGACACAATCGGAATGCGGGTACAATTTTTAATTTTTTTTGTCATATATTTAAATAATTATGAATATAACAACCTAAAAATATATTTCAAACAATTAATTATGAATTTAAGTACAACATATTATTTTCACATTTTGAAACAACAATCACAACTCGTTTCTTCAGATAGAAACTTGTAGTTTTAATTTACAAAGTGATAAGTCATGTTGTTGTTAGATTTGATTTCTTTTTAAGAAATCCTCCCCTCTTGTTGGATTTTTGTTTTAAAAGGTTTTCATCAAATTTATTCAACAAATCTCTTTTCAGTTTTTACAAAACTGAGTTGAAGGTTTTAAAAATTTCAGATCTAAGTTTTTCACTTTGAAAAACTTATATATTACATGAATCTCTTTTAAAAGGTTCCCAAGAACATAGATATGAAAAGTTTGTAAATTCAAAAAGAAACCTAAGTTTAGTGTCATGAAATCCCGCATATCATTCTTAGAAGATCTTGTAATTTGTAGGATATATGTCTATATAAGCATGTGTGTGTTCATGCTTATGTTTAGGCACAACACTCACTAACACCTTCACATAACTTCACTGAAATTGTGTGGTGGTTTATAGATTTCAACTACTGAGTTGTTGTAAAGACTAAATGGAGAAAAAAGGAGCCAAACAGGAGAACAACAAGGACAACATCAAGAGCCTTAAAGAAGCTAGATCTTCTAGAGTGTGCCGGTAAATTTCTTGACTTAGAATTGGTCTTGTTTGTGTGTCAAATTCATTATCTATCTATAAACTAAAAAAATTATTTTAGTGGATGTTTTGTTTTGTGGAGTAGAGGTCACCATGGATGTTTCCCTTACTTTAGGGTTTTACCACGTTAAAAAATTATTGTCTCTTGTGAATGTTTTCAATACTTCTTTCCACTTACTCTTACTACTGCTGTTATACTTGACCAAGTTTTTCTTAAAACATAATTTCTGAGTAACTGAAATATCTTGTCCTTGAAATTCTTTAACACATCTTGTGTTGTCTCTACTGTTATTAAAAGAGTTTCCTCAAGAAAATAGTTATGTCCTTTCTTAACTATTTTAACTTTTGATTAAATGAACTAGCAAGGGATTTTCCAGTCTCAGCCACTATCACCACCTTGAGACTGCGATGGTAAGATGCCCACGCTGTTGTCAAAGCCAATTGGGCATCCACCGTTAAGTCCCCCGTTACCAGCAAAAGCCTCGCATTAAGGCCCAAGGACACAACTATGACATAGCCCATGCCATTAAATCCCTCAAGCGCGTGAAGTGCATAACATCTTAAAGGAAAATTATCTCCCCTGTAACCAACGGTTGAGCCGCCGAAGGGGACAAACGAAGAAACTCTACTAACAACGCTCGGGGAGAATGAGAAAATTTAGGCATAGTTGCTATTACACTAGCGTTGATCCCCAACATGGCCAAGAATTCTTCATAAGTCGGACAGACCTCATCTAGGTTGAAACAAAAGACATGGTCTTCAAGGTACCAAAATTGTACCGCCGTAGCTAGTATATGCCAATCAGTGGCTCCATTAAGTCACAGAGAGACTTGACATAGGTAAAAAGCTTAGTAGGCTACATTATACAAATACATGGACTCTAGACCATCAAGGTAGGAGGGAAATTTTGCACGCACCAGAAGGGCCACTTGGGAATAATAAAGAAAGAAGTAAGATGCAAGAATCAAGAAGATGAAAGTGGGTATGGGTGGATGAATCACATTCCCTACCTCTCCTTTTATACACAAAAGACATGGGAAAAAGACAAAGGATCTGAAAATTTGAGTAACTTCCAGCCTTACCAGAGTACTCTAATGTGAAGGAAAGTGCAATGAAAGCCTTAAAGTGATTTGACTTGACCCATATACCGATAGGAAGGACAAGGGGTATGCCGAGTGGCAACCTCATTATTTTGGAAAATTCAATCTTTTCTCTTTTGTAAAAATCAAATTCTCAAAAAGAAATCCTTGTTTTGAAAACACCTCGTGTCATTTATTCTTAATTATCCTCTTTGACATATTATTTCCAAAATAAATCTTTTCCCTCAGTTAATTTACTCTTTTTTTTCCTGAATCAATAAACATGCTATCATCTTTGTAGTCTCAGCAGAAAAGTAAAGTGCATATAGGATAAGTCTTTAAAGCAAGAAAAATAAAATTGCATCTCCTATATATATATATATTGAATGATTACATCATTGTGGATAAAATAAGAAAAATATAAACATACAATAATTTGGGCACCACCTAAACTAATAACTCACTCTCTCAAAATCCTCACCCTCTGTGATGGATACGCTTTCCTCGGTGACAAGTGGTGGAACCTCCACTCCGAGAACCCAATCCCTCATTCAAGGAGGCAGACAAAACCAAGAAGGAAGGAAATGAATCCTTCTTGTAATCACACGTAGAGGCCAGTGAGTCTTTAATAACCTTCAGCCAGTTGCTCGACACTCGAACATACTGCAAGCAAGGAAACGAAAGCAACTGAACAATCTATTAGTAAAGAAAGAATCAAAAGAGACAAGACAAGGGAAGAAGAAGAATATACCTCAGGCCAAAAGAACATCATACATAAGCCATATCAACCTGAGCGCCGACATATTAGGATGATGCAGCATGCTCAATGACCCTCCGCTACTCATTCAAAAATTATAAGACTGGGGAGTAACTTGAATAATCAGAGCCTCCTTTGTCGCTGACCCCACTCCTGACTTAACACAACCCGTGTTGTGGGAAGATCCCACCGCATGATAGTACCCCTATCCAAAGTCTTAGGAGGTGGTGGAATATTCTCCACATCCTGAATGCAAGGGGCATTAACCATCTCGTCACGAAGTCCAAGTAATCATAAACTGCCACTGTATTCGTATACAATATCTAGGGATCATCGATCAACATTACCGCCTTCGCCTTATTAGAAATCTTACTCACTCGTATCATTTACATCGATGGTATCAACGGTGGGACCACCACGTTATCCTTCATAATCTACCACACCACTCTCTCTCCTAAGTACCAGATGTACCCAACTCGTGCGTCATCAATCGTCGCATATACGCTTGTATACCCATCACCCCCGTATCTTGAAGACCGATACCCCAAGGGTAAAAGGTCATCTATAATCCCCGACAGAGAATCACTATTCACATGAAAAAGAAAATGCCAAGAAAGAACTCAAAAGAAACACGAAATGACCTGATCACTTGTCAAGGCGTTTAAAGCATGCTATATCGCCACCAAGGTTAAAGACCGGACTGATCCCCGCTTGGACTACCACCATGGGAACATCCACTATAGGTCCCCTAAATTCTCATCCTTCAAGGTTATCAACCTCATGTTGTTCTCAATCACTTCGTAAAATAACGTTTGCAAAAGATGATACTCGATAAAAGGACTAAAGAAGATTACAAAGAAATTCATGAAAAGAATAATAAATCTGAAGCTACCTCCAAAATGTATGTGGGACCTGTATAGGTTTATTAGCAGCACTGACTGAAAGCATCCAAATAATAATAGAGGGACATCAAAGTCAAGCTCCCCCAATCATATAACTGGACGTCGAAAATCGTCCTCAGAAACGGTAAAAAATAGAGATAAGAGACATCACCACTTATCGCCACCAGAATGCAAAATGAATAATCGAAACATATGTCTCACCTACCACCCATCAGTAACATCTACTCTTATACTCAAAAGAACTTTTGTAAGACAAAAAATGCGAATATAATCCCTAAAAACAATCCTACCCACATCCCCCACTGCCACCTGCACCCCGCCTCCAGCATCAGCCTCACTGTGCGATCCACCTCTATCTAAACCATCACAGTCAATCCTCAACAGATTCTGAACATCAATGGAAGTAACAATAATATCCTCAAAGTCCAAATGGAAGGTGTGGTTATTGTCCCACCACCTCTCCCCTAGAGTGCACAACACCGCGGTAGAACGGATTGTCTCATCCAGACGACCAAAATCAACAAAATAAACTTTCCAGTGCACCACTGCCGGGAGATGCTCCCAAATATCCTTCAACCCAGTTGTTCCCCGAGAACACATACTTGAAGAAGCGATATGATTTTGCCAAAGAAAAAGAAGAAAAAACTTTCATCAGCACCAAGAACAAATAGAAAAAGTAATATGGAAAGTCACCCTACTTATGTAGCCATTAGGGTTATTAACGCTAAACAAATGGTGGTGTGAAGGCTCACGCAAAAAGAATTGCTTTTCAGATACATACTAAAAAAGATCGAAGGCATTATTATTGACCAAGTCAAGGGGCACCCTAGACTTCCACGTTAGGTAAGCCCATTCATCAACCCCCAGTTACTCCACATTATATCACTCGTTAGAAGAACTCTCCATATGAACTCTTAAGAGGAAAAAGACTCAGGAATAATTTTTAGAAAGCAAAAGGAAAAGATTTAAGAACTTGAAGGTTTGAAAAATGAGGAAGGATTGCCCCCTTTTTATAGGGGATTAAGCGTCATGCCGATCTGTAGATCCCTGTACCTACCGATCGATACCCCATGTTCCTCTTCCGAAGAAAGCTCATGAGTCTGTTCCATTGTTGAATGGCAACCCCTCATGTAGGCCTGTTGGCACACCCTAAAATTTTTGTACAAAAATCCCAGAAAAAATCCAAAAATTATCCAAAAAATTCCTAAGAATACCAGAAAATATTGGAACATTTCTTCATCAAGAAAACCATTTTTTAGAGCACTAAGCCCCTTACAAGTCTTTAAAACCCCCATCGGGATTACCCTTCCTGCATTGCAACAACATCCAAGTTTGTAATAATTCTCCAATGAAATATCAACCTCAAGCCTTCCCTAATTGAATTTCAATATCAAACCTTCCTCAACGGAACCCTAATATCAAGACAATACTTCCCTGGAAGAATCTTAACTTTCAATCAAACATTTCCCCCAAAATAATATCAAGATAATACCTTCCCAGATCCCTAACAGAATCTCAAGTTTAAAGTTTCTCTCAATCCATTCCCCGGTGGAATATTCGGTCGAAACCTTACCAAAACTAGTCCCCTAGCGAAATTTTAAGATGTACCTGCATCAAAATCCCTCACAGCTTCCCTAGTGAAGAAATCCCCTCTCTAAAACTACAAATGCCTAGTAAAGAAACTCCTCATATTAAGCTTAGGTCCTTAGAATTGACATCGACCCGCATAATCGGTCCCTATATCTTTAGGTCCTCAGAATTGACCTCGAATCTAAGAATCAACCCCTATGACTTTAGGTTCTCATTGATATTCCCATAGTGTACCTGACAGCTCAGAGGCACCAACCTCGACTAGGAGGATGGCTGAGGTAACAAGGGCTCAATACTAACGACCATTAATCTCGTCCAACATAAGGTCGGATATGGCCGACGTTACTAGTTACCCCACTATGAGGCAACAACCGAGGCCTTCATGACTAATGAGGACAGTTGTCCATCGGGTCATCCACAATCGACATCACATATACCTCTTATATCAACCTCGACTGGTAATAAGCCGATACCAGTAAGAACTCATTGGTTCAACCACCCTCCATCGTCATCATCGCCCCAGGCCGACGTCCCAACTATACTTCACTAGCCCCAGGCCGACGCCTAAACCCCTCCTGTCTTTACCTCGATAGGCCTACCTGGTCGAGATCATCATGAATAACCTCAGATAAAGCAACAGTCAGACTTCACCAACCTCGTACTCTTCCAGGCCGAGGTTACACCAGTCAGGGACATGGCCGAGCATTTATAAGCATATGCAAGGATGGGAACACGTGGATAAAATTAGTTGTAACCGAATCAATCCCCTCACGTAGGGGAATATTTTATTATCATTCTCTACATGTGACGGTAACAGATGTCTTCATCAGAATGGCTAGATCAACACACACATGCTCATTGTATGCATGGAGGTACATTACACCCCCAAGAACTATATATAGAGGTCTTCCTCTACCTTGTAAAGGGATTCGAAATTAACAAACTTAGCTAAAAATCTGTCCAATTATACAGTAGAGAGAGAAAGTTTGAGAGATTATATCCATGGCCATCAGTGACTTATTTCATTGATCTTACTCACTCACTTGCACAGTGGACGTAAGCCTAATTGGCTGAACCACTTATATATTGGTGTTCATCCTCTTCTCCTCATCTCAATCTGTTATATTTAGTATATCCTTGATCTGCCATTGTTATCACTGATTTGAGCTTATAAACACCTTGAAGGGTGGTGCTATTTCCAGCATCATCATTTTAGCGCCGTCTGTGGGAACGAGAAGCTATCTCTTCCTCTTTATCTGCTTAACCTCACCGGAGACTCTGGTGGTAAACCAAGCCTCACCCCTTGCATGGAGTTGTTTCACTATTGAAAGAGGTCCTTTAAGGTATTAAGCTCACCTTCTTCACAGTCTCTTTAGTTTTAACATATGGCACCGGAGTTACCACCACCTCCTCCACCATCTGGTGCTGGAGGACCTAGTTCCAACCAAGCACCACCCCAGTCCGAAATGGATGAGGTGCCTGCGGCCTTGAAGTCCTTGGCTACAACGCAACAAGAGATGAAGAAGCTATTTGCATAGCTCAATCAAAATATGATGAGGCCACCTGGGGTCTCACTGGAGATGATTACGGCGGCTGCTCAGCCCCATCCTGAAGCCAGGGGACCACCCCAGGCACCGTAAAATAAAGACCAACCTACTCCTCAACAGAGGAGGGACGTTGCTAACCCTAGGCATTTATGACTGGGGAGGAAAGGTCACCCTTGCCCTGAGGATAATTATGATGATATGGAGGCAGAAGATGCTCCAGAGGGCTGCTGGAGCCATATGAGGTTTCGAACAACACTATACATCCTATCCACCAAAGCTGAGGTTGTGTGGACCGAAGAAATGGGGGTGGCCAATAGAGAGGATCAAATTTTAATCGTTTGAGCAGAGGGTCAGCCTTTGAAAGTCTCGGTTTAGTAAATGACTTGAGGCAGAGGTTATCCAGGTCAAGAAGTGCAGTCGGGTCATAAATGGAAGATATGGAACATCGGCCTCATCATAGCTGACCTCATCATGGCCGACCTAATCAAGGCCAAATAGGGATCAAGAAGAGGTCAATATATGACATTGTGCTGCGGCTGGGGAACTCTCAGTCCACCCCTTGGAGGTGGCTGGGGATAACCTCGGTCAGGCTGACATTACCAGACCATGTAATGACTCCATTCAATGTCTTTAAGAGAAGATATGGGACCTCATCAAAATTCGAGACCCACTACAAAGAGGTTTCTCGGAGGGCTCCCCATTCATGGCCATGATAGTGAGCTTCCCAATCCCTGCCAAGTACAAACCACCTTCAGTGTCTCCCAAGTATGATGGTAGTACCAACCCAGTGCATCATATTGAGATGTACTAGTCTGCGATGGAAATTTATTCAATCACATATGAGATGAAGTGTCGGGCCTTCTCTGAGACATTGATAGGATCTACGCACATCTGGTTCACCTCTCTTCCGAATAACTCTATCGAGAACTTTAAGGGATTGGCTGAATGGTTCATCCATAATTTCTGTTTTGGGGTAAGACCTCAAAAGAAGACCACTCATCTGCTATATGTAAAACAAGGAAATAACGAGAGCCTAAGAGACTACATCGCTATATTTAATAAAAAAAACTGTAAGTTAAAGATTACGAAGAGAATATAGCTATGACCGCCCTCATAGGAGGTCTCTAGAAAGGGAAGTTGTTGTGGAAACTTAAAGAAGACCCTCCCAAGTTCATGGTAAAGCTATTGGAAACTGCGGGGAAGATCATGAATGCTGAATAGACTATGGCCCCAAAGTATGAGGATGAGAACAAAAGTGGCACCGAGAAGTTATAAAGCAAGAAAGACGGCAAAAAGAGGTCTGCAGACGACAATTTTGCACACTATACTCCTCTAACTGTTAGCTGTGAACACATCCTTAATGAGATCAAGAATGATCGGTCTGTGAGATGGACGAAGAAACTGAAGGCTCCTCCGCATAAGAGGAATAAGAAATTGTGGTGCGAGTTCCACCAAGACCATGACCATATGATAGATAATTATTTCGCTTTGAGGGATGAAATAGAGAAGATGTTAAAGTTTAGAAATTTAAGGAAGTATGTCGATGGTAAAGCTCCTAAGAGGGGAAGAGATGACCCTAAAAAGAAGAGAAACGACAGATGTAGAGATGATACCTGAGCTCGAAGAGACGATGACTCAGATGGTGATGATGAGGATGATCTAGACCTCCTGCCTAAAGACGATAATTCCCATATAAAGAAGTTTGGTATGATATCCTTCGAAGTTAACACCATATGTGGAGGACTCGCAGGGGGCGACTCTGAAGTAGTTGACCGTAAAGCTCATATAGAGGAGGCTAAGTCAGTGACCAAAGTAGAGGTTGTGAATATTACATCTTAAGAGACCAAGAAGAAGAGAAAGAAGGTGGATACGGATACTATTATAGTAGGGTTCTCCCGACTCGACTTCAAAGGTATCTTAGCTCCGTATAATGACCCTTTGGTAATAACAACAAGAACGAATGTATGTGAGGTATAAAGAATCCCCGTAGATGGAGGAAGTTCAGCAGACGTGATGTTCTGGCCCTGTTTCAAGAGCCTAGGCCTCAGGAGAGCTAGGTTGGTACCCTATCATCATCCATTAATGGGCTTCAGCAATGAAAAGGTCCATCTGTTGGGCATGTATGAGATGGACATGTGAATGGAAGAAGTGTGGCCTAAGAGGTTGACCCGGTAGATCATTTTTTTATTATGGATGAAAACGTCTTCTCGGCCTATAACCTCATCATAGGAAGAGTAGCCCTTAAGGAGTTTGAGGCCGTGTCGTCGACGGTCCACCAAATGCTAAAATTCCCGACTCCCTATGGGGTAGGGTAAGTTCAGGGTGACCAAACCATAGCACGATAATGCTACTTCAACTCGGCTAAAAAGATAGAGGCCCATATGAGGGCAACTGCCACATATAACATTGACATGCTTGATCCTTGGGATAAAACAAAATTGAAGAAAGGAGAGGCCGCGGAAGAGGTAGAATCCATCGCCTTCAATGAGGACGAACCAGAAAAAACTTTCCAAATCGGTAAGGCATTGAAACCTGAGATCAAAGAAGAGCTGATTAGATTTTTGAGGAAGAGGCAGAGTGTCTTCTCTTGGAGCCACACAGATATGCCTGGTATCGACCTGGAGGTTATGTGCCACAAGCTCAACGTGGCAAAAGATGCTGAGACAATCAAATAAATACGAAGAGTTTACTCTAGGGAAAAGTATGATGTCATCAGGGAAGAGGTCAGAAAGTTGGAAGAAGCATAATTTATCAGAGAAGTCATATACCCAGAGTGGTTATCAAACGTCGTCATTGTGCCCAAAGCCAACGGAAAATGGAGGATATGTGTAGACTTCACTGACCTAAAAAAGTCTTGCCCTAAAGATAGTTATCCCTTACCTCAGATTGATCAGATGGTAGACGCCACGGCAGGGCATGATCTTATGAGCTTCATGGACGCATATTCAGGCTATAATCAGATCTTCATGGATGCTGAAGACTCAGAGAAGGCGACCTTTATCACAGATAAGGGGACCTATTGCTATAAGGTCATGCCCTTTGACTTAAAAATCAAATTAGCAAGACCATGGAGGTATCTGTAAATGATATGTTGACGAAGAGCTTGAAGGCCTGCACTCATGTGGCAGACCTAGAGAGAACTTTTGACACTATGGACTTGTACATGATGAAACTCAATCTCGCAAAGTGTGTCTTCAGAGTAGAAGCTGGAAAATATCTTGGATTCATTGTCAATCAGAGGGGAATAGAGGCTAACCCTCAGAAGATCATGACTTTGCTTGATATGAAGACACTAAGAAGTATAAAAGACGTTCAGAGGCTCATTGGAAGGGTAGCTGCATTCAACAGATTTATTTCTAGAGCCACGAATAAGTTTCTTCCATTTTTAAGGTTCTTAGAAAGGCCTTCTAGTGGGCCAAAGAGTGTAACAAGGCCTTTAAACAACTCAAGTCCTACCTTGGATCCCCCCTGCTCTTATCTCATCCCATTATGGGGGAGAAGTTGTATATTTATCTAGTAGTTTCAGAGTCAGCTATAAGTGCAGCATAGTACAGGAAGACGTTGGGGTACAACGTCATGTATACTTCAATAGTAAGGCTCTTCAAGGGTCTGAACAAAACTATCCTCGGATGGATAAGTTGTCCTACGCTTTGATACATGCTTCCAGGAAGATGAAACCCTATTTCCAAGCCCACTCTATGGTCATCAAAAAGTCCTCCATAAGCCTGAGAAGTCATTCAGACTGATGACCTGGGCCATCGAGTTAGGGAGTATGACCTTATTTATCAACCCAGGGTGGCCATTAAAGGGCAGGCACTCGTAGACTTTGTTGCTGAGTTCATATGGGAAGAGGCTGATGTTGAGAATAATCTAGAGACTACAGAGGAATCAAACAGTAACGTCTTCCGAGACCTGGAAGAGTTTGTGTCCAAGAGAGCCGGAAACGAAATAGCTAAGAATGAAGAAGACAGGTACCTCTTCAAGCAAAGAACCCTGTCAGAGGGGAACTTATCTTCGAATGAAGATGTTTGGAACCTATTTGTTGACGGGTGTTCTTGCGAAAGTGGAAGAGGTACAAGGTTGATATTGTCAGCTCCAGGTGGTACCAACGTTGAATATGCACTAAGGTTTTTATGCTCGTTTATCAGATATTGTTATCACATGTTTTAATTTGGGTGAGGTGATTGATAACACGCATGTCGTTAAAAAGATTTTGAGATCTCTCCCAAAATGCTTTATTCCTAAAGTCACTATTTTGAACTCTTTGAGAAATTTGAAATCACTCAAGTTCGAAGAACTTGTAGGAGATCTTCAAACCTATGAGATAGACATGTTTCCCAAAAACATTAAGGCTAAGGATAATGGCATTGCTTTAAAAACTCATTTTAAGAAAAATAAAGAAAAAGTTTGTGAGTCCGACTTTGAGGAAGATTTTAATTTTAAAGAAATGGACTTGTTTGCGAAAGTTTTTAAAAGGTTTTTCAAAATGAATAAAGAAAATTCTTCCAATAAAAATAGATCTTTTGAGTCAAATAAAAAGAAAGAGGAGGCCAAAGATAGTGACAAGGAGAATGAGATCAGGTGCTTTGAGTGTGAAGGGAAATGGCACATAGCTAGAGAGAGTCCTACTAGGATAAGGAGAAAGGGTAAAGAGACTGCTATGCCCGCCACTCTTAGTGATAGTGAGGGTGATAAGGGTGATGAGGGAGATGGGTCTGATAAAGGTTTGGGACATGGGATGGTTATCGCATTTTCTAGTCGTGTGAGCACACCCACTTTGTCTCACAAGATTGCACACGAGAGCGATGATAATGATTTGTGTTCATCAAGTGAGGGAGAAAGCGAGGAGGAGAGTGGAGATGAAAGTGAGCTCCAAAAATCTTTTAGAGATTTGTACACCGAGACCTTGAAGACAAAGAAGTACAATCAAGATTTAGGTCATCGGGTTTTAGATTTGGAAAGAGAAAAGGAGTTTTTGAGAAAGGAGAAGTGTGATTTGACCAACACGTTGTCTAGTCTGATGACACGTGTATCCCAACTCGAGAGTGATCTCGAACATGCCCGGGAGGTAAAAGTCAAGTTTGAGAATGTACCTAAGAAGGTTGAAAAGGTGGTTCTTAAGGGTAAAGGTGAGAAGTTTGGAATAAGTCATGACGGTGCTTCTTCTTCCCAATTAGCACCCGAGACGGTTTCCACTTTAGTGTTATATTCACGTAAGTCTCACCCTAACCCACCTAGGGGTCCTATTCCTATTAGGAGAGCACGTCCTAGAGTTTTTGAGAGAGGTGTTCCTAGGCCTATTTATGTTTGTTCACATTGCATGAAGAGAGGTCACCTTAAGGAATTTTGTTTTAAGTTGGGTTATGTGTCACGTTTTTCTTCTACACGTATTTCTGGCACACATGCACCCACACATGATACTTTATATGCTCCCAGAGACTACATGAGAGAGTTTACACATCTAGATGAGCAAGTTAAGTTTTTAGTCAAAACTTCACAAGAATTGATGGAGGTTTTTCATAAGTTGTCACCACTTTTGGAAAACCCCTCCGCACCTAATGATTGAGGTTTAACTTGTTTACTAGCATAGGATGTTTTTCATGATGACATTGTTTGCCTGTTGCTAGTATGTATCATTTTTGTACAAATTTTTATTTTTGAAAATTTTGAAAAATGCAAAAAGATTTTCTATTTTTTTAGTGTCCATTCATATTTTTTGGTCAAATTTGAAAATCCAAAAAGATTTTTTTTGTATTTTGTTTGCACCTTTTATGGATAAACACTTAGGATGATCGAGTCACAACATCATTCCATTATTTTCATGTGACTATTTGATAGTGTTTTGAGACAATAGGTCAATTCATCTTTGTGATTTATAATGTTTGGAGTCATTAAGATGTAATTAAGTGTTACTTCCTACATGTTTGACTCATGTTTCCTTTATTGCACACATGCACGAATTTGTTTGATTATTGTGCTTGTCTTATCACATGTTGGTTGGGTGTTTTCACTTCAATCCTGTCTTTAAAACGAACCAAGCGCGATAAATTTTTATAAGGAAATTGTGCATATAAAAACCGTTTTGTGAGTTTGTGTGTTTTGTTTGAAAACGGGAAAGGGCTGCGAAAGGTTCATTTTACGTTTGCGAATACTAAGCCGCCGTTAAATTGGACCTAAAAAATGGAGGAATTTTTATTATCCGAGGTCCAAAGAGGTTAAAAGAGCCCGAAAAAAATAAAAGTCAATAAAAAGAAATTCATGCCAAATTATGGGCCATTTAGGTTTTTGCACCAATTCTCCAAAGTTTGAGAATTTAGATTACCTCTAAAAGAAAATATCTATGAGGGTGTTTGGTTGGAGAATTTAAAATGGGTTTGCACGTCCTTAAAATGATTGAAAATGCGCTACATTGTTTTGGACGTTATTGGTGTGGAAATCATTTGACTTTGATTTGTTGATTTGCATAAGACAAGGTCATCTAAATTTAACAATTTTTTACACCTAAGGATACTTTTGATGCTCATTCGTTAGGAGTACACATATGCATCATGCACATATGATTGATTGAGTTGATTTACCTATCGAATGTGTTCACACCCATTTATTCCATTTCCTTGACTTGGTTGTTTGAGTCTAAATCCATGGTGTGATTTTTGTAGCATATGTTTTTTCAAATGTATCTTACTTTTGTATAACAAAATAAAAAATAAAAAAAAGTTTGTGCATTTATTTTTTTTAGCATCTCCTTGCAAGAGCACGTTTACCATATTGTTTGATGCCCTCTTTTGTGTACCGTGACATCCCGATTTTTCTTATTTGATTCATTCTTCTAATTTGTCTATTTGAGGACATCATAAAAAGGGGGAGAAAGAATTATCACCTTATGGGGGAGTTTGAATGTTGGGGGAGTTTTTGAGATTTGATAGTATCTATGTTTATCTTATTTCAAACTCGATACGTCACTTGGTATTTGCTTTGTCTCATGTGTGTAGGTACTACTTTGATGATCTCTGAATTGCACACCCTGATGAGGAAAGCCTTAAGATTCCTGAAGAGTTGAAGAATAAATGATGAAGTCTTATTAATTTGTACCTTTTCAGTTTTGGGTTCATGGAAGGGTAGATTTGTATAGGCATTTTAATATTTGATAATTCGTATGTTTTTTTTTTTATGTATGTACCGGCATAAACATAGGGGGAGATTTGTAAGGACATTTTTGTCTATTATCAATTTGTATGTCGTAAGCCGTTACATCGTTGAAAAAATTCAAGATTGCATCGTCATCAACGGATCCGAATATCAAAGAAATTTAAGGAATCAATTTTCTGCACAGTCGGACCGGTTCGCCTCTTTTAAAAAGGAACCGGTCCGCCTCGGACCGATCTGCCCCATTTGGAAAAAGAACTGATCCGCACATGGACCGATCCGCCTCTACCCGGACCGATCCGCCTTGCACCAAACCAATATACCCCGGACCGATAGCAAACCGAAGAGGGATCTTTAAAAAAGGAATCGGTTAGACCCCGGACCAATCCGCATCCATACCGAATCGGTCCGCCTGGGATAAATTCGAGCAGATCGTGCTGAGATTTTTTCGGCCCAGTATTTTCTTATTTAAACCAACTTCGGGGAGTTGTTTTCGAAGACTTATATAGACGATTTTCAGAGTCCAAAAACTCTAAGTCTTCACCCTTTTTGAGTCCCAAGACTCATGTTTTGATTCACACAACTTTGCCAATCCTTTGTGAATCTTTTTTCAACCCAAGAACACATCCTTGTATTTGTTCAACCCTTGTGGAGAAGTCGTCTCTCTTCTTCATTGCTGACCACCTGGAGTTCCTGCGGGAGATTCCAGCCGACATTGTTTCTAGCCGTTGTACGGATTGATGCCTATGATTTGTCCTAGAAGTACAAGTACAAAATGAAGTGGATCCATGACCAAAGGATCCTCTGCAAAGAATTCCACCCTGGTCAGAAACTGCTTTTATATAACTCCCGTCTTCATCTCTTTCCCGGGAAGTTAAAAACCAGGTGGTCTGGCCCTTTTGTAGTTGAATCTGTAACTCCCTATGGTGCCATCGCAGTTCTAAATCCTAAGGGTGGTAGACTCTTTTAAGTCAACGGTCAACGATTTAAGCCTTTCTTAGAGCTCGACACCTCTCACATTAAAGAAATTGACCTTGTTGACCCCATTTATGAAGACTGACTGTTTAGTCTTGTTTGGGGGTGATTTTCATCACCCCATTTTTCTGCCACCTTGAATTTTCCTAGTTCTTATCCTTAGGGTGAGTTCGGTTCGGTATGGATGAAGACGTTAAACTTAGCGCTACCGGGAGGCAACCCGTCATTCCTTATTTCTAAGTATGAGTCTTACCCTGTTTGGGGGTGGTGTTTCACACCACCCAATGATTTTCATATGCTTTATAGACTTGTACATATTTTTGTATCGCATTTGTTTTTCAGGTTTTATCTCTGCTCCACCATGCGGTACATTTTCATTAGCGGTTCATTATGGTAATATATTTCCAACCTTGTGCTTTTTATTTTTATATGTAGTTTTACACATCGAGGACGATGTTTTCTTTTGTTTGGGGGTGGAAAATTTATCAAAATCGTACCTCTTTTGAAATTTTCGGAAACAAGTGATTTTAAATATTTTGTGCAGTTAAATTTAAATTTTTATGACATGATTTGTCTATCATCAATCTTTTAGAAATCTCGGAATATACGTGTTCGACCCTAAAATCATGCTTTTAACCGTAAATTAATTAATACATCTTAAAGCGTATTTGCACTATGAATTTCTTAACTCAACAATTTTGCACTATCACGTTTACAATCAAAAGTTGAAGTGTAACAACATTCTTAAGATAGCCTTAAAAGATCACTAGTGGAGACTTAAACACGTGAGATTTGAGCTTTTCACCTTTTTGAGGGTTTTTGTGTTTCTCAGAGTCACAAGTTGACTAAACTTTCTTTGGGTACTATATTTAGTCGTTGCATGATCTCATTATTTTTTTTCAAATTTGGCATAATCACTGAGAATGACATCACTTTCGAGTTATAAGAAACATGTGTCTTGTATTTTATCCCGAGCACTAAACCAATTTTACCATACACTCAACATTTTTCCTTATCACATTATCATATACCCATTTTCCATATGTCCCAAATACCATCCATCATTGCCATCGTTTTTGAGAAAAAGAGTGTTTGAAATTTTCCATGTAAATTGTCTTCAGTTGTGTTATGAAAAGAAAAAGGCATCGCAATAAAAAAAGAGTTTAAAAAAAGCAAAGAAAGAAAAAAAATAGAAAAGAAGAAAAAGAAAGATACGAGCTTAAGTTCAAAAGATGAATACAGTAGTTATTCAAAGTGTGTCACAATCTTCTCAAAAACCCTATCATTCATCTTCTTCATTTCCTTAGCCCCTCATACCTTTCATAAATGACATTTTCACCCTTGGAAAAGTGTTCGGGCAAACGAGAAGATTATATGGTGAATAACTTGACATTCTCAAAATAGTGGTTAGTATTCCTTCATGAGATCAGATTTTTTTCATGTATCCATCATTTTCTATAAAGTATGTGAGATGTTTAAATTTGCTTACATTTACTCACCTCCTCACACACTAGAGAGATACACTTACCCAATTCTCAGAGAGTTCGATTCAGAGAGCTATATCCAGTGAGAATTGAAGTTATAAAGGCAATGTAGGAATTACTCTAATGACACTCAAGATGGTGTTACACAAACACATGCTGAGTTTTAGAAAGGATTATGCTTTTTGGTATTAAGTAATTTCATATCTTATTTTGATATTTGAATATGGTGTTCCTTGATGCCTTTTAAGGTTGGGTTGTATAGCGTTTCATCATCTACTCAGATACTGAATCTATGTAAAAAGTTTGAATTTTGTGGATATATTATCTGCAAACCCTCACGAGACACCACTTGTCCTGCAGGGTACACTACACCAAAATGGGCAAATTGTCACCTTTCAGCCGGCCAGCTTTGTCAAGGTCATTGACCGTGACAAAAAAACACGCGTTTTATGTCACGGTCATTGACCTTGACACGACCGTGACAACTAATTGTCACGGTCAATGACCGTGACAAGTCTGTGATAAATTTAACTGTCACGGTCAATGACCGTGACAATTCTTGTCACGGTCAATGACCTTGACACGGCCGTGATAACTTTTCCAGCAAAAACCCTTTCCCCCTTCTTTTTTCCCTCCCACCGTTCCCTCCCTCCCTCTCTCTCTCTCTCTCTCTCTCTCTCTCTCGACGCTGCTCTCTCTCTCTCTCTTTCTCTCTCTCTCTCTTTCTCTCTCTCTCTACTTTCAGGTCCAATTTCTCTCTCTCTCTCTCTCTCTCTCTCTCTCTTCCATTTATATATATATTTGTGTGTATATTTATGTGTGTATGTGTATATATATGTGTGTGTATGTGTGTGTGTGTGTGGGGGATGGGGCGGGGTGGGGCGGGGTGGGACAGGGTGGGGGAGGGGGTGGTGGAGGGGGGCAGGGGGTGGGGTGGGGTGGGGTGGGGTGCGGTGGTGTGTGTGTGTGTGGTGGTGTGTGGTGGGGGAGGGGGTGGTGGAGGGGGCAGGGGGTGGGGTGGGGTGGGGTGTGTGTGTGTGTGTGTGGTGTGTGGTGGGGGAGGGGTGGTGGAGGGGGGCAGGGGGTGGGTGGTGTGTGGTGGGGGAGGGGGTGGTGGAGGGGGCAGGGGGTGGGGTGGGGTGGGGTGCAGTGTGTGTGTGTGTGTGTGTGGTGGATTCAAAGTAAATACTAGGAAATCCCAATTTATAACCGTCTAATTTATATCCTTTATTTATTTAATCACGATTCATTCCACTAAATAATCATGATTGCACTCAAATTTAATTATTTATAAATCACTCGAAAGAATGTGTTCTTATTATTAAAGTTGATTACGGTATATTATGATTCCCCACGTTATGTTTTCGATACCCTCTTGGTTAAATAAATTTTCTACTAACCGATTTTAATGAATATCTGATCAATCCCTTGATTCTAAAACTTAATTCTATAGGATTATAAAATAGTTCATCGGTCGGGTAAACAAAACATATAAGTCTATCAAGCGGTATCACAATCCAAATTATTTCTTGGACGTGAATTCCTCCAAATTATGATCTCATACCTATTCACACAATGATTGACCAACTTGCCAGGATCTATTGTTCTAACATATAATTGAACGTCACCCATCGCAATCGAAGAAATAATTGTGAAAGAAATTTGATATCCATAACCCTAGGGATTAAGAATCTATGAACTTTTTGCAAACGATATGAGATTTCCCATTTTTAATCAAGAACATCCTTAGACTTGTAGGGGGTGGGGTGGGGTGGGGTGTGTGTGTGTGTGTGATGTTCAATTTAGTTGGTGCACAAACTAACGGTCAAAGTAATAGTATATAATTCCAACATTTCAAACTACTTGAACATCACAAATGGATACAAACTTAAAATATAAATTGAGATAACCTTAGAATCTAATTAGGGTAAAAATATAATGGCATCAACTAACATATATGTACGGGTGGGGTGGGTAGGGGTGGAGGTGGTGTGTGTGTGTGTGCGTAGGTGCGTAGGTGTGCGTGTGTGTGTGGCGGTGGGTGGGGGTGGGGCACCCATTTAATAACTCTTTAAATATTTGGAAAAAACATAATATTACAAAATTGAAACGAAATGGTATTGACGGAACTTACACATATGTTATAATATAGATGGAACATTTTTTTATCTGTACTATTAATTCAATTAATTCAATTAGGTAAAATGAAATGTGTACTATTAACATTTTTTTTTATCTGTACTAATAACATTTTTTTTATAGCAAAAATGTCTCCTTCAGATGTTAAGGCGAAGATGATGATGCTGTTTATGAAGATGTCGTCTGGGTTCGGTGGTAGCGGAGGCGACGAGGGCTCCTCCGCCGCTAGGCTCCCCAAATATGGAAAATTTGGGATTACCGTCGAAAAAAAGTCGGAGCTTTTAGCGAGATCCCTCGAGCTGCTAAAGACGGTCATCGGCCTGGGGTTTATGAGTTGGAAGGAGGTGCCGTATGAGTTCAAGTTAGCTGTTTGGGCGGCACTACAGGTAATATTTATATGAATATTTCAATTTATATTTATATTTATATTTATTCGCAACTAACATTGTATTTGTTGGACAGGAACAATTCAACTTGGATCCAAAGCTACGCGATTCCGTCTTGGAGCAGTTGAGGGAGAAACACAAGACGTGGAAGAAAAATATGCGGACACGGTACTTTGGAAAAACACGAGAGTCCATTTTACAATGGCACGGATCCGTCCCGCCCAAGGAGCCGATCTCATTGGCACAATGGCAAAAGTTCATTGACAATGAGATCGAGGATCGACAATTGGCATCTCGCCAATCGGGGAGGGAAAATCGGGCTAAAAAGACGGACGTGCACTACTCCGGCCGGACCTCTTACGCTGAGGTGGAGCATAGGATGCAGGTAAGATTTAATTTATCTATAACTACAGAAATATATTATTGGATATTATTTTACTTTACGGGGCCGATACTAATTTTACTTTACTCTATTTTATTTCAGGGGGTAGGGAGTGGGCCAGGGGGTAAGCCACATAGGCTCGATACTTATGTGGCTCTTCGGATGAAGAAGGGGAAGGACAAGGAGGTGTCCCCGAGCGTCGCGGCCACGATTGTAAGTAATCCGACAGTTTAATTATTGTTAATTACGTTATAATTTTTTAGTTTACTTATTTTACTAATCATGTGCTTTTTGTCGTTTCAGGCAAAGCTTAAGGAAGTGCATGAGTCGCAGTCTGATGCCGACAATGCATCTTTGTCCACAGACGCACTCAGCCAAGTGCTTGGCTCTGATCGCAAAGGGAGGACAAGGGGTGTGAGCTCGCGGGTGGCCAAATCTAGGATCATCGGATTGGAGACGAGCGACACCGGGTTGTCTCAAACGGTGGATTCACACGACGCGAAGCTATCCCGTTTGGAGGCGACGGTCCAAGATATGTACGCATTCATGAAGCGTACGTTGGGTGGAGACCGTAAAGGGAAAGGGAAAGGGAAGGAGAAGGCGGTGGAGGAGGAGGTGCGGGAGGACGAGGCGCAGGATGACGAGGATGTGGACCTCGCTGCTTCATCACCGACACGTTCGTACTTTGACGATCCACTTCCCTATTTGACGCCCTCCAACAGACCATTGTCGACAATTGGTTGGCCGAGCGTGTTCATATTGGACGTATTTGATGGCCAGCTGATAGGGCGGGGGTTGAGGGACCTGAATATCGTCGAGGGTGGAATAGTCCATTGACGTGTGCTTCAAGAGATGGAGTCCAGGGTGCTCGTCACGCATGTCATACCCGGGAAGGAGAACTCCCTATTGTGGTTGCGCGAACAATGCGGCACGACGTATATTAGTGGGTGCGTCAATTCGTATGTCGTGTGGCCTACTCACCTCCTCAGTTTTATCTAAGACATGTAGTAACATTATTTTTAAGTTTGTCCATTTTAATTAAATTTGGATTATATCGTCATGTATATTGTTTTTACTTTGAATATTTGGATTATATCGTCATGAATATATATTTGCATTATCTTTAGTTTGTGTTGGATATATGATGTTTGGAACAGGTACAACGTTGCTATAACAGGTACAAATATACTGCTGGGCAGTGGCGGTGGCCATACTGCCCAGCAGATTTTTTTTAAATTCTGCCCAGAATTGTCACGGTCATTGACCGTGACAAGTCCGCGACAAAGTTGTCACGGACGTGTCACGGTCATTGACCGTGACAATTGGGGTCACGGTTATGTCACGGTTCTAAATCGTGACAAACGTGTCACGGTCATTGACCTTGACACGACCGTGACACAAAACGCGAGTTTTTTGTCAAGGTCAATGACCGTGACACGACCGTGACAAAAAAAGTTGTCTCGCCTCGAAATGTTACGGTCATTGACCTTGACAAGGTGAATTTGTCAAGGTCAATGACCTTGACAAATGGGCAGATTTGGTGTAGTGGTAACCTATAGGTTTAACGGCTTGTTGCAAATGCTAAGTGCAATCGTCAGTGCCAGTAAAAGTGGCACACGTTTGGTTACTTATCTTTGTTTTCTCTCTATTCTTGCTCGAGGACTAGCAATGTTCTGTTTGGGGGTGGTGTGATAAGCACCCATAAGTGTATAATTTATGCCCCGAATATATGCAATTTAGTCACTCGTTTTAATTAAAATTGACCTTATGTTCGTATTTTATCATTTGCAGGTCAATCAGCAGTCGTAGTATAAAATAATGTTAAATCAAGTCAATTGCGACTCAATAGCGGTCAAAGCGTGCATCAAAGAAATCAAAGGAGACTGTGAAGTCTGGAGTCCTATTTGAGCGTGCCGAGATGTGTTTCGATGCCCCGAACCAGTCCCGTAATCTTAACCTAGCCCAGTCCATACCCCGAGCCCGTTGTGTGTTGTGTTTGTACCTTTATTATTTTTTAGATTTTTTTAATTGTATCGTTTTTATTTTTAGGAATTATTTTAGAATTTTCTAGGATTTATTTTCTATTTTTCTATTTCTATTTCATTATTTTGATTTTGATTTTGATTAGTTTTTAATTTTTAATCTTTACTTTATTTTTATTAGGATTAGGATTAGTTTTTAGAAATTTATTTTCTAGTTTGATTAGATTTTAATTTCTTTTATTTTAGTTTTATTAGGATTATATTATTTTTTAGTTTTAATGGAGTTTTTTTTAATTTTTTTTATTTAGTGTCTTTTAATTTTTATTTTGAGATGTGTATTTTTTAGGTTTATTAGATTTTAAGTTTTTTATTTTAGTTCTAGTTTTATTTTTAGGTTATGTTAATTTTTAGGAGTACAAATTAAACACACACAAACCCTAAGACTTCATCTTCTTCCCCCAACAACCGACACTCTCCCTCCTCCCTTTTTTCACCATAACTACACACCCACTCACCATTCCCTTAACTTATATCCAAACACACACACACATAACACCAATACCCGGACTACCCAACCCGATCGAAACACCCAAGACCTGTCGATGCAAATACCCAACCTGGCCAGCCCCATTTCCATGCTAACTCCCGCCTGAACTCGACCTCCACCTTCGGCCCACTAACCCGAACTTAACAGGGTTTTGCTTCAACCCAAAACGCGAACCCAAACCCGAGACCTTCTACCTCCAAAAAACTCGAAACCCCAACCTTATCCCCTGCCATTTTTCAGCCATAAACAGTCAACCAAAATCCCAAAAATATCGAACATAATCCCAAGCCAAAAATAAAAATCCCATAAAATCTTCAACCAAAACAAAATCGTGGGACTCAAGAAAAGAAGATGTCAAGCCACTTTACAAATGAGAAGGAGCATCTCATTTAAAAGGGGACTCTCATCAGGAAAAAAAAAAGCACACAGAGAGGCAACGTGAGATACAGAAAACAAGAGACTGTAGAGGGTAGAAAAATAGTTAGAAAAAAAAAAGAAAAAAATATAGTTTTAGGTTTAGAAAAATTTGTAGGTTCAGTTTTTGCTATTAGTTTTGCAATCCAGGTGAATTTTATGACAAGTTTGGGACGCGTGTTCATGCACAATTGACACAAGGAATTATTGCGTATTGCATTTCTTTCTCTTATTCTTTAATTTCTTGTTCTTTAATTATGTTTGTGCTGAATCTTTAATTATGTCTGGCTAAACACCCCATTCAAGGGGTGAGATGAAATGCGTATGTTGAGTTATTTTATTTGAATAATTATTCATTGATGTTTTCTAGGCTAATTAAATTGGGAAAAATCACACATTAATTTATATAACGAGAGTTAATAAATTAATGTTGAAAATTAATATTTAATTTTTGGATTTGACTTAGAGATAAGTATTGTTCTTAAATTTAAATATTAATTCTGTTTATGGAATTCAAAGATTTGTAATTTTTTTAATAAATCTATCTTAGCGGATATTTTGTTGAAATGAGTGTGAATCTTAATTTTTTTTTATATAATTGTGACTATTCCTGATTTAATTGCTGACAAAAATAAAATTGAATTTAGGATTGTAACGAAAGTTAAATTTTAAATTCAATATTATTTCGAATTATTTAATTGAATAATTGGGACGTTAAATTAATTTGACTACGCGGTGTAATCCCATCTCTTGTCTCTTCTCATAAATTCTAAACTAGATTACTTTTAAAATTTTCATAGTCATTTTAGTTGCGTAAAATTTCATTTTCTCCATTAAAATTGTTTTTAAAAATATAAAAAAAAAACACAAAAAGATTTTTTATAAAAATTGGAATTGCAAGTTTTCACGATTATCGTTTCAATGCTAGAAATTGGATTGATACCCGAATTTTCCACGATACTGAATTTTAACAAGTTTTGTAGGTGATTCCAGGAATTTTGTTACTCAAAGTTTGTTCGTAACGACATCTCAAATCCATATCCCAAGAGACACAAATTCAGAGTTATCATGTGCATTTTGTAAGATACATAATAAAATGCATGTAAATTCACAAAAGTACACATACAAAGTGTTTACTTTGATAAAGTACATCCAACCTTTAAGTGTACATTGTGAACCACATGCCAAAATGAGTTTACATTCATTAAAAATCATCATACTTTCGGAAAGACGCTTGTATTTTCATATTATGTTTGTAATTTTATTATAAAATAAACTTACACTTTTAAACATTTCTCTATGAATAATCTCCATTATTTTTCCAATAAAAAACAATGAGTATACTTTACACATATCTTTAGATGTGAAAAATCGTGGTTGTAAATATAAATTATGAAAAATTTAAAATTACATATCTTTCATGGATATCTTTTGATAGATTTCGTCGAGGGCATTTCGAAATATATCACTTTTTGTTTAAATTTGACTTGTATTTTAGAGATATTCAATCTTAAACTTTCAACATAAAAAGACTAAAGGAATGACAAGGAACTTACCATTTAAGTTGAGGATTCCAAACATTAAATGGTCGCATGTCTAAGCATAAAATACAGTTCATCCAGGAGGTACGGACAAATTTCTATTAAATTTATAATTATCCCAAATTTCTAATAAATGAATAATTAAAATAACGGTACTAAAATTCTAGCTTATAAAATAGCAATGTTAAAAAACATTGCATCTTTTAACATAACAACGTCCAAATAAAATTATGGTTTTTAACCTAAAATTTTAAAAACAAGGAGTGGTCATGAAATTATAAATTGGAGAAAAATTCCTAGTCAATTCGTCGCTCCAAAAGATTTTAGAGATTTAGGCTCTAGTTTCATTTTCAAATATTTAGGCTCTGATCCCTTTTTAAAAAATATTTAACTCCAAAAAATTAGGGATAATGAAATGTTTGAAACGAGAGACTTTTCTTTAGATATAATTTTAGTACACTTAAACTATATATCATGGTAAGTGGTCGTCACCTCATCGTTGGCAGTAAACTCACTATGACAAATGAACGCGGATAGATCATATTTATCCCGACATTGCCATTAATAAATGTTCACACCTATTTTTTTTCCTTTATACCAAAATTAAACAATCTTCATGCATGACTCATACCAAAAACTGGTTATATATCAAAATCAGAACATGACACAGTGAAAAAATAAATTGGGTTCAAATCTTATTATGATTACTTATATAAGTTATATGTTAGAATTATTATATACCTAAAAGTTGCACCACAATTCATACATATAGAAATATACAGAGTCCTTTTATTCGACCCAACGCGATGTATTTGGTGTGACATACTTAATGAGTTTATCAAAATAAATGTAAAAGAAATGTTTATGAAGGTTGTTGACCAAATCGTATTCATTCAATTTACAGTACTCCATTATATAGAGTTTTGACAGAAGTTGTACACCCTATAATTCACAGAACATGTGGTTGGCAGTTTGTCTCCATTAGCTATCGGTTTTGATAGTTCCTTAATAATAGGAAGCTTTCCTATCTAGTGCTCCATGTTTCTTACTTACTGATGTTTGAATTTGTCAATTCAGTTGAGGTTCAGTTGAGGCATGTGCCTTATCATTCCCCATCAAGCTGGAGTGCGGAGAGGGCCGCACACCAAGCTTGGATAGTAGAGTGCGGAAGCATAATTTTGGAAGAGAGTTGGTGAAAAGATCAGCTAATTGCGCATGAGAGGGAACATAAGTTGCCACAAGATAATCGCAAGCAAACTTTTCTTGAACAAAGTGAAAATCGAGTTCAATATGCTTTGTGCGGGCATGAAAAACGGGATTGGTAGACATGGAAATAGCGCTAACATTGTCACAAAAGAGGACCAGTGGTCGGGTCAAGTGGACACCAATATCACGAAGTAAGTAGGTAACCCAAGTAAGGTTAGCAGCTGTAGAGGCCATGGAACGATACCTGACTTCGTCACTAAAATGAGATACTAAAACAAGGCCATAACAGTTTTCCCCAAGAAAGATGCACGAACCGGTGGTGAAACGACGAGTGTCGGGAGAACTAGACCTATCTACGTCCGAAAAGGAATAGAGGCTAGTGGACGTGAGAGAAAGAAGTCACATGTCATAAGTAGTAGTACCACTATGATACTAGAGAATTCATTTTACGGCTTGAAGATAAAGCATACCAGGCTGGTGCATAAACTGACTGACTAAGTTGATGGCATGGGATAAGTTAGGAATAGTGAGTGTAAGATATTAGAGTGCGCCAACCAAACTACGATACTCTGTGGCATCGACAAGAGGACCACTATCGAGATGCAAATTGTGTTTGGGAGAGAGTGGTTTCACAACATGATGTCAAGCATGGAGGCACGTTTAAGAAGATCTTGAGCATACTTTTTTAGAGAATGGAACATGCCTTTCGGACTGCGAAAAACCTCAATCCTCAAGAAATAATGTAAATCACCAAGGTCTTTAAGAGAAAATTCGGTACCACGATGACGAATTAAGGAGGATAAAACTGATGCACTATTACATGTCACAACTATATCATCAACTTAGACCAGAAATAATATTGTGACTGTTGAGGAGTGAAAAATAAATAGTGAAGAGTGACACGATTACAAAAGAACCCAAAGATGAAGAAGAAATTGGTTGAGCCAATCGAACCAGGCACATGGGGCATGCTTGAGGCCATATAATGCACGATGCACTAAACACACCAGATCTGGAAAATGGGAATTAGGAAAACTAGGGGGCTGTTCCATATAAACCACTTCTTTAAGGGAGCCATGAAGGAAGGCATTTTTGACGTCCAATTGACGAACGGGCCATCATTGAGTAACGACAATGGAGAGGACCAATATAATTATAGGAGGTTTAATAACAGGAATGAATGTTTCAATATTGTCAAGATCAGGTAACTGATTATATCCCTTCATCACTAGCCGTGCTTTGAATCTTTCAATGCTTCCATCGGCATGGAGTTTGGTTTTGAACACCCGCCAATACCCAATAACATGAGTGGTAGATATGCGAGGAACAAGAGTCCATATTTTATTGATGCAGAGAGCGTGAAGTTCGTAATGCACAACTGTTAGCTAATGAGGGGATTGAAGAGCAGTTTGGAGAGACTTGGGCTCAGACGGATCAGTCGAGTGCAAAGATAGTAAGGCATGAGGTGTGGTGGGTAGTCGGGATTTTCTTTGAGTGAGCATGAGTGAGTATTATGGGCAGGTGGGACAATAGGAAGAGGTATGGATAGAGGAATGGAGGGGAGGTTTTTAGCGTATGAAGGGGATATACTGATCGGGTAATTGTTAAGAGTCCATTTGAGAAAGTCTAAACAAATCATTATATTTGTTGTTTTCCTATTTTGCCCAAAATTTAGTTCATTTTCTGTTGTGTTAGTTGAATGATGAGCTGTAAATTCTGTAACAGCTATTGTAACAAACTCTCTCTTCAAGTATAAAAGAGAAAGAGAAAGCATTTGTAAATGCAGATTTTTCAATCGATCAATTCAAGATAATACCTTCAATTCTTCTCTCTATTATCCTTCTATTCTTTTCTTTCTTTACATTTTTCATTATGGTATCAGAGCAAATTGCCTAGCAGCTCTTTCTGATCCTGTCTTCTAGTTCATCTACTTCTTAAATCAGTCCTGATCCAAATTTTTTTTTTCCAGAAATTCCGATTCTTCAAGTCATCTTGATGTTATTAGAACAGAACAAAACCTAATTCCTAATCTCCATCTTCTTCTTCTGTTATTCATTCTCAAAAAGCATTCATCAATGGCAATCATAACTGGTCTGGACATCCCACCTCATCTAATCTTCTTTGTTTCCAATCTCACTTCACTCGTAACTGTTAAGCTTGATCAATCAAACTATATGATATGGAGTCTTCAAGTCAAAAACGCATTACGTGCCAATCATCTTCTTGGATATGTCAATGGTTAAATACCTTGCCCTACAGCAATGATTACTGACTCTGAAGGTAATTTGAATCCCAATTCTGAATATACAAGCTGGAACAACATTGATTGTCAATTAGTGAGTTGTTTTTCTGCAATAATCTCACCTTCAATTCTGCCCCAAATTCTTGGATTTGAACATACATTTGAAATTTGGAACTATCTGTCAAAACGATATGTTTCTGCATCTAGATCTCATGTACATGAATTAAAACTAAAATTGCTAAATGCATCTAAAGATCAAGACTCTATGGATGAATATCTTGACAAAATCAAGGATTGTGTTGATAAACTAGCTGCATCTGGTGTTGAGATTGCTGAAGATGATATTGTCTTGTACACTGTCAATGGTTTATCTCATGAATACTCATCTCTCAAGACCACACTTAGGGCTGCATCTCAACTTGTGTCATTCACTGAGTTACAGACATTACTTAGATCTGAGGAATTACATGTCATAAGAGACTCCAAGTCAAATTCTGTTTCTGAAACCACAGCCCTCACAGCAGTCACTCCTACATCTCATCAATCTAGTGCTTCATCATTTTTTCAATCTCTACCACAACATACATTCTCTAATATGCAAAGTCCAACAGGATATTCACCAAATCAAGTTACGTATTCCAGAGGCAACTACAATAACAGAAACAACAACAACAGAGGAAGAAATTTTGGAAAGAATCCAAGTTTCAGAGTTCAATGTCAGATATGTGGGAAGAATAATCACACTGCTTCTCAGTGTTATCATAGATTCAACAGCTCCTATCAACATCCATCCACATGCAATCAAAACATTGTAAATTCATCTCATATGACTTCTCCACAAACATCATATCCACAAACCTCTCCCATTACTCCACAAGCCTACTTTGCACAACCATTTCCCTCTCACACACCATCTCCATATCCTTATACAATCACTACACCCAATCCTCCACTCCTTCCTACTCCTCCTTATCCTCCTCCCTCCACTTCCTCTTATCCTCCTCCCTCCACTTCCCCTTATCCCCCTCCCTCCACTTCCTCTTATCCCAACTCATGGTACACTGAGAACTCTCCTTTTTCCCCAGATCCTATTCTCATCTCCCCAGATCAACCATCCCCACATGCCTTCATAGCCAGCCTTAATTCTCATAACCCCACTGACTGGCTCTTTGACACTGGTGCCACCAGTCACCTTACCAACACCTTAGCTCATTTTCACACCTTTCAAGACTATCATGGATCTGAATCTGTTACTGTGGGAAATGGGAATAAGTTACCTATCCTTCATATAGGCACTGGCTTACTCACTACTTCATCTACAACCCTTACTCTATCCAACATGCTTCATGTTCCTGGTTTAACTCACAATTTACTTTCTGTTCATCAACTTGCTAAGGACAATAATTGTGTAGTTATTTTTGATTGCACTCACTTTTCTATCCAGGAAAAGGAGACACATCATACCATTCTTCAGGGCATCTGCTCAAAAGGCTTATACTCACTTATTCCATACTCCATTTCATCTATCTCTAAGGCCCTAGTCTCAGTCCATACCTCGAACTATCAATGGCATTTTAGACTAGGACATCCTTCATCACACATTCATTCTCATCTCTCTAAGTGTCACAAAATTCCATCCATTTCCGCACTACCTAATTGTCATGATTGTTGCACTTCTAAAAGTCACAAATTACCATTCTCTTTATCTCAATCATTCACTAAACAACCTTTTGATCTAGTTCACAGTGATGTTTGGGGTCCTACTTCTAATATTTCTCCCAGTGGTCTTAAATACTATATCATCTTCATAGATGATTTTACCAGATTTACATGGCTTTATCCTCTCAAAACAAAAAGTGATGTCTTCTCCACATTTGTTCAATTTGCTCTTATGGTTTACACTCAGTTTAAGCTACCTATCAAAACTCTGAGAACTGATAATGGTACAGAATACCTGAATTCTTCTATGCTTCAATTTCTGCACTCAAAAGGTATCAATCATCAAACTTCTTGTCCTTACACACCAGAGCAAAATGGTCTTAGTGAAAGAAAACACAGGCATCTAGTTGAAACCACCCTTGCTTTGTTATCCCATTCATCTGTTCCTCCAAAATATTGGCCAGACACAATTCTCACTGCTACTTATCTTATCAATAGACTACCTTCAGTCACCACTAATCTCATTTCTCCTTATGAGCTTTTATACAAAATTCCTCCTGATTACTCACACATGAGGGTCTTTGGATGTTGTTGCTTTCCATGGCTTGTTCCTTACAGGTCTTCCAAACTTGAACCCAAGTCCAAAGTCTGTGTTTTCATGGGCTATGCTTCTGCCTCAAAAGGATATAAATGTTTGGAAACAATCTCAGGAAAAATTTTCATTTCTAGACATGTCCACTTTGTTGAATCCCAGTTTCCATTCTCCTCCAATTTTTCTGAATTTCTACATCCACTTTCCACTCTCTCTTCTTCTTCCTCTATATCTCCCTCTCCTACTCACTCCTTCTTCTTCTCTCCCTATTATCCAGAATCTTCTACATCTTCTACATCTTCTTCTCCCAATACCTCATCCTCATCTTCTACAACCTTGTCTTTATCTCCTACCTCTACCTCTTCTTCTCCCAGTCCTTCTATCTCATCTTCCTCTGCTCCCCAATCTCAGTCTCATCCTATGATAACTAGAGCTAAGGCTGGCATCCATAAACCTAAAGTTCCTTATGAACCCTCAGCTCACATTTCCCATACCACCTCTGACCCCTATCTAACAAAGGAACCTACCTGCTTCTCTCAAGCTCACTCTTCCTCTGTTTGGAGAGAAGCCATGTCAGATGAATACAATGCTTTATTGTCTCAACATACTTGGGAACTTGTTCCTCTTCCTCCTGATAAAATTGCTATTGGATGCAAATGGATCTTTAGGATTAAACTCAATGCATATGGGAGTCTCTCTAGATACAAGGCCAGACTTGTGGCAAAAGGATTTCACCAAACTGAGGGCCTTGATTATTTTGAAACCTTCAGTCCTGTTGTAAAACAAACCACCATCAGACTAGTACTGTCTCTTGCATTACATTTTGGGTGGTCTATTCAACAACTTGATGTGTCAAATGCCTTCTTACATGGTCTACTTGAGGAGGAAGTATATATGGTACAACCACCTGGCTTCACTGATCCAAATCAACCCAAAGATGTCTGCAAATTACTCAAAGCTCTCTATGGACTCAAACAGGCACCTAGAGCTTGGTTTGCTACCTTCTCCAAATTTCTCATCTCATATGGGTTTATGAATAGCACTGCAGATACCTCATTGTTTGTCTATCAAAATTCAGGAAATATCATGCTTATTCTGGTTTATGTTGATGATATTTTGCTAACTGGAAATTCTTCATCTGAAGTTACCAAGTTAATATCAACTATGAAAAGTTCTTTTGCTATGAAGGAACTTGGTCTTCTACATTTCTTTCTTGGAATAGAAGTTCGAACTTCCTCTCATGGTATGTTCTTATCACAACACAAATATGCTACTGAACTCTTAGCTAAAGCTGGAATGCAAGATTGTAAATCATCTCTATCTCCCACTGCCTCTAAACTCTCTAACTCATCTGACCTCACACCATTTACTGATCCTCATCTCTATAGAAGCATCACTGGCTCCTTACAATACCTGACTGTCACAAGACCTGATCTTTCTTATGCAGTGCATTGGGTATGTCAGTTTATGCACTCTCCCCTCACTTGCCATTTCATTGCAGTCAAAAGAATTTTGAAATATGTTAAAGGCACTCTACACTTTGGCATCATGTTTCAACCCAGTCCCTTGCATCTATTGGGCTATACAGACTCTGATTGGGCTGGTGATACTCATGATAGAAGGTCTACTTCTGGTTACTGTGTGTTCCTTGGTCCCAATCTTCTCTCATGGTCAGCTAAGAAACAATCCTCAGTAGCTAAATCAAGTACTGAAGCTGAGTATAAGGCCTTGTCTACCACTGCAGCAGAGATTATTTGGATCCAACAACTTCTCAAAGATCTCTCAGTTACTTTACTCTCTCCTCCCACCATTTTATGTGATAACATTGGGGCTCTTTCATTAGCTGCCAACCCTGTATTTCATGCCAGAAGCAAACACATAGAGGTTGATTTTCATTTCATCAGAGAAAAGGTGGTATCTAAGCAGCTCATTGTCTCTCATGTATCCACAATGGATCAATTAGCTGACATCTTTACAAAGGTTCTATCCATCTCCAGATTTCAATATCTCAGGGACAAGATCATGCCTGCCTCCCCTTATCTTCCAAATGATGAACAACCTGCTGCTTCCTCTTCCTCACAAGCATCAGTTTGAGGGGGGCTGTTAAGAGTCCATTTGAGAAAGTCTAAACAAATCATTATATTTGTTGTTTTCCTATTTTGCCCAAAATTTAGTTCATTTTCTGTTGTGTTAGTTGAATGATGAGCTGTAAATTCTGTAACAGCTATTGTAACAAACTCTCTCTTCAAGTATAAAAGAGAAAGAGAAAGCATTTGTAAATGCAGATTTTTCAATCGATCAATTCAAGATAATACCTTCAATTCTTCTCTCTATTATCCTTCTATTCTTTTCTTTCTTTACATTTTTCATTAGTAATTAAGAGGGTATAGAATGGAGGAAGATGTGTGATGTGGGAATGGAGAGGGTGGGGGCTGTTTGTAGTTGCAACAGTAGGGCAGGAGGATGTCGTAGCAGGTGGGGTGGGGGGAATGCAGTGGGTGGGAGGGTATGGTTACTACCACTGGCAGTGGCAGTAGGATCGGGGTGGGATGGAATATCCATAGGGGGTCGTTAATGGTTAAGGACAGGTGATGGACACTATGGTGAGGAAAGTGAGTGCCCCTAGGTGGAGTACTGTGAGGTGAAAATTCCTAAAATGTAATGAATCTGCAAAAGGAAAAATGTGTTCACCAAATACAACGTGACTGGATAAAAATATCTGTTTGGTTGGGTATGGAGACACCGATAACCTTTGTGTTGCGAGTTATAGCTGAATCAATTAGTGAACATTGCAGGTCAGCCACATATTAAAAAATGATTTTTTCTAACTTGAATTATCAACTTATTTAGTAATTTATAAAGATGTTGTATTTACGAGGATAAAGAAGATTAGCTTAGGGTGTGTTTGATTGCAAACATGAAAAATGCATGAAAAATAATTCATTTGGATGAGAAGTTGAAAATGAATAGAAAAATGTATGAGTCTTTGGTCTAAGGTTGTGTTTGCTAATAAACTTGGAAAATAACAGAAAATTAGTTCAATTTCACAATAAATTGGGAAATGAGCGGAGATATATAAGAGCGAGATGTCTTACTTTTGGAGTTTTTCATAGAAATCAATTCTTTAGGGATTGAGTAAGAAATGTTTTTGATGAAAAATGATAAACTATCGAATACTTTGCGTATTTATGGCCATTGTTTTTTATAGAATGAATTTGAAATCAAGCATTGCAAAAGTAAAAAGGAAACTAAAATAACTATTTTCCGTGAAAAATAATTCCATGTCAATCAAACGGATCCTAACTTTTTCTATTTTCCATAGAAATTAATTCTTTGGTGAGTGGATAAGTAATATTTTCTAATAAAAATGAGGTTTGAGATAAAATACTTGTTACGTAAATAAGTGTTGTTATTATATAAAGTGTTTGCAATCAAGGTATTACAAGGTTAAAACATAAGTCCAAACAACTATTTTTCATAGAATTTTTTTCCATATCAATCAAGCCACCCCTTACTCAAAGTCTTTACGAGATAAATATTATTAATCTTTCACAATATTCAGCAGATAAACAAGCCAAAAGACTAGCACCAAAAACTTGCATGATCGTATAGTGCCTAACCTGATTGCCTATTGTGGTTGTTAGTTTAAGGTGGCTATGTTTTACACGATTGAATGGGTAAAAGTACAAAAACTCAAACCAACTCACCAAAAAAGTCTACTCGTAAGTAGAGGTAAGGTTATGAACATTTAACCTTAGACCTCACAACGACGGAAGTTGCATGCACTCAATTTGACCTTTTACAAAGGAAAAATGTTAGATTTATCCCAAAATTACCTAATATTGTCGAAAATGTGCTTTAAAATGGTTGTACTCTAATGTGGGTCTCACAAAGATAGCAATCCTTAAAAACACATTTTCATTAATTTTGGGGTAAAATTTGGATAAGTGTATCACCACTCTTTGACAGAAACTCAAACCAAAAGAGCACTTAATGCCAATACCTTCATCCTCAAAATAGGTTTCTCCTCTAGCTTTGGTGAGTGAAAATAAGTTTTCTTTGATAACTTTACCTCGTGGATTAATCGAGCCCTGATGTTAACTCGGATATTTGTATGAAAAAGAGAAGAACATAGATAATGATGTACCACGCAGCGGAAAATATAAATATCTCCAAAATGTTTATCAACCAAAACTGTATTAACATTAAATGCCAGACAAGCGAGAGCTCTTGATGTAACGCAAGGAGGACCAGAAGGAATGGCCGAAAATATCTTTGGAGGAGTAGGCATTTATTTATTTTCATATTTGCCTGTTCCTTAATTTTAGGTAATAGCTATTTATTAAAATTATTATTATTAGGGGATATTCTAGTTGGTAATTATCCCTTTAATATCAATTATCAATATTATTAGTGAGGATGAGATAGAGAGGGAGAAAAATCATCTTATGTTGATGTGTGTGTAGTATTGACAGTCTACACTTTGGCGATTTACATCAACTGGTATAAGATATGAGCGAGACTCACTTGGGGGTGCCCCCTTGGTAAACATCACTGGCAACACAAATTTTATAGGTTGGATGAGTATCGGCAAACACTCAAAGAAATCAAGGAAGACATTGAACAGTGGACGAACGGGTGATTTTAATAGTGTTGCCCACTGTTGCCTATGACCTTAGATTGCCTTCGAACGTGGTAAGGATGCCGGTACTACTACTATACCAAATATGCGATTCGTTGGGGTTAATCTTAGCTAGCATGGTGTTCAGGTCCGTCTTTCATTTGCAAGTATTATTTTGATCGCCATATAAAGTGTGTACACAGAATCGCACATACTTGGGTTTTATTTATTTAAATTAGGCACCAAGTATTATAGCAATGAAGTTCTATTTGATTATGGATTATAATTCGATTTTCTGTGTTTAAATACAACTATACGTAGATTCGCGCGATGCTCGGATTAAACATTTGTGATTGACACTTCACGCAAAATTATTTATTTCGTATTATCTATATTCTTGCCTTTGTAGTAATAAATAATAAGAAAGGGTGTTTCTAAGCGCACCACATTTTTTGTTTCAAAATATCACAATTTTTTATACTTTAAAATACCAATTAAATCTAATAGTTACTTCTCAATATCACATAGAAGGTCATCACATATTTAAAGGATTAAAATTCATTTACACACTTTCCCTCTATCTTTCTACACATTCAAACCTCCAAACCTTTCATTTTCAATTTCCAAACCTTTCATCTTCAAATTCATTCTACTTCAGCTAAAGATTAAAGTACATTAAACAAAATACCCATTGAATCCAAAAAGTTTTTAAAGTTATGAACAAAATATCCATTTCATCTTTATGCCCGTTTCCTCTTTATTACTTGACCCTTGAAAAACATGTTAAACATATTAAAAACATGTTGAACAACAATAATGTGTTAATTTTTTGTGACTCCTCATATGCTGAGAAAACACCACATAGATAATAAACCCTAGCGTTCAAAACCCTAGTTGATAACCCAGTGATTCGGTGTAAAGACCCCAAATAAAGATCCAACATTCGTCATGTTTGCGCCGAACCAAATATGGCATGAAAAATTGGATTCAAACTTCATTTGGTATAATTAACTCGAATATATGCATTTCATTCGGCATAATCATCCCGAATGAAATTTTTTCTTCAAAAAAAATATATTAACATTCCATACGACATAATCATCCCGAATATATGCATTTAATTCAGCATAATCAGCCCTAATATATGCATTTCATTCGACATAATCATCCCGAATGAAAAATTCTCTTCAATAAAATTTAAGTTTGATTCCAGATAATCACCTCGAAAATCATCATCTTTTTCGGGGGTCATTCAGGGGCCCGACCTCGAACCACTAGATAATTTCTGCGATTTTTCATATTTCAATTCCTATGAATAAACAAATATATACATAATGGGACCCAAAGTTTAGAAGAAAAATGTAATTTGAGGAGTTTTCATTTGCTTTTGAGGTGTTTTCATTGTCTTTGGGGGGAATATCCATTGATATTTGAATATTTAAATAACAAACCCTAATTATTTAATAATGTTGAAGATGGTTAGTCAAAGATGATTTGTTGAAGAAGATAAAGGGAGAGTTTGGAGTATAGTGTAGAGAGAGAAAATGTGTGGTATTTTGTGTTGAAAATAGTGTGTAAAATAAATATATATATATATATATATCATGTTCAGCGAAATTTGTTCAGCGAATACTCCCGTAAGTACAAGAAAAACTTGCACCCAAAAACTTTCAAAGACTAATGTTCTAGTAGCTTGCCGTAAAGTTTAAAAAATGGAATGTCCATATTAAGAGTAGAAGACGTCAACCAGTTGATGAGATACACAACGGTGAGAAAAGCTTTGATCCACAAATGTTGAGATACGTTAGCATGAAATAACATAGTAAGGCTTGTCTCAATAATGTGTCGGTGCTTTTGTTCGGTAATGCCATTTTGTTCTAGTATATGTGGACAAGATATTTGTCTGTGAATGCCATTAGTATTAAGGTCTAGAAATTCATTCAAGTTAAATTTTTCACCCCCATCACATTGAAAAAGTTTAATCTTACAGTCAAATTGTCGTTGAACCAGATTTTGAAAAATCACCAACATGGAGAAAAAAAATTGATTTTTTCCATAATGGATATAACCATGTAAAGCGCATAAAATCATCCAAAAAAATTATGTAATATTTAAAATTTTGAACCGATGCAACAGGAGCAGGTCCCATAAATCACAATGAATTTTATCTAATGGAAAAGATGCAGTATTATGAGAATCTAAAAAAGGTAGACGACAACTTTTGCCCATTTAACAACTAGTGCAAATAGTGGGTATTTTCTGCCAACTTGTAATATCGATGTCAGTGTGATGCCAAATGATGGAGTGTTTTGGATTGTGTGTGTCTAAGTCTTTGATGCCAAATGTTCAAAGGTGCTTTACGGGTCTTTATTGTTACACAAGATTTTTCATCTCCTCAAGTATTGAGTGCATAGAGCCCGTTTTTGTTATCCCCGATGGCAAGAACTCTCCCCATGAGTTGATCCTTTATCTTAAAAACAAAAGCACAAAATTCAACAATACATGAGTCTCTTTTGTCAGCTAACTACCAAAAAGAAGGTTTTTAGTAAGTTTAGGAACAACTAATAAATTATTTAAATTCAACTTTCCATGTTTGGAACACAAATAAGTATTACCAATGTGTGTGATTTTCAAGGGGGATCCATTACCAACTATAACGTTAGACATACCACCATATTGTACGTAGGATTGAACTGTAACTTTATCTGCAGTCATATGAGAGGTTGCTCCAGAGTTAGGATACCATATCTCATCGATTTGTGGAGATTCGAACAAAGTAGTTGACATGAGTGCTTGAGGGAGATTTTCATTAACATCATAGGCACAGTCGTACCTAAATCAATATTTTGTAGCAGTGTGGTTTGACTTGTGACAAATCTAACATTATGATGGGCTAGATTATGAGAAAAAGGAAGAAGTGAATGAACTACCATGTCCTTGAGGATGATTCGGCTGAGGCGTGGTATTTGGTGGATTGGTTTGACGCTGTAATCCTTGTAATGTCTGCCATACTGAGTAGACGGACTGAACCCACTTCCTCTTGAATGAAAATTGTGGGTCCTTTAATACGATTATTTGAGTATCGAGTTCTGCCAGAAGTATGTTGTGCTGTGTATGCAAAGTTAGGATTTGTATCCTTTGGTGATTCCAATTCAGTTGCTGCATTTCTATGCTAAAAAATTTTGAGTGCAGAAATAAGTTGAGAAAAAGTCAGAAAAAGGTGGTTTAGAAATCATAGAAGTAACATTTACATCATATTTTTTACCAAGATAGTAAGACAATTGAATTATCTTGTCTAAAGAAGTTGAGTCTTTCTTTGGAACCTGAAATTGTCTTTTTAATTGTAGCTCCCTTTGTTTTGTTGCTTGAAGATAGATTTCCTCCAAGTGGTCCATACTCAGTGGGTTATTTTTAATCCCACAACATGACACAGAGCTTCTTCTGAGAGTGTTCCAATAATGAGACTGCAGAGTAACAAGTCCAGGTTATTCCAATTGTTCACATCACCTTCTAGGTTTCCTCATTTTCTTGCTTTATTTTATGGTTTCATTTGGTCTTTCCATAGGTGATCTTCAAGATTTAGAGTTTGGATAGGTGGAGATATCTGGGTTTTCCATAAGAGAGAGTGTTTGGTTGAAAGCTTGACTGGGATAATGGAAATAAGGTGGTGCAAATTTGAGGGGGAGAGAGAGAGAGAGATGATGAAGAGTCATCAATGGTTGAAGAGAGATTCAAGGCTTTAATACCATAAAGAGTTTATCAAAACAGATATAGAAAAGTTTATGAAGGTTGTTTACCAAATCGTATTCATTCAATTTACAGTACTCTATTATATAGAGTTTTGACAAAAGTTGTACACTCCATAATTCACAGAACGTGTGGTTGGTAGTTTATCCCCACTAGCTATCTATTTTCATAGTTCCTTAATAATAGGAAGCTCTCATATTAGTACTCCACATTTCTTACTGATGTTTGAATTTGTCAATTCAGTTGAGGGTCAGTTGAGGCATTTTCCTTATCAATACAGACGTATTGTATTATTATTTGCTTATGTTCGGGTTCAATGACAGTTAAGCTTAAACATGAGTCGGGATAGAATTATTCAAATGAGTAATACTAGAGAGACCCATTTTCTGCACTTTTTTTTCAAATTCAGTTATGTGTCAAGTACACGTTGAGTTGTGTTTATAATAAACTCCATGTAAAGTAAAATACTACACAACATGTGTTCGACACATCATTGAATTTTAAAAAATAAATTCATCAAATGAGCCCACCTGGTATTACTCTTTTCAGATATAAAAGAAGAGCTCCACATCTGGTATAGTAACAAGCGACTAGAAACATACTGACAAGAGTCTAAAAACATAACATAACTTATAATAACATTAGGCATAGACATATTTGCGACTGGTGCGACACAGTGACATATCAAATCGGTATTGGTTATTGCCTTATGAATGTGGTGTAAGTTATATTTTATACATTATTCCTAAGATATTTGAACAATATAATAATCACGTCAATAGAGATGTGAAAAGAGTAATTTTATTCACCTCCTTTCGACACCATGGATACAGTCCTGCTGTTAAACATCACCGTCGAGTGTCGCCGGTGTGATTGCCTTAGAAATCCTTTAAGGGAGAATTTGGTTTCTCTCTCCTTGCATTTAAATCTTTAGGTATGTGTTTTAATTAGGATGATTTCTAATGAATGAAATGCATCTATTTATAGGTGGAGAGAGGGTCTGAATTCCAAAGGTCAATTAATCTCAACCATCCATCAAGGTTGAGATTAAGTGGAATTTTAACTCCTTTTTATTCTTTATTTCATGCGAAATATGAACCATTTATACAGGATATAACATGTATTCTTTATTAAAAATGGATTAATAAAGATCACTTTTCGGGGAAGGAAATAAACCAAAAGTTTATTTAATAATTTTTTATAGTCTGGGAACTTGGTCGTTAGGTTAATCCATAAATGTTTTTATCTGAGAATCATAAGGCGCGCATGACATGATAAATCCTTTAATCATTGGTTTTCATAAGTGCCTCGGTTAGTCCAATAGTCAATGGCAGTCAAGGCGGTCACATATCATTATGCAACATGATCCCTTCTGTGTACTACATCATTGACCACCTTTTTAACTAGGCTATAATTAGGAGTTTACTTAATGGTCCCATAATTTCTTGTAAAAGACGATTTTATATTATAATTTATCCAATAATAATGTGTACACAGTGGAAAACATAATATAATGGATGTAGAAGTATTATTAAGAGCTCAGCAAATGTCAAAGACATGCATAATAATAAATTACAGAAATGAAATAATTAGGAACTGTCTTCAAGACCCATGCTTTCAGTATCTCTGAAATGTCTTTGGAGGTAGTTATTTCGTATAAATATATGTAACCATGAGATCGGTGCCTTTCGTATAAATATATGTAACCATAATTGTCTTCTAACATCTTGCTTCAGTAAGAGATATTTAAGGTCCATGTGTTTGGATCATTTAGATATCCTGTCATGCTTAGAGAAACATATTAATATGCCATCAACATACAGTACCAAAATATGAACTTACTCCCACTGATCTTGAGGTATATACATGGATTAATTACGTTTTCTTTGAAACCGAAGTTCATACTGATTTCATCAAACTTTAGATACCATTGCCTCAAATCTTGTTTCAGTCCATATATTAATTTCTTAAGCCTTCAGGTTGACGCATATAGACTTTCTCTTGTAAGTCTCCATTAAGAAAGGCTTTAAAACTTTAATTAACACATACTAAGATTTGAATATTTTACAACTTATTACTATTAATGGTCATAATATTCAACATGCATAATTGAGTGATGTATCTATTTAATTTTAATAAGGTATCTGTGGATATCCTTGGTTTACATATGTACAAGCACTCCTTAATTGTTGATTCAACATATGTGTGACACCCCGACTAATTAAATACCGGGTAGCTACTCCTTTATTAAATTAATACAAAATGCCAAGTTGGTTCAGTTAACAGCATCACTGTCGAAAACATTTTAATGATTACTAACCACCTAGTTTTTAAAAAGTGAGTTGCCAAGTTTTAAATTAACTCTGATTAACATGCAATAAAAGGATAATGAAAGAATAACAACCATTCACCATAACGAAGTAATAGAATAACCAACAACATAATAATAAGTCCGGAGGAAAACTCCTCACAACAATCCCACAACTGAACTAAATAAAATAAAGTATCCTGAATCAATTACATGCCAAAAGTCTGAAAAACTGAAATAGGAAATGTTTCTAATAGAAATGGGCGACATGCCCTACAACTGATGAAAGCTGAATATAGAGTCAAGATAGATGAAACGTCTACTAGCAAAGTCCTATAACTTCCACAAACAGCTATAGCTCGTCACCTGAATGAGAATCCTAAGCATGGTGTCCTTGTGGATGGGCACCTAAAATGGTTTTTACAAAAATAGATTTGAAAGCAAACGGGTCAGAGCCCGAAAGTGTGGATTATTTTAAAAACAGCAAGTGTTTTAATAACATTAAAACAATGAATGCAAAATACATGTTAGGACGTGCACTCACATGAAGTACTCACCTCTCGACTAATTTGTGCACTCCTAACGTACCGTACCCATCTAAGTAACATATGAATCTAACCAAACCGTAATAACTTCTAAAGGAATACTCCCTGACAACTGGGATCGAATCTAAAGGAATCACAACCTCCTTAGAGGTATCCTCCTCTATGTAATACAAATGAGCGGTCGAGCCTCCCTCTGGGCGAGGCATCGCCACTACAAATATCTCTTGCCCCGGAATGGAAAAAACAATGCTCCCACCGAAGCAATCAATCATGGCTCTATAAGCTGCGAGCCAATCCATACCGATATTCACATCGTGCTCATGCATATCTAATACCAACATGTCCGCAGGTAATACCAAACTACCAATCTCTACCCCCACTCCCCGGTATATAAAGAAAATAAGTGACCCACTCCCCAATGGTGAGTCTACACACGTCACTGTGCTCTCTGCTGTGGCTAACAACCCTAAGGCTTTCGCAAAATGTGTAGCTATAAAACAATGCGTTGCCCCCGTATCAAACAAAACCCGACCCATAGTTCCATGGATAGGTAACATACCCTCAATAGTGGGTGGTGCCTGTGGAGATGCTGCCTGCTAAAGCTGGTATACTCTCCCATACTGCAGCTGCCCCTGCTGAACTGGGACCGCTGGAATGGGTGGTAATGCTTCCATCTGAGGTGGCGCCGGGAGGGCGGCGGGAAACACGGGTCTCTGCGGCTCCTGTCGAGCACCCTGCTGCTGTTGCGCGACCCTGCCCCTATCAGGACAGTCCTGGCGTTTATGGACAGTCTTTCCACAAATGTAACACTTCCCCGGGAAGTTCCCCCCTCTCTGTCCCTGCTTCCCCCGGCCCTGGTGGCCGTTACCGTTCCTCCCCTGGCCCTGCTGAAACTGTTGTTGGCCATTTTGACCCTGCTGGCCCTGATGGCCGTTCGGACCCTGATGGCCCTGCCGGAAACCTCCTTGTCCGTGCCTAAAATTCCTCGATCTGAACCTCTTGTGATCCCCCTGCTGGGAACCCTGGTCACCCTGTCTCTGCCCCTGAACAGATTGTACCCCACTGGCACCATGTCCTCCAGTCCTGCCCTGATGGCTGAACTCTCCCGATCTCTTGCCCTGAGCCATGTGAAAGCGATGATCCTGGCAGTGTAACAGTGCAGCGTTAACCACATCAGAGTAAGTGGCCAATGATAGATTCCCCAACAAATGCTGACGGATCCTCCAAGTCAACCCGTCTGTAAATTTCTGTATCTTCTTCTCTTCTGTCGGTATCTCATCCGGGACAATATTCAACAGATTTATGAATTCGGCCTCATACTCGGCCACAGTCTTACCTTCCTGTTTGAGATTCATCAACTTCCTCCTCATTTTCGTGTGAACAGCTGACGGAAAATACTTGCGGTCAAACCGCACCCAAAACTCCTGTATAGTGAGAGTATCTCTCTCCTCCACGGTGGTAATAGACTCCCACCACTAAAGTGCAGGCCCCACTAGCTTAAAGGTAGCTAGTATCTGCTTCTGGACATCGGTGCACTCATACATCCTCAGGTGCCGCTGAATGTCCTTCCTCCACTGACTCGAAACCACAACATCGGAGCTACCTGCGAACTCCGGTGGGTGTGCTTTCTGAAAAGCATCACGTACACGTTCCCAAGCAGACGGGAATGCATGTGCCTGAACTGGCGCGGCTACTGGCGCCTGAGGTGGTGCCTGCTAAACTACGGCTAGTGCGGCATTTACCGCCTGGGCCACAATGGTTGTAACCTCGACGGCATTCATCGTGCCCTGAACTGGTGCGGGCTGTGGTTCTGGCGTAGCATCCCTGGGAACCTGTTGTGCACGTCGTGGAGGCATCTGAAATAAGAATAAAGTTTATAAGTTCGCAGTTATAAACTTGAAATAGCTGAAGAACGTAGCATATACAAAAGAATACAATAGTCTTAAAATATAGGGCTCTACATCAAAGAAAGCTCAGTGAAAACATAATAAGCTGTACAGATCCTAGAGGACACTAGAACCTAATGCTCTGATACCACTTGTGACACCCCGAATAATTAAATACCGGGTAGCTGCTCCTTTATTAAATTAATACAAAATGCCAAGTTGGTTCAGTTAACAGCATCATTGTCGAAAACATTTTAATGATTACTAACCACCTAGTATTTAAAAAGTGAGTTGCCAAGTTTTAAATTAACTCTGATTAACATGCAATAAAAGGATAATAAAAGAATAACAACCATTCACCATAACGAAGTAATAGAATAACCAACAACATAATAATAAGTCCGGAGGAAAAACTCACAACAATCCCACAACTGAACTAAATAAAACAAAGTATCCCGAATCAATTACATGCCAAAAGTCTGAAAAACTGAAATAGGAAATGTTTCTAATAGAAATGGGCGACATGCCCTACAACTGATGAAAGCTGAATATAGAGTCAAGATAGATGAAGCGTCTACTAGCAAAGTCCTGTAACTTCCACAAACAGCTATAGCTCGTCACCTGAATGAGAATCCTAAGCATGGTGTCCTTATGGCTGGGCACTTAAAATGGTTTTTACAAAAATAGATTTGAAAGCAAACGGGTCAGAGCCCGAAAGTGGGGATTATTTTAAAAACAGCAAGTGTTTTAATAACATTAAAACAATGAATGCAAAATACATGTTAGGACGTGCACTCACATGAAGTACTCACCTCTCGATTAATTTGTGCACTCCTAACGTACCGTACCCATCTAAGTAACATATGAATCTAACCAAACCGTAATAACTTCTACCCCTTACTACTCGATTCTCATTATGCATTCTAGTGTTATCAACTAAATAGAGAGCTTTACTTAAACTCGAATTTTCGATTATTAGCAATATACAATTCATTACAGGTTACCCCTTTATAGTTACTCAAAGCGTTTCCGTATTTATACTCACAATACCAACATGAAAGTTCTCATTAATTTAAGTGTATAGTAGCCACGCCATAAATATACAATACAAGCACCCGAGACTAAGCTGCGGTGCACACATACTCTGCTATCCATCCCGGTACATCACGTACATAAGGATCACGCATTCCGAATCTCTCAGGAATCGTTCTCAGATAATAACAAATCATAAACAATGGAGGCGAACACAGTCACATCACATGGGTCACGCACATACCTATGCTCCCACGATCAATAGACTTATTAACATCCCAATAAGTCCTTCTCTGACCTATGCTCTCGAGGTACCAATCTAAATCTGGGCAACACAAGGATTAGAGGGACCTAAGCGAACGTAAACCTCCCGTGATAGCAAGTATGGTAGGTATGTCATACACATAAAATCATATACATATACTAAGTATGCACACATCTTAGTAATCACCGTAATTTATTTGTGGTACACTTCACATTCTCGTACCGACTTATAATGTTGCACAATTCATAAGTTCCCGATTAATTCAATGATTTAAGCGGTTAATAATTCTCGCATCGTAATAGTCACTCACGTCCTATTCCACAATTTCCATTCAATTCGAATTGCACTTCTATGTTTTACTCCTCAATATATCCCAATTATCCCAACTATATCAATTTATCATCAAGGGAATGTTATCTCTACAATTAAACAAGGTTATGGGACACGCGAAATCAAAACAGGCCAAAAAGCCTAAACTGTCAGCTCGTTAGAAGTCTCGTTCGAACGAGGCTGTTCGAACGAGAGTTCGTTCGAACGAACTGGGCATCTAACGAGATCTCGTTCGAACGAAAGACATCGAACAAACATCCCTCTCGTTAGAAGGCAAACTTTCAACTCGTTAGAAGCTCGTTCGAACAAGCTCGTTCGAACGACCTGGGCAGGTCTTCTAACGAGAGGCCAGTTTCGAGCCCAGATTTTCCCTTTTTCGTTTTTCCATCTTTTCTTCACATCTAATCCCACATAAAAATCGTCCCAACATTTTTTAAGGTTTCTAATCTATACCAAACAATCGTAGGTCATAATTAAACAATTATATAGGGCCAAATCTTCCTAAACATCATCAAATCATTAATTCCCCTCATTTATCCCCAAATCCCATGAACATGAACCCTAAAATTTTAAAGTCACCAATGGGTATAATTAAATCCGTTTTTGTTTCATACCAGGTATATTATCATCAGAATAATCACCTAAATACAATTCTACATGTAATTCCTCATCAAAAAAGTAAGTTCCAATTCCAATTTAAATGGGTTTTTATCAATCTCCCAACAACAATGAAATTTCATAAATGTCTAAGCATGGAGAAAACATTCAATGCTATTAACGCAATTTAAACCACTTGCCTTATGTCTTTCTGTGATTTTGATGTTGAATTGATGAATTATTCTCTGCCTCTCTGCAGGATTTCTCCTCTCTTTTCTCTCTACAAGCTCTTCTTCTCCAAGGTGACAATGGTGGCTAGGGTTTTCCTTAGGAAACTCTTGGAACTAATTCTAATAACCCCCGTAGCCCATTAGGTCATAAGGTGTAGTTAGTGGGTTTAGTGGGTAATTACCAAATCAGATTTTTATTTCCTAATTTTCGTTGGTTTTAATTCCCAAAAATCTAAAATTACCAAATTGCCCTGATACGTTGCCGACATGACCTAAAAATGCCCCGGGATCCAAACTAAACCCCCGGCTAGTGTTTCTGACTATTTCGACCCTTTCGGACTCGTTGGCGCACTCAAAACGGCCATACGGTTAATAGAATTAAAATTCACTTTTTAATTAAATAATAATATTCCTGACGCGACTGTCACACGCGTCTCAACAAAATTTCCAAATTGCCGTATTTCAATCTCACGACAAGTTTCATAGTTCAATATTCATATATAGTCATATATACACATTAAAATCAAATACCAACTCGCATCTCGCTAGTATTTTTATCCGGATTAATTCCCAATTAATACACATTTAATTCAATTAATCCCATAAATAAATATCCTAAAAATACGGGGTATTACAATATGATTATAGTATGCTCGTGGGAAACTAATTGATATGTTAAATAAATAGATTTAAACATTATAATGGTAATAAATGGCTAATTTGGAATAAGTAAAAATAAGTATCACTGTGGTGATACATAACTCTAATAATGCAATTGCATTTATTTAATAAATTAATATGAACAATTATGCATACTTTTATCATAAAATTCCAAAATCCATACAATTACACAATTGTAAAATTCTTGAATAGAAAAAGGTTTACAATCTAGAATTTCATAAGTCTAGAATTCCAAAAGCTTAGAATTTTAAAATTCGTAAATTTCGAGAATTTGAAAAGACTTAATTTCTAGAATTCCAAAAGCTCATAAAATTTTAAAAATTATAGAAAATCCATAATTTAAAGAATTCTAAAAGGCATGGTAGCATGAATTTCAAAAGTCATGGTAGCGTGAATTCTAATGGTCATAATAGAAGGAATTATAATAGATATAAGAGAAAGAATTCTAACAGACTTAATAGCAGGAATTTTAATAGACATAAGAGCATGAATGAATGAAATTTAAGGGTCATGAATTGTAATAGTCATATGAATTCTAGGAGACATGAATATGAATTCTAAGAATCATGAATACTAGTAATTATAAGAATTCTAATAGACATGATTTCCAGTAAGTGGCCAAGCCCCGTCCGACGGAATTCTAAAAGACATAATTTAGGATACTCCCTTAACAATTATGAAAAACAAAAAATTAATCAATACTGTTTCAATGAATTATGAAGAAATATAAAACATAAACTATTTTAGTAATCTTAAAAAACATATAATTTTCAGGAGTTTATCAACAGTTATAGGAAAATTAACTATTACAATACATGAATTATTTTATCATAATACATAAACTGCCTTAATATCCACGAAAATAATTGTTATAGTTTCAAAGAATTAGGAAAAACTTGATACATAATTGTTATAGTTTTCATGAAAATAGAAAAAAAACTTTTTAAGAAGAAACTATTATTATACAACAATAAGCAAAATATCATTATCTATTTTAATGGAAAATCATATGTTATTAACATAAGCTCTGATACCACATGTAAGTTATATTTTATACATGATTCCTAATATCTTTGAACAATATGATAATCACGTTAATAGATATGTGAAAAGAGTAATTTTATTTACCTCTTTTCGATGCCATGTGTTCAGTCCCGCTGTTGAACGTCGCCGTCAAGTGTCGCTGGTGTGATCCCCTTAACAATCCTTTAAGTGAGAATTTGGATTCTATTTCCTTTCCTATAAACCTTTAGGCATGTGTTTTAATTGGGATGCTTTCTAATGAACGAAATGCATCTATTTATAGGTGGAAAGAGGGCTGAATTCTAAAGGTCAATTAATATCAACCATCTATCAGGGTTGTGATTAAGTGAAATTTTAACTCCTTTTTATTCTTTATTTCGTGTGGAACACAAACTATTTATATAGGATATAACATGTATTCTTTATTAAAAATGGATTAATAAAGACCACATTTCGGGGAAGGAAATAAGCCAAAGGTTTATTTAATAATTTCTTTAAGTTGTAATAACTGATCGTCCAAAAATGAACAGTCGAATTTAATGTGAGCATATAATCTTTTAGTATCTCATAACTTCATCCATTACACATTGAAAATTCATGTAACATTTTATTTCTCTATTTTACAATAAATTAAATATATAAACTTATTCCCATTGATCATAAGTTGTAAAATCTTGTCCATAAAAAATTAGCAAAGGGAGTCAAATTTAATTTGGTACAAGATTAAAGAGTTTCATCAATAATAATATGATTATGATACGGGATCAAAACAATATTTAAAATAAATATATCCAAACCTTATTTTATACAAAACATTAAAGGAATACCATAACCTATGAGAAGGACTAAAAGACGTTTAAAAATATCCCTCACAATGAGGTCTAGACAAATATTTTTCAAGAAAATTAGAAGCATTGAGGGTTTATGAAAAACAAAAGGCTTGATTCCCCAAGAATAAAATATAAGGAATCTTATTTGCATTTCTAGTTTGTTTTGTAAACAATCCTTGCATCAAAAGTAAATACTTTATATAACACAATAAGTTTAACTTGAAAACTCTACTAAGATGAAACTTGTTTCAAACCATAAAAGATACATATTATCTCTATCATATTATTAATCCGAGTGTGCAACATGTAAAAAAACTTAATTTGTTGAATTTGTTCAAACTTTATATGGAGTGTTCCACATAATATTGATCATCAATAGTGGGATAAAAAAAACCAACATAATAATCGAGAGAAACAAAATAAGACCATAACATGTTAAAGATATGAGATAAATTGCTCACTACATTAATGCTTTGATTTGGCAACACATACATTAATATCTATCTAATACCTAGCGATTATATAATGGTTGTACATACTTGAGTATTAAATATACATGATATATACTTGAATAATGTATATGATATATAGAGTCCATTCAATCAGTCAAAATCATCTCCCTGTATGGAATAACCTTCTTTGATGATTAGACTCAATATACTCTACAATTATAAGCATCAGAGGTTACTACTGTTATCATCTTTACATTTAACATTCATTTTCATTATAGTTGGGTCACTGTGGTGACTACTAAATATTTCATAATATGAATGTTACATTAATTCAATAAAATTTTCACTTATATTCATTAAATATCACATGAGCAATGAACTAAATTATTCATGTTTGGATTTCATAAACTTAATTGGTGATATTATGATAAAGGAAACAATGACATCTGCATTTGATGACCATTATTGCCTTCCCAAATTATATATCACGACTTAATTTGTTGCTCAATAATTGTAACTGGACCTATAGGCTACCGAATCACAATAATTGAATAAACAATAACCTATGTGCAACATCATAAATCTTAGCATTCAATGTCATACATCGACCGGTAGGCAATCGCAATATGCATGATATGAACGCATAAGTCCAATATTTATCTGTTATGAAATGGAATACGTTAATGAACACCAATCCTTACATTATATAAATATTAGAGATAAGCATACATGTGTAAAATACCCGTCATACATGAATAAATTATATGAATGTATTTCTTAATTTGAAATTCATGAAAAATTAGACATAATGTAAAAATCATATAGACAAGGATTTTGCATGAGATATTACACGAATAATAGTAAATGAAAAACAAGAATTATTTACTTTCACTTCATCATTTATAACGCCAAAACTTATGTATGACGAATAAATCAGAAATATTAATCCAAATCATTCACGGGCATACTAATGCATAATACAGTTATAACATAAATCTAGTATCCGCACAAATGAATTGTAGCATGAGTTTGGCATTTAATTCAACTTAATGGGAGTACTAGCATATTTTACGATATGAAAATAAGATGTCCTTATAGGTAGTCATCATAAATTTAATTTAATACCATTAATGATCGTAATATTCAACATGCATAATTGAGTATTGTATATTTAATTTTAATAAGGTTTATGCGGATATCCTTGGTTTACACATGTACAAACACTCCTTAATTGTTGATTTAATACATGATTATAGTATATGCGTGGGTAACTAATTTATATATATATGTTAAATAAATAGATTTAAACATTGTAATGGTAATAAAGGGATAATTTTGGAATGAGTGATAATAAGAATCACTGTGGTTATACCTATCCTTAATAATACAATTGCATTCGTCAAACAACTCAATATTGTAAGGACATTTTTGTCCATTATCAATTTATATGTCGTACGCCGTTGCACCGTTGAAGAAACTCAAGATCGCATCTACATCAACGGATCTGAATATCAAAGTGTCTTCAGCATCATAGCCTCTGCGAGAATGAACTTGGTAAAATTTTGTTTTTACTTTCCTTAAAGTTCATACTTAGTATTGGGAAATTTTTATAAAATGTTTTTTATAAAAATAAGAAGTAAGTTTTTTCAAGCAAAATGAGGCTTTTAAAAGTTTTTTACTTTTCTTGGAAGCCGGACCGGTCCGCCTCTATACCGGACCGATCTGCCCCTCAACCGGACCGACCCGCTTGCTGTAGATCCAGTAAACCCCGGACAGAAAGCGAATCGAAAAAGCCATTTTTTTAAAGAACCGATCCGAGGTCGGACCGATCCGCCTCCAAGCCGGACCGGTCCGCCTGGGATAAATTCGTCCAGATCTGTTCGAGATTTTTTAGGCTCAAAGCTTTCTTATTTAAGCCAACTTCGGGGAGTTATTTTTCAAGACTTTTCAAGACGATTTTCAGTGTCCTAAATACTCTAAGTCTTCACCTTTTTGAGTCCCAAGACTCTTTTTGATTCACACACAAAAATCCCAAGTACTTTTGTGAATCTTTTGGAACCCTAGAACACAAACTTTGTTGTTGTTCATCTTTGTGGAGAGATCTTTGCAACCGAGGGCTGCGTGTCATTGCTGAGAGAGTCTCTACAAAGTTTTATGGCTGCGTGTCATTGAGGAGAGCTGCGGTTCTTCCTTCGTTGTTTGGGCTGCGAGTCCTTGGAGGGTGCTGCGTGTATTCTCTTGCTGAGTTCAAGACTGCGTGTCTTTGTGGGTTGGCTGCGCGTTGATCCATTGCAGATTTCTCTATGTAATTGTAAGTTGCGACTTGTATATTCATAGTGAAATAAAGGTTTTACCTGAAAGGGGTTTTTTCCTGAATTCTGTGTCTCAGTAAATTTTTTGTGTCACATGCTTTATTTATTTATGGGTTGACACACGCAGCTTAGATGCATGTTTAGGGTATCTAATTAAATAAGGGTTACTTGGAAACTTGCGAATCTAGTTTAATCAATTATCACACAGTTCGCACTTCTCAAATATGAATACTGGTGTACATGTTATCATAGAATTCCAAAAGTCATAAATTTCATAATTGTAAAAATCATGAATAGAAAAATGTGAACAATCTAGAATTTCATAAGTCCAGAATTTTAAAAATTTTGAATTTTAAAAGTCATAATTTTCTAGAATTTGAAAGCACATAATTTCTAGAATTTCAAAAGTCATAAAAATTGTTGAACATTACAAAAAATGCATAAATTTAAAGAATTCCAAAAGACACGATAGCATGAATTCTAAAAAAAAACATAATAGCAGGAATTCTAATAGACATAATTTCAAGCCAGTGGCCAAGCCCCGTCTGACGGAAATCGTAATTTTTGCCCAAAAATTTGAGTTAACACTATAAGGATGTAGATAATTACTCCAAATCTCAAAATAAATTCGACGGAATTTAAAATTTAAGTTTTTGGAATGATATAATGTTGTAAACATTATCTATGTAAAAAGCAATGCCCCAAAAATTATTACCCTCAAAACTTAATGGATAATTAAGGATCCAAATATTGATGCAATCATAATTATATAATATTTACTATTATAAATTAAGACACTTTAATGTATTTTCCGTCCAACATCATATAAATATTAGTGTTGAAACATCAATTCATAATTACATTAGTACCTTTGGGCTACCGAATATAGATTATGCACAATAATCTAATTTCTCGAAATGTTATTGTCAAACGCATAATCATACATCTAATATTCAAAATTTTATATTGAAACTTTTGATCAATACCAAATAATACATAATATGAATACTAGAACAACCCAAAAAAATGTAGTGATTCATAACATAAAATATGGAAAATTAATTTATTTTCCAAAAATGGAAAATTTTGAGTTATCACTACAGTAACATAAAAAATCTTTTCAAGATCACTCTCCAATTTGCGGAATCATAAAATCAAATTTTAAGCGAGAGTTATAAGCGTTGACATTATTACCAAAAATGACAAAAATGCATTTTTAGAGGTCTAAACGACATCAAAATACAAAACTGGGGTGGGGCCCATTGTATATAATGAGTTTTGTTTATTTTAACGTTTCCAGTCGACAATAGGAGTTTCAGAAAATTCCGATCAAGTTTTGACCTTTCAATAGGACTAGTGAGTATAGGCGACGAAAGAAAAATGTCACAAAAAAAAATCCCAGGCACACACAAAAATTGATTTAATGTATACTCCATTATAGGCAAACACCAATAAAGGAAAATCATGAGATATTAAACTTGAGCTCTGATACCACATGTAAAATCATTCTTAAGAACACCATAATATTTAATTAAGAATACATTATTGATTAAATTCTCACATATAATTGTTCTTAATAAAAGGATCTTGGATCTTCATGATAATCACATATAAGCATAAGCGGAACACAAATGGTGTTAAAATAACATACCTCCATAATTGTCACAACTATATATATTGATAACGTAGTCAACCTTAATGATGTCTGATCGGGCTGAATTTTGGAACACAACTTCATCTTGTATGTATCAAGAACATACTCCAATTTCAACGCATTCCAATGATTAGATATCCCAGTATAGCCAAAACACTATTTTAAAATTTACTCTCCTTGAGAATTTAAATTTCTCTCCCTCTATATTTTCATTGTGTTGTCTTTCAGTGTCTGAATGATGGAAATCGGTCATTTATTTATAGGCAGGGATATGACCTAAATCTCCAACAGTCACTTAATATTAACCGTCCACCAAGGTAGATGCCCAAGAGTCCTTTTGACTCTTGGTATTTGGAGTACCCTTTCATTAACCAAAATGACTCTTAGTATTAATATAATTATAGATCACATAATGTAGAATTATTTAAAATAATTCTAATAGTCTCTCACTTGATCCATAATTATCATAAAGTGCGCAATAACCTTTGAGTCATCCTTAAATGGTTTTCCATAAACACCTTCATCAAATAAGTCATTAATCCGAGTCATGGCGCTCACATACTAATTCAAGAGCATGATCGCTTCCATATATCACAACATTAACAACTCATCTAATAAGGTCTATAAATAGGGTTATTCAATAATGGTCCAATAATGTCTTTGTAAAAGACTATTTCTGTTATATTCTTTCATTCACATGCATGTGTACAATAACGAAAGAAATAAATGATTCTGAAACACTGTATGATATTATATGGTTGTGTCAAAATAAGAACAAAAAAATCCACCACATCAAGATTATATCGGCTATACCTTAAGACTCGTATCTTAAGTGTAATACCCCGTATTTTTATGCTTTCTAAATTTGAGGATTTATTAAATTTGATGTGAGTTATTAATTTAATAAAAATTCAGAAATTAATTATTTTTAATTACTAACGTGACGAGAGTTAGTAATTATTGAAAACTTGTTGAATATTACTAATGAGCAAAGTAATATATAATATTGGTTCTATTAAATGTCACGAGTGAATAAAAATGACAATTTTAAAAATTTAAGTCGGGACGCGCCCGTGTCGTGTCAGGACTAAATTTTGATTAATAAAAATGAATAAATTATAAGTCACCCATATGATCATTTCGAGTGCGCTAAAGTGTTCGAAAGGGTCGAGATAGTCAAAATAATGTACCCGGGAGTTTAGTTTGGGTCTCGGAACGTTTTTAGGTTTAATTAACACCCCGGGAGGGCGTTTTAGGCATTTTGTATTTTTGGGCTTGGAAACCTTCGAATTTTCTAGGTTATATAAGATGCTTAGGGTTGTCTTCTAGGTTTAACACAACCAAAAACAAAAGACGGCCATTGGAGAAGGAAAGGAAGAGCTTACCGAGGAGTTCTAGGCCAAGAACTCCTCCGTTTGCACCGCCGTCACCGCCAAACGGTAAATCGCGCAACAAGGATCACCACCACACTGATTTCATCCACAAATCAGAAACAAAAATTCCCAGGCAAGTATTTATCTTGCTTAATTTAGTTAATGCTTCATTCATATTAGTTTAGGGTTGATTAGGATGAGTTTTTATGAAAGAAAACCTATGTTGGAGGTTAGAAATCGCATGTTGTAGAGATATAAACATCATTCTGGAAAATCCCTTCACATGTAGAGGTTGAACCACAAATTTACATTGGGTTAGAAGAAGAAATTCTGGAAAAAGGATGAGAAGAATTAAGTTAAATAAATTTTTAGGGTTCATGAGAATTATATAAATTTTTCCCCTTTTAATCCATGATACTTGATGAAAACTCGCATGCCTTACATATAATGGTGTTCATTTGGGTTTATAATGATTGTGGTATAAATTTTGGGAGTTTGGGAGTTAAAAACTTGGATTTGGATGATTTTGGATGATAATTCCCGTAACTGGTATTCTGCAGTTTTCGCCAAACCTGCTTGATCGATCGATCGAGCCAAGAGCTTCGATCGATCGACGGTTCGATCAATCGAACCCTTCCTATCGATCGATCGACCCCTCCTGGGAAAAACTAGATTTTTCCTTACGTTGACTTAATCCGATTAAATGCCTAATAAATCTTTACTAATGTTATTAGGACATAATAAAACATAAAAAGGACCAGTAGGGTCAAGGTAAACCCCATTTAGTGGAACTTTAATGATATGGGAAAATGAAGGGTAAATGGGAAAGATTCATACCTAAGAACTTTAATGTGTGTAGACTTAATAATCGAAATGTCTAGGAGTTGGATTAGAAGGTAAGCGAGGGCCAACTGAATTTGTACTTAGCTAAAGAAAATACTTCGAGAGATGAGAAGTGAGTTGGAATAAATTAAATTTTGAAAATAAAAATGAATAAGTTCGTTATAAAAAATAATCGAATAAAAATGTACTAAGAATGGAATAATATAATGTTGGGTCGTGGGCGTACCTAACTTATGAATGTGAATAGTTATATATCTATATGCCTCTGTGATTGATCATATATTTTATATGTGTGTAAAAATCATGCCCGCGCTACTTGCTATCCCTGAGGTTACCGCGCTAGGACAGTCTTATCTCGATGGGACCCTTATGGGGGATATTGACTCGTAGCCTAGAAGATAAGAATCCTTGGTATAGGCTATCAGATCGATAGTCAGACGGTCCTAAGATACGTGAGGGTCTGTGCTGACCTCTTAGAGACTTGGAAACTATGCTTTGCCTCAATATTGTATTTGTTTTATGTTAATACAGTTCGAGAGTGATTCCGAACTTGTATTTCCCTTAGTACGAGTGATACGGGGACTGGATAACAGAGTATGCCCGCACCGTAATTGTTATGTGGGGTGCCGTTAGAATATATATATATTATATGAGTATTTAATATATATATTTAAATCTGGAATTTGGGAATTACCTACTGTGTCTATGGTAAGTAAGAAATGAATAATTAATTCAACTTGGGTATAAGTGTTTGAAAAGCATGATATATTACTGAGAAACTTTATTATTATATAAGGTTTAATTGAGAACTTTGCTTTTAAATAAAATTTAACTTCTTAAACATTTGAATTTGTCGGTTTGAAATCTCACGAGCAACTTAAGATAAGATAAGTTAAACTGTTGGGAAGATTAGTGCGATAGGTGTGCACACTAGTAGAGAGGTGAGACGTTCTCAAGAGAGTGTCGTTACTAATATGTTGTTGCATTAGCCAGTAAACATTTTAAATACTTGCTAAACTAAAATTTTAAACTGTTTTACCATCGGGCTCTGACCCGTTTACTGTTATCTCTCCTCTCTTGTATATATATGTATATATTACAGGTGCCCAACCACAGGGGCGTCTTGCATAGGATCCTTTGGAAGGAACGCGCTGCAGCTTAGGTGGGAGTTGCAGGCCTCTTGCTTAGACGATCTCAAATTTGTTGATTCCACTCCTAGCATTATTTTATCCAGTTGGGCATGTGTCCCTTTTTCATTATTCAGTTATTTTATTGGATATTGTGATTTGTTTATTTTTAGTATTTACACTTTGGGATTTATTATTGTCAGTATGTTTTTCCTTTAAGTTTTAAATGTTGGAAATATGTTCCAGAATAGTTGTTGTGTGATTCTTTAACTATGAATTATGTAAAGTTGTAAATGTTGGTTTTTAAAATAAAATTTGGAAAGTAATGTCTAAAATGGTTTTGACACTTAGCTTAATTATATAGGGTGCTTAATTGGAAAAGTTATTTTTATGACAATGATGCTAAGAATGAACCAACCGTTCATCTTGATTATAATTTAATAAAGGACTGATCACTCGGTGTTTAATTAGGCGAGGTGTCACAGGTGGTATCAGAGCATCAGGTTCTAGTGTCCTTAGGATCTGTAAGGCTTATTTCGCTTTTAGCTTAGAGTTCTTGTTATAGAGCCCTATTTTAGGATTGTTGTATTCTTGATTTTATGATTACGTCTTCAGCCATTTGAGATTTGATAATAACTATAGAATAATAAATTTCTTCGTATTTCAGATGCCTCCGAGACGTGCGCCAAAGGATAGGCGTGCCCAAGCCGAGCAGCCGGTAGCTCCGGCTCAGGGAACAATGAACGCAAATGATGTAGCCACCATCGTTGCTCTGGTGGTGAATGCCGCACTAGCGGTAGTACAGCAGGCTCCACCCCAAGCTCAGGTAGTGGCACCGGTACCTGCACAGCTTCCATCTGTATGGGAGCAGGTTAGGGATGCCTTTCAGAAGGCGCATCCCCCTTAATTCTCGGGTAGTTCAGATATCATCATTGTCAGCCAGTGGAAGAAAAATACCTTGAGGCATCTGCGTATGTATGAGTGCACAGACGTATATAAACAGTTGTTGGATTCCTTTAAGCTAGTAGGGGCCGCTTTGTAGTGGTAGGAGTCCACCACGACCTTGGAGGAGAGGGATGTTAACCCGATTCAGTCATTCTGGGAGCGATTTGACCGCAAATATTTTCCATCCGCCGTGCAAACTGAGATGAGGCGAAAGTTACTGAACTTGAAGCAGGAGAATTCTACTGTTACTGAGTATGAAGAGGAGTTCAAAATACTTCTCACTATAGTTCCATATGAGGCACCCACTGAGGGTAAGAAAATACTATTGTTTGTGGACGGGTTAGCTTGGAGGATCCGTCAACACCTTATAGGAAATTTGTTTCTGAGTACCTACACAGACGTACTCAATGCTGCTTTGCTACACTGCCAGGATCACCGCTTCCATCTATAGGGAAGTAAACGAGCATAAGAGTCCGGCCAGCAGGGCAGGACAGGGGGTAGTGGTGCTAGTGGAGCACCAACATCTCAGGGGCAGACTCGTCAGCATGAGCAGAGTTCTCATCAAGGGGACCCTGCCAAGCGGTTTCGATCAGGTGATTCCAGGCAGGGATTTGGGGGATTTAGGCAGGGCCAGCCTAATCAGCAGGGCCAACATCGTCAGCCGCAGGGGCAGCAGCAGGGCCATCAGGGCCAACAACGATTTCAGCAGGGCCAATTGTGGGGTGGTACCGGCCAGCAAGGCCGTAATCAACAGGGACAGAGGGGAGGAAATTTTAAGGCCCGATGATTCAGGTGTGGTAAAAATGGCCACAAGCGCCAGGATTGTCCAGAGGGTGATAGGGTCCCACCGCAGCAGGGTGCCCGTAATGAACCACATAGGTCACTTTTTCCAGCCGCCCTCCCAGCACCAGCTCAGGTACCAGCCCTACCAGCTATTCCAGCCGCTGCAGTACAGCAAGGGCAGTTACAGTACGGACGTGTCTATAACGTCCACCAGGCAGAAGCCCCACAGGCACCACCCGCGATTGAGGGTATGTTTCCTATCCATGGCACTATGGGTCGGGTTTTATTTGATACTAGGGCGACACACTGTTTTATAGCTACCCATTTTGCGAAGGCCTTAGGGTTATTAGCCACAACAGAGAGCACTGCAACATGTGTAGACTCCTCACTAGGAAATGGATCGTTAATTTTCTTTATATGTCGGGGTGTGGGAGTAGAGATTGGTAGCTTGGTATTACCAGCAGACATGTTAGTCTTAGATATGCATGAGCACGACGTTATTATTGGTATGGATTAGCTCGCGGCTTACAGAGCCATGATAGATTGTTTCGGTGGTAGTATTGTCTTTTCCATTCCGAGGAAAGAGATGTTTGTAGTGGCGATGCCTCGCCTACCTAGAGGAGGATACCTCTAAGGAGATCGTGATTCCCTTAGACTTGATCCCAGTTGTTCGTGAGTATTCTGATGTATTTCAGGAGATACCAGGCCTACCCCCCAGTTGAGAGATAAAATTTGTCATAGATTTATTACCGGATACTCGACCTATAGCACGCATTCCATACCGTATGGCTCCGGCGGGGATGCGAGAGTTACGAGAGTAGATAGAGCAGCTGTTAGGTCAGGGCTTCATACGCAGGATTACCTCACCTTGGGGCGCTCCAGTTTTGTTTGTGAAAAAGAGAGATGGTTCACTGAGGCTATGTGTGGACTACTGGGAACTGAACAAGGTCACGATATGGAACAAGTATCCGTTGCCTCGAATCGATGATCTGTTCGACCAGCTGAGGGGAGCAAATTTATTTTCAAAGATAGATCTGAGGTCAGGGTACCATCAACTACGTATTAGGGAGCAGGAAGTTTCAAAGACTGCTTTCTTGATAAGATATGGGTCCTATGAGTTCAGAGTGATGCCATTTGGACTTACAAATGCTCCAGCCGTATTCATGGACGTGATGAACCGAGTGTTCAGAGACTTCTTGGATCAGTTTGTCATCGTCTTCATAGATGACATCTTGATATATTCATACACCGAGGAAGAGCATGGCGAGCACTTGAGGCAAGTTCTTCAGACTCTACGAGAGCATCAGTTGTATGCTAAGTACGAGAAGTGCGGGTTCTGGTTATGATAAATGCAGTTCTTGGGGCATGTTGTTTCTGAACAGGGGATAGCAGTTGACCCGAGTAAAGTGTCAGCGGTGAGGGAGTGGGGACAACCCACGACACCGATGGAAGTACGTAGTTTCTTAGGATTAGTCGGATACTATAGGAGATTCATTCGAGGGTTCTCCAAAATAGCGGGTCCATTGACGAACCTGACTTGCAAGGGGGTACCATACGTTTGGGATGATGCTTGTCAATTGACTTTCGACGAGCTGAAAGATAAGCTTACTTCCGCACCGGTCCTTGCTTTACCTAAGCCGGGCGTGGAGTATCTGGTTTACACCGACGCCTCTTTACGGGGACTCGGAGGAGTACTTCAGCAGGAGGAGAAGGCTATAGCTTTTGCCTCCCGCAAGCTTAAGCCGCACGAGAAGAATTACCCCACACACGACCTAGAGTTAGCAGCGGTTATTTTTGCATTGAGGATATGGAGACACTATTTATTGGGGGAGAAATTTTGCTTGTTCACAGACCACAAGTCACTGCAGTACCTGTTCACTCAGCGAGAGATGAATATGCGTCAACGCAGGTGGTTAGAGTTTGTGAAGGACTATCAGTTCGACATACAATACCATTCGGGGAAGGCTAACGTAGTTTCCGATGCATTAAGCCGTAGACCGGTGGACGATGTAGCGAACGTCTGGAAAGCAAAGTGGAAGGAGTTGGGTCACCAGGACGCAGTAGCCCGTTCCTTCATATCTGTCATGACAGTGACACCCAAGATTGTTACGAGGGTAATACAGGCACAGGCCGCAAACCTATTTTGCTAGGAGCAGATTGTACGACTTTTAGCTGAGAGTGCTGAGTCCTATTCTGTTAGTTCTGATGGAGGTTTGAGGTTTAATGGGAGATTGGTGGTCCCAGAAGGAGCAAACTTACGTCATGTAGTGATGACCCACTCTCACGGGTCCCGATTTACGGTGCATCCTGGGGGAGATAAGATGTACTAGGATATGAGGCGGCAATACTGGTGGAGTGGGATGAAAAAGGATATTGCTGAGTTCGTGTCCAAGTGTTCTACCGGCCAGTTGGTAAAGGTGGACCACCAGAAACCGTCAGGGTTGCTTCAGCCATTGGAAATACCCGCGTGGAAGTGGGAGAGTATTTCTATGTATTTTATTACTGGGTTGCCTACATCACAGCGGGGCTACGACTCCATCTAGGTGATTGTGGACCATTTGACCAAAGTGGCTCATTTTCTTCCAGTACGGACAGACTATACCATGGGCCAGTACGCTCGGTTGTTCATTGGTGAGATTGTTCGATTACATGGGGTGACCCTGAATATTATGTCAGATAAAGACAAGATTTTCGTATCGCATTTTAGGGAGAGCTTTTAGGAGGCCATGGGTACAGAGTTGAGATTGAGTTCAACTTATCACCCACAGACAGATGGGCAAACAGAGCGTACTAATAAGATGTTGGAGGATATGCTACGCATGTGTGTCCTTAATTTCGGAGGAGGATGGGAGCCGCACCTTCCACTGGTAGAGTTCGCTTATAATAACTCTTATCAGTTCACGATTGGCATGGCTCCATTTGAGGCTTTGTATGGCAGGCCTTGTCGTTCCCCAACTTATTGGCTAGAGGTGGGGGATAACAAGTTTCTCGGACCATAGGTGATTCAGGAAACCTCCGCTAGGATCGAGATTATCAGGAGTCGCATTCGGGTATCCCAGGATAGGCAGAAAAGCTATGCCGATGCAAAACGTTTCTTCTGAGAGTTTAACGTGGGGGACCAAGTATTACTACGTGTATCTCCTATGAAAGGAGTGATGAGATTCGGGAAGAAAGGGAAATTGGCCCCGAGGTACGTGGGACCATTTCCCATTATCGAGAGGATTGAGCCGGTAGCATACAGATTGGTATTGCCAGAGCATTTACATCGCATTCACGATGTATTCCACATCTCGTCATTGAGACGATACCTTCGGGATGACATGTCCCATACCCATATTGCTATTGAGGAGATTGACCTACAGGCAGACAGCTCTTATGAGGAGAGGCCAGTGTCTATCCTAGACCATAGCGAAAGAACATTTAGGTCAAAGGTAGTCCCACTTGTCCGGATCCAGTGGGAACATCATAATGTGGAGGAGTCCACTTGGGAGCATGAGGCGGACATGCGTGAGAAGTACCCAGAGTTATTCTTACTAGGTACACCTTATTTTTCGAATTTCGGGACGAAATTCCTTTATTTGGGGGGAAGTATGTAATACCCCGTATTTTTATGCTTTCTAAATTTGGGGATTTATTAAATTTGATGTGAGTTATTAATTTAATATAAATCCGAAAATTAATTATGTAAGGACATTTTTGTCCATTGTCAATTTGTATGTCGTAAGCCGTTACACCGTTGAAGAAACTCAAGATCGCATCTACATCAACGGATCCGAATATCAAAGTGTCTTCAACATCATAGCCTCTGCGAGAATGAACTTGGTAAAATTTTGTTTTTACGTTCCTTAAAGTTCATACTTAGTATTGGGAAATTTTTATAAAATGTTTTTTATAAAAATAAGAAGTAAGTTTTTTCAAGAAAAATGAGGCTTTTAAAAGTTTTTTACTTTTCTTGGAAGCTGGACCGGTCCGCCTCTATACCGGAACGGTCCGCCTCTATACCGGATCGATCCGCCCCTCAACCGGACCGATCCACTTGCTGCAGATCCAGTAAACCCCGAGCCGAAAGCGAACCGAAAAAGCCATTTTTTTAAAGAACCGATCCGAGGTCGGACCGATCCGCCTCCAAGCCGGACCGGTCCGCCTGGGATAAATTCGGCCAGATCTGTTCAAGATTTTTTAGGCTCAAATCTTTCTTATTTAAGCCAACTTCGGGGAGTTATTTTTCAAGACTTTTCAAGACGATTTTCAGAGTCCTAAATACTCTAAGTCTTCACCTTTTTGAGTCCCAAGACTCTTTTTGATTCACACACAAAAATCCCAATTACTTTTGTGAATCTTTTGGAACCTTAGAACACAAACTTTGTTGTTGTTCATCTTTGTGGAGAGATCTTTGCAACCGAGGGCTGCGTGTCATTGCTGAGAGAGTCTCTACAAAGTTTTATGGCTGCGTGTCATTGAGGAGAGCTGCGGTTCTTCCTTCGTTGTTTGGGCTGCGAGTCCTTGGAGGGTGCTGCGTGTATTCTCTTGCTGAGTTCAAGACTGCGTGTCTTTGTGGGTTGGCTGCGCGTTGATCCATTGCAGATTTCTCTATGTAATTGTAAGTTGCGACTTGTATATTCATAGTGAAATAAAGGTTTTACCTGAAAGGGGTTTTTTCCTGAATTCTGTGTCTCAGCATATTTTGTGTCACATGCTTTATTTATTTACGGGTTGACACACGCACCTTAGATGCATGTTTAGGGACTCTATTTATATAAGGGTTACTTGGAAACTTGCGAATCTAGTTTAATCAATTATCACACAGTTCGCACTTCTCAAATTATTTTTAATTACTAACGTGACGAGAGTTAGTAATTATTAGAAACTTGTTGAATATTGCTAATGAACAAAGTAATATATAGTATTGGTTCTATTAAATGTCACGAGTGAATAAAAATGACAATTTTGGAAATTTAAATCGGGATGCTCCCGTGTCGTGTCAGGACTAAATTTTGATTAATAAAAGTGAATAAATTATAAGTCACCCGTATGGTCATTTCGAGTGCGCCAAAGTGTCCGGAAGGGTCGAGATAGTCAAAATAATATACCCGGGGGTTTAGTTTGGGTCTCGGGGCATTTTTAGGCTTAATTAACACCCCGGGAGGGCGTTTTAGGCATTTTGTATTTTTGGGCTTGGAAACCTACGAATTTTCTAGGTTATATAAGATTCTTAGGGTTGTCTTCTATGGTTAACACAACCAAAAACAAAAGACGGCCATTGGAGAAGGAAAGTAAGAGCTTACCAAGGAGTTCTAGGCCAAGAACTCCTCCGTTTGCACCGCCGTCACCGCCAAACGGTAGATCGCGTAACAAGGATCACCACCACACTGATTTCATCCACAAACCAGAAACAAAAAATCCCAAGCAAGTATTTATCTTTCTTAATTTAGTTAATGCTTCATTCATATTAGTTTAGGGTTGATTAGGATGAGTTTTTATAAAAGAAAACCTATGTTGGAGGTTATAAATCGCATGTTGTAGAGATATAAACATCATTCTGGAAATTCCCTTCACATGTAGAGGCTGAACCACGAATTTACATTGGGTTAGAAGTAGAAATTCTGAAAAAAGAATGAGAAGAATTAAGTTAAAGAATTTTTTAGGGTTCATGAGAATTATATAAATTTTTCCCCTTTTAATCCATGATACTTGATGAAAACTTGCATGTCTTACGTAGAATGTTGTTCATTTGGGTTTATAATGATTTTGGTATAAATTCTGGGAGTTAAAAACTTGGATTTGGATGATTTTGGATGATAATTCCCGTAACTGGTATTCTGGAGTTTTTGCCATACCAGCTTGATCGATCGATCGAGCCAAGAGCTTCGATCGATCGACGGTTCGATCGATCGACCCCTTCCTATCGATCGATCGACCCCTCATGGGAAAAACTATATTTTTCCTTACGTTGACTTAATCCGATTAAATGCGTAATAAATATTGATTAATGTTATTAGGACATAATGAAACATAAAAAGGACCAGTAGGGTCAAGGTAAACCCCGTTTAGTGAAACTTTAATGAAATGGGAAAATGAAGGGTAAACGGGAAAGATTCATACCTAAGAAAATTAATGTGTGTTGACTTAATAATCGAAATGTCTAGGAGTTGGATTAGAAGTTAAGCGAGGGCCTACTGAATTTGTACTTAGCTAAAAAAAAATACTTCGAGAGATGATAAGTGAGTTGGAATAAATTAAATTTCGAAAATAAAAATGAATAAGTTCGTTATAAGAAATAATCGAATAAAAATGTACTAAGAATGGAATAATATAATGTTGGGTCGTGGGCGTACCTAACTTATGAATGTGAATAGTTATATATCTATATAACTCTGCGATTGATCATATATTTTATATGTGTATAAAAATCATGCCCGTGCTACTTGTTATCCCTGAGGTTACAGCGCTGGGACAGTCTTATCTCGATGGGACCTTTATGGGGGATATTGACTCGTAACCTAGAAGATAGGAATCCTTGGTACAGGCTATCGGATCGATAGTCAGACGGTCCTAAGAGACGTGAGGGTATGTGCTGACTTCTTAGAGACTTGAAAACTATGCTTCGCCTCAATATTGTTTGTGTTTTATGTTAATACAATTCGAGAGTGATTTCGAACTTGTATTTCCCTTAGTACGAGTGATACGAGGACTGGATATCAGAGTATGCCCGCACCATAATTGTTATGTGGGGTGTCGTTAGAATATATATTATATGAGTATTTAATATATATATTTAAATCTGGAATTTGGGAATTACCTACTGTGTCTATGGTAAGTAAGAAATGAATAATTAATTCAACTTAGATATAAGTGTTTGAAAAGCATGATATATTACTGAGAAACTTTATTATTATATAAGGTTTAATTGAGAACTTTGCTTTTAAATAAAATTTAACCTCTTAAACATTTGAATTTTCCGGTTTGAAATCTCACAAGCAACTTAAGATAAGATAAGTTAAGCTGTTGGGAAGATTAGTGCGATAGGTGTGCACACTAGAAGAGAGGTGAGACGTTCTCAAGAGAGTGTCGTTACTAATATGTTGTTGCATTAGCCAGTAAACATTTTAAATACTTGCTAAACTAAAATTTTAAACTATTTTACTATCGGGCTCTGACCCGTTTACTATTATCTCTCATCTCTTGTATATATTACAGGTGCCTAGCCATAGGGGCGTCTTGCATAGGATCCTTTGGAAGGAACGCGCTGCAGCTTAGGTGGGAGTTGCAGGCCTCTTGCTTAGACGATCTCAAATTTGTTGATTCCACTCCTAGCATTATTTTATCCAATTGGGCATGTGTCGCCCTTTTCCATTATTCAGTTGTTTTATTGGATATTGTGATTCGTTTATTTCCAGTATTTACACTTTGGGATTTATTATTGTCAGGATATTTTTCCTTTAAGTTTTAAATGTTGGAATCAATCAGTTGGATGTTTAATTGTTTGGATTATATGTTCCAGAATAGTTGTTGTGTGATTCTTTAACTATGAATTATGTAAAGTTTTAAATGTTGGTTTTTAAAATAAAATTTGGAATGTAATGTCTAAAATGGTTTTGACACTTAGATTAATTATATAGGGTGTTTAATTGGAAAAGTTATTTTTACGACAGTGATGCTAAGAATGAACTAACCGTTCGCCTTGATTATAATTTAATAAAGGACTGATCACTTGGTGTTTAATTAGGCGGGGTGTCACATTAAGCATGTTTCATTAATGTCTTTCGTGATAGCCCAATCATGTGGACTTTCTATGTTGACACTTGTACAAATGTGTTAAATGACACCTGTTTTAGAATTTCATCTTGAAAAGGTATTTGCATTTAATGTGCTTAGTTACTCACATAATACCTAATGTATTTTAATAAATAAGATTGCAACGATAATATCATGATATTTCAGCGGCTTGGCAATATTGTCGACAACTCCAAGTCTCGAAATTTAAATTACATTGCTATAATAAATAAATTGTAGCATTAAAGCATGCTACAGATTCAGATTTCTGTTATAGTCAATAGATTATGTTGCATTCTGCTTTTTCCCAGTGTTAGATGTTCCAGCTCCTTGGACAAAATGTGCAACCTTAATGAAGAATCTAGAAACTGAGGAACAAGTAAATCTCAGTTACTTTCTCGTTGAGGAACACTAACAGTGCATCACTGTTTAAATACACAAATATGCTAACTAATTGCTAGAATAAAGGAATAGCTAAGTCCAAATATTCTCCAACTATATAGGAGAGAAACCATCAACAGATTTATTAAACATGTAAACTACTCCATTTGAATAGGTCTAAGCAAACATCTGGGCACTCATGCAGCTACTCAGTGGAATATCCTTAATACACCCCCTCAAGGGAAGGTGGGTTGCATGGAACACATCGAACTTGGACAAAAGATTTTGAAATTGCTGAGTTAACAAAGGTTTTTATATGAGTGCGATCAAACCAAATGATAAGATCTCCACTTTCACCAAAATCCTTGAAGATAAACAAAATTCATATGATTCATAGATACAAGGGCGCGATACTTAGCGTCATAAAAAAATAATGTCTCTTAGATCCCAATGAGCTTGATAAAAAAAATTGATTCAGAGGCTTAATTATCGGTTTTGGCTAGACCGACACCTGTAATGGACCTCTTGGATCAAAATATGCTTGATCACAATGGATTCAGAGGCTATTTGTTCACCGGGCTTGATCACGATGGATTCAGAGGCTTTTTTTTATCCTTAATACTTAATACCTTGTTGGTTCAGCCTAGCCTCCTCTTGAACCAGTTTGTTAGCCAACTCATTCATAGCCCACTTATCCTTAATGGCGTTGTAGTTGAGATGGAAAGGTCCATACTGAGTAGGTAAAGAATTCAGGATAAATTGGATAAGAAATGAATTATCCACTGTCATTCCCAAATTCTTTAGCTTGGCAGTAAGATTCATCATCTCAGTGACATGATCATGCATTGAGCGTGTGCCATCAAACTTCATGGTTGTAAGATCTGCCATCAGTTTCCCAACAACGGATTTATCTGCAGTCCTAAACCTTTCTTCTATTGCTTTCATGTAATCCTTATCATTCTCAGGTGTAGGAAGTGATGTTTTGATATTCATTGCAATTGTCATTTGCATAAACATAATGCTCAATCTATCAGACTTCTCCCCAGTTTTATGGAGAGTCGTTTCATCATCAGTACTTTTTTTTGTAAGTGCAATTAGTTTTTCAATGTGAAGAGCTAGATCCAAGTCAAGTACCCCCAAAGTGAACTCAACTTGCTCTTTCCATTATGAGAAGTTGGTTCCCGTGAGAATATGGACAAATGATGCATACGAAGTTAATTGAGCAGGAAAGGGGGCTGTAATTTTAAAGATACAATAAATTTAATAAGGCTTTTAACGTAATTAACACATACGTAAGAAATATTATGACATGAGAAATCGAGATGCTCCTGTCGGTAGTCATCGTAAATTTAACGTAATACCGTTAATGGTCGTAATATTTAACATGCATAATTGAGTGATGTTACTATTTAATCGAATTAGGTATATGTGGATATCATTGGTTCGAATATGTACAAATTCTCCTTAATTGTGTATTCAATATATGATTATGGTATACCTGTAGGTAACTAAATGCTAAATGTTAAATAAACAGATTTAAACATTATAGTGGTAATAAAGGGCTAATTTGGAATGAGTAATAATAAGTATCACTGTGGTGATACCTAACTTTAATAATGCAATTGTATTCATTTAATTAATATTTATGCATATTTTATCATAAAATTCCAAAAGCCATAAAATTACGTAGTTAAAAAATTCTTGAGAAGTAAAATTGTATAATCTAGGATATGACAAGTCTAGAATTACAAAAGCTTAGAGTCATAATTTTCAAGAATTTGAAAAATCATAATTTCTAAAAGTCATATAATTTTTAAGAATTTCAAAAGGCATAACTATAAGAATTCTAAAAGACATGGTAGCAGAAATGGATGAATTCTAAAGGACATGAATACTAATAGTCATAAGAATTCTAGGAGACATGAATAAGAATTCTAAGATTCATGAATACTAATAGTCATAAGAATTCTTATAGACATAATTTCCATCAAGTGATCAAACCCTGTCCGACATGAACTATTTTACAATACATGAACTATTTTATCATAATACATAAATTGTCTTAATATCCGCAAAAATAACTCTTATAGTTTCAAAGAATTAGGAAGAAACATGATACATAGCTGTTATAGTTTTCATGAAAATAGAAAAAAAATACAGTTTAAGAAGAAACTGTTATTATACAGCAATAAAAAACAACATCATTATCTATTTTAATGGAAAATCATATGTTCTTAACATCAACTTTGATACCACATGTAAGTTATATTTGATACATAATTCCTAAGATCTTTGAACAATATGATAATCACGTCAATAGATATGTGAAAAGAGTAATTTTATTTACCTCCTTTCGGCGACATGAATTCAGTTCCGCTGTTGAATGTTGTCGAGTGTCGCCGGTGTGATCGCCTTAGCAATCTTTTAAGGCAGAATTTATTTTCTTTTTCCTTGCCTATAAACCTTTAGATATGTGTTTTAATTGGGATGATTTCTAATGGACGAAATGCATCTATTTATAGGTGGAGAAAGAGGCTGAATTTCAAAGGTCAATTAATCTCAACCGTCCATTAAGGTTGAGACTAAGTGAAATTTTAACTCCTTTTTATTATTTATTTCGTGTGAAATACGAACCATTTATACAGAATATAACATGTATTATTTATTAAAAACGGATTAATAAATACCACATTTTGGGAAAGGAAATAAGCCAAAAATTTATTTAATAATTTTCTTACACGTGGGCTCGTGACAATAACAATAGTCAATATCGATGCGATATATCACTGTATAACATCAAATGTATCGTAAATTTGTGGGGGCATAAAAATAACTTTTACTTAACGTGAGATGACACGGCGCCTTATTGTCGAGCATATGAGCACGAAACCTACTAGGGGCTTGTGCATTTTACTTCTGGCACGCGCACTTTGTACGATGACACATTGCTACTGTCTCCCTACATGTCTCTCTCATTAAGCAAAATAAAACATGAACCAGAAGCGTAATCAGTGAGAGTACAGTTTAATATTCCTCTTGTCGAATTTTTTTTATCATGCTCTTCATTTTTCTTGAATATAGTCCTTTTCAAGTCTTCTAATTGTGCGTAAGCTACACATATAATCGCCATGTACATTGTCCCTAATTTCGGACTTCCAAGTTCCATCAACATCAGGTATCTATAATCACCTCTAATTTTCTTATATGAAATAATTTATATCCAACAAAGCATATTCTAAGGTATCCACCCATTTTAGGTTACAAGTATTTTTTTGGGCAAAAGTTACATATACGTAGTTGTTAGTTTTTAGCATCTCACTTGCATATTAAAAAAAGTTGATATTCCTCCAAGCAGAGCATACCCAAAATGTTAGCATTGTCGCCTCCATTGTTTTCAACCTTTGGATGGACATTAGAGGCTCCCATATGCCACAAAATTGATAATATTTATAGCGAAATAGGACATCAGATTCACTTGTTGACTCTCACTTTTCTCAGCCACAACGACAATCACCGGATTTTGGTTCCGGCAGTGGTGGTGTTCATGCCCCGGCAGTGAGAATGCTTAACCACAACACGAGTGAACGCGATCGTTGAAAGAACATTAACAAGTAGCATTCCATTCTCTTTCACTGCTTCCAGATGGAGATCACTCGCTACGAACTTCTTTTTCATGTCATTGTAACATAGTAAATTTTAATGAGCCATATTATTATTATTATTTTAGAGAATTAAGGTAAAAATCGTGTCCCTTTTTATATTTAGATTTTTAGGATAATGCTTTAAAAATTTATAAATCTAGTCCTGTGGTATAATTGTATTTATTTGTACGGTCCCTTTAGAGTCAAGAGTTCATTTTTTTGGTCCGCGCGCAGCGGTTCAATTTTTCACAATTTTTTATGTTGTTTTTAGTTCAGGGACTAAATTTATAAAATTATTGAGAGTGTCCTATTTTTATATACTTTGAGAATTATGTGGACCTTTCCTCTAAACCCCCTTATTATTTATTATTGCCTCAGTAATATCAAAATAGCGGTAATATAATGCATTTTGACCACAGATGGAAAGACATTCTCCGGAGGATTAATTATTATGCGATTGGCGGTGTTGTTACATAAGAAGCCAATCATATAAGTCTTAATGGATTTATTAAACTTCAAAGAATCAATCTTGAATTAATATACTTCTTGTATAAAATCATAATCATATACATTGATCCATTGTAGTAGGTGAAAGTGTACATTGATTCATTGTAATGTTTATATTGCATTCGTAGAATGATCACAAGAAACATTTGGTGTTTCTCTCTTTTCACCGATTAACAATTTCTCATAATTAATGTGTTCAAACTTTTTTTAGATAAATATTCTCCAACAACCAAAGACGCTAAAGGGTGTGAGCTTCTATAGAGTAGAGACAACCAAAGACGCTAAAGGGTGTGAGCTTCTATAGAGTAGAGAGATGATCCAATTTTAAACTAACAGATATGCCTTTTCACCATCAAAGATATACCTATTTAATACACATCTTAATCAATAAAAATAGGACATGTGTAATCACTAGATATTTTCTTAAAAGTCCACAATAATATAATTAAATACATAATAAATTATGTGTGCCATACTTTAAAATATTTAAACGTTATAATTTTTTCTAACATTCTCCCACTTGACCAAATGATTTAAATTGGTAAACAAAAATAATAAACCTTTTATAATATGAGAGTTTTTTTTAATTGTGGAATTTGATACATTATGTGATCATAATAATATCCAAACAAATCATTTATCCAATGTTTCTTAATTTAATTACACTTTATTTTTCCATATCGAAAAACCTATTAATGCGAGTCATGACGGTTCTATGTCACTAAAACGACATAGTTCCTTCTATGCACCATAACATTAGTAACACATTTAATATAGTTCATAATTGAGTAATAGGCAAATAATATATTACTTGCATTAGGTTCAACAATAATACCTTTTGTCAAGACTATTCCTATTATCATTCATCTACACAAAATGTATCTATATATAGGAAAAAAATAGGAAACTTAAGTGAAATAACTAATAATAATGAGATTTCAAGATATCTAATAGGATAAGTCATATATTCATACATCCACACAATAAATGTTATGGAATAATTTCAAGACTCGTACAAGCAACATACTCTTTAAATGTCTTAGGCGACGGAAATCATCTTGTGTGCCTAAATGTTCTATAGATACTCTTTGTTTCTGCACTTCTTCTTTAACGGCAAGATACTTCAACTCCATGTGCTTGGCACCATTATAATACTTGTCGTTTTAGAAATAAAAAAGGTTGCGACATTATGATAATAAATTTTCAGCGGCTTGGCAATAGAGTCGACCATTCTAAACCCTGAAATAAAGTTTTACACCCAAAAATCTTAAATTGTGGACTCAAAGTATGACACAAATTCAACCTCCATAATAGATGGTGCAATAATAGATTTCTTTGTATTTTTCCATGAAATAACCCCGCCACTTAGTAGGAAAACATTGCCAGAAGTTGATTTCCTACTATCAGGGCATCTGGCAAAGTCCGAGTCAGAATATCCCATCACCTCCCAGTGGTATGAGATTTTAAAGGTAAGCATGTACTCCTTCGTTCTTTGCAAATACCTAATGACTTTCTTTGCATCTTTTCAATGTTTGATTCCTATATTACTTTTGTATCTACCTAAAACTCCAACTCCAAAACTGATGTCTGGTCTGGTACAAGTCTGTGCATACATTAAACCTCCCACACCCAAAGCATAAGGAATTCCATCCATTTTCTTACGTTCCCAATAATTTTTAGGACATTGCATAGCTAAACTTATCACCTTTTTGAATAGGGGCATCATAAGATAAATAGTTTTCCATACCGAATCTCTCAAGAACTCTGTTAAAATATGGTTTCTGAAACAATTCCAACAATCCACGTTCTCAAAAAATTTCGATCACAATCACATACGTTGCCTCACCCATATCTTCCACTTAAAAGTTCTTAGAGATAATCTTCTTGGTTTCATATAATAATCCAAGATCACCGATAGCAAGAAAAATATCATCAACATACATAATTAGAAAAATAAACTTGCTCCCATTAACCTCTAGGCATATACACCGATAAAATGTAATATCTTTAAACCAAAAGAGATAATGGTATCATTGAACTTGATGTACCATTGACGTGAAGATTATATAAGTCCGTATATTGATTTATTAAGTTTACAAACCATATGTTCCATTCCCTTTAAGAAGAAACCTCCAGGTTGGTCCATCTAAACGTCTTCTTCTAAATTTCCATTTTAAAAAGTAGTTTTCGCATCCATTTGTTTTAATTTTAAATCATAATGAGTCATTAATGCCATGATGACTCTAAATGAGTCCTTTTTGGATACAGGTGGGAAAGTCTTTTTTATAATTAACGACATCCTTCTGAGTGAAACCTTTGGCCACAAGTTGGGCTTTATACCATTTCAATATTGCCTTTAGTATCACGTTGGTTCTTATAGACCCATTTACAACCAACGTTTTTGCATATTTTAGGCAATTCAACAATATTCCAAGCTCTATTCTAGTCCATTGATTTCAATTCTTATTTTATAACGTCAAACCATTTAGTAGAATCGCTATTTTCTTTGTCTTGTGAAAATGAAACTAGATTTTTATTCATTCCTATGTCAAAATCAGATTCTTATAGATAAATCACACAATCTTATAATATAAGATCTCCTTTTATAGTAGATCTTTGTAATGGTATTTTTTATGGTTCATCGACCACCTGCTCATTACGATAATCTCATTATGAAATCGTTCCCCATCCAGCTATTGTTTATTGGTATTAAATTAGTTAATAACAATAGGAACAACAACTTATTTAGAAGATGATGGTAAAGGGATGTTTACCCTATTTTCTTCAAGAGCCACCTTATGTGATTCACCAATCCCACTAATCTTGCCAATTTTTAATGAATTTGGAATTACCCATTTCTACGATTTTCGTACTATGTTTAGGGTAGTAAAACTTATACCCTTTGGATTTTTCTTGGTAACCAATAAACTAACCACTTATCATTCTAAAATTCTATTTCTTTTCATGTGAATTATAAATCTTAGCCTCCGCTGAACATCCCCAAACATGAAGATGCCTTAAATTGGATTTTCTTAAAGTCTATAACTCAAAAGGGGTCTTTAAAACTGCCTTACTAGGTACCCGATTTAATACATACACAACGATTTTTAAGGATTCATTCCATAATGATTCGAGTAATGTCGAGTTACTTAACGTACTCCTAACCATCTCCATTAGAGTACAATTACTCCATTTCGCAACACCATTTTGCTATGGCATACCTAGGATTGCATACTGAGCATATATGTGAGTCTTTTTTAGGAATTTAGCAGATGATCCTGAACATTGACCGACCCATTATATTTAGCATAATATTCACCACCTCTATCAAACTTTGTAACCTTCACTTTTCCCTCTAATTATCTTTCAACCTCAATTATGTATACTTGAAAGACGTCAATTGCTTGAGATTTTTCACTTTATATATATATATATAACGTGAAAAGTCATAACAAAGGTGAAAATTTTCTTTTCCCACTGAAATACGTAACTGTTAAGGGTCCACAAATATTACTATGGATAATTTTAAGAAGCTCACTACTTCTTGGTGTGTTTATTTTTTTTTTCTTTCATAGAATCTATACACTCTCCGAGATGATTAAAATCTAGGTTAGGCAATATCCTATCTTTTACAAGTCTCTCTAATCTTTCTCTGGAGATATGACCAAGTCTTTTGTGCCACAATAAGGAGGAATTTTCATTTGTTAGGCTATGTTTTGTTCTAACATTAGAATGCAGGGTCAAATGGGTTCACCAAAATTATTATCGAGTTTTAGTTTGCACAAACCATCACATGAAACACCAGAACCAATAAATGATGCATTTTGAAATAAATTAAAATAACCATTCCCAAATTTAAAAGAGTAATCATCATTGTCAAGTCTAAGTAAAAAAAAATTAGTTTCGGGAAATAGAAGGTACATGTAGAGTTTTTTTGTGAGTCTAATTAATATCATTTCTCTAAAAATAATCAAAAAGTTCCAATGGATTCTACTAGAGTTTCGATCCAATTTCCCATGTAGATAAAACGTTCATTTGGATTTTGATGGTTGGATCATAAGGAATCCTGACATTATATTTGAAACATGTACAGTATAACCATAATCAATCCATCAAGTATGATGAGGAACTTCAGTAAGTTTTGATTCGAAATAAACAAAAATGGAATATTTACTTTCCTTTTTGAACCGCGCCTTACTTTTATGCCACTCATTCTGAAGATGACCACCCTTCTTACAGAAGTAGCACTTCTTTTCATTATCACGTTCCTTCTTTTAAGCCTTAACAGCATTATTAGACTCATTCACATTTGGTTCCTTTATTTTCTTTCCCTTTTCATGATACTTTCCTATCCTTTCGGCTCCTTGAGTTACAGATTGATAGAGTGATTTTCATATTATTTAAGCCTTACCTCCTCTTGAATAACTATACTGGATAATTTATTCACATTTTATTCGTCTTTAATAGTATTGCAATGAATTTAGAATGGGCTATACTGAGGAGGTAAGGAACTCAAAATAAATTGAATAATGAAGGATTCTTCAACATTCATTCCCAAGCTATTAAGTATGGAGGCTAGGTTTGTCATTTTGAGGATATGCTCATGCATCCCTCAAGCCCCATCATATATCATTGGGGTTAATTTAGCCATTATTATCTTAGTGAACTTGTCAGCACTGGGGAAAGAATCTTCCACAACTTTAAGAAATTCTTGGGCACTATCAGTTTTGGGAAGTGAAGTCTTAATATTATTTATAACTATCATTTGCATAAATATCATACTCATCCCTGGCACTATTCTCAATAAGAGCAGTGGGCTTTTCAATTTAGAGTGATAAGTCTAGATCTAGTACACCTAAGTGAAATTGGACTTGTTTACACCAATGAGAAAAATTAATCCCATTGGATATCGAAACAAACGAAAAGTGCGAGTGCAATGAAACACGAGTAGAGATTACAATAGATATATAAAATAATAAATTTACATTAATGCTTTGAGTATGGACACATATTAACAATAAATGATGTGATGAACAAATAATATTTTACGATTTTGCCTTTTGGCATAAACCGTAACATACAGAGCATTCACTCAATTTACTTTTATTCGTAAGAGGATTACGCAAGTATAAATTTATAATTAATTAGGCATGGTACCTTTGGGTATCGGATTTTCACATATTTCAAAATTAAATTCTAATAAACCTATTTGAATTTTTGAAATCATTTCAAAATAATATACCTTTGGGCTAATTATTTATCTATGAATTTAAAAAAATGCATCTTAATATGTCATTATCTTAATACAAAATTAAATTTATTAAGTACATTGTATAACATGATATTTCTAATTAATTTTTTGTCCGGCCACTTTGACGACTTCCAAACACATTTATATTATAAAGTCATATTATAATAATGCTATGTTCTATTTTCATAATTATTTCACACCACAAAAAACTATATGTATTTTAACAGATCTGAAAATTATATATATATATATATATATATATATATATATATATATATATATAAAGAGAACATGAACAAAAGTACTATTCAATTCATTATTAGCCATGTACGAAGATGATAAGGCTTTGATATCTTAAAAATGGTATAACAACATCCACAATTGATTTCGGTAGAATATCATAAGAAACAAAAATCATCATGAACATTGTTAAAGAACAATACTATTGGATACATGATATTCTATTACCTGAATGTATCAGTTATTATTTAACTATAATTTAAGAATGAAACATATAATTAATATATTTCTACAGTGACTAAAGAAAAAAAAAGGCATACGAAGAGGATGATGCAACCGTCATCAATCCCCCCCCCCTCTCTCTCTCTCTCTCTCTCTCTATATATATATATATATATATATATATATATATATATATATATTAAAAAATTCATTAAAAACTACTCAAAATACCTATAAGGGTATGCGCCAACAGTTTTTTGTGGATTTTTAAAAAATAGCTACAAAATATACTGACTTAATTTTTTAAACATGGATTGATTGGAAGGTTAATTTCAAGAGGAATTTTTTTTAGGGCCTAGAACTAACTGTGAAAAAAAATTTGACCAGTTTTTTGTGAATTTTTAAAAAATAGGTACATAATATATTTTAACCTAGGTTTTTGAATATGGGTTTATTGGACGGTTAATTTCAAGAAAAAAAATATAAATTTGAAAAAAAAAATTCAGGTCGTACAACTAGGTGTAATGATTGAATGATGTATAGAGCATGATGTGAGTAAGAATTCTCCTCTCTCTCTCTCTCTCTCTATATATATATATATATATATATATATATATATATATATATATATATATATATATATATATAATAATGCTCTTGTGCGGACTAGTCCGCATTTTAAGAATGCGGACCGGACATGTGTCACCTAATGGTGCGCCTAAACTTTATCGCCTAAATTATAGGCACACTCTCTCTCTCTCTTCTGGACTCACCGCCAGGTGACACTTGTCCGGTTCGCATTCTTAAAATGCGGACTGATCCGCACAAGAGCAGGACTGCATATATATATATATATATATATATATATATATATATATATATATATATATATATATATATATATATATATTGGCACTCCATATAATTCTTTAAATACTCCAAAAATTTATACAATTACTCTATTACTCTTACAATCCACAATGACCCCTTTTCTTTCATCAACAAATCAACTCTTTGGCACAATAATAGTCTATTTGTCTTATAAGTACACTATCAAACAAATAAAAAATGACTTTGTTGTTAATGTTTGTTTGTTTGATCAAACAAACAAGTTTTGGCACACTATCAAACCTTATAACAAAGATAATCAAAAACAAAAAGATAGTCATTTGTTGTTACTACACTGTCAAAGTTTTGACACAAAAATAGTCATCTTACTACACTGTCAAACAAATCAAAGCATTGACACAAAAAGTGTCAACATTTACATTAGATATTAACAACTAAAATCCACAAAAACAGTCAACAACTATTACATTATATATTGGCTAAAATATTTGACAACCAAACAAGGTTTACAAAAACAAATTCATCAACATTGGCCTTCTAAATCGGTCCAAAATCTGTAAAAAAAAATAGTCCAAAATATGTCTAAATTCTATCCATCTTGTCCAAAAAAACTAGTCCAAAATATGTCCACAAAGAAGTCTAAAATATGTACAAAAGCAATCCCAAATCTGTCCAAAAATCCAAAAATGCAGTCTAAAATCTGTCCAAAAGTAGTCCCAAATCTGTCTAAAAATCCAAAAATGCAGTCCAAAATCTGCAAAAAAAAAAAAATTGTCACGAAAAGCAATTATTATAATAAACTTTCTTGATTTTTTAAAATGAAATAACAATATACACAATAAGAAAACTTACTTGATTTTTATCAAAAGTAATTCAAATCGATCATTTCCTCCTTGTTTATGCCCCGTACAATTTGATTTTGGCTATATTCCCCAAGAAGACCTTCAATTTTATCCTTTTGGCAAATCAACACCCTCTCAAAACTACTAGATGACCGTATATCAATCCTCCACTGTAAATGTATATCACAAAGCCATAAAACGTTGGGGTTATTTCTCATCATGTGTGCACATGGCATACCCATTGTCTTCGTGAAATGCCCCGTACATGTACCCCCGAGTGAGTCGGATTTTGATAATTCATATTGGTTGAAAATCTCCCGAAGTGCAAACCCAGAAATATTAGTAACAAGTTCCTTGAAAAGCGGCCCATCGAATTTGTGTGGAACACGATTTTTTTCACTAGCAAGTTGTGTGCATATTTCTTTATACTGATTTTCAATTGCAAGACAAATCTTTTCTTTCACCTCACATAAGTTTTCGGTGGAAACATGAAGATATTTCTTGATCATTACAGGGGCACCTTCCTCCCTTGAAGTTACACGATTCCCAAAGTGTGCATAATTTTCCGTCCATGTATATACAAATTTCTCTTTGAAAGGAAGCCAGGTTTTTTTAATGTAACAAAGAACACATTCTTTTTGTCTATATTGAACTTCAAGAATATGCCAAGCTTCATCATAATTCGATAAATCGGGGGATTCTATCAATTTAGTCCAACTCAATAAGAATGCATCCCAATCTTCGTCTTTATCAAATTCTTTTTTACACTTAGCAAGAATATTTTTCTTAATGTGCCATAAACACAAAAGATGCTCGGTCCTTGGAAAAATAACTTCAATTGCATTTACCAAAGCTAACTCCCTATCCGTCACAATTGCTAAAGGATGTTGATCAACACCCAAAATATCATGGAACCTTTGCAACACCCACACATAATCTTCTTCTTTCTCTTTTTGCATGAAGGCAAAACAAGAGGAAAATGAAGTATTAAAACTTGTAACTGCAACTATATGCAATAATGACATTTTATACTTATTTGTCTTATAAGTACAATCCATCACAAAAATATTGCCATAACTTTTGGTTAATGCAATTGACTTGGGATGTGCAAAAAACATATGAGTGAAATGACCATCTTTATCGCACTTCATGTCAAAAATAAAATCACCTTGAGAAAGTTCCTCAAATAATGCTTGAAGAACAATACGATCCGATATAATTTCTTTTACGATCTTTGCCTTCGCATTATAAATTGTCTTTGAAATAGCTTGAATATTTGGATTATTTTGTCGAAGTACGAAAAGTATTTGACGAGCAGGCACACCAGCCAACGTCATTTCTTTGATTCTTAAAAATTCTTCCTCGAAAAAACGCCGACAAGATGGATGTGCCGACATATCTTTTGAAGGCTCGTGATTGTGGGACGTATTTTTTATTTCAACTTCCCAAGTTCCATCTCTTTTCTTTTTCCCCAAATATGAAATTGACAATTTATACGTCGCGACGCGGTTGCCCTTTTTCGTTGATCCATCGAAACACTAGTGCCACGATATTTTTCACCTCTATCACAACCTATAATAACATAACAATCTTTTTTTGATTTTTTTATTGTAGCAGCATATCCCTGAATTAACGCCACATTACGAATACTATCGAGGAGTTCTTCTCAGTTTGGAAATTTATTAATGGACAAATACATTCTTTTTTTAGATTCAATAATATCAACATCACCTGTTATTTTTTTTCAGTGTTAAAAATGATATTCCTAGAAAAATATTAAATTAAAATTAAAATATGAAAAATATCCAATACCCAATACAATCTCTTTTCAGACAAAAAAATACAATCTCGTGAAGGTTCGTTTTTTAGATTCAATAACTTTTTTTTTAATCTGTGAAGTTTCTTCAATACCCAATAAAATCTCCGACAAGTTTACTAGTTGATAGCACAAACAAACCTACATAATGAAATAACTAATTCTAACATGGATCTTTTAATAACTAACATCTACATAATGAAATATATATATATTGAAAGAAAAATCACCCGAGGTATTGGAGTTGAAATGGTAATTCTTTGAAATGGCTTCAATGTCATCTGTGCTTGTGAAATGAATTATTTCATCCAACTCAAGTAATTGTGTAGGAGTTAGGGTTGACATTTCTCCACGATCTTCACTTTCTTCTTCTGATATTATCATTTGTAAACGGAAGATGAATGGATTTTTAGGTTGTTTGGATTTGTGAAAATGGGGTATGAAGAGTATAGGTTTCTCTCTCTTAAAATGCTGAACGAATGAATAGATGAAGAAGTGAAATGGGCTAAATGTTTATGCTGGGGCAAAGGGTATATTTGGTATTTATCAAAGGTTTGGAGTGTTTTCAAATATGGTGGAGAGCCTATAGCCGCACCCTATATATATACATATATGTATGTATGTACACAGATATAAAAAAAAGGAGTTTCATGATAATGGAAGACTAAAAAAAGAACGCATAATATGACAAAAATAACGACTCGTAACATGGCTGTGATACCACATGCAACTCTTAATTGGTTTACTAAACCCCAAAAAATCAATCTTGAATCATTGTGTTTCTAACATAAAATCATAATATATAATAAGTGGAATTGTACCTTGATCCATTGTAATATTTTTATCGCACTCCTTGAATGATTACAACAAGAATTTGGTATTTCTCTCTCTTCACCACTTACCAATTTCTCAGACTTAATGTGTTCAAACTTTTCTTTGCGGAATGTTTTTCCAACAATCAGAGATGGGAAAGTGTGTGGGCTTTCATGGGGTAGAGAGGGGACCAATTCTAAACCAACAATTATGTTTCTTCACCATCAAAGGGACATATATTCAATAAAACTCTTAACCAACAAAAGTAGGACATGGGTAATTATTGAATATTTTCTTAAAAGTCCACAATAATATAATTAAATATATAATAAATCGCATGGAATATACTTTAAAATAATATAACGTCATAATTTTTTTATAACAAAGCATTCCAACCTTAGTTTTACTTGTGGTTAAATACATACCAGAGCTTAATAAAGAAGTACAAACACTAGCTAAAATCAAGGAAGAACTTTCATCAAAGATTTTTAGGCAACAAAATTTGGTTCGTCCTAAAAAGCAAAGAATATGCACCAATGAAAGCTCTTTATCTGTTGTTTGTAATAGCCCACTTTGTGACTAATAAGTAGGGGTGTTCAAAAAACCGACTGGACCGACGGACCGAACCGAACCGAGCCAAACCGACCTTTTTTCCGATCTTTTTTCTTAATCGGTCCGGTCTCGGTTTATTTTTTTGATGGATCGACCTAATCGGTCCGGTCCACGGTTTACAGTTTCAAAAACCCTGGTACGACCGACCCGAACCGACTCTATATAAAATAATATATTTCTACATATATATATATATATATATATATATATATATATATATATATATATATATATATATATATATATATATATAACATAAATAAATAGTAAAAGTATATATTTTAATATTTGACTAGTTTAAATTATAGTTTAATCAAATAGTAGGTTTGTTTTAATTGCAGATTTTGATAGTTTTTAGTTTTTAATGTTTGGAAAAATTAGACACAAGTATATTTTTATTATTATAAATGATGTAATTCATTAATGTGAGAACCGACTGGTTAGACCGAACCGACCCTATAAAAAACCGAACCGACTAGGGTCGATTAACCGACATTATCGGTCCGGTCTCGGTCCATTTTTTTAGAGGACCGACCAAGTCGGTCCGGTCCAAAAAAAGCCTCAAAACCGAACCGAACCGGACCGCGAACACTCCTACTAATAAGCATGCCCGGCCCTTGGCATGTGCCGAGTGGGCAATGGCACAGGATCATTTTAGAGTATGCACCTATATATGTATATTTTAGGGGTTCAAAAATATTTTATGTATATAAAAATATCAATTTTAAAAATAAGTTTAAATTTTTAGAGGCCCGTTTTTTAACTATCCAAAAACAATTTGTACAAAGAATGATTCAACTACACAAAAATCTCACCCAACTAAAATGGGCGCTAAAAAATAAGTTTAATTTTTTAGCGGCTCATTTTAGGTATTTCATATCTTTATACAATATTTTTTTAAAGGGCCAAAATTGATTTTCGCACAGGGCACTCCCAATTTTAGGACCGTCATGCTAATAAGCTATTATTCAAATATCCATAGTTAAGAGAGGCGGGTATCACATGGTTTGCTTTTTTGAGGTATAATAACTTAGTTATATTTTGCTATTTCATTTCAAGTAAAGTGATTTATAATACATTTAATTTTGCATAATTTTGACGATAACCATTTTTACCAGCACTTTGAGTCCCGCTCCAAAAAAAAGGCTATAGCCCCCAAACCACTAACTATATCATCACTAAGTTTCTTTAAGTGAAGGTGTAACAGAAATAATTTTTTGGCTAAAGTCAAACGAGTATCCTAGAAGAACATTTTTTTTTAACAAAAATAAGAAAAAATGACTTCTAATAAATTTTTCAAAATGCTTCACTATCAATCAATAGTTTTTAAATTTTGCGGAGTTTTCTGTAAGTGTCTGTAATGAGGACCACTTACACAATCACATGTTTCAAAATGATCCTTGATTGTGGATATTTTGGAAAATGCTTTAGAGTTTTTTTTTTTGGAAATATTATGGGACCCAAGGTGGAATATGACATTTTTTATATATTTATTTTCTTCGGGATAACTCATCAGCGACCCCAAAAGTTAGTGTCAGAATTAAAATATGTTGGATATTATGAATGCAAATACATAAATGGAACTCTTTATATATCTCAAATATGTCAACTTCAATACAACAATGTGATTTCTGAATAGTCACTATAAAACTTCAAGGCGTGATGTCACTTTCCTAAATACAGTATTTGCCCCACACGAAGAATTTCGGTATACAAACGGGAATCAGCAAATCCGTACTCAAGATACAATGAAGCAATTGCACTGTCTGCAACTTGTATATTTGAAGACAGCCCTTGGATGTAGCAGCAAAGAACAGTCAATCAAGTTCTTATTCTGTTTATGTGCACAAAACAGAATAAGAGAATTTGTATCTCCTGAAAATTGTAAGAGAGTAATAGCAGGGTATGGAAATCTGAAACTGGTTTTTGTTATCAATATAATTCCGTTTTTAGGCAGCCTTTATTTATAGAAAATGAAAGGCTTTGTCTTCAAGAGTCATGACTGTTGAATTAAGTCATTTCCGAACAGGTATGACTATTAATTACCAACAGTCTTAAGTCCTTTCCGAACAGGTATAATAATATCGAATCGGTTTTGCACGGGTCAACCAAAAAGTGACCGCGCCCGAGCTCCGACCCGAACGAATCCCGGCAACCCGCTACCACTGCGAAGTGCAAAGTGCGCCACTAGCGCCTCTACAGCCCACTGCCCCGCACCCGCACGCGCGCGCGCGCGCGCGCGCGCGTGTGCGTACGGTGCTTCGCACCGTACTGAGGTCTCTTGAATAGCCTCTTAAATGCTAGATGAATTAACTCTTCATCTTCCATTTGTACTTATTAAGTGTACAAATTCTTAACATTTTTCCAATGTGGGACTCAAAGGTTGCCCACCCCTTATATAGCTTAGTGGTGACACTTAGCTTTGTACATTTTCCAATGTGGGACACTATCCCCTTTTATATTTGGGTTAGCTTCCCACCTCTTCCTCACACTTCCAATGTGGGACAAGCTCTTAAGGCTTTTACACCCAAAAAACTCTTACTCTCTTATTTTAAAAATCTCCAACAAAATATCCATTTTTTTATTTCCCTTGAGATATTAATAATTACCAAGTAGACTTTTAGCGACAACTTTCAAATTAGGCCACTATAGCATCTTCGCAATCTTAACATCGTATAACATAATGAAATTTAATGAAAAATGCTAAGGATCTAAGTATTTTGTGATTATTTGAATGCACACACTGATAGAGAAATAGAAGAACATGAGAAAAGGCGGAGAGTGAAGCAGTTGTGACAACCGTTAGTTAGTTAAAAGTTAATTAGAATTCTGTTATTTAGTTAGCAGCTAATTAATTGTACATTAGACACGTGTTTATATGTATTGAGAGGAAAGTGATGACAACTTTGTAATGTAAATATTTTTCGATGTGTAATCTATTTAGTTTAAGAAATGAGACTTAAAAGATTCTTCTTCTAACTTTTCATATGGTATTAGAGCTGTAGAATCTCTAACGAGCAAGATTGGTCATTCATCAATAGCAGAAAATACTTCTTCATGATCCACAAACATTCTAATCACAGTTTATTCAAGAAATCAATAAACATCACTACATTTCTTCTTTGTCATCTGAGTTCTTTAGTAACAGTAAAGCTGGATCAATCAAACTACATCATATGAAGGAGTCAATTTCAAAATCTGATGTGAGCAGCTAGATTACTTGGATATATCAATGGCTCAACACCAGTTCCACCAGAAATGATTCTCAATTTTCAAGATCAAAATGTACAGAACTTTAAATTCTCAAAATGGGAGAAGATCGATGCAAATATATCCAGTTTTATGAATGCAACAATCACATCTGAGACATACACAACTACATTTCATTGCACAAAAAGCAAAGAAGTTTGGGATGTTTTAGAGAACCGAATCACCTCTCTCTCAAGATACCATATACATCAATTGAAAATAAACTTTTGGGAGTAAACAAGAAAGGATTAACAATTAAAGCATATCTCACACAAAGTAAAGGTATATCAGATCAGTTAGCGTTGGCTGGATCTATCATAGAAAATGAGGATTTGATTCTACAAACTCAAAATGGATTACCTAGAGAGTATAATGTAAAAGATCAATTAGGGCTAGAGCATCTCTAATTTCCATGGAATAATTATCCTCACTTCTATATTCATAATCATTTCATGTTTAAGATAATCGAAAAAGTACTGAAAACTCAGATCCGACTATAACATATTTTGAGTAAAGGACAAAAAACTTCTCATATAATTCAACTGGTGGATCTAATCAAGTTCAACAATTCAATAGAGAAGGGAGATCTCAATTTAGGGTCAACAGTTTTAGAGGAGGAAGAAAGTTTGGTTATAGAGGTGGAGGAGAAGGTGGTAGAGGAGGGATTTATCACCCTTATAACTCTAATTTAAAGGATCAACATGGAAACACACAACTAGTTTGTCAAATTTATGGAAAAAGAAAATCACACTATAAAAGATTGATGGTAGAGGCATGGAACATCTTATTAAGGAGGATAAAATTGTAGCTACAATAGGGGAAATTCTAAAGTCTATAACTTCTCATCCATTAAAACCCCCACATTATCTACATGGTACATTAATTCTACTACAATAGACCACATGACCAGTGATCTTGATAATCTTCAGATCCATCAACCTTATGAAGGAGTGTATCAAGTCGTTATTAGAAACGGTAACATGATTCCTATTCAAAACACTAGTGATGGTATTCTCCTTACATCTCAATCCTCTCTTAAACTAAAAAAATATTCTTCATGTTCCCAATATTCATTCAAATCTTATTTATGTTCATAAACTCACAAATGATAATAATTGCACTATGACTTTTAAATCCAATTCATTTGTTGTTAAGGACAAAGCCACTAGTAAAATCCTATGTCATTGCAGTCACACTCAAGGAATGTATCAAGTTCCACAATACCCTCCATTTTAAGTCTTAAACTCCCCAAATAAAGTCTGTTTAGTTGTTTAGATCATTAATGATCAATGGCACAATAGACTTGGACTTCCTACTCAGGCTAAGCTATCTCATATTGTTCTTAAATTTCACCTTCCAATTGTCAAAACTAAAAATCAGTCCATGTTTACTGCTTGTGTTGTTGCTAAAGTACATAAATTTCCATTGTCTCTTTCAAATTCATTTGTAAATATTAATTTGTCTCTAATTCATAGTGATGTCTAGGGTCATTTTATTCATTCTGAATCTATTATAAAATACTATGTTCTCTTTGTTAGCGATTGTAGTATATTCACTTGAATATTTCCTCTTCAATAAAATAGAGAAGTGTTCTCTAAGTTTCTTGAATTAGTATCATATGCTGAAAATCAATTTCTGTGTTATTAAAAATACTAAGAACAGGTGGTGGTGGTGGTGAATTCACTCGTAATTAATTTGAATAATTTCTCAAAATTCATGGCATCACTCATCAACTATCATGTCCTCACATACCTTCTCATAATGGAGTTGTAGGGATGAAACACAAATATTTAGTGGAAACAACCATTGCATTACTTCATCAATCACATCTTCCTCTTAAATATTTGTTTGATCGTTTGATGCTATTGTTATTATAGTTTTTCTCATAAATAGACTTCTTAGTTCTAAACTTCATAATCAAAGTCCCTTTAAGAAATTGTTTAATCAATGTCTTGATTTTCTATTCATGAAGGCCTATGGTTGTAGATGTAACCCCTGTATCTTCACTGGTTATCATCCTACAATTAAAGGCTATATATGTCGTGATGTAACTACTGGTAGAGTTTACATATCAAGACATGTTATATGTGATGAAACCATATTTCCCTTTCAAGCCGATAAACCGTATTCCCCTCCATTCCTAGTTCATTCTCTATCCTCAATAAAACTCTTCTTTTGGTCTAAAATACCATTAAGCTCCACTTCCTCTCCGACACAAACTAATCTTCATTTTCCATCTCCCAACTCCCCTATAGAGATCCCTACCATCACTCATTAATCCCCTTTTCTCCAGTACGCTACTGCCCCATTCTCTACTGTTCCACAGTCCTCAACCACTCCTTTACCATATCCTCATAACTCACCCCCCCCCTATGCCTCCTTCTCCACCAGAAAATGTCCATCACATGATTATAAGATCTAAGGATGGTATTTTCAAACCCAAGCATCCCATTTTCCTGTCCACTAGGATAACTAGTCGTGACCTCTATAACACTAAACAAACTTATGTAAAAGCTTCTTTACTCTCTTTACACTGGATTCAAGCTATATAGAAGGAATATACAAGTCTTAAAAAATATCAAACTTGGACTCTTGTTCCTCTTCCACCAGGAAAACACTGTATAGGCTGGAAATGCATTTTTGACATCAAAAGGAATTCAGATGGCACTATAGCAAAGTAGAAGTCCAGACTAGTGCTAAAAGATACCTCTAAGAAGAAGGAATTGAATTTTTAGAAACTTTTAGTCCAGTGAATAAATAAATAATTTCTTTGAATGTTGCCTTGCATTACAATTGGTTTAATAAATAACTATACATTTGTAATGCATTTCTTCATGGAAAACCAGAAGAAGTGTACTTAGATCAACCTTATGTGACACTCCGCTTAAAATATTAACGGGTGGCCAACCCTATACTAATATAAAACAGGAATCTCAAGTGGATCATTCTCAACATCAAGTGTTGAATCTAATTAAAACATAACTAACCACCCAATAATAAAATAAACGGATGCCAAATTGCAAAAAGATAGAAGGAACTACAAACCAACACTTATAATGACTACATAACATGATAATATATACATGTGTACAATAAAGGATATACACGAATATGCCGCCGGGTCACAGACAATACAACATCCAGTGATAAAAACATAAAAAAGTTACATATAAACAACCCTTGGGTATACACACCGATATACAAAATGGATCCTTAACTAGATTTACAAAAAAAAAATAGGAAGCGACTACAACAACATCCTGCAACATTCCACAAGTGCCACAGCTCCAAGGACTCTGGACATAATAGGCATCATTGGCATCCTTGCGGGGGGTAACTTATAATATATTACCATATATGTATAACAAGAGAAAAGATATAAATGGGTCAGAGCCCGAGGTTTGAAAATAAATTTAGCAAGTGAATTGAAATGCATAATAATTATGAATGCACAAATTTCATAATTAAAGTGGTGTCGCACTCTCTTGGAACTTAACATCACCCCTCAACTATAGCGCACACCTAAACGTAAGCATATGAACCTAAATTAAGCTACCAGATACATTTTACGGATAATTCATGTTAAACCTACGCATAATCCACGTTCGCGTAACCACCTATATCTAAAAGATAACCATTTATCTTCTTCTATCATCGTCTCCTAAGTTTACATCCCAAACTTATACATTAATATATCTCAATTATTTTTAGCGGTTTCTAATTATTAACTTTCACAAGTTATCAGCATAAGATATCACACGTCATCGTTAATGATAGTAATATTCTACCACTGTTTCACATAAACCCAAGTACTAAGGACCAAACATCTCCCCACACCCAACATTGCGCTAAGTTTCGTGCATGGGACGTGTCGCAAAGCAAAATCCAAACAAGTAACCCCCCGATACACTACCACCTAACATTGTTGATCGTGAGAATCCGTTAGGCCCTCAGTCCATAATACATACCCCTTACTTCCCGTCTATCGGCATAAGAGTATACTCATCCACTCTCATGCTACAAAGAAGAAAATATAATACACATCTTTATAACTTTCTCTTGTTATAATATAGAGATATCACACATTATCTATAAGGCTTGTATAATATTACTTGCACGTATTATACATGATTTATTATTCTCTAGAAAGTACACATACATAACACACATAATATGTGTATACTAATAGTCTCTATAATTCTATCATCTTCCACGGAATTTCTCACATATCATCCTGAGTTACCAGTGATCGGACTCTCATACCGACTTGGTATAAAAAAAATGACAAGCGTACGGGAAGCGTCCATAGTTCCTCACCTAAAGGAAAGATGAATCATACCTAATACATCTTACCCCTACCTCACACATGGTAAAATAGTAGAGGCTATGACCTGGGGACTATACTCTCCCTGCTCCTCAAGAAAGGGGGATTCACCCACGTTGCGCAACTTTCCATGATAGCACTAAAGGGATATGCACCACATAATATATATCAAACACACCAGATATATATGCACATGCACATCATATATACAAACCATCACACAAGGTATATATATATATATATATATATATATACTATCTCACGTCCGCATGTATAAAAGTAACAAATCTGTCTATATGTATATATCTCTTATTACACTAACCGATACATTCTCGCATACATTCTCAATTCATTTTATTATTCAATCCCTCACTTGAAACTTACTAATCCATCACACCTATTATATGAATAGTCACCCAATTTAACTACACTAAAGACACAATATCCCTCTCTCACCCAGTCCATATTCGGCGTTAAGTGAATTCCTACTACTCGGAGAATTTACGAAAGGATTCAGTATGTTAAGATGCCAAATATATCTCCATAATAGCTTCAATGTAACCCCACCAACGCGTCATGTCATATACCCAACGTTTATCTCATAAACATATTTATCGTATCATATTCATGGTTCAAAGTCACGGTATCGGACACTCAATTTTCTACTCCTTCACGGTATCGGTCACGGTATCGGGCGATTCACAAAGATACGCTATTTAGAGAGCGCAAAAAATTCTGAAAAAATATAGAAAATTAAAAAAAAATAAGATTAACAATGTGGACCAATCAGATACATTTAAAATCATCCTTTAATATGCATTACATTGTACAATTGGTTATACAGAAGTGCGACGGATTTGTCAAATTCAATATTCCATAACTGCAATTATGATATCTTTTATAAAAAAAAGTAAACAAATATACATTTTAAAAAGATAATGGTACATTTGTAAATAATTTATAAGTACATATGTTTAAAAAACCAATGTACATTTATAAAGAATTTAGGAGTAAATAAAGATACAGTAAAAAAGTATAATGATACATTTTCAAATAAATTAAAGATGATACATTTTATGGCGAAGTACTAAGTAAATAAAGATACATTGTAAAGATAGTGGTACATTTGTAAAGAATTTTTAATTAAATAAAAATACGTTTAAGAAAACATTTATAAAGAATTTTAAAGTAAATAAAGATACATTTAAAAAATATAATGATACATTTTCAAATAAATAAAAGATACATTTTATAATGAATTATTAAGAAATAAAGATACATTTTAAAAAGATTGTGTTATGTTTATAATGAATTTTGAAGTAAATAAAGATACATTCAAAAAATCAATGATACATTTATAATTTTTGTAAGTAAATAAAGAAAAAAAAATAATGTTTTTTTTTTAATTTTAAAAACTAGTATTATTTCTAAAAAAATTCTAAACATTATTTTCACAAACTTTAAAAAAAATTAAATGTGCAAATAATATTTTCAAACATTATTTGTACAAATATTTTTTTACAAATAAAATAGTAGGTGAACTATTTTGTAGAAATAATTTTATACAAATAAACTTTATTTTGTACAACATTATTTGTATTTCATTCTGTTTTTTAGAAATTATAAACATTATTTGTACAAATAATTATTTGTATTGTGTACATTAACTAATTATTTTGTACATTATTTGTACAAAAAACGAAAACACATCAGTTTTTTTTTAACTAAGAGACTTTTTTTTAAACACACCTAAGGACATTATTTGTACATTAAAAACACAAAAACAACTCAGTAGACCCAACACATTAACCAACACAAAATGACGGTGCAAATTTCTTTACTTTCGGCCTTTTACTTTCATGAGACCCAACACAACAAAAACTTCTCTGAAACAAAACAAAGTAGGGTTTTCAACCAAGATAAACATCTCTGAAACAAATCAGGATTTTCAGCAGAAAAAACTCTTCACTGACCGAAATGAAAAGCCACTGCTTCCTGATGATTCATTGAAGACGACTCAAGGCATTTTTTTATAGCAAAAAAGCAGCCATTAAATAAGTTCTTGACTCTACTTCTGACAAAGGTTAGATTCCTTCAATTATATCTCTCACCCTCCTATTATTTCTGATATCTTCACTTTTTTAGTACAAATTTCGATTATTTCTGTCTCATCTCTTTTCTTTGGGCAAAATATCATCAACTCGGGTTGAATCGGCCGAGATATCTTGGTATCGACGCTATAATGGCGCTATTTGGGTGATTTCATACGATATACTTTTTTTTTTAATCGTGACTCGTAATCGGTGCAGGGCCTTACGATTCCGAGTCAACTCGGTCGATTCCGAGTTGACTCGGGTCCTACTTTGAACCATGATCATATTAGAGGGTTTCCAAGCCCTAAACCCAATTTCAAATTTCAAATGGGAGTAACACCAGAATTAACAAACTACAATGACCAGATCGGACCGAGGATCCCCAAACTGAACCGGTCCGGCTCCTTAAGAATGATAAAAAACTTTTTATGACCGGACCGATCCTATGCCTCTAAAAAATGAACCATTCTGCTGCTAAAATGAACCGATCCGATGGCCTCCTACCCGGATCGGTGCGGTGCTGTACAGCTTTATCCTTACCAGATTTATACCCAAAACCTTACTTCTACACTTTGCAAGATGTACCCTACTTGTCTAAAACCCAATTTTACTTCACTCCTACAATATCCTAACATCAAAACCCATCCCATGTATTATCCCCACCATTTTCATCAACCAACCCACACATATATTTATATATCTTGAAATTCAAGAATTTATCAACAATTTCTAGGTTTTAACCATTAAAGCTCAAAATCAACTAAATCACCAATAAATTTATGAAATAACTCTCACACGCAATCAATTAGCAAGTTTAATCACTTGCCTCAAAGTTGTAGAGTCTGAATCTTCCTCAAAATAACGAATTTGGCTAGAAATCCCAAAGATCCCAAGCGTTCTCCTCTATTTCTCTTATTCTTTTGCTCTCTCTCTCTCTCTCTCTCTCTCTCTCTCGGGTTTCCTTACAATGAGATTATCCTAACTCTACAAAGACTAAATAACCCTTTTCTCCAAATAAACCTAACTGTAAATAATAATACACCCTTAAAATGACTCGTATACCCCAATTCGAGTCCAACTAGCCAAAAAGATCCCGGAACCCAAATAAAACCCCCAGGAAGCCATTTTGACTATCTCGCCCCATTCCAGATCATCCGTACACTCCAAATTGACACTCAAAGTTTCGATAATAAAATCCTGACCTAGCTCTATATAAATTACACCAATGCCCCTGTTAAGAAATAACAAAAACCCATTGTTAATAGTCACATATGGTGGAATGAAACTAAATATGATCCTGTTTACTTTACTTCCATAGCAAATATACTATTCACATACATATTAACTCTTCATTAAAATTACTATTTTAATTCTCAATTAAATTAAATCACACCCACGAAGAAATTTAATACTAAAAATAGATGCTCAAAAGTGAGGGGTATTACAGTCTCCCCCCTTTACAAAGGAATTCCATCCTCAAAATTCGGATAAATGCTAATGATTCAAAGCTCCAATTTACTCCCATTCTAAATATGGATCACAGTAAAACATCAATTAACTAGGGCGCCCATACACCCTATATCCGTGCTTATCAGTAGAATAGTTACTCGGCTCCACTAACTTTCAATCGTAATATAACTTCCACTCATAGTTAACTACATGCATGCACACTGACCGAGGTACCTAACCCATGTACAAATATATGTCTCATAACACCATAGGGATACACTAACTCCCAATAAATTAGTTCATTCAGTCGTACTAAAAACAATAATTTAAAATGTCCTAGGGTCTAACATATCTCAACTCTCGACATTTGCTACTTTCATGCATGGGAGGTCTCGCAAAGAGAAATCCAAATAAGGAACCCTCCCAATACACTATTGTGCAGCTCTGTCGGGGATTGAGATGGGTCAGACGGGCTTAAGTTTTATAAAGATTTTTAAATTAATTTATATGGCTCCATAGGCCTAATTTTATTACTGTAAAAAAAATTCTATCTTTCGACACGCAAATCAAATAATTTGCTCAAGACACAAGGTGTTAATCAATGCGATGCTCTCACCAACATTGAGTTCTCAACATGCACACAACCATAAGCTAAAACTCTTCGTTCAATAATGAACCCGCTAAACCCTAAATCTCACCAGTAAAAAAAATCCATTACATCACATCAAAATATCGCCACGAGATAAACCCTTTCACAACTCAAACATTGCAAATACATGCATCTTACCTAACAATAAAACGATAGTCTTACCAGTACCACTCAACACGGCTTAACAGTTTGCACTCCGAAAAATAAAAATCATAACTCTACTAGAACATCTCAGAAGATACCATCCAAATGCTACACTTACCCTCCTCAAGGTAATTATATATATGTAACCTGGTTATAACGACCAACCACTCACTAAATTTGACCCACTCGCGAATTCTAGAGATAACAATCTTTCATGCGACGCTCCAAAAATCACTCAAAGCATACCATGTACTTAATAAAAAAATATAATTTATATATTACCTCCATAATCTAACTGCCTTAGCTCATCAATGGGTCCCTAATCAAAGTTCTCGTGTCCAAACCTGTCCATGAATTGTTGTAGGGGTTTTTCATCCAAAATCTCTTGAAAAAGTTACCCTCTGCCTCTCTCGGGACAATCCCTCTTCCTATGGGCTATCTTCCCACAAAAGAAACATTTCCTAGTAAATCCTTCCTGTCCACCCTGAGGAACAAAACACTGATACGGACCTTGATAATTCTGTCTAGAGCCACTACTATCAAATCTAAAACCTCCTGAACGCTGCCTCTTACTTGAAGCCCCTAAATGGAGATCTTGCTCCTTCTGCTTATTCCTCGGTTGTTATAATGACTTTGCCCCACTGGAACCACCTTCTCCCGACATACTTGCCAAGTCTGGGTCCCCAAATTTCTTATTCCATTTTAAATGAAGACGGTGATCCTGACAATGTAACAATGCCACATTCATCACCTCGGTAAAAGTTAGTAATGTCGATTTCCCTAACAAATGCTGTCGAATTCACCAATATAAACCTCCCAAAAACTTTGATATATGCTTATCCTTCGTATTTACCTCGTCGGGAACAAAGTTTTCCAACCTGGTAAATTCCTCTTCATACTCCGCCACCGTCCTACCCCCTGCTTCACCTCTAACAATCTTCTTCCCTTTTCCGTTTGAATTTCCAAAGGGAAATACTTACGGTCGAACCCAAAAATATGATATAGACATCTTATCCCTCTTCTTTGACATAGTAACCGACTCCCACCACTAGAGGTCGCACCCACTAACTCAAAGGTGGTAAGTATTTATTTCAGAACATCACTACATTCCACCATACGAAGGTGACATTGAATATCCTTCTTCTACTGACATACTATGATCAAATCGGCTCCCCCTTGAAATTACGAAGGATGTACTTTTTGAAAAGATTCTCTAACTCTCTCCCACACAGACAGCCCCCCTGTGAGTTTGAGTTACTGGTGCTGCAGGCTGTTGCTGTGCCTAAGGAAATTGTTAAGCCATGGCGTTCATGGCCGCATTGACTGCTTGATCCACAATATTGGAAACCTTCGCTGCAGTCATAGTCCCCTGAGGTACTCGGGTTCCACATTCTCTGCCTCTTTATTTTCTCTAATTGGGTGACCTCTTTTTGGCGGCATATGAAACAAGAACGAACTGTATCAGCACACAATTGAAATAACTTATCAAACCAGAAGATCGTCAATATGCAATGAACATAATAGTCCTAATACTAGGGATCTATAATAAAAATGCTACAGAGGAACGTAGAAAACCCGCATAGATCCTAAGACAATAGAACCTGATGCTCTGATACCACTTGTGACACCCCCCTTAAAATAATAATAGGTGGTCAACCCTATACTAAGATAAAACAGGAATCTCAAGTGGATCATTCTCAACATCAACTGTTGAATCTAATTAAAACATAAATAACCACCCAATAATAAAATAAACGGATGCCAAAATCATAAAACATACAAGGAATTACAAACCAACACTTATAATGACTACAAAACATGATAATATATACACATGTACAATAAAGGATATAGCTGAATATGCTGTCGGGTCACACACAATACAACATCCAGTGATAAAAAACATAAAAGAGCTACATATAAACAACCCTTGGGTATACACACCCGATATACAAAATGGTTCCTTAATTAGATTTACAAAAAAAATAGGAAGCGGCTACAACAAAATCCTGTAACATTCTGCAACTGCTACAACTCTAAGGACTCTTGACATAATAGGCATCATTGGTGTCCTTGTGGTAGGACACCAATAATATATTAGCATATATGTATAGTAAGAGGAAATATATACACGGGTCAGGTCCCGAGGTTTGAAAATAAATTTAGCAAGTGAATTAAAATGCATAATTATTATGAATGCACAAATTTCATAAATAAAGTGGCGTCGCACTCTCTTGGGACTTAACCTTACCCCTCATCTATAGCGCGCACCTAAACGTAAGCATATGAACCTCAATTAAGCTACCCGATACAGTCTAGGGATAATTCATCTTAAATCTACACATAATGCACGTTCGCGTAACCCACTATATATAAAACATAACCATTTATCTTCTTCTTATATCGTCTCCTAAGTTTATGTCCCAAACTTGTACATTAATATATCTCAATTATTTTTATCGGTTTCTAATTATTAACTTTCACAAGTTATCAGCATAAGATATCACACGTCATCGTTAATGCTAGTAATATTCTCCTACTATTTCACATAAACCCAAGTACTAAGGACCAAACGTCTCCCCACACCTAACATTGCGCTAAGTTTCGTGCACGTGACGTCTCACGAAGCAAAATCCAAACAAGGAACCCCCCGATACACTACCACCTAACCTTATCGGTCGTGAGAATCCGTTAGGCCCTCATTCCATAGTACGTACCCCTTACTTCCCGTCTATCGGCATAAGAGTATACTCATCCACTCTCATGCTACAATGAACCAAAACATAATACACATCTTCATCACTTTCTCTAGTTATAATATTGAGATATCACACATTATCTATAAGGCTTGTATAATATTACTCGCATGTATTATGCATGATTTATTATTGTCTAGAAAGTACACATACATAACACACATAATATATGTATACTAACAGTCTCTACAATGCTATCATCTTCCAGGGAGTTTCTCACATATCATCCTGGTTTACCAGCGGTCGGACTCTCACACTGACTTAGTATAAACAAAATCACAAGCGTACAGGAAGCGGCCACAGTTCCTTACCTAAAGGCAAGATGAATCATACCCAAGACATATTTCCCCTTCCTCACACATGATAAAATACTGGACGCTATGACCTAGGGACTATACTCTCCCTACTCCTCAAGCTAGGCATATTCACCCACATCGCGCAACTTCCCATGATAGTACTAGAGGGGTATGCACCACATAATATATATCATACACACTAGATATATATGCGCATGCACATCATATATACAAACCATCACATAAGGTATATACATTCACACCATATATATATATTTACACATACCATCTCACGTCCGCATGTATAACAGTAAAAAATCCGGCTATATGTATATAACTCTCATTACACTAACCGATACATTCTCGCATACATTCCCAATTCATTTCATTATTCAATCCCTCATTTGAAACTTACTAATCCATCACACCTATTATATGAATAGTCACCCAATTTAACTACACTAAAGACACACGATATCCCTCTGTCACCCGTCTATATTCGGCATTAAGTGAATTCCTACTACTCGGAGAATTTACGAAAGGATTCGGTATGTTAAACTCCTAAATATATCTCCATAATAGCCTCGATGTTACCCCACCATCGCGTCATGTCATATACCCAACGTTTATCTCAGAAACATATTCATCGTATCATATTAGAGGGTTTCCAAGCCCTAAGCTCGATTTGAAAAGGAGTAACACTAGAATTAACAAACTGCAGTGAGCGAACTGGACCGAGGATCCCCCAAAAAGATCCAGTCCGGCTCCTTAAGAATGACAGAAAACGTTTTATGAGTGGAATGATCCTATGCCTCTAAAAAATGAACCATTCCGCTACTAAAATGAACCGATCCGATGGCCTCCTACCCGGACTGGTGCGGTGCTCTATAACTTTATTCTTACGCAATTTATACCCAAAACCTTACTTCTATAATTTGGAAGATTTACCCTACTTATCTACAACCCAAATTTACTTCACTCCTACAATATCCTAATATCAAAACCCATCCCATGTATTATCCCCACCATTTTCATCAACCAACCCACACATATATTTATATATCTTCAAATTCAAGAATTTATCAACAATTTCTAGGGTTTAAAAATTAAAGCTCAAAATCAACTAAATCACTAATAAATTTATGAAATAACTCACACACGCAATCATTTAGAAAGTTTAATCACTTTCCTCAAAGTTGTAGAGTCTGAATCTTCCTAAAGATCACGGATTTGGCCAAAAATCCCAAAGCTCCCGAGCTTTCTCCTTTCTTTTGTCTTCTTATTTTGCTCTCTCTTTCTCTCGGATTTTTTCAAATTGAGATTAGCCTAACTCTACCAAGACTAAATAACCCTTTTCTCCAAATAAAACTAACTCTAAATAATAATACACATTTAAAATGACTCATATACCCCAATTCGAGTCCAACAAGCCAAAAATACCTCGGAACCCAAATAAAACCCTCGGGTAACCATTTTGACTATCTCGCCCCATTCCAGATCATCCGTACACTCCAAATTGACATTCAAAGTTTTGATAATAAAATCCTGATCTAACTCTATATAACTCACACCAATGCCCCGATTGAGAAATAACCCAAACCCGTCGTTAATACTCACATATGGTGGAATAACACTAAATATTATCCTATTTACTTTACTTCCATAGTAAATATACTATTCACATACATATTAATTCTTCCTTAAAATTACCATTTTAATTCTCAATTAAATTAAATCACACTCATAAAGAAATTTAATATTAAAAATAGATGCTCGAAAGTGATGGGTATTACACGTTAATGCTTTATTGATTCCACCAAGTCCAATTTTGTCTGTAAACTTCACAAAGCTCTCTATGGTTTAAAACAATCTCCAAAATCTTGGTACATTACATTTTCTTCGTATATTATCTCGAAGGATTCAAGACTAGTCCTTGTGATAATTATCTTTTTGTATAGAAAACTTCCACCATAATCACCATTTTGCTGGTGTATGTTGATGATATTCTCTTAACTGGGAATGAACCAATACATATTCAGCCTTTAATCTCTCACATGCATATTTACAACTCCATGAAAGGACTTAGTAAAGTTGTAACACCCCGTATTTTTGGTGCACTAAATATTTAATTAATTCGGGAATTCTAAATTACTAGTGTGTCGTAATTTAAAATGAATTAATTATGGCAAAATATATATATTCAAATATTAATCGAGGAATAAATGGTTAATGTTTAGGGGGAATTATTTACTAAGAAAATAGTAATTAATTATTTAAGTCATTTCGAGTATTAATGACAGGGTATGCACTTATCTCAATCGGGAATCGGTATAGACTAAAGGGGTGGGGGATAAGTACTTTTATAAATTAATTCGGATGCCAATTCTGAGTGTACAGTTGAGTCTGAATGGGCCGAGATAGTCGGAAAAGTGTACCCGGGGGTAGTAAACGGGTCACGTGGCGTTTTTAGACATAGTTGGGCCCACACGGGGGCATTTGGGTCACTTGGGCTTGGCCCATTAGGCAAAAAATGGGATTTAGGTTAATTATTAAATTAGAAGAAATAAGGAAACGGCTGAAGGGAGTTTAGAAAAATGCTAAGTGTATTAAGGAACCCTAATAGCAGTTAAAGGCAGTTTTGGGATCACTAGAGAGCAAACAAAGATCATCTTCAACCTTGGAATTCATCTCCAAATCAGACACTACGAAACCTAAGGCAAGTGGATAACTTGAAATAGTATTGAATCTGTTTTTCAATTCATATTCATGTGATGTGACTAATTAAAATTCGTTCTGGGTATTCATGGCGTAAACATGAGGTTGTGGAAAATAATAATCTGATTTACGAATTTGAATGAGGATTCATGTAAAATCTGATGTTATAAATTGATACATATCTGGTAGGATGATATTTGGATAATTAGAAATGAATTTGGTGAAGGAAATTTGGGGTGTAAATGGGTTAAGGGTTAAAGATGAATTTTTCCCCAAATTTAGAAATTGTAGTTAATGGACGAATTAATAATGTTGGTGGACATTCTGGAGGTTCCTAAGAAGTTTTCTAACATGTATTGAGGTTAAGAGGGCTTGAGGTTACTGGTAGAAGAAACTAGGGTTTGAGAAATTTTGTCCATGGCTGATTCTGTCTTCGCGAAGAAGACGAAGACCTGCTCGATCGATCGATCGAAGGTTTGGGGTCGATCGATCGAAGGTCGGCAGAATTTGGCAGATTCGCCCAGTTATGTATATATGAGGGAATTTATATAATAAACTTTATGTAATTAATTATTGAGAAATTAACACATGAGTTAAATCTAATTAATCGTGAGTAAAGTTAATTATAATTTGAGGGAGTTTTTGGGTGACACGTCATGATTATAAATTCGGGAGTCGGGAATTTAGACTCGGGTGAGGTTATTTCGGGCTACGAGAGTAAGTCCAAATTTATGGTGGGGGCGACACCAAAGGTGATTAAATTAATTAAAGTGCAAATTAATTAATAATTAGGGTTGGACCATAAACTCTTAATAAATTAAATAGGCTGGTATTACGGATTTAGTACATGGTGTAGCAGGGACATTTTATATATATATATATATATATATATATATATATATATATATATATATATATATATATATATACACGGTGTGTGATAGTATATATATATAGTGTGTGCATTAATATAAGAGATTGAATATTATTATTATATACTCTAGTGCTATAGGGGGAGGTTGCGCGTAGTGGATGAATCCCCTAGCTTGAGGAGTAGGGCGAGTATATTCCCAGGTCATAACGTCTGTTATATGGGGTGAGGGGCATCTCACTTTCAGGGAAGGAATATGACCACCTCCAATCGTATGTGTAACCAAATTAGTGAGCGATTTTGATTTGGGTAACTAGGTTATGTGAATATACCTAGTGGGATAGCACTTTAGAGAAACTATATTATGTGAGTATTTTTACTCGGTGGCATATTAGTATTAAATGTTGATTCAAGTATGGTTGTGAATACTGCAATATGATAAAATATATAATTAGGTAAATAATTATATATGGGATACTTAATACATAGTGTGAAATGTATTATGTGCATAACAGGTGTGAGTGTTATATGAAATTAAAAAGGGTAATGATTTAATTAAGTTGACGTTTATAATAACTTAAAAATCATGATTTAAGGCATACTCGGTTAGAGTAGGTTAATTGTAAGGGTAAACATAAGTATTGGGTCAGGATCGTAGGACCTAGGTAAATTAAATGGAAGCGTTAGTAGTGCACATTAGAGGAGGGGTAAGGAAGTCCTCAAGAGAGTGCGGCACTAACTAAAATATAAAGAGCATGCATATTTATTTATTACTGTAAGTTAATCATTTGTTAAATGTTTTCAAATATTTTTGGGTAGTAACCCTTGCTATAAATTTTTTTAAAAGCCTTTTAGGTGTCCAGCCACAGGGACGCCAGGCTTGACTCTATTCCAGGTATCCGTTGCTGCAGCACATGTGGATGTTATGGAGTTTTTGATAGACGCCTCCTTCTTTCATTCGTGTAGAGACTCTCTAGTAGTTATTCGAGCATGTCGCTCACAATTCATTTATTAGTATTTGACTTGTTGATATTGTCTTCTTGTCTTTACTTGTATTGGATATCTGGACTGATGGTTTATTCGGTTAGGTATTTTATTTGTGGATGGTTATTTCAGTTAACTGTGATTGTGTACTATTGTATGTTCCGCATGAGTTTCATTTAATTAATTAAAAGATAAAAATTGGCACCAGTCTTATTTTCTCACTTAGGTGGTTAGTAATTAAAAAGACGACAGTGATGTTAAGAATGGACCAACTAAGAAACCTATTCTAACTTGATTTAGGACTGATCACTCGGGATTAATTAGGCGGGGCGTCACAAATGCCCCACATTTCTGGGCATTTAAATGACTCTAACATCTCATGGTCTCTCTCTATCTCAAGACAAATATGCTTTAGAGATTCTTGATAGGGAAGACATGTCAAACTCCTTATCTTATCTCCATGCTAAACCTACTTTCTCAATTCAACATCCACTTACCTTTTCTCAACCACATCTCTATAGAAGAATATTTGGATAACTCCAATATATTACAATCATTAGACATAATTTAGCATTCTTTGTCCATTAGTCCTATCAACATATGCAAGCACCCACTATCGGTGATTTTTATAACATCAAAAGATACTGAGCTACCTGAAATATTCTATCACACATGGACTCACATTTACTCCTAGTATATTTGATCTCACAACCAATTCAGACTCAAATTGGGCTGGAGATGCCCTGAACAGAAGATCCACTACTAGTTATTACGTGTTTAATAGTTCAAATTAAATTTTTTAGTCTAAAAAAATGTAAGCCACTATAACCAAGTCATCCACTAAGGATGAATATGGATCAAATGCTAAAGTTGTAGTTGAGTTCTCTTGGCTACACATTCTTCTTCATGATTTGCACATTCCAATTCCTTCTCCACCTACTTTGTGGTGTGATAATAACTCAACTATTGCACTGGCCTATAATCCTATGTTTCATGCTAGGACTAATAACATTAAAGTAGACTATCACTTTGTAAGGGAAGAAGTTAATGATAAAATTGTTGTCATTAATCATGTCTCCACAAACAAACAACTTGCAAACAACTTCATAAAACCTTTATCCACTGATCGCATTCATTTTTTAACATATAAGCTAACAGTGACCTACTTCCCCCGCCAGCCCAGAGAAATAAAATAACATAACAAAGGTTGAGACTGTAGTAGTTGTGACAACCATTAGTTGGTTAAAAGTTAGTTAAATTTCTATCAGTTAGTTAGTAGTTACTTAATTGTACATTAGAAACGTGTTTATATATATATCGAGAGGAAGGTGATCAAAACTTTGTAATATAAATATTTATCATTGTATAATCTGTTCAATTGAAGAAATGATCTTCTTCAAACAATCCACACATACTAATTGTAAGGTGAATATGTATAAAAAAAGATATAATCACACATCAACCTATTATTGAAAAAGTTATCTCATTTCATTATTTTTGTAATGTTGTGTGTAATTTAATATAGTTAAGATCAATCAAATCATTTTTTTAGTATATGTTTTGATTTAGTAGGTTCAAGGGTATAATAAAATGGAGTATGACATATTAAGGGGAAAACACTTATGGGAAGATGGAAGAATCGTTATTCTCCAAAGTTTGGAGGCGGTCGTAATTTGTTACCAAACCATCTGTATTTGTTTTTATTAGATGTATGAACTCTTATATTAATAGGCAAGATAGTGTTTTTGTTTTATATTGGTTAGAAAATATAAATTATTGAAGATACGTGAATGTAATCCAATGATACATAGAGATAAATGCCATAATGTATTTTGTATGGAGTTCCACGAGAATAAATGTTATTATCGTGCGAGATTAACATACTAACAACTTATAGTGTAGTATTATGAATAAAATTTGCGTAATCCACAATAGGGTAGGTGAGATATAGTGAGAATATACTTGGGGAAATAAAGAGGTTGGGTTGCAAAGTAAGCTTGAGATATCTTTAGATCTATTTGGTGGCAGTCCAATGCTTAGTTGTTGTAGAAAACTTCATAAGCACAGAAAATAAAGAAAGCTTAATGGTTGGCTGATTTAAATGGATATCAAGTATTTAACCGCAATTTTAGAGTATATGTCCTCCCTTGAAGATGTCACTATTCTAGAGATAATAAATTTCATCACCGCTCGATGTGCGAGGACTTTATAAATCTTACAATAGTGCATGTATTCTATATTTCCCTAATACATTTAAATATTCATAGTTGTGAATTTCAATATGTATGATAATGGCACAATGTAACATATATAATCACAAATATGTGCAATGATGTTATAACAAAGTCATGATTTACATTAAAATGAGTGTAAAATCCGAATCTAATTAACATTTCATACTTCTTTCTATTTTATTAATGTAGTAAGTTTGCAACCAATATCCACAATAACATCTCCCTCCCCTACATTATTAGAGTATTTCATAGTGATACATAATATCTCCTCTTCTTACTCAACTATTATGTTTAATTTTTCAACCCAAAGTACAAAACCAAGACATCAATTGAACAACTATTATTTAGAAATAACAACTTATCGTATTTTTGTGGGTTTTTAATTGGTTAGCAATTTGAGTGATTATGTTTTCATGCAATATTTAACCATTCTAGTGATCATGGTTCATTGCAATATTAACTTTAAGTTTAAAATAAAATTCAAACAAATTAACTAAATTCAACTGTCAATATTTTTTTAGAATGTATTGGCAATGAAGAAGAAACAAAATAAAAATAAATCAATGTATACTTTCCATGAAAAAATAATTTAATGCCAATAAAACTCACCATATGATCAGATTAATTTTTATGTATATTTTGAAGAAAGCTAGATAACTAATCATTGTGGGCACAAAATATAGCTACTCACATAGTTTGTTACATGGAGGGGGACTCATACCATAAGAGGTACTCAAATATCCAAAACCCAACACATTCAATACACAAAACATTTGAGGAAAAAAATTGTACCTTAACATCTTAAATTCTGACCATGAATATTCAAAAAATATTTAACAATAAAAAGTAAATATCGACACTAGGTACATAGAGGAGAAAATAAGGCCCATAATGAACAATTCGACACTACAAGAAAAATGATCTTTAGTGGCATTTTATTTAACAACTAATCAACAAAAATTCGCCCTCAAAGCATTTAGTGGAAATATTTTTTTCTCCACAGGATATATATATAAGATATAGAGAGAGGGAGAAAACCTGTTGATCTCAGCAAGACAAAAGAGAAAAATCATCGATCTCTAGTGTTTTCTTGTAGTAGGAATGGCGGGTGGGGTAATTTCATTAAAAAATGCATTGTTTATCCTCTTTTTTATGATGTATCAATTGGTGAAAAATTTAGTTTGTTATTCAATTTGATCTAGATAATATCTTTTAGAAAAATTCTCAATTCGCCACCAAATGAGAAGTTTTAGTAGCAATATTATTAATTCATCACTTATTATTGCGCAACTTACCGCCGTCCATGCTTTTTTCTACGCATGGCAATTTTTAGCAACTTTTTTATTCTTTATCACTAATAAAACCTTTAGAATTAACTTTGAGTGGTAATCCAAAATTCTCCACCAATCGTAATATTTCATGGAGAAAATCATTCGCCAGCCAAAAAAATGGCCACAAATTGGCACTTTTCTTATTGTCTACCCCCGTAGAAAACCATTATAATCTTTCTAAGGTAGAAAAAGACCTAGATAATAGACAAATAAATCTATAAAAGTCGAAGAGGTAATTTATAGAAAATATAATTTCATTTATATATGTGTCTACTGCCAAAGGAACCCGAGGTTCGCTGTCGACTTCTTCAGAACACCCATCACAACCAAAATTGTATTAAAATGGTTTCTAAGAAGCATACGTATGTTTTTCAACTACACCAACGACAGGAAACCATCAATATATTTATCTGGATCCCAATATGAGATTAAGGACAATGTCCATATGTAAATTTTTTTCCATCAAAATTAATGACAAAAAAATTCACCTTGGATAGTAACAAAACATATATAAACCAAAGTAGGGGTGATATAATGAATAAACGATTAAATGAAAAGAGAGTTAAAACACTGACAATAGTAGATTACAAAAATAAATGCATAACTAAGGCAGGGAAAAAACAATCAAACACTCATTTTGATACTTTTTGTTATCAAAATCTATAATAAAGAAATTTTGCTTGGATCACCCAGACGATTGAAGTAAGATTCTGAAAATAATTGATGATGACATAAATCTGGTGAGAGAATAGAATGCCATTACCAAAACACAACCTCTTTGTACCGAAGGAAATTGAAGAAAAATAAAAAGGGCATGGATAAAAATATGGAGAAAGTGAAGGGACATGAACATTAACAGGTGATTTTGTAAATTTTTTATATTTTAATACATTCATATTTACCTCGTTTTGAGTTGAGTACCTTTCGTTAATTTTTTTTGACATTAGTATATTTCTCATGGCTAAATATCACCTAATATCACTTTTTTGAGATGAAATGTTGACATTTAGCGATTAAAAATGTACTCAAGTCAATAAAAATTAACAAAATACCTTTTGTTAATTAAGAGAGTAGACACCTTATTAATCACCCACACACTCTTCTATAGGATAAAAATAGAGTCCCTTCAATCCTGGAAATCCAGCCTTCCTTCAAATGTAAATCGGAGAATGAATGCGCTCTCCAGGAGACTTTTATACTTTTGTTAACTCTAGAACCCGAGAATTACTAAACACATGTGCCTATAGATGGGAAGCCTCACTTAAGTATAGGAAGATAGGTTTTTATTTTAATCCACACATTTGAATCCCCGTGCCAATAGGCAAGCCTGGGACCATATCGACCGACTGGTCCCTAGGGAAGAATAGTTATTTTCCTTTTTAGGGTTTTTATATATAAGGAAACCATTACCCCATTTTCATAGGACCTCAATTTCAGTGTGACTACCATTCTAAATTTAGCATATGTCATTTCCCAATATTCTCTCATACATTTCCTTACATAACCTTGCCCCATATTTAATCAATAGTCTACCCCCATCACCCACACACTATAAATTAACAAAAAAAGATCTTAAATAAAATTCTAAAAGTGCGTGAAGGTACAAATGATTCCAATATTTTACTATTCTCATAAGTGCCATATTGAATATTTTAGTGTTCTTATTCCATTCATAGCTTGTTTTATTGCATTTATAGATCTAATCCTACCTTTTTATTATCATATTTATTCTCAAGTCTATTTTGGTAACCCAAAAAACCCCAAAAGGGGCTTTAAGTCATAATTCCCAACATAGAGTGCTCTCACACCTTTCTACACTTTCACTATATTTCGCATACTTTTCATAAATCACAAGGGATGCCCAAAATTCGAATTATGGGCTAGACTCCAACCTTATTCATTATGCGAACTATGTGGACTTTGATGCCTTTTTTTGAATATGTAGGCATTCAAAAGCTATTTTTGGATTCAAGTCCGTTTTTTATTTCCACACATTATCGTCTCACTCATGTAATTAGTCTTCTTACATTCATTACCTTTTTAGCAGTCCCATATATGCGTACTTAATTTCTTGTAGTGAGGTTACGATTTCGGTGTGTCACTCACATTTATAGTTATTTTATATATTTCTTTTAGCATATTAATCATATTTCATTAGTTTATTATTTTTCCAGCTATCCCGTTTATCATACTTACTCTTTCCATAGTAAGATTATGCCTTTGGGAGACAGTTTGCATTTTATCTCCATAATAGGATTCACACCCATCCTTCTCATGATGCGGATATGATGACTCTACTCCTCAAACATTACACACACACACACACACACACACACACACACACACACACACACACACACACACACTTGCACATACATTTATATACTCACTTTGTACACTACTCACACATCACACATTTACCACATATACACATGTCCATGCCTCTTGGAGAAGGATAACATTATAAAGGGCTTATGAGAGACCACAACGGCGAAGTGGGTTCCTAACACCTTCCCATACTGTAACAATTTCTCCGAGCTCATATCTCATTTGGTTTCACATGAACTAGTGGTGTTTTATCTATCTCATATGATGTGTAACAATCTTTTACTTTTTTTTAGTGAAAGAGACTAGAAACTTCGATCTCTTCACATTCACATACCTTATATCACTGACAACGGACACTTATGTAGTTCTACATATGTTTATATATTTTTCCCTGTTCCCTTTACCTATTTCATCTTGTCTTGTATATGATCACATTTTCCATATGCCATTCTCATATTATGTCACATGTCCATATTTCTCTCCATCTAATCAAGATACTTTTCTCTTTATCACATGTATATCCGACTCTTTCCATCACATGCTTCATTTCACTTGTTCATCTTTCCATGCTTCACTTCACTTGTATGTATTCACATGCTCCACTTCACTTGTATATTCACACATTCTACCCCACTTGTATGTTAGATGTTTATCACATGACACTTTTATATAATTATCCTTTTAATTCATGCTTATTAGTTATACATGTCTCTATTAGAATCCATAATACTTTTCATAAAGATACTAATAAGATTCATTGATGTTCACACTATATTACACGAGCATTGAGTTTTGACCATATATTTATCCCACGCTGGGAGTCACTTTGTGATGGGATATCGGTCCTACAGGGCATGGATAAACTAATGAGAATTAATGATTCTTCTTGCAATTTTTTTGTTTTAATCATGTTTCTAATCTAAATATATTGCTCGGATTATGTGAAGTTTACCAATGTTTTATTAATGCATGTTTAATTAGTTTGATTCATATAAATTCCCTACACATGTCTTAAATGTTATAAAAAATTGTAATTCACTAAAATATTTACAAGTGTGATATTTCAGCCTACTAAATCAATTCTTTCTATTCATATTCTTCGATCATATGTTCTTAATTTTAGATAAGTTATCCTTATATTGTATTTTTTGATAGTCCATTCTTAAGTATGGCTTGTAATGCTTAAAATTTATATTTTCAATGGAATATGGATTTTTGCCATCTAATAGAGATACGATTATTTTCAAATTAAACTTTATTATTTTGTCTTTCGAAAATTAAGTGGAGGATTCTGAGGAATTTTAAGTTGTAAAAGGGAATTATGAATTAAACGAGTTTATCGTAATATATTATATGGGGTAAATGAATGTGACATCCTAGTAATCTCTTACATATTATTACAAACTTTGCGTTTTAGCTCGTTATTAGTGTTAGTTCCTTTATCAGTATATGTTGTTTTGAACTTAATATTTGTCTAATTGGAAAAATTAATATTTTAAATTTGACAAATCCTCATGGGTTCGACCCATACTTGCATTATCTATAATATAATAGCCTGTGCAGTTTTGATAATTACAAATTTCACAACAGATTACGTTGCTTGTGAATTTATGGCTCAATATAAGTACAAGGACGAACTAAAAGTAACTCTCCGTGATCTTTAATTTCTCAAATACAACACGAAAGAATTTGTAAATAGCTTCATAGTGAAATGGGGAGATAAAGATGAAACTATGACCAATTATCCGTAGGAGGAAGAATATGTCAATATTATAAAGAAGGACTTATTTTCGAACATAAAGAACATCATGGGTAGTTAATACTATATCCATTTCAGAGATCTCCGGGAAGCCAAGGTAGAGATTGAAGTGAACATCACCAGTAAAATTGTGAAAGTGGAATCGAAGATGATGAGGTCAACAAGTTACTTCACTGCCCAAAAGTATGAACATCCAGTTGCTTCCATCAACAACAAAACCTCCAATCTATCCACTTCATGGGAACCAGAATCTTATCCTACTACTGTTAGAAGAGATTACAATGATATTCATGCTCCCCTCTCCTAAATTTATTAAGCCATTATCTCTCGTAATCTTATAAATCCATTAGACCATCATATACCACTTGATCCACTTCCCCAATATTAAAAGCAGGGTTCTCACTTTGATTTCCATAAGACTACTGATAACAATACTAATCAACGCCATCACCTAATTTTTTTATGCAAGGACTCCTTAACAAGGGAATCACCGCCACTCCTGCTGATTTAAATCGAAACACCACCCAAAATCCTTTACCTAGACACTAAACTAGTTTGAATAACATATTGATTGATGAAGATTCAGGCTTGGATCACTAGACCAAAATCAGGACTATAATAAACCATACTTCACCCATTTCCTCAAAAAAATCCCTAACTACCCTACAAACATGCCCAACTTTATCCTAAAATTGCCTATGATCGGGTCTTTGCCTTGTTGATGAGAGCTTGTATAACTGTTTACACTAATTTAAATACACAGAGCATCAACTTACCATCTGTTCTAAAGTAAGTGAAAGAATTTGGAATGTAATTTCCTCTAAGCCTAAGTCTTGAGGAATAATAATGCATAAATATAAGGAACCTATATATGGAAGCCTGTAAACGAACCCTTAGTACAATGATAGGTTCGTGCCATCAAAAGAATTTAATCTAGACAACATAATCCAGGTTATGATAGAAGAAAGAATCAAGAAAGGGAGGATTTATAAAACTTCCTACCTCTTTGCTACCATAAAACTCAGGGGATACTAGCTCCCATATCATAACCACTTCTCTTTAGCGTGGGGAGTCTTCTACTTTGAATAAATTTCTCAGGGAATAATGAAATAAATGCCACAAAATGGGGATATAACTTCGACAACTCTGATGAATTAGGCAATGAGCCAAATAGTGAAGCTGCAAATACCCTTATTTTCTTTTGTGGAATGATCTTTCGAATAACTCTTTCTTGAAATCGATGAAGTCTCTCAAGACCCCGAGGTAAACGGGGAGATGAGTTCCATCTTATTTCATTCATTAGTTAATAAGATGACCCATTCAGGCCAGTACTAGCAAGATCCAACTCCTGCTACAAATAATGTACCCATCGAGAAAGGGAAACAAGTTGCTAAAGAATTATCAATGCTAGAAATGACAGTGATGGAAATAAGTTCCTTGAAATTTTGAAGAAAACATAGGAAAATATCATAATATGTAGGTTATTCATGTCCTCACAACTCCGCATAAACACTTTCATCAAATTTCTCGTGCAAGCTCATGTTCCTTACCATCCACATAGTCAATACTTTGATCGCTAAGAGGCTAATTTCATTTGATGATGAAGATATCCTTACTTAACCCGATCCTTGTCCAGTTTCGATGACCCTACCGACTAAACCCCGGCCTATTTTACCCCCTGCATAGCTGACCCTGGCCTGTTTTACCCCGCTTAGCATAACTCGATTCAACCCAACCACCCAATACGAAACCCACAAGATACATAACCAACCTACCCAAACTCTATCCCTTATACTCATTTGGTAAACCCTAACCTCACTTGTCCCTCACAAAAGCCACACACCCATTACTATTTTATTTTTGAAAAAATCTGCTTTAAACCCAACTTAAATCCAACTTATACCATGTAAGCCCATTTTACCTATATCTCAACCCTAGCCTCTTTTCTTGACATAGATAAAAGGATGTTTTTAGATTAGAGAGGGATAATAGAGATTTTCCACTATAAAGAGAGAAACATAATTTTTGAGTGGTTTAGATTAGTTTTTAGTGTAAATCTAGTTAATTATAATAAATATCCATTGCAAAAGTTTTTTAAAAATCATACTACTCTTCACTTCATTCCTTTACATATAAAAAGGGTTTGATTGATACCCTTAACTTGTCACCATACATGTTTTAGTGTATTTTATAGGTCCAAAGGGATTTTTGATTGTTGAGTTTTTGCAACAACGACATATAGACAAAAGGCTAGTTATCACTTAGAGTCGCTATCATCTTTTTAAGCATTGGAACATTGCTCAATTTTGGCGATAACTTTTTCACCAATTATTGTTTATAGATTTTCTAGTGAAGGAGAATTTTGAAGACTTTTACATTTGTTTAATTTGAATATATTTTCTATTTTTTCCTTAGAATCATTGTATTAGGTTATTGAGGGCTTGTACAATTATTTGTGGTCATTTAAATTCTAATTATTTGTAATAATTAATAAATAAATGAATAAATAAATAAATAGAAAAAAGGGAAACAAGACAAAATAGAGAGAGCATCATTGGAGGGGATAATAAGCCTCTCTATTTTGGGTTCCTAAGACTCTTGGGACGATTGATGTTTGGCAAATATCCGTTCGATTAACTTAACTTAGTATATGAGTGATTCATATATATGATAAGGGAGGTTTGAGTGAATATAAAGTGTTTTTAGCCTTTAAAAGTGAAAAATTAAAGTGTAGAAGGTTTGCAAAAGGCAGAGTTAAAAGGTCTTGAGAAATACCTAATAAGAGAGGGTTTTTATAAGAAAATAAAAAATTCAAGGCCGTGGCATGTCGTTCGAATGACATCAATATGTCGTCTGAAGATGGATCGAACGACCTAAGAAATGACTAAATAAAAACCAAAATAGTACGGGTTCGTTTGATCCAAATTTGATCAGGGGCATCAAAAAACCCTTTGAATGACATGTGTATGTTGTTTGAACGAGAATGCCATGTCATTTGAACGGCCGTTGAAGGAAATTAATTTTATTTAAATGCCAAACTTATTTTTGATAAAATAAAATCAGTTGTTAAATCGAATAAAATATCTTCTGAATATAAATGCGAATATTAAGAACTCCAAATAAAATAATACCATTAATGTAGTGGAGTAGTGGAGATCGATTGAAGTTGAACCGTGCATGTTGAAGATGATGGTTGCGTGATAATGAGCACGCTGCCAATGATTCTAATAGTGGACATCATGGATGATCGTGTGTAGTCGGATAGTGGACGTCATGGATAATCGTGTGTAGATATGCCAATGTGTCAGTATACGCCATATCATATGTGATCTAGGAAAACTCTGACATTTTCTAGATTCTAGCATACAATTATGTCCTTACAAAATTCAGGTTCCCATTCATTATAGAGGACATTCCAATACAGGGGATGAAGGCTAGGCCGCAGTCACTAACATTAGTATCATTTCCCTCCTGGATACCCACCACGACAGTAGAGACATCTGCCTTAGAGAATTTTTAGTCATCCCCCTGATTATATGGTTGAAGTGTAGATAGTTATTCATAGTACGAATCAACAAGGATCCCTCAAAGCCTTCCCTGCCATGGAGCATAAGGGTAACTCTAGTCTCGAGTATACCCCTAACAATAAAGTTCTGGCCCTTGGCCCCAAGCACCCCTATTAATGGTGGATGGGTCATTTTTGTCTCCATAGAGAAGAATTTTCCTATCATGAACTCCCCGAACCATGGTTGGATGAGTCAAAGAATCCTTATAACCAGTGATGGAGATTCTCTACGAGGGAGGACTATATGTGGATTATCAAAAGATCTGTAAGGTTATCCGAAATGAACTCAACATATCATGGGTTACCAAGGAAGTTAAGAAGGTCCTTGAACCAGAACCTAAATAGGGATGAACCGTTCTATTTCCTAATGAATTTATCCTAGTAGATATGTTAGGGTCCTTTGACCTAAGGCTTGTAGAATGCTTCCATGACAGGTACATCACCCCCGCTACCCGTAATATCACTGTAGAGAAGGAACGGTTGGTTAACATCCATGAACTCAATCTTTTCCTCTGTGTGCTAAGTTCGACATCCCCACCATTTTAGGCACCACATTTAATCGAACATTAGTACATGATCCACCATCCCTCATCGGACTATCAGTGTAACAAAGAAAGCCACCAAATCTTATTACAAGCCCTTTCCTAGACACTCCCCTACACTGACCCCGTGATAGTCCCAACATATAATCGAGTTGTAAACTCTGAGGGGGAAATGATTCAACTCAAGGAATAATGCCTGCCTTAGTTTGCAGTCTGTACGAAGGCCTTCGAGCCCTTGAAGACCACTCTAAAGGTCCCCTGATGAAATTCATCCCACCTCATCACTAACACTATGGGAACTGCAGTACTTAAAAACTATCCTTCTATAAAATGCATCCCGGCATGTGTCTCTGGATTCCATTTGAGTCTATTAAGAGAAGGGTCCCCTTTATCCTCTCTCATAATGTATCACTCTATAAAGAAGGATATTTTTTATATTATCAAAGTTTTTCTTCCTCCCTTTGATGGAATAATAAATAATCATTTCAGTATTTTTCTATGTGTGTTATATGTGATGATTATAAATCAATAATGGATTAGAACTCAAACCTAATAATGATAACTCTACAAACATAGAATACTTAAAACACTTGAAAAAACTTGACCAAAGCCAAAATAGATGTATGTCTCCTAAGGAGGATGACATAATAATCATAATTTTGTCCACTCCCCAAAGCACTAAATAGCTACAAATATGGTCTTACCTGTACTATAGCTAATAAAAGGAGCTCATAGATTTTCTCGCTAGCTTCGTATATGTAATCACTTGGTCTTACATCGATATGCTTGACATCAACCTGACTATCGTCATAGATGAGGTACCTACTCTCCCTAATGAAAAACTTATAAAGCAAAGATTTCGTAAGCTATACCCCAGTGGTTTCTAAAAGTAAAGAAATAAGTAGGGAAATAGATCAATGTTTGTTTCATTTTAGTAGTCAAATATCCCACTTGGTCATCCAAAAATGTACTGATACCTAAGACCAATGACAATGTGGGTATGTGTGTAGATTATAGGGATCTCAATCGGGCTTGTCCAAAGGATAATTTCCCACTACCTCAGATGATCCAGTAACACCTTCGAATCCTTTATCGATGGATTCATGAGATATAACTAGATAAAAATTTACCCTAATCACCAAGAGAAAATTGGGTTCATTACCCCCTTGGGAGACATAGTTTTATACAGTGATGCCCTTCGATATCAAGAATGCATGTGAAACTTACCAAAGAGAGTGCACAACCACCATGCATGAATTTTTACACAAGGGGAGATCTACATAGATGATATAATCATCAAATCTAAGAACTTATAAGGACTCATCCTGAAAATCCAAAAATTCTTCTAAAGGTTATGCCTCTTCAAAATGAGGCTAAATCTATTGAAATTTGTCCTTGGAGTCACTAAAGGGAAAGTCCTCCACTTTATTGTCAGCAAGGATATAATTGAGGTAGACCCCTCTAAGGTTAAAGACATGTGGGAAATTCCATAACTTAAAATAGGGAATGAACAAGAGACTTTATAGGCCAAATATAGTTCATAAGCCAGTTCATTAACTAGCTTACCACAATTTGTGAACCCATTTTCCAAATACTTAAGAAGGACTGACCCATATAATGGGATTCTCAATGCCAAGAAGCATACAAGAGTACCTCACTTACCAATAATTTTCAGTACTTACCCAATTAAGATGGCCTCTCTTGCTCTACATGGCCATAATCTACATGTTTGTTAGATCCATGTTGGCCCAATACGTAGAGAGTTATCGAAAGACATATTCCATCTACTTTGTCTACAAAATCCAATTCAATGATCTTAAATAAACCACCTTAGAAAAGGGTTGTGTGCCTCTCATATGGATCACTCGCACACTCCTCCATTACATGATGTACTTTAGCATATGACTTATTTCCAGGATGGATCCCCTGAAATACCTCTTTTAGAAACCGACTCTCTCTAGCCTAGTGGCCAAATGGATATTGTTTCTATTTGAGTTCGAGATCATGTATGTCACACATAAAGGAACTAAGGGATAAGACACCTCTTACCTTCTCGTAGGACAACCCCTAATAGATGAAGAAAACAAAAATGAGGCAAAATTTTGTGATAAGGATCTCTTCACCCTAAAAGATTGAGAAAATTGGGAACTCTATTTCGATGGATCCTCCAACAAAAGGGGATTCGATATTGGAATGCTCCATATCTCTCCAGACTCACGGCGGCTCCCCACTACTATTAAACTCACCAACAAATGCACCGACAATATGGACGAGTATGAGGCTTGCATCACGGGGCTCGAAATCTCCTTGAAAATGCGAATCATAAACCTAAAAGCCTATTGAGACTCTAGTCGAGGCATAAATCAAATATTAGGCAAATATAAAATACCGGACGACAACTTGAAACTATACCATGCCTACTTCGAAGAGTTAGCTTCATGATTCAAACATCTCAAATTTGACTTCCTCTTACCGAAAAAAAAAAATTTAGTAAATTCACTTTCCACCCTAGCCTCTATGATAGACATACGGGAAGGTACCACAGAAATCAAACTCATCGTTACTAGTTGAGGAGTCTCTTCTGACTGCTATGAGGTTGGCGCTATCGTGCAAACGGGAGTGGGACCCATGGTGTAGTACTATAATATATGGAAGTAAGAACCACTACCTACTTAATGTTTCTCCAAGTTATTACTTCACCATAAGACGTCTGGAAACATAATTCATTATTTATAGAGGCTAACTTTACAAAATAAGGTTCTATGGAGTACCCTTATGGTGCATCACCAAATACGGGACCCTCGAAATCATGGATAAAATCCATGTGGAGAATGTGGCCCAAATATGAATGGGAACACCCTCTCTAAAAAATCCTCAGACAGACATACTACTGAACTACCATGTAGAGTGATTCCATGAACTACATTAAGAGGTGCCTCAAATGTCAATTGTACACCCCATGACAACATCTATCTCCCTAATAACTCTATTCTAAGAACTCACCATGGCCTTTCTCCACCTGCGGGATAAAAATCATAAGGAAGGTAACTCTTAAGGCCTCCATCGAGAAATAATTTATCTTAGACGCCATTGACTATTTCACCAAATAGATTGAGGCTAAATCTTATATGATGTTAAATACCGAGAAAGTGGCCAAATTTGTACGTCAAAACATCATCTTTGTTTCCCCTTCCATTGACCCTATTGGCTCTAATTACTTTGGCCCTATTGGACACTTGCATGATTCCCCTAGCCCTGCTGGACTTGTGAGGTGTGTTGCTGGCCCTGCCTCAAATTATCATTATCCATCCTAAATATCTTAGCAGAGTCCTAGCTAGGAATCCTATTCATTCTGCCTTTGTTACTGTGATGGACCCCACTGGCACCACTACCCACAGTCTTTCCCTACTGGCTAGCATCTTCGGCTCTATTCACTTCTCTTTGGTGGAGGCGATGATCTTGATAGTGGATCAAGGTGGCATTTATGACCTCAGTATATGTACGTAATGCTGGGTTCCCTAGTAAATGCTAAAGAATCCTCTAAATGAGTGCATCAGTAAACTTAAGGACCCTCTTCTCCACTATGTTCACCTTGTCTGGCACAAATTCTTTAGGAGCATAAACTCTTCCTCATGTTCGACCATAGTTTGGACCTCATGTGAAATGTTAAGGAACTTTATCCTCATCTTCATCTGAATTGCTACAAAAAGTATTTACAATCTAACCACACCCAGAATCCCTGAATAGTCATACTGTCTCTCTCCTCTACCGTGGTGATCGACTCCCACCACTAAAGTGCTACTTCAAGTAGCTTACAAGTAGTCAGTATCTTATTTTGAGTGCCGCTGCACTCAACCATGCATAAGTGCCTTTGGATATCTTTTTTCCATTGGCTAGCAGTATCCACATCCGTATTTCCCTAGAACTCTGTCAGATGGACCTTCTGGAAAGCCTCTTTGACTCTCTCCCAAACAGATGGCTATGGGTGAACCTGAATAGCTAGTGCCACTGGTTGTTGTGGTTGTGTTTAGGGAAATGCAATTCTAAGGCAATCATTGCGACATTAATCGCTTGTGCAATAATGGTGGCAACCTCTACTGCGATCACCGTCCCCTGAATGGCCTGCGATTCTGGATGATCCTCCTCTACTATGGCTCTCTTAGAAGAACGAGCTAGTCGTCCTCTTCTATTATTTGGCATCTCAAACCAAATCAAAATTGTGTGAGATTCACTTTAATCATAAATAATAGCAGGAGAACATAAATGTGCAATAAGAAATAACTTTCCTAGATATAAGGCTTTGCATCAAAGGAAATGCAATGCTAATAATGTATCAAGTTCGCACAGATCCTAAGAAAACTAGAACCTAGCTGTAATACTAATTATGAAAACCTCCCTATTTTAATATCGGGTGGCCAATCCTCTACTAAAATATAATAGGAATCTCAGTATGGATCATCCTCAACATCATTGTCGTAATAATAATATAACATAAAGAATACGAGTAATCCATACAACCAAAATAACTAAACTAACCATCATGCATAAATAAATAATAAGGGTGAACCGAATAAACCATTAGTCACCATATAACATCCACAATGTAAACTGAATAACAATTGAATACAAAAGTACAAGTCTGACAAAATATAAAAGTTTGTAGTAAGATAAATACCATCATCTAAGGGAAACATGTCCAATAGTAAATGGGAGATAATTGGTCCTATCTAGAGTAAAAATGAGTCAAACATCTAAACAAGCATCCATAACTAAGATAAGAAAGAACGGATCTATCATTGTTGTCCCGACTACTGCTACTGCAAACCTGGGATGTAAAAAAGGAAAACAAAGAAAGACAAAAACATGCAGGTCAAATCCCGTATAGTAGAAAATATTTTCGTAAGTAAATAATTGATTTAAAATCGTTTAAAATCGTAGTGTCTTACTTTCAAGAATAATCGATCAAACTCACTTGCGAGAAATCTCACCTCTCAACTATAGTGAGCACTTAATGTGTTCATTTTATTTATCCTGATTAAACAACCTGGTCTAAATAGGATGCACAACTGCTATTAATGCCCAATCCCCCTAATACTCTCTATTAGATAAGTCTAACTACCTTCACGAGGTATTTATTAAAAAATAGTATTTCAATGACACATTTGCTATAGTTAAATAATCTCGCAATCAACATATATAGCTACGCATGAGCTATAAATAGGTGTACACGCTATATCATATAATCATACATATATATCACTAACTATAGATGTATAACCGTATCCTCAGAGCTTGGACATCACGATACATTCCTCACGTGCTATCAGCTCTAGGTATCACGCCTTATACTGCGCCACAGGGTCAGAATCTCACCACCGATCCCTAAATAATGCACATACAATGGAGGCGGTCATAGACGTATATACGTGGGTCATAACTATCCCACATCATGCTCAATCGTACTCAAAACCAACATTTATCCTCACACACGGATAGTGGTCATGCAACAATCTATAGCCTGGGGAGCGTGCAACCTCCTATGATAGTACTCCAGAGTAGGTATATTTAAATAAAATAATTAACATGCGCACAAAACATATATACATGTACCTCTAAAATGTATATATAATAACTACTAAACTTGTATGCATATCTCACAACGCATGTTTCACCCAAAACCCAAAGTCCATCCAACTTCCTATTTTATTTATCTAACTAGTCCCTTATCCGAGCACCCTAATTAATTACTAAATTCCCGCTAATATGTTATAAGACAATTGTATTTTTAATTAAATATCCACTCACTTGGATAAACTCCCACATACTCGCTTGAGTTTATAAAAATACTCAAAATATTTTCCCAATCCAAACTCGAACCCAACCTATAGTCGTTTGAATGGACAACCCATGTCGTTCGAGTGAAATTACGTACCTTGTTCGAATGGACCTGAAAAAAATTTCTTATCCACGTTTCTAAGGTTCTTTCTACCTAATTTCCAAGAATTATATTCATTTATCATCCATAAAGCACAATCATGTTTCTATATATATGAATCTAACATAGAAATTACCATAGATTTGAGATTAAAACTCTCAGAAAAAGTTGATAATTAAATATCCCATCTTGCATTTATGTTCAACCCTTTCTTCCATTAAAACTTAAAATTTTATCAATATAATTAAACCTAATTTATTAATTTATTCAAGATCATGAAATCTTTGCCAATAGATTTCTTTATCAAATCATCTTTTTCAATTTTGCATAATCAAATCCCCAAGCTATAACATAAATCAAGAAAGTAATTAATTACTAATTGAAAATGCAATATAAAGCAAGTATTTACGTCCCTTAATGGTTTACAAATCCGAAGTCTATCTAACCCGGGTTGAATCTCCTCTTCAAGATCCCTCCTCCTTGCCTCTTTTCTCTTCTATAGTGTTCTCTTTTCTTAACCTCTTGTTTGGAATGTAAAAGGTGGGTTTTCATTGACCTTCCCAAAACCTTAAAAGTTTTCCCAAAAAACTAATCCCATTTTCTCTTTAATTTAAAATATAAAATGACCTTCCTACCTTGACACGAGTCATTTTATGTCCAAAAAGTATTCGAAACCCAAACACAACACCCGATTACCTATTTTGGACTATTTCGACCCTTCCTGGATCATTGGTGTACACTAAAAGGTCATATGAGTCACCCAACTCCAATTGTGCTAACTTTTCATTGACTAGGTTTGACACTTGTGTACCCTACATGTCTTCCATAATTTATATCAGTCCAGATGTAACATGCTATCGACCTATCACCTATTAATCCATCGCTATCACTCATACGCGACATGAAATAATTCATATAACTATTTACTTATCACACACAAGTAAATAATAATTATAATAAATATTAATTCTTTATCTCACTATTTGATATTTACTAAAATCCAATTAATTTTTCTCCCAATTAAATTAATAAATTAAATTAATTAATTATTACCAAAATTACAAGGTATTACACAATCTCTTATTATCTGATCAATTTATGAAAATTTTAGTGAGTGCAGATGATATTGTTTCTCCATAGATTTAGGGATTTATTTAGGGATTCTAGATGCTTGGTTCCACTTATGGGCCTGTAGTTCGATCACAAGATCAAACTATTAGGACTTTCTTGTGTTTTATTCTTTTGGGCACTTCAATATTGTTTTTTAAAACATCAAATTTGGTTTGTTTGATCCGAGGTTGTAATAATGGTATGTACGTATATGAATTTATTTTATAAAGGTGTTCTTGTCATTATTTTTCCAACGCTCTTATACTTTGAATTTATTGAATAAAGTGTTTAAAGAGTTCGAGATGGAACAATGGAAATCCTTGTTCAATATGGATTTTTTGAATTTTTCATGAAAGAAGAAAGTTAATTCCGCATGAAGTTAGTATCTTTTTGGTTATCACACAGTTGGTGTTGATGCTAAAAATTGGGGCCGATGGAAGAGGCATATGCCATTTAGCTAATTATCAACAATTAAGCTAACTAACTATACATAAATAGTAAAAGAAGTGGGTAAAAGTATATGTATGTGTATTAAAATATTTATCTGTGTGTATAAGTGCACGTATATTGTTAAATATGTGTGCATTTTAGAATATACAAATTTACGTGTGTCTATTTTGTTATATGTGTGTGTATTTTAGGAAATACACATTTTTGTGTGTGTATTTTAAAAATTACATATGTGTGTATTTCAAATGTTAGATATCAAATAAATTAGTCGTAAACCACACGATAACACAATACGATAACATGATGACATAACAAGAAAATGACCGAATAAATTGCACTTCTATTGTGAGTATGAATCATAGGGTTAGGGATAGGGTGAGAGATAGATCATACACGCACACATGTATGATACACACACGCACACATGTATAACAAACATGCGCGACTGTATAACATATACACATGTATAACATAAGAACACACTCGCACACATGTATAACAAAATTACACATGCGTACACGTATAATAAACATGTGCACATGTATAACACATGCACACGTGTGCACGTGTATAACACATACGCACACTAAAGACACGTATAACATATACACATACACATACATGCACATGTGTAACACATACACATATGTGCACACGTATAACACATACACGTATGTGCACATGTATAACACATACACATATATGCACATGTATAAAACATACACACACAGACACTTACACATATTTTCTACTCATTTCATGAGGATATGCAATTAGAGAACAATAATTGAAGTTCAACTAATTTTAGGTACTTTCTTTATTCAAACTACTTTACTAATCTTTTCTTTTACGTAACATGGTTTTATTACTGTTTGGTTAACTATTATAACCACGTATACATGTATAGTTCAACTTGTACATATCTTTGGTTAACTATTATAACTACATATATATGTATAATGCGTATAATTCAACTTGTATATATCCTTGGATGGCTGTTATAACATACGTGCTTTATAGGTGCCTTTTTATATTTAACACAAGCGCACATGTATAACGCGCACATTTTGTGGGCATACAGTAATTTTAGGATTAATTTCATAAATTACACTTAATTTGGACTCATTGATATTGTGCAGGTGAATAATATGGACAACACTATTTGGTTTACGATTGTGGTCGTATTCACCCCCTCCTTAAGTGATTGTTGTTTAGGTGAACACATGTTGGTGGAAGGGATTGCACATCTGGTGGACATATAGTAATTTTGAAATTAATTTAAATAAAATAAACTTAATTTGGACTTGCTGATATTGTGCGGGTGAATAACATAGATCATACTATTTGGTTAACTGTTATGGTCATGTTCACCCCTTCCTTAAGTGGCTTTTGTTTGGGTAAATAGATATTGCTGGAAGAGGATGTATATTTGGTGGACATATAGTAAATTTAGGATTAATTTAAATTATATAAACTTAATTTGAACTTGATGATATTGGTAGGGTAAACGAAAATAGGCAGAAGGATGCGTAACAATATTAGGATTAAATAAAATATGATAAACTTAAAATTGAATCGGTTGAAAAATAATAACTAGTTAATGATTAATTAGAAATATTACTATAGGACTCATATTCGCACCCTTATACATATTTATCAAGTAAAATTAGGTATGGTGATAATCACTAATAATAAGAGTATGAGAGGTTGCAATTGGACCGAACTTATACATCTTTTATTAGTGTGTGCCATGTAGAGCGCACTCCTACTTAAAAATTTAGAATTAAGAAGATTGAATAGTTTAACCAGCTTCTAAATCGTGGAATTCATCTCTTGCAAGAGTACTTGTTCGATCATACTTTGTTTTTCGTACCAAAAAGAAGGGATAAGGCAGTACAAAATATATTTCACCAAAATAATCCCGACATAGCCCTAACATTACTTACACTATTAGAGAAGGAAGAAAAAATTTCACCCATTGTGGATATAGCTATGTAAAGAGAGCATTGACCAAGACTATGATGTCTCACAATATATGGGCATTAAATTTAATATTATCGATAAGTTGATGAAGAAAAGATTTTGAGTCCGTGTCACGAACATCTATACATCAATTTTAGTTACGCTTCCTCCTAGTTGGTCATGTGAAAAAATCCATACATTTAGAAAAAGTAATATCGAATGGATGGATATAAGATACATTAAACATATATTAAATTCTTATTATGAGAAGGCACATACATACATACATATATATATATATATATATATATATATATATATATATATATATAGTCGTAAACATGATTAGTTAGTTTTATACATGTAAGTATAATGAATTCATCGCTAATTTTTTTATAGATAATGTCGAACGAAAATGGAGATAACATACCAAATCATGATGGGACACCTCCTCGATTATCATCTCCTGCACCCCAAACTTGATTTTCATCACCAATGGATGAACAATACTCTTATCCACCAAGGGTTAACTCCACCATTTCATCTACGAGTAGGAAATAAATACTCGTAAATTTAACACCCCCACCCCTGCTACCGACACCTCCCGGGCAAATAAGAAGAAGCCCATTGTGTCTCCCTTCTCGGGAATAATCCTACTGCCATAAAAAATGATATATAGATCTTTAAATCCTATTGTTTATCCTTTGGGAAAATGCATGTGGGATTCTGGGTAGCAGATAATAAGAATGAAGTTGATCAAGCCATCAAGGATAATATTTTTGAATAACTTTGTAAGAGTTTGTCATTTTTGGACCACTCAAAGCAAAAGATTCTTTCCCAAGTTGCTGAACAAATAACAACATATCGGAGGAACCTTCGGTAGAGACATTTTCCAAAGGGGGCATCTATCTCTGACATTTTGGGTATGAAAGATAGAGTCCTTTCGAATGGTGAAATGCCAATCGATCAATAAAATAACTTTTTGGAACATGAGGTGATGGACAAAAAGTTATTCCAGAGGTAGAAAAATAAACAACATAGAGCCAAAAAAACTTGATGACCACAAGCTTGGGTATGAGTCCTATGAAAATTTGAGTGAATAGTTAGTAAGTACAAAGGACAGTCTAGATGCCGATAAAACTCTTAATCGGGGCAACTTATTCGTGCATCTCCGACGGGACAAAGATAATAAATCCCCACCATACTTGGCTCTGACTCTTGTGAGCATATATATATATATATATATATATATGTGTGTGTGTGTGTGTGTGTGTGTGTGTGTGTGTGATATAAAATAATGTTAAAATCCTAAGACTAAATATAACTTCACATTACAGGGATTGATCGAACCATTAGCTGTTAGTTCGCTTTGAGCGCTTATGATGACATTGAAAATAATCCCCCGACCCAAACCTTTGGAAAGGAAAAAATAAGGAGGAAGAGAGTTGTTGGATCATATATGACGAAAATAAAATTACGGCAAACCACACCTCTCGTGGATGAGATATCTTAGGAGAGGAATCAAATCTCGAGTTAAAAGGAAAGTTAATACAAGACAGATGGGGGTGTATAACAGATTAACAGTAACCTCGGAGTGTTGGAGAGTGAAATAGGGTTCCTCTTATTCTTATTTACTCAAGGTTTTTTTTCTCCATATGCCTCCTAAAGTTAACCTTTACCCTTATTCTCAAGGGTTCCCCTATCTTCCATCTCAAGGATTCCCCTCCCAAATGTCGCCTCCTTTAACATTACCCTACCCAATGCCTCCTCCTTCCACATTCCCTTCCTAAATTTCTCCTCCTATCATTGTCTCTGGATCATCTTTATATACTCACGGTTACTATGAGGAGTAGTACTATATAAGGGACATGGCCAATACCAAGATTATTGCCCAATGCAAACTCATTTCCATAAATGTCGAAACTCCCGTTCACAATTGGCATTTTTAGATGGGTAAGGATAAGATATTGGTTGATAATATATACATCGATTGCAAAAAAGATCATGTGCACAGGGATAGCAGAGAAGGGCCAAAGCTGGAATACTATCAGAATTGTTTCATCACTTGGATAGTTTATTTATTGGTCAATATTAGGTGACAGATAATGTTTAATTTGAGAACAAGTTGTAATTTTTTTTTATTTTAGTTATTTTAAGTTTTTGGGTTATTTATTGAAAATTTTAGGGTATACAACATGAATTTAAGTTTAAGTTGTTTAATTTAAGTTTAAATTGTGTTGAATAATTTGAATAAATTATGAATTGGGCGTTCTTGTATGAAACATAATGTCTTCTTAAACTTATTAAGATATGTGAATTGAATTTTGAAGATTACTTAGTGAATATTCCATAATACAAATAGTGGATGGGAGAGAGTAACCGAATATTTGATAATCATGTAAAGGCCATTCAAGAATTTATGAAATACAGATATAAAAATCTTTAAAGTGATAAAATTTTATGTTTGTGCACTTGTTGTATGAACAAAAAATAGAAGTCTTTAGAAGACGTTGCATTATATTTAATAAAAGAGGAATTTTTCAAGACTATAAAATATGGAAACACTATGGTGAAAAATAACGTACTTTATGTTCTAGAAGAATTACCAACACCTGGTCACATAACGAAACCCCATTGAGTGGAAGTGGTACGTGATTCATCAACACATCATCCTTTGACCGACCTAATTTATCATGCTTACGGAGTCCACCACTATCAAAACCACACTTATATGGATACATATAATGTGCATTATGACCAAGTCAATGAAAAATTTGATGTTGAATTAACAGAAGATCAGGAATACATACGGTTGAAAGCCGACGTGGATATACCGTTGTATAACGATTGCGATGAAGATAACACGGTATTATATGCAATTATTAGTGATAGAAAAGCAATTTTATGTCATTATTGTCAAGCCTCTCCAATCAAAATCCTTAAATACCTATAAAAATATAACAAACTTGCATAGCGGTAAGTAAGGATGTCATTCCAACTCTAAGGAGTGAAACAAGTGAGAAGTAACATAATTATTTTTTCTATTTATTTATTTTTTTACTTTCTCTTTGTTTATTATTATTTTTTATTTTTTTTATATTAAAATACTTTTCAAGGATTTGTGAACTAACTAAACTAAGTGACTAAAAAATAAGAACAAAATCAAACACTAAAATAAGAGATAAAATGAGGTAAATAAATGTGAGAACAATCAAGGAATGAGACTACGCCACAAATTCTAGTTATTCTAATTAGTTAATTTACTCATTTGAAATTTTCCAAGTTAGTATTGAAATTACAAGTCAACTCTTGTCACAAATATAATCTTGATACCAACCTTTTAGAAAATTAAATTCAATCCCCCACAACTATAGAAAATATATTTACACTCCTTTTAATAAATCATCCACTAGGATCGATTCATCAAAATTCATTTAAATTATAGAAAATAAAATTTAGAGTAGAAATTCAAGGAATAATACCACACTTGAGAAACCCCTATCTCTAGTTCGATTATAAAATGGGTATTATATCTCGAATTTCTATTTTCTCTCAAAAATCATTTACCCTCTCTCGAGGTGTAAATTGAAAGGTGAAGAATCAAAATTAATATTCAAAGGGAGTTTCAGATAAACAAACTAATTAATTAAATTAACATAAAATAAGGGTTCATCCCTCCCCTTAAAAGGGGTTTTTAGCCTAACATAATATAAAACATGATAATCAAATGAACAAAGGCAATAAAACAAGAGTAGAGAAGAGAACAATCGAACTAAATCTCATTGAGTGAAATTGAACTCCAATCCTTGAATTAGAAGCATACATCCCTTAAACTGAGTGATCTGATAAAATTTAATTCAAAGCCCTTACACTCAAATTTAATTTCACTATAACTTATTTCCCTCAATTTAAATCTAAAAAAAATTTCTACCTAAAAAATTTATCTCTAGCTTCTCTCTACAATCTTCTTATTCTTCTTTTATCAAATGGGTCTTCTCTTGATCTTATAGGAGATGCAAGTGGCTAAGGGGCTTAGTTGGAAGAATTAATGTGTGCGAGGTGTGGTGAATGTGAATGACGGTAATGTGGATAATACACACATGTGCATGTGGGTTGTGTTGTGAGGAGGGTAATTTAGGAATGAGGGAAAAAGCATGTGGCAGAAGTGACGAGGGGATTTTTTTGAAAATAGAGTATAAGTTTCAAGACACATGAGGGGTTTTTATTTTTCGTTTGGGACTTGGCGGGTATAAGGTCGAGCAGATGTGGTTTCGGATTAACCGGTATATGGCAACAGGTTTGGGTCTTGGAAATGGATAGGTATATGGGTTCCGGGTTAAGGGGAGGTCGCCAACAGAAATGGGTCCACCCGAAGATGGGTAGGCTTCGATCTCAGATCGAGTATGGCAACGAGTTGGTTGGAAATGATGATGTCGATTTGGACAAAGGTTTATAGGGCATACTTGTATAAGTTCGTATGGTTAAGGGCTACCATAGATTGAAAAGCTACCGGTAGCTCTGGGTTCGAGCTTGCCGGAGGTGGGCTGGTAGGTTTATTATTGTAGGATGGTTCAACCCAGGTATGCATTTTGGGTGTTTGGGTTCGGGGGTTCACATTGGGTGGATTTCAGGAGGGTTGAAAACTGGGAAGGGTTGGTTCCAAGTTTGAAATGGGTCACGGGTCAGGTTTCATGGGTGACGAGTTTAGGACTGTTGGGTCATGGAGGATGGAAATAGGTTTTGGCAGCGGGTTGTGAGGGTAGGGTAAGAGAGAGAGCGGTGTAGTTTTAAAGGAGGAAAGAGAGAGTGTGGTTGGAGTTTGAAGAAGGTGGATGAGGGGTAATTGGGTGTAGGTTAGTGTAGGATATTTAGTACGTGTGTGTATTTAGTTTGTACCTAAGAACAATAATTCTTAACGAAAACTAATAAAATCTATTAAAATTAAAAAAATTAAAATAAAAATCCTAACCGATTAATAAAAAAACTCAAAATAAAATAAAAATAATAAAACTAACGTAACAAAATTAAAAACAAATAAGATAAAATAAAATAAAAATAAAAATAAAAATAAAAATAAAAATAAAAATAAAAATAAAAATAAAAATAAAAATAAAAATAAAAATAAAAATAAAAATAAAAATAAAAATAAAAATAAAAATAAAAATAAAAATAAAAATAAAAATAAAAATAAAAATAAAAATAAAAATAAAAATCTAATAAAACACACACCTATAAAACTATAAGAATACTAAAAATAAAATAAAATATTAAAAATACACACGACACAAAATACAAACTCTAAATATAGACAACTATACACACAAATAAATCCTAAAAATATGCACGACTCAAAATAAAATAAAAATAAATTATAAAAATTATAAACGACTCAAATAAAAATCTTTAAAAAATATATAAAAGGTGCAAACTAAACACACACGACACTCGGGACATGTTTAGACTCGAATTAGGCTAAGTTCAGGTTTGGGGACAGGATAATAGGCACGGGGATTCGCGTTTAGCTCCTTTTAACCGAATTTTGCCTTGATTTGATTCATTAAACTCCGCAAGAGTCATTTGACCTACAAAATAAACATGAACGCGCATAAGACCCATTTAATCGGGAATTAGCAATTAAAAATCGTTTATTTGGGGCTTTATTTAAATACTTTTGGTTGCTTATCACACCACGCCTAAACAGAACATTGCTAGTCCTTGAGAAAAAAAATAGATAGGAAGAAAGATAAGAAACCAAAGGTGTACCACTTTTGCGAGCACTTGCGATTGCACTTAGCATGTGCAAAAAGACTTTAAACTTATAGGTTACCCTACATGACGAGTGTTGCCTCATGATGATTTGTAGGAAATATACCCACAAAATTCTTTATTTGCAAACAACAGTCAATCTCTTATTAAACGTAGAACAATCGCAAAATCCATCATGAGATAAATATTTAGAAGAATACAAGCTAGAAGTGTATAAAAATTTAGTTAAGTGAATACGCAAGGCACATCCTTCATAGGACTCAACGTGTGTGGTGTGAATCAGTCAAAATGGGTTGAGTATCATAAGAGTAATTCCTATATAGACTTTTCGGAATCAACGCTTGAACTTCAAAATCTCACTAGATATAGCTCTCTCAAACAAACTCACAAGATTTGGTTAAGTGTATCGCTCTTGTGTGTGACGATGTCAGTAAATGTAAGTAAGGTCAAACATCTCACACATATAAGAAAGAACGAACATATTAGAAGAAAAAATGATCTCATGAAAGAATGCTAATCACTCTAGTGAGAACGTCGAGTTATTCCCCATGTTGACCTTCATTTTCGTGAACGCCTGGGGAAAAAATGGATGCTTATGGGTGAGGATAAAATGAAATGAGAAATATGGGATGAGATGAGGTAGTATGGTGATATGATGGATGTTCAAGAAGAGTGTATTACACTTAAGGAACAAATGTCTTTATTTCACAAGAACTTGACTGCAAACTTTCTCTTTTTTTCTTTTTTTTCTATTTTCTTCTTCTTTTTTTTCACCCTTTTTCACCTTTTTTCTATTTATTTATTTATTTATTTTTATTTTTTTTCCTTTTATATTATCAACACTCTTCTCCTTTTCAAAATGGTGGGTGGCGGTGGTGGTATGAAAATAGGATGGTATATGGTGATGATATGGAAAAGAATGGTGTACGGATGTATAATGTATGGGTGAAAGTCTGGTGATTGAGACAAATTTCAAACCACATGTTTCTTACAACTCGAAAGTGATGTCGTTCTCAATGATCAAGCCAAAAAATTTAGTGAAGAATAATGAGATCTTATAACGATTTAAGTGCGGACCCAAAGGAAGTTGAATCAATTTATGACTCGGAGATTGTGTAAAACTCTTTGAAGAGGATGAAAGGCATGAATCTTACAAGCTAAAGTCTCCACTAGTGATCCTTAAGGTTTTGTTGAGAATTGTAGTACTCTTCAACTCTAAACTGTAATGCCATAATAAGTGCACAAATCTTATTGAGTCTAGAAATTCATGGTGCAAAATGCCTTGGTACGTATTACATAGGCTATTTAAAAATAATTCTTCAACTTGATTCCTAGACTTAAAAGATGGATGATAGAAAATTAACGTCAATGAGTGAGATAAAAGAAACTGTATGAAAATTTTAAAAATCAGGTTTTGAATTTTTTTCAAAAGATGTATGAGTTTGATAAAATTCCCACCCCTAAAAAAATGAACATCATCCTCGATGTTAAGTAAAAGTATTTTTAGAATTGAGAGCAGAAGGGAGGAAAGAAATTACCATAAACAATCGCTAATGAAGTGTATCAGATGTATCCAAGATGAAACTTGAAATAAAAATGTGATAAAAATGCGTACAAGTCTATAAAGCATGGTAAAGCATTGGGTGATGTGAAAAATCAGCCCCAAATAGGATAAGACTTATACTCAAAAAAAGCGGCCTGCCTCCTGATAGCGCTAAGTTTAATGTCTTAAGCCAGACCGAAGGGAACCCACTCTAAGGATAAGAACTAGGAAATCTCAGGGTGGCAAAAAAATCGAGTGATAATAATCACCCCCAAACAAGACTGGAGCGTCAGTCTTGTTGGATAAAGGCTAAAACGGGTCAATGTACTTGTATGGCAAAGTGCATCACACGATGCAAAGCATTGGTGGACCAAGGGTGGGTGGGGATAAAGGTATATAGAATAAAGGTAAGGGTGAGGGTGAAGAAGCACCGATCACGGGCTTTATTGTACCGAAAGGTGTGGGTAACATGGGCCCTATAAGAATAATGATCTAGTTGGATGAGAAGGCAATATGGTTTGGAAAGTGGAATGGGGTAGGGATCATAGAAAGTGCACGACTGTTTTATAAATGGACGATGATAACGGTCGCACCGTGACACGTCAATGAGCTAACGAAAAAAATCACCATGACAGGAGAGTGGCGTGCATGGAGTAGTAATCTCGATATCACGAAAGTGGAGAGTAGCACCACAAATACTCTCATGGATGGTGGATGGTGGTTTTAGGTGAGGATCCAAAAATATGTATGGGAACATGAAAGTTATTATATCGAGGTCCAAACCAGGTGGTGGGGTGAAACGGACAATGGGTGGGTCGGGTGGGATAAATGGTAGATCAGGTGGGATAAAGGGTGGGGAAAGATGATACAACTCAAGAGTAGGAGACACATTATCCTCATGAGGCTCAGACTGATCCTCAAGTGGACTCGCAGGACGAGGTGTGGAAGTAAACGATTGAGTGATCAACTTATCCACCCGTAAGTCACCATCCTAAGTGGAGGAAAATCTAACAAGGCACTAAGATCGGAGATAGAGGAATCACTAGAGATATTAGGCTCAAAGGGAGACATGCATAGTGGGACATGATCTATATCCAGAGAGGTACGAACCGTCTTGGATGCAATCTCGAGAAAATGGTGAGCACTCGTAGCCGGAGCTAACCTATAATGAAGTAGTTCCTAAGGAACACATGCGATGGGCTCAATAGGTGTAGACTCAGGATTATTTTTGGATTAAATGTGAGGGTAAATAGGATCCTCAATGATGGGTTCCTGGAATGCAATAGGGTTGGGATCAGTCTCACAATCGATGGATAGATCAACACAATTGTTAACTTGGGGCCCGAACCACTGGGTGGTCCTAACTGTAAGATTCTTGAGAGGACAAGGTTGGTCACGATCAAAATCAGTGGCACAAGACAACTCATCATCGTTCCACATGCGTGTAACAATGGGTTGACTTGAGGTGAAATCCGGCTCTCTCGCACACTCAAATTCATTAAGGCATTGTTCAAGCCATTGGAGAGATTGATTTTGATATTGAGTGGCTTCCTCTTGCTTGAGGATTAACTTTCACTACAACAAAACTGACAATTGGTCACGGCTAAAATCCCTGACCAAGACTGTGGGTCGCGGACTTGGGCCGTGACCATTTCGAGCGTGACCAATTTCGTGGGTCGCAGCCTAAGTTCGTGACCAAAAAATGGTCACGGCCTGCAGGGGTCATGGCAGATGGTCGCGAACTTGGGTCGTGACCCATGCCGTGATGGGTCGCGGCCCTCTTCCGTGACCCACAATCGTGATAAATTGGTCGCGGCCCAACTTTGTAACCAACAATCGTGACAAAAAAATGAAAAAAATGGTTGCGGCCCAAGTTCATAACCCACAACCGTGACAAATTGGTCGCGGACTTTGGCCGCGACCCACAACCGTGACAAAATAAAAGGAAAAAAATGGTCGCGGCCCAAGTCTGTGACCCCCAATCGTGACCAAAAATGGTCACGGCCAAAGTCCGTGATCCATATCGCGACGAAAAAAAAGGAAAAAAATGGTCGCGAACTTTGGCCACGACCATTTTTGGTCACGGTTGGGGGTCATGGACTTTGGCCGCAATCATTTTTATGCGCGACGAAAAAAATAAAAACGGTCATGGACAAAGTCCATGACCATATTTAACTATAATTTTAAAAAAATGTCTTTTTTTGGTCCAATCCTAAAATTGGGGGTCCTATGAGTGCAATGTCGGTTGCTACGTGTAACGTTGGACGTGTACGAGGTGTTACAAATATATATTATTGGAAAAATAAAAAAAAAATCACAAATTGCGAATCAAGAACGTTATTAATAAACTAATATATATACAAACTTAAAAATATTACACGTCTTTATAATTCACAGAACAAAAAAAAATTGGGCAGAGTTTCCTCTATTTTTTGGACATTCCAAGCCCTGTAAAAGTAAAACCTGCTTATTATAAAGCCCGCACTGCCATAAAATTTAACAATCAAATTATAAAAGCCCGCACGACCATAAAACTAAACAATAAAAGCCCGCACGACAGTAAGACATAAAAAACATAATCCTGAATTTTCACAACATTATATAAACAATCTTCATGTTGTAAACCATTGCCTCCTTCATTTGTTCCGCGTGCAAAAATGTTACAAATGATAGGATAGAAAAAAAAATGATATCAGTAACCAAGTAGTTTTACAAAAATATTATTCAAGCTGAAAAATTGCATATATGAGTTATAATTATCAACATATCAATTCCATTCTCAAATTGGGAGTCCCTTGATCACGCGATCAATTTGTACGAGTTACATTGTTCCCGTGCGAGGTGTTAGTGCCACTCACATGGCCGTTTGGGGGCTGTTTCGGGTTTTCCCCCACTAACGGCAAATTTTTAAACCTAAGTATAGAAATATGCAAATTATCGTCGTATTCTCAAACCGGTAGTCCCGTGATCGAGAGATCAGTTCCTACGAGTTACATTGGTCCCGTCCGAGGTGTTGGTGCCACTCACGGGGCCGTTCGGGGGCTGTTTCGAGTTTCCCCCACTAACGCAATGTTTTGCCTAAGTCTTGATATTTTGAAATTATCATTGTATTCTCAAATCGGGAGTCTCGTGATCGCGTGATCAGTTCCTACGAGTTACATTGGTCCCGTGCGAGGTGTTGCTGCCACTCACGGGCCGTTCGGGTTTTCCCCCACTAATGCCCTATTTTATGCCTAAGTCTAAAAATATGTAAATTATCATCGTATTCTCAAATTGGGAGTCTCGTGATCACGCGGTCAGTTCGTATGACTTACATTGGTCCCGTGCGAGGTGTTGGTGCCACTCATAGGGTTGTTCGAGGGTTGTTCTGGGTTTTCGCCCACTAACGACAAGATTTGCCTAAGTCCTGATATTTTTAAATTATCGTCGTATTCTCAAACCGGGTGTCCCATGATCGTGCGGTCAGTTCTTACGAGTTACATTGGTCCCGTACGAGGTGTTCGTGCCACTCACGGGGCCGTTCGGGGGCTGTTTCGGGTTTTCCCCCACTAATGCCCTGTTTTTATGCCTAAGTCTAGAAATATGCAAATTATCATCGTATTCGGAAACCGAGAGTCCCGTGATCGCGCAGTCAGTTCATACCAGTTGCATTGGTCCCGTGTGAGCTGTTGGTGCCTCTCACGGGGCCGTTTAGGGTCTGTTTCTGGTTTTTACCTTTTAACACCTCGTTTATAAGCTTAAGTCCTTATAATTTCAAATCATAGTTGTATTCTCAAATCGGGAGTCCTGTGACTGCATGGTCAGTTCCTACGAGTTACATTGGACCCGTGTGAGGTGTTGGGGACTCTCATGGGGCCGTACGGGGGTTGTTTCGGTATTTCAGCCTCTAATGCCTTATTTTTAAGCTCAAGTCCTCATGTTTTCAAATTATCATCGTATTCTCAAATCGGACGTCCCGTGACTACGCGGTCAGTTCCTACGTGTTACATTGGTCCCGTGAGAGGTGTTGGTGCCTCTGACGGGACCATACAAGGGCAATTTTGTGTTTTCACCCTCAAACGCCTTGTTTTTCAGCTTAAGTGCTCATATATTCAAATTATCATCGTATTCTACAATCGAAAGTTTCGTTACATTGGTCTCGTGTGAGGTGTTAACTCCTCTCACGGGGCCGTTCGTGGGCTGTTTTGGGTTTTTACCTTCTAATGCCTTGTTTTTAAGCATAAGTCCTCATATTTTCAAATTATATTGGTATTCACAAATCGGGAGTCCCGTGATTGCGTGGTCAATTCCTACGTGTTATATTGGTCTCGTGAGAGGTATTGATGCCACTCATGGGGCCGTACGATGGTTGTTTTACTCTTTTACCTTCTAACTCCTTATTTTTAAGCTTAAGTCCTCATGTTTTCAAATTATAGTCATATTCTCAAATCGGGAGTCTCGTGACTGCGCGATTAGTTCCTATAAGTTACATTAGTCCCGTGTGAGCTGTTGGTACCTCTCACAGTGCCGTATGCGGGTTGTTTCATGTTTTCACCCTCTAATGCCTTATTTTTAAGCCAAAGTCCTCATATTTACAACTTATCATCGTATTATCAATCCAGGAGTCCCGTGATCGTGCAGTCAGTTCCTACATGTTACATTAGTCCCGTGAGAGGTGTTGGTGCCTCTCACGGGACCGTACGTGGGCTATTTCGTTTCTTCACCCTCTAACGCATTATTTTTATACTTAAGTCCTTTTATTTTTAAAGTATCATCGTATTCTGAAATCGGGAGTCCCATGATCCCGCGATCAGTTCCTATGAGTAACATTGGTCCCGTGTGAGGTGTTGGTGCCTCTTACAGGGCCGTTCAGGGCCTGTTTTTTGTTTTTACCTTCTAATGCCTTCTTTTTAAGCTTAAGTCCTCATATTTTCAAATTATAGTCGTATTCTCAAATCGGGATTACCATGACAACCCGATCAATTCCTATAAGTTACATTAGTCCCGTGTGAGCTGTTGGTGCCTCTCACGGGGCCGTTCGGGGGGCTATTTCATGTTTTCACCCTCTGATGCCTTTTTTTTTCCTAAGTTCTCATATTTTCAAATTATCGTTGGATTCTCAAACTGGGACTCCCGTGATCACGCAGTTAGTTCCTACATGTTACATTTGTCCCTTGAGAGGTGTTGGTGCCTCTCACGGGACCGTACGGGGGCTATTTCGTGTTTTCACCCTCTAATGCCTTGTTTTTAAGCTTAACTCCTCATATTTTACAATATTCATCATATTATCAAATCGGGAGACCCGTGATTGCGCGATCAGTTTCTACGAGTTACATTGGTCCTGTGTGAGGCGTTGGTGCCTCTCACAGGGCCATATCGGGACTGTTTCATGTGTTTCACCCTCTAATGCCTTGTTTTTAAGCTCAAGTATTAATATTTTTAAATTATCATCGTATTCTCAAACTGGGAGTCTAGTGATCGTGCAGTCAGTTCTTATGTGTTACATTGGTCCTGTTAGAGGAGTTGGTGCCTCTCACGGGACCGTACGAGGGCTATTTCTTGTTTTCACTCTCTAACGCCTTGTTTTTAAGATTAAGTCCTCATATTTTTAAATTATCATCGTATTCTCAAATTGAGAGTCCCATGATCGCGTGGTGAGTTTCTATGAGTAACATTGGTCCCGTGTGAGGGGTTGGTACCGCTCACGGGGCCGTTCGGGTGCTGTTTTGGGTTTTTACCTTCTAACGCCTTGTTTTTAAGCGTAAGTCCTCAAAATTTCAAATTATAGTCATATTCTCAAACCGGGAGTCCCGTGACTGCGCAAGCTGTTCCTATGAGTTACATTGGTCCCGTGTGAGGCGTTGGTACCTTCCACGGGGCCGTACGGGGGTTGTTTCATCTTTTCACCCTCTAATCCCTTATTTTTAAGCTCAAGTCCACATATTTTTAAATTATCATCGTATTCTCAAATCGGAAGTCCCGTGACTGCGCGGTCAGTTCCTACGCGTTACATTGCTCCCGTGAGAGGTGTTGGTGCCTCTCACGAGACCGTACGGGGGCTATTTCGTGTTTTCACCCTCAAATGTCTTGTTTTTAAGCTTTAGACCTCATATTTTCAAATTATCATCGTATTCTCAAACTGAAAGTCCCGTGACTGCGCAGTCAGTTCCTACGTGTTACATTGGTCCCGGTGAGGTGTTAGTTTCTCTCACGGGGCTGTTCGTGGGCTGTTTGTTTTAAGATTAAGTCCTCATATTTTCAAATTATATTCGTATTCTCAAATGGGAGTCCCGTGATTGCGCAGTCAGTTCCTACGTGTTACATTGGTCCCATGAGAGGTGTTAGTGCCACTCGCGGGGCCGTACGGGGCATATTTTGGGCTTTTACCTTCTAACGCCTTATTTTAAAGCTTCAGTCCTCATATTTTCAAATTATAGTCGTATTCTCAAAATGGGAGTCCCGTGACTACGCAGTTAGTTCCTACGAGTTACATTAGTCCCGTGTGAGCTGTTGGTGCCTCTCACGGGGCCGTGCGCGAGATGTTACATGTTTTCACCCTCAAATTAATTATTTTTAAGCTCAAGTCCTCATATTTTCAAATTATCATCGTATTCTCAAATGGGAGTCCCGTGATCGCTCGGTCAGTTCCTATGTGTTACATTGGTCACATGAGAGGTGTTGGTGCCTCTCATGGGACCGTACGGGAGCTATTTCGTGTTTTCACCCTCTTACGCACTGTTTTTAAGCTTAAGTCCTCATTTTTTCAAATTACCATCGTATTCTCAGACCGGTAGTCCCTTGATCCCACGGTCAGTTCCTATAAGTTATATTGGTCCCGTTTGAGGTGTTGGTGCCTCTCACGGGACCGTTCTGCGGCAGTTTTGTGTTTTTACCTTCTAACGCCTAATTTTTTAGCTTAAGTCCTCTTATTTTCAAATTATAGTTGTATTCTCAAACCAGGAGTCCCGTGAATACGCGATGAGTTCCTAAGAGTTACATTTATCCTGTGTGAGGTTTTGGTACCTCTCACGGGGCCGTACAAAGGTTGTTTTACTATTTTCACCCTTTAATGCTTTATTTTTAAGCTCAAGTCCTCATATTTTCAAATTATCATCGTATTCTCAAACCGGGATTCCCAGGATCACGCAGTCAGTTCCTACATGTTACATTAGTCCCTTGAGAGGTGTTGGTACCTCTTACGGGACCGTACGAGGGCAATTTTGTGTTTTCTCCCTCTAATGCCTTATTTTTAACCTTAAGTCCTCATATTTTACAATTTTCATCATATTATCAAATCGTGAGTCCCACGATCGTGTGGTCAGTTCCTATGAGTTACACTAGTCCCGTGTGAGGTGTTGGTACCTCTCACGAGGCCATTCGGGGGCTGTTTCGGTTTTTTACCTTCTAACGCCTTATTTTTAAGCTTAAGTCCTCATATTTTCAACTTATAGTCGTATTCTCAAATCTGGAGTCCCTTGACTGCGCGATTAGTTCCTATGAGTTACATTGGTCCCGTGTAAGGTGTTGGTGGCTCTCACGGGGCCGAACGGGGGTTGTTTCATATTTTCACCCTCTAATGTCTTGTTTTTAAGCTCAAGTCATCATATTTATAAAATATTATGATTTCCTTTTTGTGTAAATTCTAGATTAGATGCGGAAGCATAAAGGTGATGGTGGTTCAACTTTAAAACAAGAAAAATTTTAATTTCTTAAACAAATAAAAATTACACCAAGTGAAGTAAAATTAATCAATTAATATATTCACTTAAACCGATTAATTAATCCAAGTCCTAGAATTTGCCTAAGTCATAATTAACAATATTCCAAAGTTAGGCGAAACCAAATTTTAGCAAATGATTTGAATTAAATAAACTTTACCCAATATTTAATTTAGTCCCAATTAAAGTGAGTGTGATAATTTAAACCGAATTTTATCTTGAATTATCCTACGCATGCGTTCTACGTTATTTTGCAAGATAAAATAAATCAATCACACTACGCCGCGATGTACGAGGAAAAACCCAAGACGGGAAACAACCTCGGACGGCCCTAGCCACAAATCCACTAGATACGGAATTACACGTACAAGACAGATAGACTTTAAACGCACGACTCGATCCCTCTCAAGCCCCGATGCTTCTTCTTGTAGACACCTCTTCCTAACGAATAACCTTGGAACACCACCGCGGTCTCAGAAACCACCGATAGGACTTTATATGGTCATCGTCACCCCTACATGGAGCCTTTCTCCAAGTAGGTAAAACAACATTAAAAACACTTCTTCTTTCTTTGTGGGAGGTAGAAGCAAAACCCGAAACTTCTCTTCAATTCGGTGTAGAGAAAACCGGTGCCAAACTCCAACCAATTGATAAGTATATAAGAACTTGGAATAAACTCATTTGGGTGTAAACACTAGAGTGATGGAAATTTTTCTCTAAAAATCTCACTCAAAACATGAACATTTTCCTAAATATTTTTTTCTCTCAAACTCTCTTTAAGAGATGAAAATAGATTGGAAAAGTTAGATTAGAAAATGTTCTTCCCGCACATATTAAAGGCTGAAAAAGTTGGTTAAAAACCAAGTGGGGAAGTGGGTGCAAAACTGCCAAAAAACTGTTCCCGCCTGGCATCTCGTTCGAACGACATTTCGTTCGAACAAAATCTCGTTCGAACGAGACTTCTAACGACGTTCCAGATTGAACTCGTTAGAATCTCGTTGGATATCTCGTTCGAACAGAAGGTTCGTTCGAACGACATATCGAACGACATGTCAGTGGCCTAATATGGGAACTCGTTGGCAGGTTCGTTCGAACGACATTTTCGTTCAAATGACATTTCGTTCGAACGACTCTATCGAACGAAAAAATAAAAAATTTGGAAAATTCGATTTTAGCCCAGAAAACTTTATAAACTTATTTTAAAGTTTTATTTAATTCTTTCTAAAAATTAAAACACAGTTTTTACAAAATCTAACACCCAATAAACTTTGTTCCAAGCTCATATATATATAATATTGCATTCATACCTTGGGAGCATGGAACTATGGTTGATGACGTAGAAACGAGGCACACAAATCGGCATATTTGATGAAGCTTTATACTCTTTGACGCTATGTCTTCAACAAACACTTCATAAGCTTGAGAATATTACAATTAAATACTTTCCTATGAATAAATTTTTTTGTCCGGAATTGAGCCAAAACTATATATGGATTCAATTGGAAATTTGTGTCCTTACAAATCTCCCCCTTTGGCTATTCCGGGACAAAAACCAAACAAAAATCCTAAAGGTCCGTCAAGCTCTACTAGACTCAAAACATAACCCACCCAAACTTGACTCACCCCAAGGATTAAACGCTTTGCCATTAAACAATGCCGCTTTAGAAGAAATCCTTCACACTTAAGCAAACTCATGAAATGCATAGGAAATATCAAAGTATTAAATGCAATTTTAATTAATTACTCCCCCTAAATTAATTCTCCCCTTTATCAAACACATGGCCTACTTAGAAAGACGTCTCCCCCTAAGATAATTCTCCCCCAAACTAAGATATGATAATAAGAGGATTAGATACCATTTCTCCCCCTATCATCATTCTCCCCCTTTTTGTTCAAGAATAGGCAAATGATAAAGAACTAATAAACATAAAAGCATGTTGAAGCTTAAAGTGATAAGACATGAAAGCATATGGGCATTAAAAGCATAGGCAAAGACAAAACAAATATCATATATATATAAACTAGAAATATACCAATGAAGCACTTGGATATATATATATAGATATAAACACACATATAACACAAAATACAATAAGTTTGCACACTCGTATGGCAAAAATGTGTCATATGGAAACGTAAGTGTTGGGGTGTGAACTAGCAACAATTAAATTTAGACCCAAACACTTAATAAACATTCACGGAGTTCTCATTTGATTGCAAACTTTATCACATTTAAATATAACCTCATGTGATAATATGAAGATTGAACTCAATGAACAAACATACACAATGCATACAAGCCTAGCATGATGATGATTCTACAAACCAAATAGAGTCATGACATTAAAGACAACTAGGATAAACGGACATCGTGCAAACCGTTGATATACCATCCAATTCTCCCTCAATAAGCATATATATTCTTTTGTTTTTGAATGAATATATCAAACAAACATAGGCCTTGGCAATTGTTTTCTTTTTAATGCCAAATATTATGTTTTTAGGCCTTTGGATCACGTATTTCTTTTAGATCCAATAAACGGTGGCTTACTATCGCAAAGGATTTAATTCATCCTTTCGGAGCCCTTCCTCGTGCACATTTATATTTATCATGTTTTTCATGCTTCACACAAATATCACATACAACGGATTTTGACATGCACTAGTCCTCCTAAGTCATAGATATGTAGATGAATAGATTGTTAGGAGAACACCTCAAAAGGCTCAAATATAACATGTGACATTAAGATTTCAAAAGAGCTCGTGCATGTGTGAAAAGAGGCATATAAAAATAGAATCCATTTAAACAATACAAAATCCAACTACTCCATATAAAACATGGTAAAGAACATTTTAAGGATTGAAAATCTGAACCAAAAGTTCTAGCCACGTGGGAGCGTAAAAGATGGGATTCAAACACAAATATATTCCACATAAAGTGTGTCAAACTAAAATACACACAAAATAAAATCTTTTTGAGTTTTGGACATTTTTAACCAAAAATAAAGATATATACTCAAAAGCATAAACAAAAATCATTTGAATTTTTCATTAAGCTTAAATGAAATAAGTAAAACACAAATGATAAACAAAAATCTTTTTATATTTTTCAATTAATACAAACACAAAATATAATACAAAAAGAGAAACAAGTCATAATTTCTAGCATGTGATATGAAATAAGGCAATGACTAGAAAATGACTAAGCATGCATACATCTAGAAAAGATATATAATATGAAGCACAAAAAGGCTAGAGTATGCATAAAACACTAACACATTCAACCTTTAAATTTGGCAAGGGAGGTTTCATGTGATAGTAAATGAGAATCAACAAATCTTGTATCTAGCGCATTTAATAATGATTTCCTAACCCATGTAGATTTATATTTAACATGATGGGGATTAGGAAATAATGAAATGCTAGATAAAGATTTCCTTGGACTTCTTTTAAGATCAAAACAAAATGACCTAAGGTGACCTTTCCTACCACAATGCAAGCATGTGTAAACACGAGGAATGTTACCTAAGGTGTGACCCTTTTTAAAGACCTTGGACAAAGTTGACCCTCTAAAACAAACAATGGTTTTAGCTTTAGCAATGGAAGAATTTGAGCTTGATGTGCTAGAACCATTAGAACAACTACTAGAGTCTTGAGAATCATTTTTCAATTTTAAAATTTCGGACTCAAGTAAGAAATTAGACTCCTCAAAATTATGGGACTCCTTCTTTAAATTTTCAATAATTCCTAGAAGGTTAACATGCTCTGCCTCAATATGAGCAAACTTGTCCCTTAGAGTCTTTTCAGGATTTTCACCCTCTTTCTTGGACTTTTCTAAAATATAAAAATTTGAATGTAAGTCCATGAGCTTTACACGAAAAATATCTTTTTGAGATAAGGAGATTTGCAAAGACTCAATGTGAGCTTTAAAACAAGAATTTTCATTTTCAAGAAATTTAATTCTTTTTACAAATCTCAAATTTAATTCCTTTAAATTTTCGTTACATTTGTTAAGCCCATTTAATTCCTCTCGAAAATAAAAAAATTTATTTTCATTAAAATTGGACAAATTTTCATTATGACGTCCCATTGAGAAAAAAAATATGAGAGTGATAAAATATTGAACCACCTAAAAAGGTAAGGAAATACAAAAAAACCGAAAACAGATCTTTAACGCGATAACTTAGCGCTCCGGCTCTGATACCAATTTGTAAAATATTATGATTTCCTTTTTGTGTAAATTCTAGATTAGATGCGGAAGCGTAAAGGTGATGGTGGTTCAACTTTAAAACAAGAAAAATTTTAATTTCTTAAACAAGTAAAAATTACACCAAGTGAAGTAAAATTAATCAATTAATATATTCACTTAAACTGATTAATTAATCCAAGTCCTAGAATTTGCCTAAGTCATAGTTAACAATATTCCAAAGTTAGGCGAAACCAAATTTTAGCAAATGACTTGAATTAAATAAACTTTACCCAATATTTAATTTAGTCCCAATTAAAGTGAGTGTGATAATTTAAACCGAATTTTATCTTGAATTATCCTATGCATGCGTTCTACGTTATTTTGCAAGATAAAATAAATCAATCACACTACACCGCGATGTACGAGGAAAAACCCAAGATGGAAAACAACCTCGGACGGCCCTAGCCACAAATCCACTAGATACGAAATTACACGTAAAAGACAGATAGACTTACAACGCACGACTCGATCCCTCTCAAGCCCCGATGCTTCTTCTTGTAGACACCTCTTCCTAGCGAATAACCTTGAATCACCACCGCGGTCTCGGAATCCACCGATAGGACTTTATATGGTCATCGTCACCCGTACATGGAGCCTTTCTCCAAGTGGGTAAAACAACATCAAAAACACTTCTTCTTTCTTTGCGGGAGGTAGAAGCAAAAACCGAAACTTCTCTTCAATTCGGTGTAGAGAAAACCGGTGCCAAACTCCAACCAATTGATAAGTATATAAGAACTTGGAATAAACTCATTTGGGTGTAAACACTAGAGTGATGGAAATTTTTCTCTAAAAATCTCACTCAAAACATGAACATTTTCCTAAACATTTTTTTCTCTCAAACTCTCTTTAAGAGATGAAAATAGATTGGAAAAGTTAGATTAGAAAATGTTCTTCCCGCACATATTAAAGACTGAAAAAGTTGGTTAAAAACCAAGTGGGGAAGTGGGTGCAAAATTGCCAAAAAACTGCCAAAAACTGTTCCCGCCTGGCATCTCGTTCGAACGACATTTCGTTCGAACGAAATCTCGTTGGAACGAGACTTCTAACGACGTTCCAGATTGAACTCGTTAGAATCTCGTTGGATATCTCGTTCGAACAGAAGGTTCGTTCGAACGACATATCGAACGACATGTCAGTGGCCTAATATGGGAACTCGTTGGCAGGTTCGTTCGAACGACAATCTCGTTCGAACGACTCTATCGAACGAAAAACCAGAAAGTTTGGAAAATTCGATTTTAGCCCAGAAAACTTTATAAACTTATTTTAAAGTTTTATTTAATTCTTTCTGAAAATTAAAACACAGTTTTTACAAAACCTAACACCCAATAAACTTGTTCTAAGCTCCTATATATATAATATTGCATTTATACCTTGGGAGCATGGAACTATGGTTGATGACATAGAAACGAGGCACACAAACTGCCATATTTGATGAAGCTTTATACTCTTTGCCGCTACGTCTTCAACAAACACTTCATAGGCTTGAGAATATTACAATTAAATACTTTCCTATGAATAAATGTTTTTTGTCCGGAATTGAGCCAAAACTATATATGGACTCAATTGGAAATTTGTGTCCTTACAGTATTCTCAAACTGGGAGTCCAGTGATCACGCGATCAGTTGCTATGTGTTACATTGGTCCTGTCAGAGGCGTTGGTTCCTCTTACGGAACCGTACGGGGGCTATTTTGTGTTTTCTCCCTCTTACGCCTTGCTTTTAAGATTATGTCCTCATATTTTAAAATTATCATTGTATTCTCTAATTGGGAGCCCTGTGATCACGCGCTCTGTTCCTACGAGTTACATTGGTTCCGTGTGAGGTGTTGGTACCTCTCACAGGGCCGTTCGGGGGCTGTTTTGGGTTTTTACTTCTAACGCCTTGTTTTTAAGCTTAAGTCCTCATATTTTTAAATTATAGTCATATTCTCAAATCGGGAGTCCCATGACTGCGCAGTTAGTTCCTACGAGTTACATTAGTCCCGTGTGAGATGTTGGTGCCTCTCAGGGGGTCGTGCGCGGGATGTTACATATTTTCACCCTCAAATGCCTTGTTTTTAAGCTCAAGTCCACATATTTTCAAATTATCGTCATATTCTCAAACGGGAGTCTTGTGATCGCGCGGTCAGTTCCTATGTGTTACATTGGTCCCATGAGAGGTGTTGGTGCCTCTCATGGGACTGTACGGGAGCTATTTCGTGTTTTCACCCTCTTACGCACTGTTTTTAAGCTTAAGTCTTCATTTTTTCAAATTATCATCGTATTCTCAGACCGGGAGTCCCATGATCCCACGGTTAGTTCCTATAAGTTAAATTGGTCCCGTTTGAGGTATTGGTGCCTCTCACGAGACCGTTCAGTGGCAGTTTTGGGTTTTTACCTTACAACGCCTTATTTTTTAGCATAAGTCCTCTTATTTTCAAATTATAGTCGTATTCTCAAATCGGGAGTCCGGTGACTACGGGGTGAGTTCCTACGAGTTACATTTGTCCTGTGTGAGGTGTTGGTGCCTCTCACTGGGTCGTACGAATGTTGTTTCATATTTTCACCCTCTAATGCCTTGTTTTTAAGCTCAAGTCCTCAAATTTTGAAATTATCATCGTATTCTCAAACCGAGAGTTTCGTGATCACGCGGTCAGTTCCTACATGTTACATTAGTCCCTTGAGAGGTGTTGGTACATCTTAGAGGACCGTACGAGGGCAATTTTATGTTTTCACCCTCTAAAGCCTTATTTTTAACCTTAAGTCCTCATATTTTACAATTTTTATCATATTATCAAATCGCGAGTCCAACGATCGTATGGTCAATTCCTACGAGTTACATTGGTCCCGTGTGAGGTGTTGGTACCTCTCACGGGGTCATTCGGGGCCTATTTTGGTTTTTTACCTTCTAACGCCTTGTTTTTAAGCTTAAGTCCTCATATTTTCAACTTATAGTCGTATTCTCAAATCTGGAGTCCCTTGACTGCGCGGTCAGTTCCTATGAGTTACATTGGTCCCGTGTAAGGTGTTGGTGGCTCTTACGGGGCCGAACGGGGGTTGTTTCATATTTTCACCCTCTAATGCCTTGTTTTTAAGCTCAAGTCGTTATATTGTCAAATTATCTTCGTATTCTCAAACTGGGAGTTCAGTGATCACGCGGTTAGTTGCTATGTGTTACATTAGTCCCGTCAGAGGCGTTGGTTCCTCATATGGGACCGCACGGGGTCTATTTTGTGTTTTCTCCCTCTTACGCCTTGTTTTTAAGATTATGTCCTCATATTTTAAAATTATCATTGTATTCTCTAATCAGGAGCCCTGTGATCACGCGGTCTGTTCCTACGAGTTACATTGGTTCCGTGTGAGGTGTTGGTACCTCTCACAGGGCCGTTCGGTGGCTGCTTTGGGTTTTTACTTCTAATGCCTTATTTTTAAGCTTAAGTCCTCATATTTTTAAATTATAGTCATATTATCAAATCGGGACTCCCTTGACTGCGCAGTTAGTTCCTACGAGTTACATTAGTCCCGTGTGAGCTGTTGGTGCCTCTCAGGGGGTCGTGCGTGGGATGTTACATATTTTCACCCTCAAATGCGTTGTTTTTAAGGTCAAGTCCACATATTTTCAAATTATCGTCGTATTCTCAAACGGGAGTCCTGTGATCGCGCGGTCAGTTCCTATGTGTTACATTGGTCCCATGAGAGGTGTTGGTGCCTCTCATGGGACTGTACGGGAGCTATTTCGTGTTTTCACCCTCTTACGCACTGTTTTTAAGCTTAAGTCCTCATTTTTTCAAATTATCATTGTATTCTCAGACCGGGAGTCCCGTGATCCCACGGTTAGTTCCTATAAGTTACACTGGTCCCGTTTGAGGTATTGGTGCCTCTCACGGGACCGTTCAGTGGCAGTTTTGGGTTTTTTACCTTCTAACACCTTATTTTTTAGCATAAGTCCTCCTATTTTCAAATTATAGTTGTAATCTCAAATCGGGAGTCCTGTGACTACGCGATGAGTTCCTACGAGTTACATTTGTCCTGTGTGAGGTGTTGGTGCCTCTCACGGGGTCGTACGAGGGTTGTTTCATATTTTCACCCTCTAATGCCTTATTTTTAAGCTCAAGTCCTCAAATTTTCAAATCATCATCATATTCTCAAACTGGGAGTCCCGTGATCATGCGGTCAGTTCCTACATGTTACATTAGTCCCTTGAGAGGTGTTGGTACCTCTTACGGGACCGTACGAGGGCAATTTTGTGTTTTCACCCTCTAACGCCTTATTTTTAACCTTAAGTCCTTATATTTTACAATTTTCATCATATTATCAAATCGCGAGTCCCACGATCGTGTGGTCAGTTCCTACGAGTTACATTTATCCCGTGTGAGGTGTTGGTACCTCTCACGGGGCCATTCGGGGGCAGTTTCGGGTTTTTACCTTCTAACGCCTTATTTTTAAGCTTAAGTCCTCATATTTTCAACTTCTAGTCGTATTCTCAAATCAAGAGTTCCATGACTACGCGATCAATTCCTATGAGTTACATTGGTCCCGTGTAAGGTGTTGGTGCCTCTCATGGGGCCAAACAGGGGTTATTTCATATTTTTACCCTCTAATGCCTTATTTTTCAGCTCAAGTCGTCATATTTTCAAATTATCATCGTATTCTCAAACTGGGAGTACAGTGATCACGCGGTCAGTTGCTATGTGTTACATTGGTCCCGTCAGAGGTGTTGGTTCCTCTTGTGGGACCGTACGGGGGCTATTTTATTTTTTCTCCCTCTAACGTCCTGTTTTTAAGATTATGTCCTTATATTTTCAAATTATCATTGTATTCTCTAATCGAGAGCCCTGTGATCACGCGGTCAGTTCCTACGAGTTACATTGGTCCCGTGTGAGGTGTTGGTACCTCTCATAGGGCCGTTCGGGGGCTGTTTTGGGTTTTTACCTTCTAACGCCTTGTTTTTAAGCTTAAGTCCTCATATTTTTAAATTATAATCATATTATCAAACCGGGAGTCCCATGACTGCACGGTCAGTTCCTACGAGTTACATTCGTCCCGTGTGAGGTGTTGGTGCCTCTCACGGGGCCGTACGGGGGCTGTTTCATGTTTTCACTCTCTAATGCCTTATTTTTAAGCTTAAGTCCTCATATTTTCAAATTATTGTTGTATACTCAAATCGGAAGTCCCGTGACTGTGTGGTCAATTCCAACATGTTACATTGGTCATGTGAGAGGTGTTGGTGATCTCTCACGAGACCGTACGGGGGCTATTTCAAGTTTTTACCCTCTAACGCCTTATTTTTAAGCTGAAGTCCTAATATTTTCAAATTATCTTCATATTCTCAAATCTAGAGTTTCGTGAACGAGCGCTCAGTTCCGACGAGTTACATTGGTATGGTGTGAGGTGTTAGTACCTCTCACGGTGCCATTTGGGGGCTATTTTGGGTTTTTACCTTCTAACGCCTTATTTTTAAGCTTAAGACCTCATATTTTAAAATTATAGTGGTATTCTCAAACAAGGAGTCCCGTGATTACGCGATCAGGTCCTACATGTTACATTGGTCCCTTGAGAGGTGTTGGTTCCCTCATAGGGCCGTACAAGGGTTGTTTCAGTTTTTGACCTTCTAACACCTTGTTTTTAATCTTAAGTCCTCCTATTTTAAAATTTTAGTAATATTCTCAAACCGGGAGTCTCTTGACTGCGCGGTCAGTTCCAATGAGTTAAATTGGTCCCGTGTGAGGTGCTGGTGCCTCTCACGGGGCCATACGGGGGCTGTTTCATGTTTTCACCCTCTAATGCCTTATTTTTAACCTCAAGTCTTCATATTTTCAAATTATCATCATATTCTCAAACTGGGAGTCTAGTGATCATGCGGTCAGTTTCTACGTGTTACTTGGTCCCGTCAGAGGTGTTGGTTCTTCTTATGGGACCGTACGAGGGCTATTTCATGTTTTCACCCTCTAACGCCTTGTTTTTAAGCTTAAGTCCTCATATTTTCAAATTGTCATCATATTCTCAAATCAGGAGCCTGTGATCACGCGGTCAGTTCCTACAAGTTATATTGGTCCCATGTGACGTGTTGGTGCCACTCACGGGGCCGTTCGGGGGCTGTTTTGGGTTTTTACCTTCTAATGCCTTGTTTTTAAGCTTAAGTCATCATATTTTTAAATTATAGTCGTATTCTTAAATCGAGAGTGTCGTGACTGTGCGCTCTGTTACTACAACTTACATTGGTCCCGTGTGAGGTGTTGGTGCCTCTCACGGGGCCGTACGGGGGTTATTTCTTGTTTTCACCCTCTAATGCCATGTTTTAAGCTTAAGTCTTCATATTTTCATATTATCATCGTATTCTCAAACCGGGAGTCTTGTGATCACGCGATTAGTTCCTACGTGTTACATTGGTCCCGTGAGAGGTGTTGGTACCTCTCAAGGGACTGTACCGGGGCTATTTCGTATTTTCACCCTCTATCGCCTTGTTTTTAAGCTTAAGTCCTCAAATTTTCAAATTATCATCATATTCTCAAACCAGAAGTCCCGTGACAGCGCTGCTAGTTCCTACGTGTTACATTGGTACCATTAAGGTGTTGGTGCCTCTCATGGGACTGTACGGGGGCTATTTTGTGTTTTCACGCTCTAACGCCTTGTTTTTAAACCTAAGTCATCTCAAATTATCTTCGTATTCTCAAACCGAAACTCCCATGACTGCGTGGTCAGTTCCTACGTGTTACATTGGTACTATGAGATGTGTTGGTTCCTCTCACGGGACCGTACGGGAACTAATTCATGTTTTCACCCTCTAATGCCTTGTTTTTAAGCTTAAGTCCTCATATTTTCAAATTATCATCGTATTCTCGTATCGAGAGTCCCGTGATCGCACGGTCAGTTCCTACGAGTTAGAGGTGCTGGAGCCTCGCACGGGGCCGTATGAGGGATGTTTCATGTTCTCACCCTCTAATGCCTTATTTTTAAGCACAAGTACTCATATTTTCAAATAATTATCGTATTCTGAAACCAGAAGTCTCGGGACTGCGTGGTCAATTCCTACATGTTACATGGGTCCCGTGAGAGGTGTTGGTGCCTCTAATGGGACCATACGGCATCTATTTCGTTTTTTCACCCTCTAACGACTTGTTTTTGTGCTTAAGTCCTAATATTTTTAAATTATCATCGTCATCTCAAATAGTAGGTCCCGTAATCGGGCGGTCAGTTCCTACGAGTTACATTGGTCCCGTGTGAGGTGGTAGTTCCTCTCACGGGGCCACTCGGGGGCTGTTTCGGGTTTTTACCTTCTAACGCCTTGTTTTTAAGCTTAAGTCCTCATATTTTCAAATTATCCTGGTATTCTTAAACTGGGAATTCCGTGACTGCGCGGCCAATTTCAACGAGTTACATTGGTCCCGTGTCAGGTCTTGGTGCCTCTCATGGGGCCGTACGGGGCTTGTTTCATTTTTTCACCATCTACTGCCTTTTTTTAAGCTTAATTCCTCATATTTTCAACTTGTTGTCGTATTCTCAAACCAAGAGTCCCATGACTGTGCGGTCAGTTCCTACGAGTTACATTGGTCCCGTGTGAGGTGTTGGTGCCTCTCACGGGGCTGTAGGGGGGTTGTTTCAAGTTTTCACCTTCTAATGTCTTATTTTTAAGATCAAGTCCTCTTATTTTCAAATTATCGTCGTATTCTCAAATCGTCAGTCTCGTGATCGCGTGGTCGGCTCCTACGGGTTACATTGTCCCTTGAGTGGTATTGGTGCATCTAACAAGACCGTACAGGGGCTATTTCGTTTTTTCACCATCTAACGCCTTATTTTAAGCTTAAATCCTCATATTTTAAAATTTTCATCGCATTATCAAATCGAGAGTCCCGTGATTGCGCGATCAGTTCCTACGAGTTACATTTGTCCCATGTGAGGTGTTGGTGCCTCTTACGGGGCCGTACGGGGGTCTGTTTCATATTTTCACCCTCTAATGCCTTGTTTTTAAGCTCAAGTCCTCATATTTTTAAATTATCATCGTATTCTCAAATCGGGAGTCCCGTGATCGTGCGGTCAGTTCCTACCAGTTACATTGGTCCCGTGTGAGGTGTTAGTACCTCTCACAGGGTCGTACGGGGTTTTTTTTTTCACCCTCTAATGCCTTATTTTTAAGCTCAAGTCCTCATATTTTCAAATTATCATCGTATTCTCAAACCGAAAGTCCCGTGACTGTGTGGTCAGTTCCTATGTTTTACATTGGTCCCATGAGAAGTGTTGGTGCCTTTCACAGAACCGTACGGGGGATGTTTCGTGTTTTCACCCTCAAACGCCTTGTTTTTAAGATTAATTCCTCATATTTTCAAATTATAGTTGTATTCTCAAATCGGGAGTCCCGTGACTGCGCGGTGAGTTCTTACGAGTTACATTGGTCCCGTTTGAGCTGTTGGTGCCTTTTACGGGGTAGTACGAGGGCTGTTTCATATTTTGACCCTCTAATGCCTTCTTTTTAAGCTCAAGTCCTCATATTTTTAAATTATCATCGTATTCTAATATTGGGAGTCTCGTGAATGTACGGTCAGTTCCTACGTGTTACATTGGTCCCGTGAGAGGTGTTGGTGCCTCTCACAGGACTGTACGGGGGCTATTTTGTGTTTTCACCCTCTAACGCATTGTTTCCAAGCTTAAGTCCGCATATTTTCAAATTATAGCCGTATTCTCAAATCGGGAGTCCCATGATCCTACGGTCAGTTCCTACGAGTTACATTGGTCCCGTGTGAGATGTTGGTGCCTCTCACTGGTCCGTTCGGGGGCCTGTTTCTAGTTTTTACCTTCTAACGCCTTATTTTTAAGCTTAAGTCCTCATACTTTTAAATTATAGATGTATTCTTAAATCGGGAGTCCCGTGACTATGCGGTCGGTTCCTATGAGTTACATTGGTCCCCTGTGAGGAGTTGGTGCCCGTTACGGGCCGTATGGGGGTTGTTTCATGTTTTCAACCTCTAATGCCATGTTTTTAAGCTCAAGTCTTCACATTTTTAAATTATCGTTGTATTCTCAAATTAGGAGTCCCGTGATCACACGGTCAGTTGCTACGTGTTACAATGGTCCCGTGAGAGGTGTTGGAACCTTTTCAGGGATCGTACGGGGGCTATTTCGTGTTTTCACCCTCTAATGCCTTATTTTTAAGCTTAAGTCCGCATATTTTCAAATTATCATCATATTCTTAAATCGGAAGTCCCGTGACCGCGCTGTCAGTTCCTACATGTTACATTGGTACCGTTAAGCTGTTCGTGCCTCTCATGGGACCGTATGGGGGCTATTTCATGTTTTCACCCTGTAACGCCTTTTTTAAGCTTAAGTCCTCGTATTTTTAAATTATCGTCGTATTCTCAACCAGAAGTCACGTGAATGCGTTGTCAGTTCTTACGTGTTGCATTGGTACCGTTAAGGTGTCGGTTACGGGGGCTATTTTTTGTTTTCACGCTCTAACGCCTTGTTTTTAAGCCTAAGTCCTCATATTTTCAAATTATCGTCGCATTCTCAAAGAGGGAGTCCCGTGATTATTCGGTCAGTTCCTACGTTTTATATTGTCCCCGTGAGAGGTGTTAGTTCCACTCGCGGGGCAGTACGGGGGCTCTTTCTTGTTTTCACCCTCTAATGCCTTATTTTTAAGCTCAAGTCCTCAAATTTTAAAATTTTCATCGTATTCTCAAACCGGGAGTCCCGTGATCGTGCGGTCAGTTCCTACGTATTACATTGGTCCCGTGAGAGGTGTTGGTGCCACTCACATGACCTTATAGGGGCTATATCATATTTTCACCCTCTAACGTATTGTTTTTAAGCTTAAGTCCTCATATTTTTAAATTATCATCGTATTCTAAAATCGAGAGTCCCGTGGTCCCACGGTCAGTTCCTACGAGTTACATTGATCCCGTGTGAGGTGTTGGTGCCTCTCACGAGGCCGTTCGAGGGCTGTTTCGGGTTTTTACCTTCTAACGCCTTCTTTTTAAGCTTATGTCCTCATATTTTAAAATTATAATCGTATTCTCAAACCGGGAGTCCCATGACTGCGTGATGAGTTCCTATGAGTTACATTGATCCCTTGTGAGGTGTTGGTGCCTCTCATGAGGCTGTACGGGGACTGTTTCATGTTTTCACCCTCTAATGCCTTGTTTTTAAGCTCAAGTAGTGATATTTTCAAATTATCATCATATTCTCAAATCGGGAGTCCCATGATCACGCGGTCAGTTCCTATATTTTATATTTATCCCTTGAGAGGTGTTGGTGCCTTTCACGAGACCGCACGGGTGCTCTTTCATGTTTTCTCCCTCTAATGTCTTGTTTTTAAGCTTAAGTCCTCATATTTTCAAATTATTGTCGTATTCTCAAATCGGGAGTCCCATGATCGTGCGATATGTTCCTACGAGTTACATTGGTCCCGTGTGAGGTGTTGGTGCCTCTCACTGGGTCATTCGAGGGCTGTTTCAGGTTTTTACCTTCCAACGCCTTATTTTTAATCTAAAGTCCTCATATTTTCAAATTATAGTCGTATTCTCAAACTGGGAGTCCTGTGACTGCGTGGTCAGTTCCTACGAGTTACATCGATCCCGTGTGAGGTGTTGGTGCCTCTCAAAGGGCCATACGAGAGTTATTTCATGTTTTCACCTTCTAACGCCTTATTTTTAAGCTCAAGTCCTCATATTTTCAAATTATCAGCGTATACTCAAATTGGGAGTACCATGATCGTACGATTAGTTCCTATGAGTTACATTGGTCCTGTGTGAGGAGTTGGTGCCTCTCACGGGGCCGTACGGGGGTCGTTTCATGTTTTCACCCTCTAATGCCATGTTTTTTAGCTCAAGTCTTCACATTTTCAAATTATCGTCGTATTCTCAAATCGAGAGTCCCGTAATCACGCGGTTAGTTGCTACGTGTTACAATGGTCCCGTGAGAGGTGTTGGTACCTTTCAAGGGACCGTACGGGGGCTATTTCGTGTTTTCACCCTCTAACGCCTTGTTTTTAAGATTAAGTCCTTATATTTTCAAATTATCGTCATATTCTCAAACCGAAAGTTCCGAGACTGCGCTGTCAGTTCCTAGATGTTACATTGGTACCGTTAAGGTGTTCGTTCCAGTCATGGGACCGTACGGGGGCTATTTCGTGTTTTCACCCCGTAACGCCTTTTTTAAGCTTAAGTCCTCATATTTTTAAATTATCGTCGTATTCTCAAATCAGAACTCTCGTGACTACGTTGTCCATTCTTACGTGTTGTGTTGGTACCGTTAAGGTGATGGTGCCTCTCACGGGAGCGTACGGGAGCTATTTTATGTTTTCACCCTGTAACGCCTTTTTTTAGGCTTAAGTCCTCATATTTTAAAATTACCATCGTATTCTCAAATAGGGAGTCCCGTGATTATTCGGTCAGTTCCTACGTTTTATATTGGTCCGTGAGAGGTGTTAGTGCCACTCATGGGACAGTACGGGGGTTGTTTCATATTTCACCCTCTAATGCCTTATTTTTAAGCTCAAGTCCTCAAATTTTCAAATTATCATCGTATTCCCAAATCGGGAGTCCCGTGTTCGTGCGGTCAGTTCCTACGTGTTACATTGGTCCCGTCAGAGGTGTTGGTGCCTCTCACAGGACCTTACAGGGGCTATTTCGTGTTTTCACCCTCTAACGTATTATTTTTAAGCTTAAGTACTCATATTTTCAAATTATCATCGTATTCTAAAATTGAGAGTCCCGTGGTCCCACGGTCAGTTCTTATGAGTTACATTGGTCCCGTGTGAGGTGTTGGTGCCTCTCACGAAGTCGTTCAGGGGATATTTCGGGTTTTTACCTTCTAACGCCATGTTGTTAAGCTTAAGTCCTCATATTTTCAAATTATCGTCGTATTCTCAAACCGGGAGTTCCATGATCACACGGTTAGTTCCTACATTTTACATTTGTCTCTTGAGAGGTGTTGGTGCCTCTCACGGGATCGTACGGGTTCTCTTTCGTGTTTTCTCCCTCTAACGTCTTATTTTTAATCTTAAGTCCTCATATTTTCAAATTATTATCATATTCTCAAATCGGGAGTCCCATGATCGCGCGATCTATTCCAACGAGTTACATTAGTCCCGTGTGAGGTGTTGGTGCCACTCACTGGGCCGTTCGAGGGCAGTTTCAGGTTTTTACCTTCTAACGCCTTGTTTTTAATCTTAAGTCCTCATATTTTCAAATTATAGTCATGTTCTCAAACCGGGAGTCCTGTGACTGCGTGATTAGTTCCTATTAGTTACATCGGTCCCGTGTGAGGTGTTGGTGCCTCTCACGGGGCCATACGGGGGTTATTTCATGTTTTCACCCTCTAATGCCTTATTTTTAAGCTCAAGTTATCATATATTCAAATTATCATCGCATACTCAAACCGAGAGTTCCGTGATCGCGCGGTTAGTTCCTACGAGTTACATTTGTCCTATGTGAGGTGTTTGTGCCTCTCACAGGGCCGTACGGGGTCTGTTTCATGTTTTCCCCCTTTAATGCCTTATTTTTAAGCTCAAGTCCTCATATTTTCAAATTATCGTCGTATTATAAAATCGGGAGTCCCGTGCTCGTGCGGTCAGTTCCTACCAGTTATATTGGTCCCGTGTGAGGTGTTAGTACCTCTCACGGGGCCGTACGGGGGTTGTTTCATGTTTTCACCCTCTAATGCCTTGTTTTTAAGCTCAAGTCCTCATATTTTCAAATTATCATCGTATTCTTAAACTGGAAGTCCCATGACTGTGTGGTCAGTTCCTATGTTTTACATTGGTCCCGTGAGAACTGTTGGTGCCTCTCACTGAACCGTACGGGCGATGCTTCGTGTTTTCACCCTCAAACGCCTTATTTTTAAGATTAAATTATAGTCGTATTCTCAAACCGAGAGTCCCGTGACTACGCGATGAGTTCTTACGAGTCACATTAGTCCCATTTGAGCTGTTGGTGCCTTTCACGGGGTAGTACGGGGGATGTTTCATGTTTTGACCCTCTAATGCCTTGTTTTTAAGCTTAAGTCCTTATATTTTCAAATTATCGTCATATTCTAAAATCGGGAGTCCAGTGATCGCGCGGTCAGTTCCTACGTGTTACATTGGTCCCGTGATAGGTGTTGGTGCCTCTCACAAGACTGTACAGGGGCTATTTCGTGTTTTCACCCTCTAACGCATTGTTTTCAAGCTTAAGTCCTCATATTTTTGGTAAGGAGATTTTGTCCAGTATTTATGTATATGTCATAATCCGTTAAATTGTTGAAGAAATTCAAGATCTCATCATCATCAACGGATCCGAATATCAAAGAATTCAAGGAAGGAATAAAAAATTTGGACAGTCGGACCAGTCCACCTGTTTGGAAAATGAACCGGTCCGCCCCCGGACCTATCCGTCCTCTACCCGGACCGATCCGCCTTTCTCCTGAACTAGTAGATCCCGGACCGAATGCGAACCGAAGAGACCAATTTCAAAAATGAACCGGTCCGACCTCGGACCGATCCTCTTCAGATCCGGACCGGTCCACCTTGGATAAAATCGTGCAGATCGTGTTCAATTATTTTTGGCCCGGGTCTTCTTTTATAAACCCACTACGGGGAGTTTGTTTCCAAGACTTCTACACACGATTTTCAGAGTTCATAAACTCAAAGTCTTAACTTTTGTGAGTTGCCAAACTCATGTTTTGATTCACACAAATGTCCAAATCAATTGTGAATCCCTTTGAAACCATAGAACACCATAGTGTGTCTGTTCTTACCCTTATGGAGAAGACCGTCCTTCTTCTTCATTCCTGCCCTCCTGGAAAGGGAAATTTTTAGCCGCCGACTACAGATCCGATGCCTGCGGGTAATTCTGTGTCACTGTATTTTTCATTGTAATCCGAAATTGTATGTTACAATATTATGATGAAAATAAATTGTTTTGCCCCTTTGGGCAATTTTTCCTCAATTTTGTGTGTTTGATTATACTAGCATGTTTTACATCTTATTCAATCACACCTAGTTGCATCCTTAGGGTTTAATTGGGTTAAACTGAGTTTAATTATATAATTTCTTAATTTGAACGCACGCGCTCCTCTTAAAATTGGTATCAGAGCGGGTTACGCTAATCTATCGCGTATTCCTAATTTTCCGCAAAATTTTTCTGAGATATCAATTTTCTAAAAATTCATTTTTGAAAAAGAGTGTGTTCAATGGAGAAATCATATAATAAATGCCAGTTTTTGACGGGACAAACTATGCATACTGGAAAGCCCACATGAAGTCTGCTTTAAAGGCCATAGATGAACGTGTCTAGATTTTTGTTGAAAGAGGATGGACTCCTCCCTCCGTGACTATTGAAAATGTGACCAATTTAAAACCTGTGACCACTTAGACTGAAGAAGATTTTAAATGGCCATCTTTTAATTCTAAAGGTTTAAGTGCTATTTTCGGATCCATCACTCCTGATGAGTTCCGACGTATCATGACGTGCACCACGTCAAAAGAGGCATGGGATGTTTTGCAACTTACCCGTGAAGGAACTAATGCTGTAAAAGAGTCTAAATTACAAAATTTAACAACTCAATTTGAAACCATCACCATGCATGAAACTGAATGTTTTGATGATTTTTATGCTAGGCTATCTGACATTGTTAATACTAGCTTTAATCTTGGTGAGCATATTCCTAATGCTAGAGTTGTTAAAAATATTCTTCGTTCCCTTCCTAAGCGTTTTATCCCCAAAGTCACTGTGCTAAATTCTATGGGTAATTTAAATACGCTAAAATTGGAGGAACTTGTAGGAGACTTGCAAACATATGAAATTGATATGTTCCCTAAAATAATCAAGCCTAAAGAAAAGGGAATCGCACTTAATGCCCAAGAGAGAAAGAGTGAAGGGTCGGCAAGGAAGAGGGGAGAGTCAACTAGAAAAAGAGAGACAGATTCGTCTGATTCTGAGTGTCATTTTGACTTAGATGATTTGGCTCTTTTTGCTAAAAATTTCAACAAAATTCTCAAATTTAAGAAAAATGGTAATTTTAAAGATAAAAAGAATTTTGAGAAAAATAAGTTTGAAAGGAAAAATGAAAAAGTTTTTAAAGATACTCCTAAGAAAGAAAGTGAGAGGTGTTTTGAGTGCGACAGTAGGGGTTATAGAGCCTTTGAGTGTGCCACACGTCTGAACAGAGAGAAAGGGAAAGTTATCCTAAATGCTACCCTTAGCGACGATAGTGAGGTTGAGTCGGTGGATTCTAGAGATGAGTCACCGCATGAGTGTAACTTCACCGCATTCATGGCTATTCATGTGAGCACTTCCAGTTCTCCTCACAACGATGAGTATGATGCATCACAGGGACTCCTCGACAGTGAGATCGATGTGAGTGAGGGGGAGGATGACACAAGCGAGAGCGAGAGTGATATTCAACGTGCCTACGCTGAGTTATATTCTGATTCATTTAAAACTAAAAAGCGTAACAAAGCGTTAGTTCTTAAGATCACTAGTTTAGAGGAAGATTTAAGAAAATCAAGAGAGAGAGAGTCATCCACTTTCACTACCTTAAGAGAGAGAGAGAGTCTGCCTGTGTTGAGAAAGAGAGTTTGTTTAGAGAAAGAGATAGATTCTTGAGAGAGAGAGAGAGTTTTTTTGAGAAAGAGAGAGGGGACTTGACTAAACAAGTGGCTATTCTTACGAGTGAGCTCCATACCTCCGTGGAGACTCGTAAGAAACTTGAAGCCCTTGTTTCCTAGCTTACTCATGATATTGAGAGAGCACGGGAATTCAAGGTACAAATCGAGGACATATCTGGGAAGATGGTAAAGATGCTCCTCGGCCCCGCTTTAGGTTTTGGTGATCGACAGGGAATTGGTTATGATCGTGCCTCCACGTCCCAAATTGCACCAGGACCATTCCCTAAGTTTAATACTACTCCTTATGGTCATTGTCAAAAACCTCGAAGGAGAGGTTGACCAAGAAAAGCAATCCAAGGTCCGCCTTTGATTGTGTTCTTCTGTACTTAGTGCAAAAGAAAAGGCCACCTCGGGGAGTTTTGCTATAGTATGGGTCGGACACGATGTACTACTACTCCACCTCATCATACTGATGATTTTACCAGTATGAAAGAGCGAGTTGAGTTTTTAGTTGCCACGTCTCAGAGTTTGATGAAGGAATTCCGACGGATGTCTTTGCCGTCAGTGAATGCTTCTCACATTCCGGCTAAAACCAACAACAACAAAGGTAAACAAAAGGTCACCTCTTCTTCGGTACCTAAGAAAGATAAAAAGGCCTTTGTTGACAGGTGATGCCTCATTTTTTATATCTCTTGAGGATTATCAGGATGGCAGAGTCACCTTTGGTGAAGGGAGTAAGTCTAGCATTGTAGGACGTGGTACTGTTGAGTTACCAGGATTTCCTAAGCTAGAAAATGTTTTGTACGTCAAAGGGTTGAAAGCAAACCTTCTCAGCATTAGCCAGCTGTGCGATGCTGGCTTTGCAGTAAAGTTGGACCGAGACATGTGAAATGTCTACAATAAATCGAGAAAACTTTTAGTGCGAGGGGTGAGGATAAAGGATAATTGCTATGGGATTGAGCCCACATCCTCACTTGTCTGCAACAGTGCCACGATCACTCCTATGGATCTGTGGCACCAACGTCTAGGTCATGTGAACGTTAGAGATTTGACACATTTAGCCAAAAAGGACCTAGTTCGTGGCTTACCATCTCTTGGAAAGTCAACTTCCAAGGTTTGTGGACCCTGTCAGTTGGGAAAGAAAATTCGGAGCCCTCATAGGAAGTTGCATTCCATTACCACCTCCCGAGTACTTGAGATGATTCACACGGATCTTATGGGTCCTACTCGTACTGAGAGTTTAGGTGGTAAGAGGTATATCCTCGTGATGGTGGATGATTTCTCCAGATACTCCATTGTAGGTTTTCTAAGAGAGAAATCCAATGCTGTAGAGTTTTTAATGACCAAGTGCCATGTCTTGCAAAATCAACACGGAATCACTATTAACAGGATATGTAGTGACAACGGCATTGAATTTAAGGAAGCAAAGGCCGATGTTTATTGTGATAGTCTTGGGATCAAACATGAGTTTTCTGCTGTGAAGACTCCTCAACAAAATGGGATTATTGAGAGAAAGAATCGAACAATCCAGGAAATGGCTAGATCTATGCTTCCAGGTCGTAAAGTTTCTAGGAGATTTTGGGCAGAGGCAGTGTCTACTGCATGCCACACGGTGAATAGGGTTTACCTGCACACACTTCATACACCTTATGAGTTGTGGACTGGCAAGAAGCCCAACCTTGCATATTTTCGTATTTTTGGGAGTAAATGCTACATCCTACGCGATAGAGAGCAATTAGGAAAGTTTAACTCCCGAAGCGACGAGGGAATACTGTTGGTATATTCATCGAATAGTAGGGCATACCGGGTTTTTAACCTGAAGAGCTCTACGGTTATGGAATTAATAAACGTTACCGTGCAAGATGACAAACCTTCTACGGTTATTGATCCTAAACTTTAGTGTGAGGATGAGGACTTTTCTGGGAGTGACTTACTAGTTCCTCACTCACACTCTGTGGTCCCCACTCCTGTGTTAGGGGACACTCCTGCTTTGGTTTGCAAGATTCATGACCCTTCTGCCATTGTTGGCGATCCCACTCTAGGTGTCAAGACTCGTGCTCAACTAGAAAACGTCGTTATCCACTTTTTCTACACGTCCAAAGTCGAGCCCAATAATCACAAAGAAGCACTAAAGGATGAACACTGGATATCTGCTATGCAGGATGAGTTGCTTCAGTTTAAAAAGAACAATGTCTGGGAACTAGTCCCCTGACCTAGTGAGACTAATATGATAGGTACTAGATGGATATTCAAGAATAAAATGGATGAAAATAGTACCATAATCAGAAACAAGGCTAGGTTGGTCGCTCAAGGCTACACACAGATAGAAGGTGTAGACTTTGTGGAGACATTTGCTCCTGTTACGAGGCTTGAGTCTGTCCGCTTACTACTCGCCATAGCATGTCATCTGCACTTCAAGTTATATCAGATGGATGTCAAGAGTGCCTTTCTAAATGTCATTCTATAGGAGGAGGTTTATGTGGAACAACCAAAAGGGTTTGAAGACCCTAAGCACCCTGAGCACGTTTATTATCTAAGGAAAGCCTTGTATGGCTTGAAGCAAGCATCCCGTGCTTAGTATGAATTGCTTACTTTTTATCTCTTATCCCGTGGCTTCAAGAGAGGGGGAGTTGATATGACATTGTTCATCAGGAGAGATGATGGTGATATTTTGGTTGCACATGTCTATGTGGATGACATAGTTTTTGGATCCACGTGCTCCCAGCATGCTCACCACTTTGAAGAGGAGATGAAAAGTGAGTTTGAGATTAGAATGGTAGGTGAGCTTACCTTCTTCCTTGGTCTCCAAGTTCGTCAGCTAGAGGATGGGATGTTCATCTCCCAATCTAAGTACGCTAGAGACTTAGTGAAGAAATTTGGTTTAGACTCCGCTAAGCATGCACGTACACCTATGAGTACTTCTATCAAGCTTAGTAAGGACACTTCAGGCAAGGACGTAGAGCAAACCTTGTATCGGAGTATGATAGGTAGTCTCCTCTACTTGACTGCTAGTCGTCCCGACATAGCCTTTAGTATTGTAGTTTGTGCGCGATATCAGGCGTCCCCAAAAGAGTCACACTTACTCGCTCTAAAATGTATTATCAAATACGTGAGTGGGACTCTCTCATATGGTATTTGGTATTCCTTTGATACCAATGACCGTTTGTCTGCCTATTCAGATGCTGATTGGGAAGGGGATGTAGATGGTTGTAGGAGCACTTCTGGTGGGTGTTTCTATTTTGGTCCTGCTCTTGTCTCATGGTTGAGCAAGAAGCAAAACTTCATCTCTTTGTCCACTGCGGAGGCTGAGTACATCGCCTCCGAGAGTTGTTGCACGCAACTCTTATGGATGAAGCAGATGCTGGAGGATTATGGGATTTCACAGGACACCATGACCATTTCTTGTGATAACACGAGCGCGATACACATATCCCACAATCCAGTCCATCATTCGCACACAAAGCACATCAGGATACGCGAGCACTTTATACGTCCGTTAGTTGAGGAGAAAGTTGTATCCCTAAGTTTTGTTCCCACCGATCGTCAGTTAGCCGATATTTTCATGAAACCTTTAGATGACCGTAGATTTGAGAGTCTTAGTGAGTCTTTGGGGATTTTCACAGTTGACTGAGGAGTTGGTCTGTGTCTAGCATAGGTTGCATTGTCTTTTTCATATCAACTAATGCCTATTGCTAGATTGTATCATACGTTTTGTTTTATCATGTTTTGCCTTTTATTTTTTTTGAAAAATCCAAAAAGATTTTCTTTTTCTAAAATTTTCGAAAAGCTCAAAAAGATTTTTTTTAATAAAATTTTGAAAAATCCAAAAAGATTTTTATTTGCACCATTTATGGATGACCATTTAAGATAGCCAAGACACAATTTCATTCCATTTATCCATGTGACTGTTTGATACAGATTTGAGACGCTACATCATTTCATCCATGTGCTTTACATTGTTTGGAGTCTTTGAGATGTGATTAGTGATATCCTTCTACTTGTTTGACTCCTATCTCCTTTATTGCACACATCCACGGCTATATTTGATTATTGTACTTGTCTATCACATATTGACTTAAGTGTTTCCATCTCAATTCTGTCTATACAACGTACAATATGCAATAAAACTTGACAAGATTGGAATGCATGTAAAAACCATTTTGGTGAGGCTGTGTGTTTATTTGAACATGGGGAGGGGCTGCGAAAGGTAGTTATCTATCCTTTGCGCAAAAGCCACCGTTAAAAAGGACCTAAAAAATTGAGGAATTTTATTATCCGAGGTCCAATGAGGTTAAAAGAGCCCAAAAATTTAAAGGCAATAAAAATCATTTCATGCCAACTATGGGCCACTAGGTTTCACCATCAATTCTCCAAAATTTGAGAATTTAGATTACCTCCATAAGAAAATACTTCTGAGGGAGTTTGGTTGGAGATTTTAAAACGAGTTTGCACTTACTTGAAAGTCCTGAAAAAGCATGAAATCATTTTGGACGTTATTGGTGTGAAAAATCACTATGGGCTTTGATTTGTTGATTTGATTGAGTCAATGTCTCTTATTTCCATTTGTTTTACACCAAAGGAAGCATTTGATTTCATTCGTTAGGAGTATCCGATATTCATCGTGCACATATGTCATGTTTGTATGCATTGATTTTCCTATCGAATTTGATCACACCCATTCATTTACGCTATCATGGACTTGATTGTTTTGTGTTCATTCATGGTGTGATTTAGTCCTTGTGACACCTCGACCTTGTTTATTTGATTTATTTCTGTCATTTGTCTATTTGGGGACATCATAAAAGGGGGGAGAAAGAATTATCTTATTATGAGGGAGTAATTGGTATGTATGTTTATCTCATTTCAAACTCGATACATCACTTGGTATTTGATTTATCTCATGTGTGTAGGTACTTATTTGATGATCTCTTATTGCACACCGTGATGAGAAAAGAAAACAATGAAGTCTTATTCATTTGTATCGTTCCAGTTTTGGGTTCATAGAAGGGTAGATTTGTATAGGAAATTTTATACTTGATAATTCAGATGTTTTTTTTTATGTTTGTACCGGCATAGACATAGGGGGAGATTTGTAAGGACATTTTGTCTAGTATTTATGTATATGTCATAAACCGTTACATTGTTGAAGAAATTCAAGATCTCATCATCATCAACGGATTCGAATATCAAAGAATTCAAGGAAGGAATAAAAAATCTGGACAGCCGGACCGGTTCGCCTGTTTGGAAAATGAACCGGTCCACCCCCGAACCGATCCATCCTCTACCCGGACCGATCCACCTTGCTCCTGAACCAGTAGACCCCGGACCGAATGTGAACAGAAGAGACCAATTTCAAAAATGAACCGATCCGACCTCGAACCGATATGCTTCAGATCCGGACTGGTTCGCCTGGGATAAAATCGTGCAGATCGTGTTCAGTTATTTTTTGCCCAGGTCGTCTTTTATAAACCCACTACGGGGAGTTTGTTTTCAAGACTTATACACACGATTTTCAGAGTTCATAAACTCAAAGTCTTCAATTTTGTGAGTTACCAAACTCATGTTTTGATTCACACAAATTTCCAAATCAATTGTTAATCCCTTTGAAACCATTAAACACCATAGTGTATCTGTTCTTGCCCTTGTGGAGAAGACTGTCCTTCTTCTTCATTGCTACCCTCTTGGAAAGGGAAATTTCCAGCCGCCGACTACAGATCCGACGCCTGCGGGTAATTCTGTGTCACTGTATTTTTCATTGTAATCCGAAATTATATGTTACAATATTATAATGAAAATAAATGGTTTTGTCCCTTTGGGGGATTTTTCCTCAATTGTGTGTGTTTGATTATACTAGCATGTTTTACATCTTATTCAATCACACCTAGTTGCATGCTTAGGGTTTAATTGGGTTAAACTGAGTTTAATTATATAATTTCTTAATTTGAACGCACGCGCTCCTCTTCATTTTCAAATTATCGCCGTATTCTCAAATCGGGAGTCCCGTGATCTCGCGGTCAGTTCCTACGAGTAACATTGATCCCGTGTGAGGTGTTGGTACCTCTCACGGGGCCGTTCGGGGGCCTGTTTCGAGTTTTTACCTTCTAACGCCTTATTTGTAAGATTATGTCCTCATATTTTAAATTATAGTCGTATTCTCAAATCGGGAGTCCCGTGACTATGCGGTTAGTTCCTACGAGTTACATTGTTCCCGTGTGAGGAGTTGGTGCCTCTCAAGGGACCACACGGGGGTTGTTTCATATTTCCACCCTCTAATGCCATGTTTTTAAGCTCAAGTCTTCACATTTTCAAATTATCGTTGTATTTTCAAATAGGGAGTCCCGTGATCACGCGGTCTGTTGCTACGTGTTACATTGGTCCCGCGAGAGGTGTTGGTACCTCTCAAGGGACCGTAGGGGGATATTTCGTGTTTTCACCCTCTACCGCCTTATTTTTAAGCTTAAGTCCTCATATTTTCAAATTATCGTCATATATTCAAATCGGAAGTTTTGTGACTGCGCTGTCAGTTCCTGCATGTTACATTGGTATCGTTAAATTGTTAGTGCCTCTCATGGGACCATACGGGGGCTATTTCGTGTTTTCACCCTGTAATGCCTTTTTTAAGCTTAAGTTCTCATATTTTCAAATTATCGTCGTATTCTCAAATCAGACGTCTCGTGACTGCATTGTCGGTTCTTACGTGTTGCATTAGTACCGTTAAGGTGTTAGTGCCTCTCATGGGACCGTACGGGGGCTATTTTGTGTTTTCACCCTATAACGCCTTTTTTTAAGCTTACGTCCTTATATTTTTAAATTATCGTTGTATTCTCAAACAGGGAGTCCCATATTGTTCAGTCAGTTCCTACGTTTTACATTAGTCCCGTGAGAGGTGTTAGTGCCACTCACGGGGCAGTACGAGGGTTGTTTCATGTTATCACCCTCTAATGCCTTATTTTTAAGCTCAAGTCCTCAAATTATCATCGTATTCTCAAACCGGGAGTCCCGTGATCGTGCGGTCAGTTCCTATGTGTTATATTGGTCCCGTGAGAGGTGTTGGTGCCTCTCATAGGACCTTACAAGGGTTTTTTCGTGTTCTCACCCTCTAATGTATTGTTTTTAAGCTTAAGTCCTCATATTTTCAAATTATTATGGTATTCTAAGATCAAGAGTCTCGTGGTCCCACGGTCAGTTCCTACGAGTTACATTGGTCCCGTGTGAGGTGTAGGTGCCTCTCACGAGGCCGTTCGGGGGCTATTTCAGGTTTTTACCTTCTAAATCCTTGTTTTTAAGCTTAAGTAGTATTCTCAAACAGGGAGTCTCGTGACTGCGCGGTTAGTTCCTACGAGTTATGTTGGTCCCTTGTGAGGGTTTGGTGCCTCTCATGAGGCCGTACGGGGGTTGTTTCATGTTTTCACCATCTAATGCCTTATTTTTAAGCTCAAGTCGTCATATTTTCAAATTATCATTGTCTTCTCAAACCGGGAGTCCCATGATCACGCGGTGAGTTCCTAAATTTTACATTTGTCTCTTGAGAGGTGTTGGTGCCTTTCACGGGACCGTACGGGTGCTCTTTCGTGTTTTCTCCCTCTAACGTCTTATTTTTAAGCTTAAGTCCTCATATTTTCAAATATTGTCGTATTCTCAAATCGGGAGTCCCGTGATCTCGCGATCTGTTCCTACGAGTTACATTAGTCCCGTGTGAGGTGTTGGTGCCTCTCACTGGGCCGTTCGAGGGTAGTTTCGGGTTTTTACCTTTTAACGCCTTGTTTTTAATCTTAAGTCCTCATATTTTCAAATTATAGTCGTGTTATCAAACCAGAAGTCCTGTGACTGCGTGGTCAATTCCTACGAGTTACATCGGTCCCGTGTGAGGTGTTGGTGCCTCTCACGGGTCCATACGGGGGTTATTTCATGTTTTCACCCCCTAATGCCTTATTTTTAAGCTCAAGTACTCATATTTTCAAATTATCGTCGTGTACTCAAACCGGGAGTTCCGTGATCGCGCGATTAGTTCCTACGAGTTACATTTATCCTATGTGAGGTGTTAATGCCTCTCACGGGGCCGTACGGGGTCTGTTTCATATTTTCACCCTCTAATGCCTTATTTTTTAGCTCAAGTCCTCATATTTTTATATGATCATCGTATTCTAAAATCGAGAATCCCGTGATCGTGTGGTCAGTTCCTACCAGTTACATTGGTCTCGTGTGAGGTGCTAGTACCTCTCACGGGACCGTATGGGGGTTGTTTCATGTTTTCACCCTCTAATGCCATGTTTTTAAGCTCAAGTACTCATATTTTCAAATTATCGTCTTATTATCAAATCGGAAGTCCCATGACTGTGTGGTCAATTCTTATATTTTACATTGGTCCCGTGAGAAGTGTTGGTGCCTCTCACGGAACCGTACGGGGGATGCTTCGTGTTTTCACCCTCAAACGCCTTATTTTTAAGATTAAATTATAGTTGTATTCTCAAACTGAGAGTCCCGTGACTGCGCGATGAGTTCTTACGAGTTACATTAGTCCCATTTGAGCTGTTGGTGCTTTTCACGGGGTAGTACGGGGGCTGTTTCATGTTTTGACCCTCTAATGCCTTGTTTTTAAGCTTAAGTCCTCATATTTACAAATTATCATCGTATTCTCAAACTGGGAGTCCCGTGATTGCGCGGTCAGTTCCTACATGTTACATTGGTCCCGTGAGAGGTGTTGGTGCCTCTCACAGGACTGTACGAGGGCTATTTCGTGTTTTCACCCTCTAACGCATTATTTTCAAGCTTAAGTCCTCATATTTTCAAATTATCGCCGTATTCTCAAATCGGGAGTCCCGTGATCCTACGGTTAGTTTCTACGAGTTACATTGGTCCTGTATGAGGTGTTGGTGTATCCCACGGGGCCGTTCGGGGGCCTGTTTCGGGTTTTTACCTTCTAACGCCTTATTTTTAAGTTTAAGTCCTCATATTTTTAAATTATAGTCGTATTCTCAAATTCGGAGTCCAGTGCCTACGCGGTTAGTTCCTACGACGTACATTGGTCCCGTGTGAGGAGTTGGTGCCTCTCACAGGGCCGTATGGGGGCTGTTTCATATTTTCACCCTCTAATGCCATGTTTTTAAGCTCAAGTCTTCACATTTTCAAATTATCATCGTATTCTCAAACCGGGAGTCCCGTGATCACGCGGTCTGTTGCTATGTGTTACATTGGTCCCGTGAGAGGTGTTGGTACCTCTCAAGGGACCGTACGGGGGATGTTTCGTGTTTTCACCCTCTAACGCCTTGTTTTTAAGCTTAAGTCCTCATATTTTCTAATTGTCGTCATATTCTCAAATCGAAAGTTTTGTCACTGCGTTGTCAGTTCCTACATGTTACATTGGTACTGTTAAGGTGTTGGTGCCTCTCATGGGACCGTACGGGGGCTATTTCATGTTTTCACCCTGTAACGCCTTTTTTTAAGCTTAAGTCCTCATATTTTTAAATTATCGTCGTATTCTCAAACCGGACGTCTTGCGACTGTGTTGTCAGTTCTTACATGTTGCATTGGTACCGTTAAGGTGTTAGCGCCTCTCATGGGACCGTACGGGGGCTATTTTGTATTTTTACCCTGTAACGCCTTTTTTAAGCTTAAGTCCTCATATTTTTAAATTATCATCGTATTCTCAAACAGGGAGTCCCATGATTGTTCGGTCAGTGCCTACGTTTTGTATTGGTCTCGTGAAAGGTGTTAGTGCCACTCGCGGGGCAGTACGGGGGCTGTTTCATGTTTTCACCCTCTAATGCCTTATCTTTAAGCTTAAGTCCTCAAATTTTCAAATTATCATTGTATTCTCAAATCGGGAGTCCCGTGATCGTGCGATCACTTCATATGTGTTACATTGGTCCCGTGAGAGGTGTTGGTGCCTCTAACAGGACCTTACATGGGCTATTTCATGTTTTCACCCTCTAACGTATTGTTTTTAAGCTTAAGTCCTCATATTTTCAAATTATCGTCTTATTCTAAAATCAAGAGTCTCGTGGTCCCACGGTCAGTTCCTACGAGTTACATTGGTCCCATGTGAGGTATTGGTGCCTCTCATGAGGCCGTTCGGGGGTTGTTTCGGGTTTTTACCTTCTAAAGCCTTGTTTTTAAGCTTAAGTCCTCATATTTTCAAATTATAGTCGTATTCTCAAATCGGGAGTCCCGTGACTACACGGTTAGTTCCTACGAGTTACATTGATCCCTTGTGAGGTGTTAGTGCCTCTCATGAGGCTGTACGGGGGCTGTTTCATGTTTTCACCCTCTAATGCCTTGTTTTTAAGCTCAAATCGTCATATTTTTAAATTATCGTCGTATTCTCAAACCGGGAGTCCCATGTTCACGTGGTTAGTTCCTATATTTTACATTTGTCTCTTGAGAGGTGTTGGTGCCTTTCACGGGACCGTACGGGTGATCTTTCGTGTTTTCTCCCTCTAACGTCTTTTTTTTAAGCTTAAGTCCTCATATTTTCAAATTATTATCGTATTCTCAAATCGGGAGTCCCATGATCGCGCGATCTGTTCCTACGAGTTACATTAGTCCCGTGTGAGGTGTTGGTGCCTCTCATTGGGCCGTTCGAGGGTTGTTTCGGGTTTTTACCTTCCAACGCCTTATTTTTAATCGTAAGTCCTCATATTTTTGAATTATAGTCGTATTCTCGAATTGGGAGTCTTGTGACTGCGTGGTCAGTTCCTACGAGTTACATCGGTTCCGTGTGAGGTGTTAGTGCCTCTCACGGGGCCATACGGGGGTTGTTTCGTGTTTTCACCCTCTAATGCCTTATTTTTAAGCTCAAGTACTCATATTTTCAAATTATTGTCGTATACTCAAATCGAAAGTTCTGTGACTGCACGGTCAGTTCCTACGTGTTACATTGATTCCGTGAGTGGTGTTGGGTCCTCTCACGGGACCATACGGGGCCTATTTCATGTTTTCACTCTCTAATGCCTTGGTTTTAAGCTTAAGTCCTCATATTTTCAAATTATCATTGTATTCTCAAATCGGGAGTCCCATGATCGCGCGATCTGTTCCTACGAGTTGCATTAGTCCTGTGTGAGGTGTTGGTACCTCTCACTGGGCCGTTCGAGGGTTGTTTCAGGTTTTTACCTTCCAATGCCTTATTTTTAATCTTAAGTCCTCATATTTTTGAATTATAGTAGTATTCTCAAATCGGGAGTCTTGTGACTGCTTGGTCAGTTCCTACGAGTTACATCGGTCCCGTGTGAGGTGTTGGTTCCTCTCACGAGGACATACGGGGGTTGTTTCATGTTTTCACCCTCTAATGCTTTATTTTTAAGCTCAAGTCCTCATATTTTCAAATTATCATCGTATACTCAAACCGGAAGTTTCGTGACTGCACGGTCAGTTCCTACGTGTTACATTGGTCCAGTAATTGGTGTTGGTGCCTCTCACGGGACCATACGGGGGCTATTTCATGTTTTCACTCTCTAACGCCTTATTTTTAAGCTTAAGTTCTCATATTTTCAAATTATAATTGTATTCTCAAATCGGGAGTCCCATAAATGGGCGGTCAGTTCCTACGAGTTACATTGGTCCCGTGTGAGGTGTTAGTACCTCTCACGGGGCCGTTCGGGGGCTGTTTTGGGTTTTTACCTTCTAACGCCTTGTTTTTTAGCTTAAGTCCTCATATTTTCAAATTATAGTTGTATTCTCAAACCGGTAGTTCTGTGATTGCGCGGTCAGTTCCTACGTGTTACATTGGTCCCGTGCGAGGTGTCGATGCCTCTCACGGGGCCGTTTGGGGGATGTTTCGAGTTTTTCCCCTCTAACACAATGTGTTTTTGCTTAAGTATAGACATTAGCAAGTTATCGTCGTATTCTGAAATCGGGAGTCTAAAATATTTTCAACATATTATCCAACAATCAAACCAATAATTACCCCGTACTCCTTCTAATTATCCCATATTTTCTAACATACTATCCAATAACTATCCAATAACAAGCCAACAACAAATAATTATCTAACAGCCAAACCAAACAAAATCAATAATTATGCTCTACTCATTCTATCATCTAATAGATTTAATAGATAATGCATATCAATTATATAACTACTTTAGTTAAAGTAAAGAGTACCTGGTGTGTAATGAAGTTGATCATAACAAATCTCAAACTAAGACAGAACTGTATAAAATCCACATAATTATGGCATACATGTCAAGTTAAAATATGAATGAATGGAATCAAGTTGCCTTTGTTCCATATCAAGTTGTAGTCTCCTAATATCTTGACGTAAACGTCAAAAAATGCACATTAATCGCAAGATATGTGATATACTTTTTCATAGGTAAATCAAGAACACACCCAACAAATTTAATAACATGTACACTTATCAACACTAGTATCAATTCAATAAATTCACCATAGTATTCAACAACCAAGCCAATAATATCTCACTATAATAATGTGCACACGTGTTTGCGACTAGTATGTAAAAAAAAATTCATTAAATTATATTTTGTCAGAAAAAAAATAACGATAAGCATATAACCCCCAACAATATAATACGATGACATGCATATAACCCACAACAAGGTGGCTGTAATTTTTTTTACTTATTAAAAATCCATTTATTTATATTTTGTCAAAAAAATATAATGTCTAGGGTTTTGAATAATATTTTATCAAAAAAATACACACACATACAATCTAGGGTTTATTGACATAATTTATACATACACACACATACAATCTACGGTTTATTGACATAATATATACATACACACACATACAATTTTGGGTTTTCTAAACCCTAATATTTTTTTTCCATAAATCTATACATACACACATATACAATCTATACATACACACTCATACAATCTGGGGTTTATTGACATAAAAATAATTTATTTGTTCATAGTTACATACATAAACACACATATACACATAAATATATGCATACACACATATATAAACATAAATTTATACATAAACGCACATACAAACAAGAATAATAACCCAAATAGAAATTGATTTTCAATGGCCTACAATTAAGTTATGGGGGTGAGGGCTTATGCTGGTTGAAATCGATTTGGAGGAATTGTTTTGAGGAATGCACACACATACACACATCAGCCACAAATCAACAAATTTAAATGCACACACATATATGCACATACCTTTCACAAATCTTAGAGCTGAAATCGCACCTTAGACGAAATCGAATCGCAAAAATCTCCTGAAGTTTCTACTGATTGACGAAATCACAAATGCCTAGGGTCTGAGAAAAGTGCGCTTTCTTTTTTAATGGTTGTACCTGGTCACAGCTAATAGCCGTGACCAACCATCGCAACCCATTAGTTCCTTGTACTACTACTGATTGACGAATGGCCACGGCCTACAGCCGTGACCCCCATGCGCAACCAACAGTAGACCAAGAATTGAGGGGTGGTCAAGACCAAGAAATGGTCACGACCCTCAGTCCTGACCCCATACCTGCCACTGATTGATAAATGGACATGGCCTACAGCCGTGACCCTCTTGCGTGACCAATAACAGACCTTCATTTGAGGAATGGTCACAACCCATAGCCGTGACCCACATCAAGAAATGGTCACGACCCCAAGCCGTGACCCCATATGTGTATGTTTTCTCCTTCGTCACGCCTATAGTCACGATCCAAGTCCGTGACCCATCCATGACCAAGCTTGGAGGGAATTTTGGTGCGAATTTAGTACCAATATGGTCACGTTCTGGTCACGAACCAAGTCCGTAACCCACGGTGGTCAGGGATTTGGTCCGTGACCACTTCTAGAGCATCCATTATTTAGAGTGGTAATGAATATGGTCACGCCAAAAAATGATATGGTCAAGGCCCAAGTCCACGACCATCTGGTTCCGGACTTGGGCCGTGACCAATTGGGCGTGACCATTCACAGGATTTGGTGTAGTGTTTTGCAAGAGGCTTTCGAGAGCGGAGGTGGATGATGGTGGTGGAGTGATGGGTGGTGGCAGTGGTGAAGGTGGACATAACTCACTATGGACATTAGGAACCGAAGGATAGTTATATGAAGTGTAGGGAGCGGGGTCATGTGTGTCATATATGGGAGAAGCATCTCTGTAAGAGACACAAGGTTGATAGTCATGGGGTTCATAGTCAGGTGATTGATCGGGGTAGGGTGCACTTGATTGCCATGATGATTGTTATGTTGGGATTCATATTTCATGAAAGGGTGATCAGGTCTCCACGAATAGCTTGGGTAGTCACACCACTCGAGATTGGATATATCATCACAATAGGCCGAGGTGGGCTCCAAAATAGTGTCATATGGATACACTTGGGCCATGGTGGGTTCGGATGGATATGGAAAGTATGGGCACTCATGGGGCAAGTGATCGATTAGAAAGCAAGAGGTGCACGACAAAGCATTTAACGTGTTGACACTCATGATCGGAGGCGATCAAATATGATATGCGTGCATGGATGACGCATGAGTATCAATGGTGTGTGTTTGAGAGTTAAAGCCACTAAATAAAGTGTGTATGCATGACTCGGGCTCAACTTCAAACATGCTTCGAATTTATGGATAATGGCCAAAGTATTCTCGCAAAGGGAATTCTTCGGCCATGGTGAAATAATTTTTTTTATATTTTTAAATATTTTTTAAAAGGAAATAAATATTTTTAGATTTTTATAAAAATAAAGGAAGAAACTATTTTTGGATCTTTTTTGGAAGAAAAGATAGGGGGAAAATAGTGGACTCTTGGTTTGGACGAACTCACTAAAATCGACTACCGAAAGATTTAATTAGACACACACAAGTCTAGGATGAATCCTAACTAGCACGCAACGAATTTTTATCTTCAAAATTAGTAGAAGAGTAGCAAAGTTTTAGTTAAGTCCACGGGTGACAAACATCGCAGAATTTATCTTTTTGATGCCTTTACAAAAATTGTGTTCCTACTAGGCTAGCTAGGTGATTGATTTTAAGGTTAATGCTAGCTAGGGTAGTGCACACTGGATAAGTGAGTGAGTCGGGTGATGAAATTCCTTCTTGTTTTAATGACTGGGTCTAGGTCTTAGATTTATTAATTCATCAAACCATCGAAAATAAATGGAATTCCATAATAAAAATCACATTGGAGAAAATAAGCACACAAGAATGGACTCGCTTGCGGGAGATTCACGAGTGATAAATACATGTACCTCCCACAGCTTTTACACACGTGGGGTGAAGACAGATTTGAGTCGATCGAGGGGTAGCTCACCTAACTTCATTCGGTCCCCGCAGTTATATCGACCCAAAGTAGAGAGGCTTCTAATCCTCGCCTTTGGACGCCCTCTCTCTACCTTGACTGGTTTTCCTATCACGTTTTTCTTCATTTTATGAATTATTATAAATTTAAATGAAAAATTAATGGTGTCTCCAAGCACCACAATACAAGCCAAATAATATAATCCTAATACAAGCCTTCTAAGAAAATGAAAAATAGCACAAAAAATAAGAAAAATAAATGACAAATGAACTACACTCTAAAATCTTCGCAAGTGCTTCAAACTCTAAAGATTGACAACGAAGTCATTTGATAGAATAACTTTTTGTATGTAGTTGTTGTCAAGCCTCTCCAATCAAAATCCTTGAATACCTACAAAAATATAACAAACTTGTATAGCGGTAAGTAAGGATGTCAATCCAACTCTAAGGAGTGAAACAAATGAGAAGTAATGTAATTTATTTTTCTATTTTTCTATTTTTTTATATATTTTTTTTACTTTTTCTTGGTTTTCTATTTTTTTGATTTTTTTATATTAAAACAATTTCAAGGAGTGGTGAACTAACTAAACTAAGTGGCTAAAAAAGAAGAACAAAATCAAACACTAAAATAAGAGATAAAATAATGTATATAAATGTGAGAATAATCAAGGAATGGGACTACACCCCAAAAATCTAGTTATTCTAATTAGTTAATTTACACATTTGAAATCTCCCAAGTTAGTATTAAAATTACAATTCAACTCTCATAAAAAATGTAATTTAATACCAACGTTTTAGAAAATTAAATTCAATTCCCCACAACTATAGAAAATAAATTTACACTCCTTTTAGTAAATCTTCCGCTAAGATCGATTCATAAAAATTCATTTAAATCATAGAAAATAAATTTTAGAGTGGAAATTTAAGGAATAATACCACAATTGAGAAACCCTTATTTCTAGTTTGATTCTAAAATGAGTATTAAATCTTGAATTTTGATTTTCTCTCAAAAATCATTTACCCTCTCTCGGGGCATAAATTGAACGGTGACGAATCAAAATTATCATTCAAAGGGAATTTCAAATAAACAAACTAATTAATTAAAATAACATAAAATAAGGGTTCATCCCACCCCTTGAAAGGGGCTTTAGCCTAACATAATATAAAACACGATAATCAAATGAACAAAGGCTACAAGAAAAGAGTAGAGATGAGAATAATCCAACCAAATCTCTTTGAGTGAAATTGAACTCTAATCCTTGAATTAGAAGTACACAACCCTTAAATTGAGTGATCTAACAAAATTGAATTGAAATCCCTTACACTCAAATTTAATCTCACAATAATTTATTTCCCTCAATTTAAATCTAAAAAAATAATAATAATTTCCCAAAACTAAAATTTATTTTAACCTGAAAAATTTCTCTCTAACTTCTCTCTAAAATCTTCTAACTCTTTTTTTTATCAAATAGGTCTTCTCTTGATCTTATAAGACATGCAAGTGGTTAAGGGGCAAAGTTTGAAGAATTATTGTGTATGAGGTGTGGTGAATGTGAATGAGGGTAAGGTGGGTAATGTGCACATGTGGATGTGGGTTGTGAGGTGAGGAGGGTAATTTAGGAATGAGGGAAAAAGCATGTTGGAGAAGTGACGAGGGAATTTTTTGAAAAATGGAGTATAAGTCTTAAAACACATGTGGGTTTTTTCATTTTTGGTTTGGGACTTGGTGGGTGTAAGGTAGAGAAAATATGGTTTCAGATTAATAGGTTTATGGCAACGGGTTTGGGTCTAGGGAATGGAGAGGTGTATGGGTTTCGGGTTCAGGGGGAGGTCGCCGGTAGAAATGGGTCTGCCTAGAGATGGGTATGAGTCGAGCAGTATGGAGTAGTGGAGGGTTCTGGTTAGAGTTCGTTGATTTCAGGTTCGATGTCAGATCAGGTATGGCGATGGGTTGGTTGGAGGTGATGATGTCGGATTGTACAAAGGTGTATAGGGCATGGCTAAGGGCTGCCATGGATCGAATGGGTGTTGATAGCTCTGGGTTCAAGCTCGTCGGAGGTGGGCTGGTAGGTTTAGTGTTGTGGGATGGTTCAACTCGGGTATGGAGTTCGAGTTTTTGGGTTCGGGGGTTCACATTGGGTGGATTTAAGGAGGTTGGGTGAAATGCAGCTGGGTAGGGTTCAAAACCGGGAAGTTTTGGTTCCGAGTTTGAAATGGGTTGCGGGCCAGGTTTAATGGGTGATGGGTTAAGGACTATTGGGTCGTGGAAGATGGAAATGGGTTTTGGCAGCGGGTTGTGAGGGTAGGGTACGATAGAGAAACGTAGGTGTAGTGTTAATGAAGGAAAGAGAGAGTGTGGTTGGAGGTTGGAGAAGGTGGATGAGGGGTAATTGGGTCTAGGTTAGTGTATGATAGTTAGTATGTGTGTATTTAGTTTGTATCTAAAAACAATAATACTTAACTAAAACTAATAAAATCTATTAAAATTTAAAAACTAAAATTAATGTCCTAACCTATTAACAAAAAGACTAAAAAAATAAAATTAATAAAACTAACCTAACAAAATTAGAAACAAATAAGATAAAATAAAATAATAATAAAACTAAAAACTAAAAATAAATAATATAAAAATCTAATAATACGCACCCCTATAAAACTATCAGAATACTAAAAATATTATAAAATATTAAAAACAAACATGACGCACAATACAAACTCTAAATATATACAACTATACACACAAATAATTCTTAAAAATATGCACGACTCAAAATAAAATAAAAATAAATTCTAAAAATTATTAACGACTCAAATAAAAATCTTTAAAAAATATATAAAAGATGCAAACTGAATACACACGAGACTCGGGACATGTCTAGACTCGGTTTAGGCTAGGTTCAGATTTGCGGATAGGGTAATAGGCATAGGGATTTGCGTTTAGCTCCTTTTAATTACATTTTGGCTTGATTTGATTCATTAAACTCCACAAGAGGCATTTGACCTACGAAATAAACGTGAACGCGCATAAGACCCATTTTATCAAGAATTGACAATTAAAAACCATATATTTAGGGCTTTATTTAAACACTTTTGGGTTCTTACAATTGGGTTGCATAATTTGAAGCATAAATTTGGTTCGTTGGGCAACAACATAAACATAATTCTTAAGTGGGTTAAAGACATTCTCCCAAAACAGAACATGTTACCAGACAATTATTTTAGCACGAAGAAGAGCTTGAAGGGTTTGTTTTGAAGTAAAAATCTATTCATGCATGCAATTAAGATTGTGCATTGTACTGCAATAAGCATGAGGAGAAGGGTTAGTATAATGTTTATAGTGAGAAAATATATGTGGCTTGTGAGAGTAGAAAATACAAGACTACAAAATATTGCAAGTTCTTGCAAGTTCCACATAAGTTTTTTTAAGTATTTTCCCATTGGGCCACGGTTAAAATTATTTTTCACTATACCGTGGCTAGTAGAGGTCATGACATGGCACGCTCGATGCAAGATGGGTGGGAATCTCCTGCATCGATCGATTGATTCACTCATGTACTAGCTTTCAAACGCACGAAATCCTAAATTAAAAGGAATCGTTCAATGTCCGTCTTATATTATCAATCGATGGGTTTAACACTTTAGGTAATTTAATCACTAATTATAGTTATTAGACAATTCTCATGGCACATTTAAAGCTCCCTCCAAAACTGTGCATGACAAAGAAATTCATTTTATTATTGTTATTGATACCCATGTGAAGGCTCTCGGTGATGATATTGATATTTTCTTAGCCCCATTAATCGAATAACTTAAAGAGTTATGAGATAAAGGCATGCGGACGTTTTCACTCATAAGGGTGAAGACTTCACACTTAAAATAATGGTTATGTGGGCGATCCACGGCCTTCCTGCTTATGGGACCTTGTTCGGTTGCAATATTCATGGTTATTATGGAGGTCCCGTATGCGGGAAGGAATCTAAAGCCATTTGGCTACATTATGGTGGTAAGGTGAGTTATATGGGTCATCATATCTTTCTGCTGACTAGTCACCCTTTTAGGAATAATAAGTCTAACTTCTTACCCGTAGGTCACGAGTGTAGGACATAATTGTCTCATCTTTCTGGTTAGCAGATGGAGGAGAAGTTGAAGGTTGTGAAAGCAGGGAATAAGTATGTAGGCAAATACCATCAGTTTGAAAACTTGAAGCTTAAAGCTATGGAGGATCTGAACGACCTAGTAAACTGAAGTCATGGCCCAAACGATCAAGTTTTTTGGATTGTCATATTGGAAAGATCATCATATAAGCAATGTAATTGATGTGATTCAAACGGAGAAGAATGTTTCATAACATCTAATAGGAACATAACTTTGGAATACATAAATGTGGAATCATCGTTATATGTTTGGGAACATATGCCTGAACAAGATTTGAGGATGCTCAATCCTAGTGGGAAATGATTGATGAAGGAACCTGATGAGATTGAGGATGAATTTCCTTTTAGGAACCCTAAAGAGGTGAGCCTCACTAATCTACAGTACGAGAAAACAACTCGTTATATCTTCAAATTGTAAGATAAAGTTGAAGATTGGACAGAGTAAATAGCTATATAATTAACTGATTTATTCTAGATTTATTATATGTATTATATATATTATGATCTAATCTTTACAATTTACCTTTAGGAAGTGCAAGAATGAAATTACCCAAAATCAGAGAAGATATTACATGACGAATGATTTTAGAGCATGGATATCAAAAGAGGTAATTTCCACCTTTTATATGTGTCGTTATTTATTCATGTGTTGTAAAAATATGCCTTAGTAAAAATCCATTAATAAATGCAGCTTTTATAAAGAGGTAATGTTTGTTTAAAGCTTGAATGGCTAGAAAAAGGTCCCATATTTCGTGCAAAAGAGTTTAAGAATTTTTGCACCAATAGTTTTGATTTTGTCTCATACCCATGTGAGGAAAAGCTTTTAACCTAAAATAATGGAATTTAAATTTCTTCCTTAACTACGCGTGACACTAGAAAAAGCAACAAAAATCCAAAAGATATGGTGCTAATCTATTATGTTATTGTACAACAAATCCTAGAACCTAATTATTTATTTTTCACATTAATTGTATTATATTGTGACTGGGTGACCGTGGAGGACACTATGAATGCTTGTAAAGTTGATCCCGACTTTAAACTTATCATGGTAGATTTATTTAAGATGAAGAGTAAAGATCTCACAATCGATGGATCTTTTATTTGTAACATTCAGAATGTAAATAAGGTATTCTACTCAAAGTGCATAAACTATGGCAATTGTCTATTATTGTTCATGCACCAAAGAGTATAACTACTCAAGTAGATGCACTAAAAGACCTTTAAAAGTTTCATTATACTCTTGATGACAACCATAATTTCAAGGATCATTTAGTTGAATTAGAGAAAAATCAAGTATCAAAATGTTATTCTACCCTTGATAATCCTATTTGTCTCCTATTATTATTTTATCCCCTAAAAATCCTATTCGTATCCAAATTATATCCTATTATGATATTGGCACTTTAGTTTGATTTATGAATGTTTATTTTGATTTACAAATGTTTAGTTCGGATTATGAATTAAATAGGATGGCACGTTGCTTTACTTAGAATTTTCAACTCCACGGTGTAAAATTGGTTTGACTATATTTTCTAGTCCTTCTTAGCAGACGTTATACATAACTGGTATGCATGTTTCTATATTAACTAGGTGTAAACCCGCGCGATGCGTGAGTCAGGGGATTTTCGATAACCCTTTTGTAATCTTGTCTGGTCGATATTTGCGATAACCCTAAAATCACACTCATACACATATATAATACTCTGATTTTACATTGATTGCATTCTAATATCTCATCAATTGAGAAAATATCTATTAGAAATTGCACTTTCAAAACATATATTGGATTGTGTGTGTTTATACATGGTGTGTAGATTGTATATATATCAATCATATAAAATTTTTATTATTTGAAATAGTGAGAATACCGTACTAAATATCAAGTATCAATTATCGAAAAAAGGAAGAGAAAATGAAAGTTAAAATTGTGAGGTTTAATATTATTATATTATTATGCCAAAAACACGCGCTTCACATGAAAAAGTGTGAAGGGAGTTATATTCCAAACACTTCCACCATATATAGTCTTCCCCACCCTTGGTTTCTCGAAAAAAATATGAAATTACAACCCTCCTCCAATCTGAATGTATTCCGTGTATTCACTTATATAATACAAATTAACACAAAAGGAATCATTAAAATATAAACACCAAAATATAATTTTATTCAAAATCATGTACAAAACATCTCCTATTGTCCAAACTTTGGCCACTCCCTCTTGAACACGTCTATGGGGAACTATTTAGAATCTCCACTGTTTTTATCTAAAATTGTTACCCAAAAAAAACCCTCTTATCTTAAAAGGTCAGGGGATTTTCAATACAACAAATGAGGATCCATAAAATCAAAACATATTTAAACCAAATTAAATATATACATACAAAATCAAGGCTTTAAATCTCTGGCCGTTGATTTATTGTAGTATTGTAGGCAAGAATTTTTTTAACCATGGAAACATATAATTAACCATAACACTGAATTTGAATAGTAATTTAGGTACAATAATTCACAGTCAACATAAGACAATGGTTTATAACATATCACAAAGGCCCTATATACAAACAATTCATCATTGAAACCAACTTAAGTAGTGTCTTGTACACAAATGATTTGTTACCACACATAGAATTTATGGAAAAAGGAGTTATTATATTTTTCTCTTGCAGCGTGTAATTAAAAAAAATATGCATATATTCACATTTATAAATGTAGAGAATGAATTGATGGTTGAAAATAAGGAAAACAACCTTGAGGAAAATATTGGGGAGCATGAATTGAAGAATGGAGAAGTTTTGAGCCCTTTTGTCCCTTCTGTCACATTCTTTCTGTATGCTCAATAAAGACCCATTCTCAAATCCTTTTTTTTTGTGCTATTCTCAATAAAGACCAATTTAATCGTCAGCACCTTCCCTTCTGGATTCACCTCCAAAAACCTATATACAGTGACCACACTCATAAAAGTAGATAAATATATACTTTTGAAAAGAAAAAGAAAAAAACAATCGAGTATCTTTGTTTAAAAAATCACCATTGGGGTTTGTTACTTAAATTGATGGGATGCATCTCGTATGAAATTTTCTTCTCTTCCAAAGTCAAGAGTGCCCTCTGCGAGAAGGGACCTAACAACAAAAACACCATCACATTCCTCACACGTTATCCTCACACATCACACAGATAAAAACCAGACACACATAGACGAAATTATACAGATATTCATGCATTGATAAATTGATAGATAGATAGATAAAGAGATTATTTACACTCTCCAAGAAGCGTAGGGGCACCAACTGCAGCCTTAACACAAATCTCAACAACCATTGATGGAAACCGGAAAGTGTGTGAGTTTGGACACAGAAAATGCTATACTTGTGTCTGTGCTTGCGAGCATATATATGCACTCTGTCAGTTGAGTCAGTAAGGACCCATTCTCAAATCCTTTTGGGGGCTATGAAGTTTTAACAATGGAATATACTTTGGAGTGGAGATGAAGGGCTTGTATATGAAGTGGCAATCATGTGCTTCTCTTATATATTATGAAGAAGAAGATGAATAGTTGGAGAGAGAGAGGAGTAGAAAAGTTAATACCTGTTGATGATAGAATTAAATAAATGAAGGGACGGAGAGAGAAAGGAGATAAGGAGTTGTCACGTGATTTCGTAAATGGGTTAAATGGGAGGAGAGAGAAAAAAACTCAATATTTTAATAGATGCTTACGTGGATAGTTTTAAAAGAGCCTGTCATTAAATGCTTGTTTAGCATTTTATAGTATATATAGATTATTATTATTATTATTATTATTATTATTATTATTATATATGTAAACCCGCGCGATGCGCGGGTAAGACAATTGTCCAAGAATCCACGTCCAAAAACCTACAGTGTAAAATATCAAAACCAAACACATGAAAAATGGTGTGTAAATTTATCATTTACTGTGTGTGATTACACATTTATAAGTCGAAAGTTAGCTTTATTTACATATAATAAATAACTCAAAATTCAAACATGAATTCCTTGAATTTAAATATATTACTATATGACAGGTCTAAATCTCAAAAGAAGAAAACTAATAAAAGATAACTCATTATGGGCATTGTTCTATTTAGTGACACCATAAAAATAGTTTGTGGAGCGTAAATGAACATCATTAGCTTTATTGAAATTGTAACTAACATAAAAAAAAGTCCTACAAAAAATCTCCAATAAGAACTCGTTTCATAAAATTTGAGAAAATGATATTCAATTTTTGTTTCCATCTCCTTATCCAGTCGTTTAAATAGATGTAATCAATTACTTGGCTTACTTATTTCTAATCTACTACTTTTTATTTATAGGCTTAGGTTGTCATGGAATGTCAAGTTTATGGTTTAGTTTTGATTTAAGCATATCATTTTATGTGGTAAAAATGATTTCAAATTTATAGTTAAAACCAAGAGCACTATTAAAAAAGTTATCAAAGCAGAAAATGATTTTTCACAATTATTACTATGGACACCTGTATAAGAAATTATAATCTTTATTTTTTGTATCAAATTATATAGTCCTCACAATTACTACTGTGTGCCACAAACCTTTTGTTTGCAAAAAAAAAAAAAATACTTCAACGTCCCATTATGACATTTCTATTTTTTTTTTGCAAATTTTATCAAATGGGAGTGCAACTCAAGGGAACACAGTTGATTTTATTACTTGTTACCCATATTTTTTTCTATTAGTTACATCAAATAGTTGACTTTATTTAGGTGAATTTAGTATAAAATCAACCATCAGCGGATCCAGGATTTTTGGTTAGGAGGGGCGAAAGTCTGGAGTGGTGTCGGGGGTTGTAGCCCCCGAGGCAAATTTTTTTTGGGTTAATACAAATTTTTGATTAAAAAACAGTGTATGCGCAAGATCTCAGGAGGGGCCTCCCTTAAAAATTGCACCCCTAAAAAAAAATTACACATTTTACATACCTAATTTTTTTTTTTATCTCAGGGGGGGCCTCCGCCCCTCCTAGCACCCCCCCAGATCCGCCCCTGAAACCAACAATATAAAAGGCATCAATTTTATGGTTTAGTTTTGATTTAAGCATATCATTTTACGTGGTAACAATTATTTCAAATATATACTTAAAACCAAGACCAACACTATTAAAAAAAGATTATCAAAGCAGAAAATAATTTTTCACAGTTATTACTATGGCCACCTGTATAAGAAATTATAATCTTTATTTTTTTGTATCAAATTATACAGTCCTCGCAATTACTACTATGTGCCACAAACCTTTTGTTTGTCAAAAAAAAATACTTCAACGTCCCATTACGACATTACTATTTTTTTTTTTACTCTTATCACTTGCGGTAGAGAGCAAAAGTACACTACAGTCAAAATGGGAATAATGAAAGTCTTAACATATTACAATTATTTGTACTATCATCTAGACGATTTACAAATAACACCCATTAACCTAAGCAACAAATAACATCAAGACCAAAAAAAAAAATACCCGATTGTAGATATCTTTGATGCTGTAGAGTCACGCTCGAGTTGTTTCTTCTTCTATTTCTTCTCTCTTTCTCTAGGGCTGGGCTGAGATTAGGCTTTCAATAATTAATTAAAAGTGATACTCACTGTCACCTGCCAAGAAAACCCGCGTGAAGTCGGAACGATCATTTAAAGAAGTCCATGAATCATCATAAAAAGCCGGGATTAGGTTTTTTGGGTCTAACCTGTAGGCGAATTGTGCTACTTTATGGGGGTTAATATTCGGCTGTGTGTTGTTTGATGGCGCCTTGTGGGTTTGTTCCTCGTTTGCCGGTGGTTTCGGTGATACCACGTTTGCACTCCTATATAGCATTTTAGAATAGAGAATAGATGTGCCACGTGGATAGCCTTAGAAGAAGCTATCATTAAATGCTTGTTAAAGTAAGTAATTATATTGAAATGAGGGATGAAGTACCATAGTAGAATAGTAAATAGGTAACAAAAAGATGATATTGAATATATTTAATTAAATAGAACACATAACGCAATTTTTATTGAGATTATAAAACATCTTGAGCACTAAATAAAGAAGACAGCATAACCTCTATAATTTCAATACTAATAAGTATTGTAAGTATTTGATTTGATCTAAAATTTAGCTTTATTATTAAAGTGAGAATGTTAACATTATGAATTTTTAAACTGAGCGAATTTGTTAATTAATGTCAACATATCATTAAATGGAGGATTGAAGTATACGAATAAAAAAAATCAAATAGATTAGACACCTACATATTTTGATGCATTAGATTCTTAGGAATGAACTCAAACTATGTTGAGTTTTTTTAATTGCGCTGTATAAAGTAGGTACTTTGGCATAAAAGATCATGTGGCCAAATACTCTACATGACATGCTGAAATAGATATGTGATTTGTCAAAACAATAAGCTAAGGCAAAAATTTCATTATTTGGAATATAACCATACAAAACAGAATTGTAACAGGGAAGTATAAAAATGAAATATCAAACAAAATTTAACTTAATCCTCCGTTGGTCATAAGTAGGATCATAACCATGTATTACCATCTTCAATAAAGGGAGTAGATTTGAGTCGAAATATAATATTTTATTATATCTAAATGACATGTTTTCAAAGAATAATGATAAACAAAATCAATTGTGTAAAAGTTTTTCCGAATCAATGTACTGTATTTTTGAAATCCCCCTCCCGTTTCAAAAAAAAATATGCGGGTCAAATCTTTAGCTTTTCGAGCTTTAATGTGCGAAAGAAATCCCTGATATCGATTCCTTTAGTCCTGCAAAATAACATTATTTTATGTAAAAATATAAATACCGTTTAGATAGTAACTTTCAATTTATATTAAAAATATTTATTTGTATGTAATATATAGATACGCTTACCATGCCTGTGATGTAATTTAAAAAATGATGCGTCAAGTAGTTTTCATCAATAAAATTATTTCTAAAATCATCATTTGACCAGATTTTTGCCTAAGTTGATTTCTCCTAAAAGTTGGGTCCTAATTAGATTGTCTTTTTGCACCTAAAAGTTAAGTCCTCCTAATTAGAATGTGTTTTTGCAAGGTTGAGGCATTGTTGATAATGTGATGTTATCCCAACCTTATCTGAAGTAAGAGATGCTAACGCCCGTCTGTATTGTATATTCAATGCCTGTAACAAAAATTTAAAAACAAACTTAAAAATGTAAAAATAAAACCCATCTGCTAAGATCGCAAAAATTCGCCCCCCCCCCCCCCCAAAAAAAAAAAAACAAAAGTGAACCATAATCATCGACTCAAATCAGCAACCCATTGAGGCGTCGTCACAGTCTCCCATCCTTCCTCCAACAAAAACAAAAGGTGACACCCTGAATCCTACCTGTAATGTAAGCTGAGTTTTTTTGTCACCACAAAACCAAAACCAAAACACAATAAAACTAAAACAATTTAAACAAACAGAGTTTGGATTTGAGATCAGTACCTCTCCAGATGAAACCCACCCCACCGGAGCCGGCGACTGCTAAGAAAATCCGGTAAGAGATGAATGTTTATTATGTATACATATATCTGTAATAAAAAAACATCGTACCATATTGAAATAGGACCCTAGATCTGAACGTTTATTATGCATAGATCTGAAATAAAAAAAACATCATACCACTTTGAGAGAGAGAGATGGTATTGGTCGGATCAGCCGTGAGTTTGAAACTCCCTACCGCCGGCAAAACTCCGGCCGCTTGTTAGTAAAGGGTTTAGTTGGTTCTAGTTGAGGCAGCGGGTAGGATTAGGAAGCCGAATCTGAAAGGGGGTGAAACACCTTTGTGAGAAACATTCGAGAGGCGAAACACCTTGAAACTCTTCTGGAGTTTATTAAACAACAACATACACAAATTATGGCAATCAATAAGAAATATTAAAAAGAGAAAATGTTAAAAATAAGATTATCATTTACCATTTTCAAAACAGACCTGGAGAGAGAAATAATAGCTGACGGTTGAATTTGCAAGATCAGGAGAGAAATCGTGTATTAGGGTTTGGTTAGGAAGTTTTTAGGCTTTTTATTATTGTTGAAAGAGTAAACAACATAAATATCAGATCATATCATATGCGAAGTCTTTGGCTGACCATAAAATAAGGCCAAAGCATCATTTAAAAAATGGTAAGGAACAAAATGTTAGGAAAATTGGGGGAGCAATGGGGCTTCACTATCACTGCCTTCATTCATGGGCTTTTGTGATGACGACGTTGGCGTATTAGTATTACGGGTTTTATAGAGAGAGAGAGAGACAAAGAAGGAAATAAAAGAGTCATAGCAGGCGGCATTTTCTTGGTTTCATCTGGGCTGCCAACTGAAAAGTCCCATTCTTATTGATATGAAAGGGTAGAATATCAATAGCATTGAGAACTGAAAGGGGACAAAGGTGGTCATTTCGTTCAAGGAGAGAGAGAGAGGTGGAATGTTGTGTACTATAATTCCTTTCAATTTGGTGTCCACGTGGATAGGCTATCTGCAAAACATAATAAATGCCTTGTTTTGCATTTTATAGTATTAAGAGATTTTACAAATTTTGTTAGTTTGCTGGTAAGGCAACCGCGGTTCGTCCCCACATGTGAGTGGTATTCTAGTTTGGATCAATTAATCACAAACCATCCTTACATGTAAGATAATTAGTGAAGTGGGTAGTGGTGATTATACTTTTCATTATTTAAAAATAAATGCTCAGATAATAGGCCAATGCGATATGAGTACTGTAAATTAGTTACAATAATGTTAAATTATATCTGAATTGGTTGTTGAATATAGGTTTTTTTTTGGGGGGGGGGGAGGGGGGGGGGGGGATTCATAAAAATAAAATTTATTTTTTATTAAATGGATATGGTCACGACCCTAATCTTTGACCCCTATTTTTTTTTAAATAAATAAAACAATTATTTTTTTTTTAAATTTGGGGCTCGTGGATTAGGGCCGTGGCCAAATTTTAACATTATCCCATGTTGGTCATGGCTCTAGGTCGTAACCATGTGGTCAGGGATCATGTTCGTAACATTGGAGCCAATATTGTCTCACGCTAGTCACAAATTCAGTCCATGACCATGGGGTCACGGATAAAGACCCTGACCATGGGGGTAATAGTATGTCACCGGATAAATTTGAATCCCTATTTAGGGTCACATATGAGGTCTGTGACCAATGTTTTTGGTCATGAAAAAATGGTCACTACCGAGCTCCGTGACTCATGGCGCTGGTCATGGTCGAGGTCCATGAACCTCTCTGGTATATGGTGTAGTCCTTGCTAAAGAGAATTTAAATATTGATTAAGATATATGAAATGGATTTTATTCAGTCTTTCATAATAAAACCGTGAGACCCATTTGTGGGTTTTATAACAGTTAACATACACTTATAGAGAATAACAAATTTTGACTTCCTCTATATTAGGAACTACCTAACATCTATTTATAACAGCTAATCAAAATAGAGTTGACCGAGTTTAAAGCCATGCAGATGTAGCTGAGTCAAGACAGTTCCATATATTTATCAGTACTCCCAAGCAAGTGAAGGTGGGGTGCATGACACACACCGAGATTGGATCTCAAAAATAAAAGTGAGGAGTACAAAGAGGCCTTGTAAAAATATCAGTGAGTTGATGCGAGGACGAAACAAACTGAGTGATAATACGTCTATGAGCAACTTTTCCTCGAACAAAGTAATAGACAAGTTCAACATGTTTGGTACGAGCATGGAGAACTGGATTAACAGTCATATAGAGAGCACTTATGTTACCACAATATAGAGTTGGAGGAACCGAGAGAGGGAGACTAATATCACGATGTACATAAGTAAGCCACGTGAGTTTAGTAGTGGAAGATGTAAGAGCATAATATTCCTCTTCACAACTTGAGCGAGCAACAGTGGGTCACTTCTAAAAGACCAAGAAATACAATTAGCGCTAAGGAACATACAAAAACCTTAGGTGGAGCGACGAGTTAGGGGAAAACCTACCAGTCAGCATCCGAGAAGCCATACAAGTTAAGAGAAGACTGGGTCAAGAGTCGAAGGCCCATAGTGGGAGTTCCATGCAAATAACATAACAAACGCTTTACTTGAAGAAAATTAACATCAGTCAGAGAGTGCATAAACTAATAGATGGTGTTCATGGCATGAGTTGTACCAGGTCGGGTGAGATTAGCCATCTTGACTCAGTTGCATGTGCTTATGAAACTAAGGAGGGACTAGATCTCGAGTATTATTAACATGTAAGGCATAAAGTTCTTCTTCTATAGCATAAAACCAATGCAGTTGAGTTAAGGAAGATTTAAAAGACTGCGATTCAGTAATAAGTGTAGTGGTTAAGATGGAAGAAGGTTGGGTGGTGGTGCCTTTTTTTCAGTGAGTAATCTTAGGGTGTGTATTAAGAGGAGATGGAGTGGAGCTCTCAGAGGGTGGAGGAGCGAGAGGGAGTTGAACAAAGAGGGAAATGGTTGGTAGCGGGGAGTTACAAGAAGGAAGAGTCATGTTGCTAGGAGATGAGGGGGAGCTATCAAGATTAAATTTGTTAGTATCAATGTGAGGGTCTGTTGAGGGAGACGTTTCAGCTAAATAGGGTGCAACTGGTGTACTAGCAGCTTGTTTATGAGTTTTTTATAGAAAGGAAAGGAAATGAAAGTTTTATTAGGAGAGAGAAGAAAGGAAAGGAAAATTTATAAGAGAGAAAAGAAAGGAAGATAAGAAAAAGGATTTAGGAAGGAAGATAAAATAATTTTCTTTTTTTATGTTTTGGAGTTGGGAGGAAAATAATTTTTTGAAGGGAAATAAGATACATTCTTTAGAAAACTTTCCTTTCTCTCAATTTCTTTCCGATTTGGAAGGAAAGTTTCGGAGAGAAAGGAAGGGATTTTATTTTAAAATATTTTCTTTTCTTTTCACTCCTTTTAAACTCTCAACCGACGAAAAATAGCTAAACAACACTTTCTCTCCTATGTTAACTCCCAAATGACGGAAAGGAAGCTTAATTTTCCTTCTTTCCCTTTCTTTTCTCTCCAAAATAAAACTCCCAAACAAGCTGTAGGAGTTGTTAGTGATGGGTCTTCTCTGATGGAAGATGTGAATTCAGATAGGGAAGGTTGGGTAATGGTGGTACTATTAGGTGGTGTTGGGGAATTATTTATAAGTAGCGGGTGAGTAACGAGATAAAGAATAAGATCGAAAGACTTGGTGAGAATGTTTATGGCTGAGAAAAGTTTGGAGTTCGTATGTCAGTTGTGATACGTTTAAAAAATTCTTGGTAGGTGACAGAATCAGTAGAGTTAAAAGGTAATGTTTGTTCATAAAAAATAGTATGGCAATAAATAAAAATACGTTTCGTTCTTGGTTGATAACATCGGTATCCTTTGTGAAGAGAACTATAACCAATAAAGACACAAGGGTACGACTTGGGGTGGAATTTATGCTGAGTTTTATTTTTAAAATATGGGAAAGATTAACATCCAAATACTCGTAGAGTAGATTAATTAATATGAGCATTATATAGACGGAAACATTGGTTAACATTTTTTTTAAGTGGAGGATGGTAGACGGGTTATAAAATAAGTTGTAGTTAAAAATGCCTCATCTTATAAAAACATTGGAATATTTGCGTGGAATAATAAAGTCAAACCAGTCTCAATAATGTGTCGATGTTTCCTTTCTGTAACATCATTTTGTTAAGGAGTTATCGAACATGAAATATGTTGCACAATACCATGTTTTGACAAATAATCAACAAGGGAATTACTTGAAAATTCACCACCGTAATCACTTTGAAAAATTTTCAATTTTTGCTCAAATTGAGTTACAATCATTTTATGAAAATCGAGAAATACTTAGTGGAAATCATATTTATGTTTCAATGGATATAAAAATTATAATGAGTGAAATCATTAACAACTATTTCATAAAACTGAAACCCTTGTGATGAAGAAATTGGAGCTGACCCCCATAAATCACAATGGATCTTTTCAAATGGTTCTTAAGAAATTTTGTCATTTCGACTAAAAGGAAGTTTACATCTTTTCCCATTTTTCAACTTGCAGAAACCGTGCGTGATTTGTTCCAATTGTCAACATGTAAAACATTACATTTATTCAAAAGATGTAAATATTTGGGTTGAGAATGCCCCAATCATTGATACCACGATTGATCATTTGCTTTTCTTTCACAGATTGAATTCAGAGCTTGTTGATGTCTTATTCAAATGTGTAAAGAGATCATTTTCTAGTTTCCATGGTGATGACAAGTTGAGTCATCTTGCCCTTGACAATAAATCCATCATTAGAAAATTCCAAGACACATTCTTATCTTTTAATAATTGGCTCATGGAAATTAAATTCTTTTTAGAAATTAAATTCTTTTTAGAAATTAAATTCATTTTAATCTTTGGAACAACAAGAGCATCTTTTAGAGACAATTTGAATGTAAGAGTTTTGTCACCAATGTGTGTAATATCAAGTTTGGTTCCATCTCCAATAATGACTTTTATCACTTCCAGTGTAGCGTGAGAGTTTAGAATAATTACCTGCAATGTGGGTCATATGAGATGTTTCACCTGAGTCAACATAGAGAGAATTATCCTCTTGAGATTGAAAAATTGCATTCATAGCGGTTGGAGTTTGCCTTTGGGTCCCATATGAGTAATTTCATCAATAAAAGTGGTTGATAGCAATGTGGTTATGTGTAGGGGGTTCGATTCCCGCCTTGGGCATGGAGCAGCCTTAAATTACTAGGCCGGTTGTTCCACCCATCGAGGTGCCTACAAATAAGCAAAGGGATTAGTCACTAAGTCGTTAGTGGATACCCTGATTTACCAAAAAAAAAAAACAATGTGGTTATGGCGACCACAAATCTGACACTTAACATTGTTGTTCCCTCATGACTTTGGAACTGATTGCTCGCTGGAATTTCCAACATTAGTAGCAGGTGCAGAGTTGTTGGATTGTGATGAATTTTGAGAAATCATAAATGACTGTTTGAATGGCACTGTTGAGGAAAGATTTTGACCACCAGCAGAAATATTGAGGTTTGAATGTTGAGCATAATTATTAACACAAGTTGGTATAAAATCACGACCTCTAGAATTATAGTTGTCAAAGTTTTGTTGACTAAAAAAGACTCGGCCTCTATAATTTCTAGATCGACCTCGATTGTAACCATTTTTGGGTGCCCTTTAGGGCTGTAAACTGATATTTGAAAATTCGTGTCCGTCCGATATCCGAATCCAAATATGTGGATATTTATCCGAAAAAATGGAAACAGATACGAATATGGATACTCTATAAAAATATCCGAGAAAACGGATACGGATACGGATAGTAGTGATATCCGACACGGATAATCCGTATCCGACACGGAGTATCCATTTTACCGGATATTCATTTTATCGGATATCCGTAACGGATATCCGTATCCGTCTAACATACACTTAAAATGTTATTTATATAATATTTCAGATATAAACTAAAACTTAAATTAAAAGTTGGGCATAAGTATAATTATGAAAACTTTAAAAACCTAACCTATAATTATGAAAACTTAAAATAACTCACACGTACGCACAACCACAACATTTACACACCCCTATTCATAACTTATCCTAAACACAAATCTTATTTTCCCCTCTCTCTAAGCTCCAGCTGCTCCCAAGCTCGTCTCTCTTCTTCTCCATCGCGTCCCAAGCTCCGGCTCTCCTCCGTCCCTTCCCAAGCTCCGGCTCTCGTCCGTCCCTTCCCAAGCGTCGGGTCTCTTCATTCCGTCCCAAGCTCAAGCTCTCCTCTCTCAGGCTCTCATCCGTCTTTCAAAGATCGTAAGTTACGATCCTTTTGCGGTTTGAAATTGAATGTGTGTGGAGTTGAAATCATTTTTTGGTGTTTGAAATTGATAGTTTGAAATTAATTTAAACTTAGTTTTGGTGTTTGTTTTGTTATGGATTTGAAAGAATGTGGAGTTGAAATTGATTTGCTGTTTGAAACTGATTAGTTGGGTTTTGAAATTGATTAGCTGGGTTGAAAATCAATTTCAAATTGATTAGTAGGAAAATGTGTAAAGGAGAGAAGCATTGTTGAATGGCTGGTTGAAATAAGAGAAGACTAATATTAGTTTGGTGAGGTCAATGGTCCGTATTCTCTTTTCACAGTTGAGTCTCACGCACTTATTGTCCCTCCCTTATTTCATCATCCCTAGTAGAGAGAGAATTAGATATTGCGGTTGTGTATGGGATTTTAGTTTAGAGGTAGGGAAAATTATTTTCCCTGCCCACCTGTTGCATCTCCATTTCAATTAGGTACTAATACTGAATTAGGATTTCAACAACATAAAAAAATGCACATTTCAATTCGGTAATAAATTTTTTTAGGTAACAAATTTTTTTGTTAAAATTAGTTTCATATTTTTTTTAAAGATCAGTTTTATGCCTTTTTCTATGATGTAATTTTTTTCTTTTAAAAAATAGATTATATTTGGGAACGTCGCATAGCACTTATTATCCCTCATTTAATTTCTAAGTTTGGGAACATCCCTAAACACTTCTTTTATAGTTTAATTTGATGCTTTACACATTCTCCATATCTTACATGGAATGAAAAATTATATATTTTATTGATTGATTAAATTAGTGTTTAATATCTATGTGTATTTTAATGTATCTTAAACAATAAAAGCGGATAAGGATATTATCCGAATCCGACAAATCCGAGAGGATATGGATATGGATAGCTGAAATTATTATCCAGACAGATACGTATACGGATACGGATAATGTGGTGTCTTGACGGATATGGATGTGAATACTATGGTATCCGCTCCGTATCTGTCCGTTTTACACCCCTAGTGCCCTTGATGTAACAAAAGCCATATTGTGACCAATATTAGATGAGATCATAAGGAGATCATAAGAGGTCTGTTCTCTCTTGTCAAAACCTTCTAGAGAATATACAAGTTATTATAAAATTGGATAGGGTGGTTTACCCAACATTACAGTACGAAAAGTGGAGTATTTCAATCGTAGGCCTATAGTATAATTAGGCTCGGCAATATGGGTTCTTGAGTATGAAATCGTCCATAATCCACCAAAAATAATGTGTTTGGAGCCCATTAATTGTATTTGTGGATCAAAATGATTTGAACGATTCAATAAGACGATTTGTTGGCGGGTCATTAGCGGGTCAAAATGATTTTGAACCATTACAAAAATAAAACTCAAATTACTAAAGAGTTAAAAGATTTTTTTATTCAAGTATTTACTTGTTTATTTTTTTTCAAAAATATTATACCATATTTATTTGTATATGGTATAATAATTGTTTTAAAAAAAAAAGTGGGTCAATCCGACTCGATCCGGGATTGACCCGATCCGAGCCGGATTTAACCCGATCAAATTCGCCCAAATTATTCTGTCCGATCCGCTTTTGACCCGTCCAAATTTATTCATATCCATTTTTGACCCCTTCATGACCGCCCATTTGTCACTACTAAATATAATTAATGACATTTGTCTCCTCGTCAGGAGGTTTTTGAATAGCAGCATTTTGGTCACATATACCTTTAAACTCCTTAGACATATTCATTTAAAGTCTTTTCTTTTTATAAGAAATCTTTTTCTTTTATAGATTGAAATTTTTTTTTTCCAAGCACTCCCATATTTCCTTTGTAGATTCACAGCCTACAAACTGATTTTTTTTTTGAAATCGTTCTTGATATTTGTGTTTTCAACATGTCTTTTTCCTCCCGTTCTTGAAACTCTTTTGTGGTTTCTCCCCTATCATTCAATTTTTGAGGTGGGCCATTTGTGGTCAGATCTGTAGCTTTCGTAGCTTTCATATATTGGAGCATTTGGGTTCTCCATATCAAGTATGTATCAACTTCTAACGTAACACTACAAATTGCAATAAGTTGGTGCCATGAATTTGTGTTAATGATGAAGAGAATGCCATATATCCTGAAAGCTCTGATACCACAAAGAGAATTTAAAGATTGATTAAGAGAGATAAATGACTTCTATTCTGTTGATACATACTAGTATTCACATGTGAATACTATTCAGATTAAATTAGTGTTTAATATGCTATGTGTATTTTAATGTATCTTAAACAATAAAAATGGATAAGGATATTATCAAAATCTGACAAATCCGAGAGGATGTGGATATGGATAGCTGAAATTATTATCCGAACGAATACGTATACGAATACAAATAGTGTGGAGTCTTGACGGATACGGATGTGTAAAAGAGAGGATTAATATGCGGAAATCAAACTGGAATATATTACAAAACAAAAGTAAAGTAAAACTTACAAACTTATAAGAGTCCACCGGAGTAAGACCGGAAAGTTCTCCAACTTATTACAATATAAGAGAGAGAGAGAGAGAGAGAGAGAGAGAAAAGTTGTGTCAAATGAGGAAGAGGAGTCCTCAATTTATACAACAGGGAATAGTCCCTAGTGGGGCCAAATGGGACCCAAAATTATTGGTGCCAGGCAAAGTCTCTTGTCTGGTAGTGTCGGCAGGCAGGTGAGTAGGGTCAGTGGGACCCGTAATATTCGGTCGACAAAGTCTTTTGTCGATATGCATCGGCTGCTGGGGCCAGGTGGGCCAGTCTCCTTTTGTCCATAAAATTGATAGGACAACACTAGGATGGGGGGAATCTTCCTCCATGTGTTGGAAAAGCTGTTTCCAAAGTCTTGAAGGAGGCACCAAGGGTTGAAATGGAAGGGGTAACGGCTTGTCGTCTACTAGTTGTATTAGTCACAGGGACCAGAGTATCCTTGTTCGGGTGGAAGAAGTGGTTGTCATTCTTGTCAACTGTAAAGGCTTCTTGAATCTGATCATATGGATGTAAGAATATCTTACTAATAATTTTTGGAAGGTTAACCTCAGGAAATGTAGCTGAGAGAGAGTTCCAAAGATCAATAATGAAATCCTCTCTGGGATCCAATATCTCATTTGGAGGTGGAGGAAATCTTTTCACCAGGTCCAAATAGCTTATTAAGCTATTGTTGATTAAAGAAATGAAGTATTTAATATTAAAGGTTTTAATATTACAATACCATTTGTAATAAAAAATTCTTTCGAGTAGAGGAAAATTATATTGGTTAACTCTACAACGAAAGTCCCAACGGGTTATCCAAGGAGTACCAGTTTCGGTAAAAAACAAAAGGGTATGAAGACCAAAAGGGCCTGCATAAAGATTTTCCTTTAGTTTAGGATGAAATTGAGTCCAAGGAAGAAAAATTTCTTTCTTAGCAATTTCATCAGGAAAGATATCAATTCTAGGACCAAATTTGTCCCACCAATTGATGACCCATCCTGGGTAATTTTCTTTATAAGAACTGGGGCACAGAAAGAAAATCCAAATATGGTTGTGCTCCGGATTTTGGTAATAAAAAGCTTTTGTCCAATCCCGGACATAATCCCAATAATTGTAGGATATATGCGAACTCAATTTTTGCGGTTCCATAGGCGGAACTCCCCATTCTTGGGGAGAAATGAATCTTCTCAGGATGGCCTTGCTATAAGCAATGGGGGAATTATTATCCCTTATGTGGGTGTGATTAAACACCACAGATTCAGTAACTTCGAGGATCGCCTCGTATATATCTCTGGTTTTCCCTTCATGTACAACAAAGTTATGCTTTCCGAGATAAAGGGACTTAATTTCCCAAAGAGAAGTCATCTGCTTCTTATCGTTTTTATTAATAGCAAGAACAAGTTCTGAAGTCCTTTGATTAAGGATGAAATCAGAAATGTCATCTAAATTAGTAGAGTTCTTACTACTAATAAGGAATGGATGTTTGTCATCATCTGTGACTATCTTTTCGTTTCCAGGCCTTTGGTGGGATTGCCCACTGCCTCTGCCACTCTCTCTAGAGGGGCCACTCATTGGTTCTGCAAAAACTCCCTGGTTAGAAAATCAGGAAGAGAATTGTTTTCACCTTTGATATGCTCAATATCAAAATCAAATGCAGATAAATTTGCTTGCCATCTGGCAAAAATCTGTTTTGTAACAATATTTTAAACATCCTTTTGCAAAACCTGTTTAACAGCACTACAATCAATTCGTAGTAAAAATTTCTGATTTAATAAATCATCTTGAAATTTTGAAATGCATTTAACAACCGAAAGAATTTCTTTTTTAATGGTGGAGTAATTTTTCTGAGCATCTTTCCAAGATCTAGAAGTAAAACGAACAAGTTCTTCCTTTTTAGTGGAAGAATTAAATTGTTTCAAAATACCACCATAGCCTATATCTGAGGCATCAGTTTCAACAATTTTAGAAAATAAAGGATTTGCCAAGGCTAAGCAAGGTAATTGTTTGACTTTCAGTTTAATTTTCTGAACAACTTTGGTGTGCTCTATGGTCCAATGAGTAGGGTTCTTTTTCAACCTTGTGTAAAGAATTGCACTATCTTGTGCAAGATTTTTGTAGTAATCACCAATATAATTGAGACTACCAAGAAATATTTGAAGTTGAGCTTTCTCCTTTAATTCATCCGGGAATTTAAAGGCAAACTCAATACTTCTATCAATAGGGAGTATTTTCCCTTCTCCAATGTTGTTCCCTAAGAATCGAATATTTGTTTGAAAAATTTTCATTTTAGGGGCGTAGATAACTAAACCATTAGTCTTAATCACATCTTTAAATTTTTTTAGATGTTTGAAATGCTGATCAATCGATTGTGAAAAGATGAGAATATCATCAATATAGACAATGGAAAAATCAGAATAAGGATTAAAAATATCGTTCATGATATTTTGAAATTCGGAAGGGGCATTCTTAAGCCCAAATGGCAAACCATTCCATTGGTAATGGCCAAATGGAACCACAAAGGCAGTTTTATACCGATCTTGTGGAGCAATTTGGCTCTGCCAATATCCAGATTTTAAATCAAATTTGGAAAAGATAGTGGCAGAGTTAAGCCTATCAAGTAAATCCTTTTTGTTGGAAATTGGATATCTTGTCCATTGCAACACGTTGTTAAGAGGTTTGTAATTAATTACAAGCCTAGGAACACCTCGTTCCTTCTCAGCAGCCTTGTTAACATTAAAAGCAGTACAACTCCAAGGAGAATAACTTTTAGTTATAAGCTTTTTATTTAAAAGACTCTGAATCTCATTCTAACAAAGGTCAAGGAATTCAGTCTTCATTTGACTCGGTCTGGCCTTAGTAGGGATGGATTTTTCATTGAAATCAGTTTCATAGGGAAGAGAAACAATATGTTTCTTTTTATCCCAAAAAGCATTAGGGATATCACTGCAAACTTCTGTTATTAATTGATTTTTAACAACATTAATTTTTTGCATGATATTTGGAGACATCAATTTATGTTTGATGTTAAGGAAAAAGATTTCTTTTTGAAGAAAATTTAAATGGTTTTCTTTGAAAATAATATTATTTGTCAAAGATTTAATTTTCTTAATCTCAGGTCGGGTGATGAATTCAATAACAATCCTTTGGTTTTGAATAGTGGTATATATGCCACTAGTATCAATTTTATCAATTGTCATAAGCATTGATAAAAAAGGGGTACCTAAAATTATCTGTTGAGATAAATCGCCAATAAGCAAAAAGGTACTGTCTAAATAAATTCAATTGTTTCAGATGGCAACTTTAGTCAATTTGTATTTGATGCCCATGCTATCTCCGCTAGCATTAAACAAAGACTGAGTAGTCTTTTCAAAGTACTCAGTAGGCACAATTCCTTACTGAATACAATTCATATCAGCACTGCTATCAACAAGGGCAATGATGTTACTCAAAGTGAATTCTTTGTTGATAACTAAGTTAACAGTAGTATACCATTTCTGGCTAGGTACTCTGCTGATAACACCCAAATAATTCACAGAATCTTCAGTGTTAGGAGTAGCACTTGAAGCCTCTGGATTAGAATCCTTATAGGCATTGTTGAGATGAGCGATCTCAATTTGCATGTTATTATGCTGATCCTTAAGTTGTCTTAACTCAATCTTAAGGGTATTGACTTCATGCCTTAGATCATTAAGAGTAGAAGGCTTGTTGAATCCTCCAGCCTTTTCTAAGAGATTAAGCACCTCCTTAAGGCTGTACTCAATAGAAAGGGATTTTGAAGAACTAGGAATATTTTCCTGGTCATAACAAGTCTTAATAAGCTTGAGCTTAATGTCAGGGTCAGTAACTTGATTAATTATATCAATCATAGTTTGTTGCTGACTTGTAAGGACATTAAGACTTAATCCATTTAAGTGGATTATGGATTGGAGATGATCGCATCTCTTAGTCAAAGCATTACATTGGCAATCTCCTTTCTCGGAGATGTCTGAGTCACTAGAGCTTTGGATCTGGTAAAGCTCATCGTCGCTCTCAGAGGAGTCCTCTAGATCTTCAGAGGAACTGGAATTAAGCAAAAACTTGCTTAATTGGGTCTTCAGATGATCGTCAATCTGAAGGTTGTGAATTTTAGTTTCCATTTTGCATTTGTTTTCATAATGGCCATACTTCCCACATTTAAAACATTTGGTTTTGGTTTTGTTAGGTTTCTTCTTAACAAATTTCTTTTTAGTAGTATCTTCTTTAACATTTTTATAATGTCTCTTTTTTCGTTTATAAGGTTTGTTAGAAACTTTCTTGTTTCTATGAGAGACTTTACTTTTGGAAGTCTCAGGAGTATTGTAAGCAAATTGGTCACAAAATTCTCCAAGCTCTTTCTTTCTAGAAAGATTTTGTTTCTTAAGCTGTCTCTGAAGCTTAAGGTCATTACAAAGAGAAAGACCCTCTTGAATGACAACACTTATAAGTTTACCATAAGTGTAATTAGAGTAATTGATAGAGATGCTATCGTTAGCTTCTCTTAATTTCTTACGAACTTTCTCAGCAAAGAAAGTAGGAAGGCCATCAATGAATTTGGCTTTCCAATGCTCAGAGTTGCCGTCTGCTCTCTGAGTAACCCTAGCAAGGAAAACATCCTTGTACCACGTAAACTGGCTAAGGGTAGGACAATTAAGATTTTGAAGTAATTCTCAGTTACGTTCTTTTTGGTAATCTCCACCGCCAACAAAGTGATGAATGATAGCGAGCATAAGGGTATAAACAACATCATGTATTCCCTGGTCTTGCATATGTTCATCTTTGACAATTTTTACGACATTAAGAATTTCATTTCTTTGGTTTTCAGTGAGAATATTTCCCCACCAACCTCTAATGGTTCCAGTAAATCCAGCAACGATCATTTCAGCAATTCTATGATCAGAAGCATCATTATGCTTGCATATGGTGGAATACATGGACATCTGATGAATCATCTCATAAATTTGAGATTCAAATTTTCCATCAAGGTTCCAGTCATATATGGATTTACCATGAAAAATGTTTTGCATCACAGTGCTTTCTTCAAAGAGGAGGTCCTGAGGAGTTGGTCGATGATAGTAATTTCTAGCAGGACCAATATTACCAATATTACTACTATAAGTAATTTTATTGATATGATCTCCAGGACTTCCTAAAGAAAGTTCAAAGCCCTGAACTTCTTTTAAAAGGATATCTGATTCACAATCAGAATCACTATGGGCTAAAGTGTTATGTTTTAACCCTTTGAGATCTTTCTCGATCTCTTTGAGTTGGGACATAAACTCCGTTTTAGTGCCCATTTTAAAACCTTTAACTTCAATGGGTGGTTGAATTATAGGTTTGACAAGACTTTTAGCAAAGTCTGGGGGATTCCTAGCAGTATTGTGTAACTGAAGGTTCTCAATTCTATTGAGCTGCTTACCTATCGTGGTAAGTATAAGGTTAGTATAATTACCTTGTTTATAAAGTGGGTTTAACATATTCTGATATCTGACAACTTTAGCTTCCGTTTTAAGGTTAAGAAAGGCATTTGTTTCTAACCTAGGAGAACAACCACTTTTACTGGTGCTACCAATTTCAATGGAAAGGGGTTCAGTAGGAGGGTGAACAGCAGATATAACCTGTTTATTCACAGTGGTCCATTTTGTCAAATGTTTTTCATCAGTTTTAAGAGTCTGTTTATTCTCAGTTTCAAGAACAAATAGATGCTTATCTTTAGAAAACATTTGGAACCAAACCACAAAAGAAGTAACCAATTGGTTTTCTTCAACCCAGTTATAAAATTCATTTTTATAACATTTCTGTACATACTTACTGTATTTATTAAAGTACCAAGTTCTAAAGCTAGCATATCCTGGCAAATTGAACTCAGCACTAATTTCTTTCCTGTTTATTGTAAGAACCAGAAAAAAGGAAAGGGGTTAAAGTCTGACATTCATTTCAGACGGCGTAGGAGATTCTTTATGCTGAGAAGTACTCTTCTCATAAATACCATGAGTTATTTGATCATTGATAAAAGTACCATGAAGATTCATATCGTCTTGATATGATCGGTTTCTAGGATTATCTTCACAAACAGAATGTCGTGAAGCAGATGGAGGATAGGTAACAAAAGGGGCTCTAGAAGGTTGATCTCTAGAGGATTGACACCTATTAAGTTTTCTAAAATTTAGAAAAACATCACCATATTTATCCTCAATTATGTCTTCAACTTCATTATTTTGACGAGGTTGAAGAGGAACATCATTTTTTATAGCCCAAGTCTCTGGGAAATCAATTTCGTCCCAACTTATAGTTCTAGGTGTGTGAACATTAGAATCTATAAGGTGTGTGTGAATTAACACAGTTTTACCAGAGAGGGTCAAAGGTTGTAGACAGGCGTAGAGTAGTCTCAATTGCTCCCATCAAAGATTGTCTAAAATTAGTACTTCTACCATCACGTAGAGTAGCTTGTAGACAGGCGTTCATACCAGAGAGGGTCAAAGGTTTAAAAGGAATTTGTATTAAACTAACATGAATAAAATGATAATTTTTATCTTTTATATGATCTTTAAGATCATCCCATTTAAAGAGCTCGATAGATTTATCTTGCTCGTTTAGACTGATGGTTTGTTCCATAGTCTTTATAGCGTACTTGCTACGAAAGTTATACGAGTTTGTATTGTAAATGGTTTTAGGTTGGACCTTAGGAATAGTCCACCTGTTCAGATCCTTCTGAACATCAAATTCGATCAAAGAAATGTTCTTCATGAACTCTTGTGAGGTGTGTGTATCCATGGGGTTAAGTTCCATAATACAACTGTTAATATTTAGAATAGTAATAAACTCATGATCTGAAATAGGAAAATAATATGCAAATCAAAATTCTAAATTTAGATGAATATAATAAGCCGAATTAGAAATTACTTCTGACACCCAGCGGTCAACGGTTTACATCGGGAATAAGCCTCAACGCCACACAGGCTAACACGACAACCCATCTACGCGACAAATACCAGTCCATATCAAAACCAGGTTTCTATTTCTCCTGATTATATTTATTTAAATTAGATTTTTAATGTGAATAGTAAATTACTATTCACGTCGATGAACAGTAATTTACTATTCATATGAACTGTAAGTTACTGTTATGGCATAAATTTCAGACCATAATTATTACTAGCCTAAACATTAACACACTGTTTAGCCAATCATGGCTCTGATACCATAAAAGAGAGGATCAATATGCGAAAATCAAACTGGAATATATTACAAAACAAAAGTAAAGTAAAACTTACAAACTTATAAGAGTCCACCGGAGTAAGACCGGAAAGTTCTCCAACTTATTACAATATAAGAGTATGCCATAAAAGAGAGGATCAATATGCGAAAATAAAAATGGAAATCAAACTGGAATATATTACAAATGTAAAACTTACAAACTTATAAGAGTCCACTGGAGTAAGACCGGAAAGTTCTCCAACTTATTACAATATTAGAGAGAGAGATAGAGAGAGAGAGAGAGAGAGAGGGAGGGAGGGAGAAGTTGTGTTCAAATGAGGAAGCTAGGTGCTCAATTTATACAAAAGGGAAAGGAATAAATAATTCCTAAGATAATGACCCGTAGGTCCCTCCATATTCAAGGCTGGCAAAGTCTCTTGTATTCAAGCGTCGGCTGTTGGGCCAGTGGGGCCAACAATTGTCACGGGGCAACTGAAGGTGGGCCAGTGGGTCCTACCACTATCATCGAGAGGGGAAAGCTTTGTCGTAAAGTGTCGGCGAGCATCTGACTGGGGCCAAGTGGGCTAACTACCTCAAATCATCTAGGCCATCCACGTCTGGTCAAGGAAAAGTACCATCCAACTGTTTTTTTGGAAATGCTGAACTCAGTGAGTTGAAGAATGCCTCCATTGTTGGCTCAGTTGGTAAGTTGGTGTCGAACATGTCACCAATAAACTCATCATCTCCTGGGTTTTGGGACTCTCCGACAAGGCAAAAGAAAGGATTATCATTCTTGACAGAGGTCATGGATGTATCATCATCTGATGGTAGTGGAATGGGATTAGAATCATCGTTGAGAGGATTAGTCTTCATTCCAGGAAAATCAAAAGCTGATCTGAATTTTCTTTGGGTGTATTCACAAACCTTCTGCAGCAGCTCCTGCTCAGTGGCATTAGGAAATTTCTTCTCAATAGAAAATTTTAAATCCTTGATTGGATTAACAGCTGGTGACATCTGTGCAGCTGGAGGTGGTGAATCATCAACCGAAGCCATGTGGTGCTTTAAGCTTTCTTTTATTTTTAAAATGGTATTAGTAGTGTCAACACCACTCCACCATCTGTAGAAAAATATCCTTTCAAGTAGAGGAACATTGAGATTGTTAACTCTACATTGTAGATCCCATCTAGAGATCCAAGGAATACCAATCTCGGTAAAAAGGAGTAGGGTGTTAAGACCTACTGGAATTTTATTTTTCCCTCTTAATTTAGGATGAAATTGAGTCCAAGGAAGAAAAAGTTTTGCCTTGGTAATTTCATCAGGGAACATATCAATTCCTGGGCCAAATTTGTCCCACCAATTGATAACCCATCCTGGGTAAGTTTCTTTCAAAGAATTTGGGCACAGAACAAAAAACCAAGTGTGTTTGTGCTCATTATTCTGATAATAAAAAGCTTTAGTCCAAGCGTGGACATAGTCCCAATAATTATAGGAATCAATGTGCGAACTTAATTTTTGCGTTTTCAAAGGATGAATTCCCCATTCTCGGGGACCAATAAACTGTTTTAAAACAGGCTTGCTATAAGCAATAGGAGACTTGACATTATTCTGGTGTTTATTAGTATGATTAAACACAACAGATTCAGTCTCAGTGAGAATCGCCTCATATACCGTCCGGTATTTTCCTTCTTGCACATCATAATTATGTGTGTCAAGGAAAAGGGACTTAATTTACCATGGGGAAGACATCTGCTTCTCGTCCTCATCATTGAGGATAAGTATCAATTCCGAAGTCCTTTTATTAGGAATGAAATCGTACTTAATTGTTTCCAAGACCTCTTTGGCAGATTTCTTTTTGCTAAAGGGGTTAATTGGACGGGTATTCTTCCCTCTGTTCTGCGCGCTCTGGCGAAGAAATTCCATGTAATCCTGTATCGGAGGATATTGATCATCATTGATCACCATCTTTTCTTTTCCAGGCCTTTGGTGGGATTGCCCACGGCCTCTGCCACGCCCTCTAGAGGGGCCACTCATTGGTTCTGCAAAAACTCCCTGGTTAGAAAATCAGGAAGAGAATTGTTTTTACCTTTGATATCAAAATCAAATGCAGATAAATGTTCTTGCCATCTGGCCAAAATCTGTTTTGAAACAATATTTTCAACCTCTTTTTGTAAAACCTGTTTAACAGTACTACAATCAATTCGTAGTAAAAATTTCTGATTTAATAAATCATTTTGAAATTTTGAAATGCATTCATCAACCGAAAGAATTGCACTGTCTTGTGCAATCTTTTTGTAGTAATCATCAATATAATTGAGACTACCAAGAAACCTTTGGAGTTGAGTTTTTTCCTTTAATTCATCATGGAATTTAGAGGCAAACTCAATGCTTCTATCAATAGGGAGTATCTTCCCTTCTCCAATGTTGTGCCCTAAGAATCGAATATTTGTTTGGAAAATTTTCATTTTAGGGGCGGAGACAACTAAACCATTAGTTTTAATCACATCTTAAAAAAATTTTAGATGTTTGAAATGCTGATCAATCGATTGTGAAAAGATAAAGATATCATCAATATAGACAATGGAAAAATCAGAATAAAAAATATTGTTCATGATATTTTGAAATTCAGAAGAGGCATTTATAAGCCCAAAAGGCAAAACATTCCATTGGTAATGGCGAAATGGAACCACAAAGGCAGTTTTATACCGATCTTGTGGAGCAATTTGGATCTGCCAATATCCAGATTTTAAATCAAATTTGGAAAAGATAGTGGCAGAGTTAAGCCTATCAAGTAAATCCTTTTTGTTGGGAATTGGATATCTTATCCATTGCAACACGTTGTTAAGAGGTTTGTAATTAATTACAAGCCTAGGAACACCTCGTTCCTTCTCAGCAGCCTTGTTAACATAAAAAGCAGTACAACTCCAAGGAGAATAACTTTTAGCTATAAGCTTTTTATTTAAAAGACTTTGAATCTCATTCTAATAAAGGTCAAGGAATTCAGTCTTTATTTGACTGGGTCTGGCCTTAGTAGGGATGGATTTTTCATTGAAATCAGTTTCATAGGGAAGAGAAACAATATGTTTCTTTTTATCCCAAAAAGCATTAGGGATATCACTGCAAACTTCTGTTATTAATTGATTTTTAACAACATTAATTTTTTGTATGATATTTGGAGACATCAACTTTTGTTTGATGTTTAGGAAAGAGATTTCTTTTTGAAGAAAATTTAAATGGTTTTCTTTGAAAATAATATTATTTGTCGAAGAGTTAATTTTCTTAATCTCAGGTCGGGTGATGAATTCAAAAACAATCCTTTGGTTTTGAATAGTGGTATATATGCCACTAGTATCAATTTTATCAATTGTCATAAGCATTGATAAAAAAGGGGTACCTAAAATTATCTGTTGAGATAAATCGCCAATAAGCAAAAAGGTACTGTCTAAATAAATTCAATTGTTTCAGATGGCAACTTTAGTCAATTTGTATTTGATGCCCATGCTATCTCCGCTAGCATTAAACAAAGACTGAGTAGTCTTTTCAAAGTACTCAGTAGGCACAATTCCTTACTGAATACAATTCATATCAGCACTGCTATCAACAAGGGCAATGATATTACTCAAAGTGAATTCTTTGTTGATAACTAAGTTAACAGTAGTATACCATTTCTGGCTAGGTACTCTGCTGATAACACCCAAATAATTCACAGAATCTTCAGTGTTAGAAGTAGCACTTGAAGCCTCTGGATTAGAATCCTTATAGGCATTGTTGAGATGAGCGATCTCAATTTGCATGTTATTATGCTGATCCTTAAGTTGTCTTAACTCAATCTTAAGGGTATTGACTTCATGCCTTAGATCATTAAGAGTAGCAGGCTTGTTAAATCCTCCAGCCTTTTCTAAGAGATTAAGCACCTCCTTAAGGCTGTACTCAATAGAAAGGGATTTTGAAGAACTAGGAATATTTTCCTGGTCATAACAAGTCTTAATAAGCTTGAGCTTAATGTCAGGGTCAGTAACTTGATTAATTATATCAATCATAGTTTGTTGCTGACTTGTAAGGACATTAAGACTTAATCCATTTAAGTGGATTATGGATTGGAGATGATCGCATCTCTTAGTCAAAGCATTACATTGGCAATCTCCTTTCTCGGAGATGTCTGAGTCACTAGAGCTTTGGATCTGATAAAGCTCATCGTCGCTCTCAGAGGAGTCCTCTAGATTTTCAGAGGAACTCGAATTAAGCAAAAGCTTGCTTAATTGGGTCTTCAGATGATCGTCAATATGAAGGTTGTTAATTTTAGTTTCCATTTTGCATTTGTTTGCATAATGGCCATAATTCCCACATTTAAAACATTTGGGGTTGGTTTTGTTAGGTTTCTTCTTAACAAATTTCTTTTTAGTATTATCTTCTTTAACATTTTTATAATGTGTCTTTTTTCGTTTACAAGGTTTGTTAGAAACTTTCTTGTTTCTATGAGAGACTTTACTTTTGGAAGTCTCAGGAGTATTGGAAGCAAATTGGTCACAAAATTCTCCAAGCTCTTTCTTTCTAGAAAGATTTTATTTCTTAAGCTGTCTCTGAAGCTTAAGGTCATTACAAAGAGAAAGACCCTCTTGAATGACAACACTTATAAGTTGACCATAATTGTAATTAGAGTAATTGATAGAGATGCTATCGTTAGCTTCTCTTAATTTCTTACGAACTTACTCAGCAAAGAAAGTAGGAAGGCCATCAATGAATTTGGCTTTCCAATGCTTAGAGTCGTCGTCTGCTCTCTGAGTAACCCTAGTAAGGAATACATCCTTGTACCACCTAAACTGGCTAAGGGTAGGAGAATTAAGATTTTAAAGTAATTCTCTGTTACGTTCATTTTGGTAATCTCCACTGCCAACAAAGTGATGAATGATAGCGAGCATAAGGGTTTAAACAGCATCCTGTATGCCCTGGTCTTGCATATGTTCATTTTTGACAATTTTTACGGCATTAAGAATTTCATTTCTTTGGTTTTCAGTGAGAATATTTCCCCACCAACCTCTAATGGTTCCAGTAAATCCAGCAACGATCATTTGAGCAATGCTATGATCAGAAGCATCATTATGCTTGCATATGGTGGAATAGATGGACATCTGATGAATCATCTCATAAATTTGAGATTCAGATTTTCCATCAAGGTTCCAGTCATATATGGATTTACCATGAAAAGTGTTTTGCATCTTTGTGCTTTCTTCAAAGAGGAGGTCCTGAGGAGTTGGTCGATGATAGTAATTTCTAGCAGGACCAATATTACCAATATTACTACTATAAGTAATTTTATTGATATGATCTCCAGGATTTCCTAAAGAAAGTTCAAAGCCCTGAACTTCTTTCAAAGGGATATCTGATTCAGAATCAGAATCACTATGGGGTAAAGTGTTAAGTTTTAACCCTTTGAGATCTTTCTCGATCTCTTTGAGTTGGGACATAAACTCCGTTTTAGTTCCCATCTTAAAACCTTTAACTTCAATGGGTGGTTGAATTATAGGTTTGACAAGACTTTTAGCAAAGTCTGGGGGATTCCTAGCAGTATTGTGTAACTGAAGGTTCTCAATTCTATTGAGCTGCTTACCTATCATGGTAAGGATAAGGTTAGTATAATTACCTTGTTTATAAAGTGGGTTTAACATATTCTGATATGTGATAACTTTAGCTTCCGTTTCAAGGTTAAGAAAGGCATTTGTTTCTAACCTAGGAGAACTACCACTTTTACTGGTGCTACCAATTTCAATGAAAAGGGGTTCAGTAGGAGGGTGAACAGCAGATATAACCTGTTTATTCACAGTGGTCCATTTTGTCAAATGTTTTTCATCAGTTTTAAGAGTCTGTTTATTCTCAGTTTCAAGAACAAAAAGATGCTTATCTTTAGAAAACATTTGGAACCAAACCACAAAAGAAGTAACCAATTAGTTTTCTTCAACCCAGTTATAAAATTCATTTTTATAACATTCCAGTTCATACTTACTGTATTTATTAAAGTACCAAGTTCTAAAGCTAGCATATCCTGACAAATTGAACTCAGCACTGATCTCTTTCCTATTTATTGTAAAAACCATAAAAAAAGAAAGGGGTTAAAGTCTGACATTCATCTCAGATGGCATAGGAGATTCTCTACGCTGAGAAGTACTCTTCTCATAAATACCATGAGGTATTTGATCATTGGTAAAAATACCATGAAGATTCATATCGTCTTGATATGATCGGTTTCCAGGATTATCTTCACAAACAGAATGTCGTGAAGCAGATGGAGGATAGGTAACAAAAGGGGCTCTAGAAGGTTGATCTCTAGAGAACTGACACCTATTAAGTTCTCTAAAATTTAGAAAAATATCACCATCTTTATCCTCAATTATGTCTTCAACTTCATTATTTTGACGAGGTTGAAGAGGAACAACCTTTTTTATAGCCCAAGTCTCTGGGAAGTCAATTTCGTCCCAACTTATAGTTCTAGGTGTGTGAACATTAGAATCTATAAGGCGTGTGTCAATTAACACAGTTTTACCAAAAGGACTAAATTGCTTAATATTGGGAGCCATAGTATTCATTACTTTGTAATAAATTCTATAGATAATCCCAATAGTTTCCGATCCAGGAAGAAAATTATAACCTTTAGTTTGAAACCTAAGACTTAAAGCTTTAAAAAGGTGCATGTCTGACAAAGACAAAGTTATGTTTGGAAACACATCAAAATAGACAGGTCCAATGCATAGACTAGTCTCAATTTCTCCCATCAAAGATTGTCTAAAATTAGTACATCTACCATCACGTAGAGTAGCTTGTAGACAGGCGTTCATACCAGAGAGGGTCAAAGGTTTAAAAGCAATTTGTATTAAACCAACATGAATAAAATGATAATTTTTATCTTTTATATGATCTTTAAGATCATCCCATTTAAAGAGCTCGATAGATTTATCTTGCTCGTTTAGACTGATGGTTTGTTCCATAGTCTTTATAGCGTACTTGCTACGAAAGTTATACGAGTTTGTATTGTAAATGGTTTTAGGTTGGACCTTAGGAATAGTCCACCTGTTCACATCCTTCTGAACATCAAATTCGATCAAAGAAGTGTTCTTCATGAACTCTTGTGAGGTGTGTGTATCCATGGGGTTAAGTTCCATAATACAACTGTTAATATTTAGAATAGTAATAAACTCATGATCTGAAATAGGAAAATAATATGCAAATCAAAATTCTAAATTTAGATGAATATAATAAGCCGAATTAGAAATCACTTCTGACACCCAGTGGTCAACGGTTTACATCGGGAATAAGCCTCAACGCCACACAGGCGAACACGGCAACCCATCTACGCGACAAATACCAGTCCATATCAAAATGAGATTTCTATTTCTCCTGATTATATTTATTTAAATTAGATTTTTAATGTGAATAGTAAATTACTATTCACGCCGATGAACAATAATTTACTATTCATATGAACAGTAAGTTACTGTTATGGCATAAATTTCAGACCATAATTATTACTAGCCTAAACATTAACACACGGTTTAGCCAATCATGGCTCTGATACCATAAAAGAGAGGATCAATATGCGGAAATAAAAATGGAAATCAAACTGGAATATATTACAAATGTAAAACTTACAAACTTATAAGAGTCCACCGGAGTAAGACCGGAAAGTTCTCCAACTTATTACAATATAAGAGAGAGAGAGAGAGAGAGAGAGAGAGAGAGATAGAGAGAGAAAAGTTGTATCAAATGAGGAAGAGGAGTCCTCAATTTATACAAGAGGGAATAGTCCCTAGTGAGGCCAAATGGGACCCAAAATTATTGGTGCGAGGCAAAGTCTCTTGTCTGGTAGTGTTGGAAGGCAGGTGAGTAGGGTCAGTGGGACCCGTAATATTCGGTCGACAAAGTCTTTTGTCGATATGCATCGGCTGCTGGGGCCAGGTGGGCCAGTCTCCTTTTGTCCATAAAATTGATAGGACAACACTAGGATGGGGGGAATCTTCCTCCATGTGTTGGAAAAGCTGTTTCCAAAGTCTTGAAGGAGGCACCAAGGGTTGAAATGGAAGGGGTAACGGCTTGTCGTCTACTAGTTGTATTAGTCACAGGGACCAGAGTATCCTTGTTCGGGTGGAAGAAGTGGTTGTCATTCTTGTCAACTGTAAAGGCTTCTTGAATCTGATCATATGGATGTAAGAATATCTTACTAATAATTTTTGGAAGGTTAACCTCAGGAAATGTAGCTGAGAGAGAGTTCCAAAGATCAATAATGAAATCCTCTCTGGGATCCAATATCTCATTTGGAGGTGGAGGAAATCTTTTCACCAGGTCCAAATAGCTTATTAAGCTATTGTTGATTAAAGAAATGGAGTATTTAATATTAAAGGTTTTAATATTACAATACCATTTGTAATAAAAAATTCTTTCGAGTAGAGCAAAATTATATTTGTTAACTCTACAACGAAAGTCCCAACGGGTTATCCAAGGAGTACCAGTTTCGGTAAAAAACAAAAGGGTATGAAGACCAAAAGGGCCTGCATAAAGATTTTCCCTTAGTTTAGGATGAAGTTGAGTCCAAGGAAGAAAAAGTTCTTTCTTAGCAATTTCATCAGGAAAGATATCAATTCTAGGACCAAATTTGTCCCACCAATTGATGACCCATCCTGGGTAATTTTCTTTATAAGAACTGGGGCACAGAAAGAAAATCCAAATATGGTTGTGCTCCGGATTTTGGTAATAAAAAGCTTTTGTCCAAGCCCGGACATAATCCCAATAATTGTAGGATATATGCGAACTCAATTTCCGCGGTTCCATAGGCGGAAGTCCCCATTCTTAGGGAGAAATGAATCTTTTCAGGATGGCCTTGCTATAAGCAATGGGGGAATTATTATCCTTTATGTGGGTGTGATTAAACACCACAGATTCAGTAACTTCGAGGATCGCCTTGTATATATCTCTGGTTTTCCCTTCATGTACATCAAAGTTATGCTTTTCAAGATAAAGGGACTTAATTTCCCAAGGAGAAGTCATCTGCTTCTTATCGTTTTTATTAATAGCAAGAACAAGTTCTGAAGTCCTTTGATTAAGGATGAAATCAGAAATGTCAGCTAAATTAGTAGAGTTCTTACTACTAATAAGGAATGGATGTTTGTCATCATCTGTGACTATCTTTTCTTTTCCCGGCCTTTAGTGGGATTGGCCACTGCCTCTGCCACTCTCTCTAGAGGGGCCACTCATTGGTTCTGCAAAAACTCCCTGGTTAGAAAATCAGGAAGAGAATTGTTTTCACCTTTGATATGCTCAATATCAAAATCAAATGCAGATAAATTTGCTTGCCATCTGGAAAAAATCTGTTTTGAAACAATATTTTCAACATCCTTTTGGAAAACCTGTTTAACAGCACTACAATCAATTCGTAGTAAAAATTTCTGATTTAATAAATCATCTTGAAATTTTGAAATGCATTTAAGAACCAAAATAATTTCTTTTTTAATGGTGGAGTAATTTTTCTAAGCATCTTTCCAAGATCCAGAAGTAAAACGAACAAGTTCTTCCTTTTTAGTGGAAGAATTAAATTGTTTCAAAATACCACCATAGCCTATATCTGAGGCATCAGTTTCAACAATTTTAGAAAACGAAGGATTTTCCAAAGCTAAGCAAGGTAATTGTTTGACTTTCAGTTTAATTTTCTGAATATCTTTGGTGTGCTCTATGGTCCAATGAGCAGGGTTCTTTTTCAACCTTGTGTAAAGAATTGCACTATCTTGTGCAAGATTTTTATAGTAATCACCAATATAATTGAGACTACCAAGAAATCTTTGAAGTTGAGTTTTCTCCTTTAATTCATCCGGGAATTTAGAGGCAAACTCAATACTTCTATCAATAGGGAGTATTTTCCCTTCTCCAATGTTGTGCCCTAAGAATCGAATATTTGTTTGAAAAATTTTCATTTTAGGGGCGTAGATAACTAAACCATTAGTCTTAATCACATCTTTAAAATTTTTTAGATGTTTGAAATGTTGATCAATCGATTGTGAAAAGATGAGAATATCATCAATATAGACAATGGAAAAATCAGAATAAGGATTAAAATATCGTTCATGATATTTTAAAATTCGGAAGGGGCATTCTTAAGCCCAAATGGCAAAACATTCCATTGGTAATGGCCAAATGAAACCACAAAGGCAGTTTTATACCGATCTTGTTGAGCAATTTGGATCTGCCAATATCCAGATTTTAAATCAAATTTGGAAAAGATAGTGGCAGAGTTAAGCCTATCAAGTAAATCCTTTTTGTTGGGAATTGGATATCTTATCCATTGCAACACGTTGTTAAGAGGTTTGTAATTAATTACAAGCCTAGGAACACCTCGTTCCTTCTCAGCAGCCTTGTTAACATAAAAAGCAGTACAACTCCAAGGAGAATCACTTTTAGTTATAAGCTTTTTATTTAAAAGACTCTGAATCTCATTCTTACAAAGATCAAGGAATTCAGTCTTCATTTGACTGGGTCTGGCCTTAGTAGGGATGGATTTTTCATTGAAATCAGTTTCATAAGGAAGAGAAACAATATGTTTCTTACTATCCCAAAAAGCATTAGGGATATCACTGCAAACTTTTGTTATTAATTGATTTTTAAGAACATTAATTTTTTGCATGATATGTGGGGACATTAATTTCTGTTTGATGTTAAGGAAAGAGATTTCTTTTTGAAGAAAATTTAAATGGTTTTCTTTGAAAATAATATTATTTGTCAAAGATTTAATTTTCTTAATCTCAGGTCGGGTGATGAATTCAAAAACAATCCTTTGGTTTTGAATAGTGGTATATATGCCACTAGTATCAATTTTATCAATTGTCATAAGCATTGATAAAAAAGGGGTACCTAAAATTATCTGTTGAGATAAATCGCCAATAAGCAAAAAGGTACTGTCTAAATAAATTCAATTGTTTCAGATGGCAACTTTAGTCAATTTGTATTTGATGCCCATGCTATCTCCGCTAGCATTAAACAAAGACTGAGTAGTCTTTTCAAAGTACTCAGTAGGCACAATTCCTTACTGAATACAATTCATATCAGCACTGCTATCAACAAGGGCAATGATGTTACTCAAAGTGAATTCTTTGTTGATAACTAAGTTAACAGTAGTATACCATTTCTGGCTAGGTACTCTGCTGATAACACCCAAATAATTCACAGAATCTTCAGTGTTAGGAGTAGAACTTGAAGCCTCTGGATTAGAATCCTTATAGGCATTGTTGAGATGAGCGATCTCAATTTGCATGTTATTATGCTGATCCTTAAGTTGTCTTAACTCAATCTTAAGGGTATTGACTTCATGCCTTAGATCATTAAGAGTAGAAGGCTTGTTAAATCCTCCAGCCTTTTCTAAGAGATTATTCCTTTCCCTTTTGTATAAATTGAGGACCTAGCTTCCTTATTGGAGAACAACTTTTCTCTCTCTCTCTCTCTCTCTCTCTCTCTCTCTCTTGTATTGTAATATGTTGGAGAACTTTCCAGTCTTACTCCGGTGGACTCTTATAAGTTTGTAAGTTTTACATTTGTAATATATTCCAGTTTGATTTCCATTTTTATTTCCGCATATTGATCCTCTCTTTTATGGTATAAAAATAATGTGTTTGGAGCCCATTAATTGTATTTGTGGATCAAAATGATTTGAACGATTCAATAAGACGATTTGTTGGCGGGTCAAAATGATTTTGGACCCTCACAAAAATAAAACTCAAATTACTAAAGAGTTAAAAGATTTTTTTTATTCAAGTATTTACTTGTTTATTTTTTTTCAAAATTATTATACCACATTTATTTGTATATGGTATAATAATTGTTAAAAAAAAAAAAGTGGGTCAATCCGACTCGATCTGGGGTTGACCCGATCCGACCCGGATTTAACCCGATCAAATTCGCCCAAATTATTCTGTCCGATCCGCTTTTGACCCGTCCAAATTTATTCATATCCATTTTTGATCCCTTCATGACCGCCCATTTGTCACTACTAAATATAATTAATGACTTTTGTGTCCTCGTCAGGAGGTTTTTGAATAGCAGCATTTTGGTCACATATACCTTTAAACTCCTTAGACATATTCATTTAAAGTCTTTTCTTTTTATAAGAAATTTTTTTCTTTTATAGATTGCAAATTATTTTTTTCCAAGCACTCCCATATTTCCTTTGTAGATTCACAGCCTACAAACTGATTTTTTTTTTGAAATCGTTCTTGATATCCGTGTTTTCAACATGTCTTTTTCCTCCCGTTCTTGAAACTCTTTTGTGGTTTCTCCCCTGTCATTCAATTTTTGAGGTGGGCCATTTGTGGTCAGATCTGTAGCTTTCGTAGCTTTCATATATTGGAGCATTTGGGTTCTCCATATCATGTATGTATCAACTTCTAACGTAACACTACAAATTGCAATAAGTTGGTGCCATGAATTTATGTTAATGATGAAGAGAATGCCATATATCCTGAAAGCTCTGATACCACAAAGAGAATTTAAAGATTGATTAAGAGAGATAAAATGACTTCTATTCTGTTTTTCATAATAAAATTGTGAGACCCATTTGTCGGCTTTATAACAGCTAACACACAATTGTAGAGAATAATAAACTTTGTCTTCCTTTATATTAGGAACTACCTAATAGCTAATGATAACAGCTAATGAGAATGAATTGACCGAGTCTTAAGTCATGCACATGCAGCTGAGTCAAGACGGTTCCATATGTTTCTCAGTACTGGCCAGCAGCTGGTCTCTCCATTTAACAAACAATCTTGCCCATTTCACCTCTTCACCCACCTTAGTAGCATGGCCCACTTTTATAAATCCTCCGCAGTTATATCCCATGGATTTAAACACTTCATCCCCCCATAAATAAAGAGGAAGGCCCATTACCCAAATGCGGTTGATGCCATTTTTGTAAACAAAGAGGAATTCCATTGTACGACCAATACTTCTCCTTTAACATCCTCTCCGCCTCATTTATGTACTGATGCAAAAACGAACAAATAATAGGAGAAGTTTAGTATACGAACTTCGACCTCTCTATTTGATTTCCATCTCTCCTTGACCCATTGCTGCATCTTCTCCTCGAATGACGACATATCTGGTTTTCCAACATGACCCATCAGAGCTCACTGAAAAAAATTAACTATTGAGAGTTAAGAGTCATTTTTAATAATGAAATCGGTTATGGTGAAAAATGGCTAAGGCTAAACTGAGGCAACTTTCTGATAGGATCAAATTTCATCCTCTTTCTCGAGTGTAACTACATTTTTTGTCGGCCTCTTCGACACAACACATAAAACCACCGACTCCATCCTCTTAAACGCATCTCTAGTATATCCCCACCCCTACCTTCAACCACCTCAGGCAATTGAAAGAATGCTCGCGACCTATTCTTTTTTACCACAATGGTAAACCAAGCAACATACATCCTAAAACTAGTGCAGATAGTTACCTCTTTGTTCGTACTCCTTTTTTCTTTTTTTGAAAAAACTACCTTCATTCTTCATTGCCTCCCATACGAATGCACTGATCCAAAAGACCCCCCCCCCCCCCCCCCTCTCTGAATAGACGTCTTGTACATAACCTCGTCCTCTTTTACCAAATCTTTTCTCTATATACTATAAAATGCAAAATAAGGCATTAATTGTGATTGATTGTGAGATTGTCCACGTGGAAATGCTTTTTTACCCCTTATTTCTCTCTCATCTCTATGCGCATCTACCTTCGCCGCACCTTTTTATCTTCCGTCTTTTCATTATCTATCCAAACATTATATTTTCATAAGTAGAAGAAAAGAAACGGTGTTCTCCCTCTTTTGAAAAAAGACCATCGGTGGGATTTTGGGTTTCGAGTATGTTGATGTGGTATGGGTTTTGGATTGGGGTTCCGGATTTTGGGTACAAAGGTTGCCAGATTGGATAAAATAGGTCGGAGGGGGTTAATGGAAGTTGCAGCTAAAGGAGTTGGTCGTATTTTTGGCCAGCGTTTAAAGTTTTGGGGTTAAACCGGGTCCAATTGGGTATGGCGTTGGGTAGTTGGATTTTTTCATGTTCAGATATGAGTTGTCGGAGTTAGTTTTGTAGCCAGAGATGGGGATGGATTCAGGCAGGTATAGAGGAAGCAGGTGTTGGTTCAGGTTGGATGGTCGGATTAGAGCTTGGGTTCGGCGGGTTGGAGTATGGTTGCTGGGCAGGGCCAGGTTTGGCAGGTGGGTTTTTGAGCGAAGTGGTGGGTTTCGCCGGAGTGGTAAGAGGTAACCGGCCGAACAGGAGGGGTTATGATGTCCGGGTTTAGTGTCTGGCTCGTTGGATTTGTGATGGAGGCAGAGGTATCCGACTATGGAGGAATGGGTATTGACCTATGTTGTTGCAGCAATTTAAATAAATGCAGAATTAAAGTAGGGAATGAAATTACCCAATTTAGGAGTTGATAAATCGAAGGCGAAAAATATAAGAAATTCGAAACTAGACAATCCAAAAATATGGCTGAATCGCGGACAATGTCGCTTTCTTTAAGGTGTTTCGCGGCTCTGCCTCCAATTTGTGCCGACAGTGTACAGCCCCGTCACCCCCAGGATAAAACAGCCTCAGAAAATAATCCGAATAAGCAGCACGAATCTGATTCGCTCAACAAACACCCATTCTAAATATATACTGCTCGATCACGGTAAATATAAATAATCTGGGAAAGATTATATATTTCTGTGTCGTTATAATTATTCAGTGGATGAATAATTATTTCTGTGTATTAAAAAAAATTCGCAGGTTAGAAAAGATGAGAACTGTTTGTAGAATTTTTGTGGGAGATAATTGTGTGTTAAAAAACGGAGGCTACAACCTCTTTTATGGGCAACAAAAAAGAAAGGTTGGTAAACAAACGTGGAGAGAAAAAACTGGAAGTAGTGGGCAACTCGGTTGAAGAAATTAACTCAGAATAAAACACGTTTTAATTTTTCGGAATTAAAAAACATTAAAAAATAATTTTTAAAGCCCAAAAAATAATTATGTATTTGTCCAAAAAATTATTTCTTAATGAGCCCAAGCCCAAGCCCCAAGAGCCGGACCCGGACCCGGGCACGGGCCGGGCCGGCCGGATGGCGGCGGCGGCGCGCGCGCGTGTGACTTGGCCCAATAAGTCCCCCACCCATACACACAAAACATCTAATGCCCAAAGGGCTTACCCTTTAGACTCACAAAAAGGGTATATTAACACAATCCATTTCCTTCAACCCACCGATATGGGACAAGAAGGAAATCCACTTTCAGGTTTTGTAACTCGACAGCTGCTTATACAGCTGTTTTCCAACAACCTATGGTGAGGTTAGAGAACATGGAAGCGTTGATTGAGTGTGTGTGGAGTGAATATAATGAGTGTCTGTGTCTAATGTACACCAAAAAATTAATATAAAATTCTTTCTAAGATTCAACTAAAAAATATAAAATTAATAAAATTAAACTAAAAGATTAAAATCTATTAAAATTAAAAATTTAAAAATAAAATTCTAACCTAAAAATAAATATTTACAAGTCTATAAAAAATATATAAAATAAAACTAAAAAGAATATAAAATTTACTAGAACTAAATAAATTAACTTCATAATCTAACAATAAAAGATTTAAATAAAAATAAATTAATAATAATAATAAACAACCTTTATAAAATTAAAAACAAATTAAATAAAAATTAAGAATAACTTAATAAAATAAAGCTACCTCTCCTGAATACTAAATGTGTCCACGTTCCATCCATTGAAATATTGAGTTTTTTTTTTCTCTCTCTCTCTCCCTCTCTATTAATAGTAATAGACTTCTTCGACACGTTTTATCTCCACCCCGTATCTCTTCTCCCTGTTTACATCTTAAAGACACACACTAACCATGTATGTTCCACTACCAAAGGTGACTTTATGAATGCTACCCTTTCATATTTTTTTTCTCTACGTCGCTCTTTTGTCTATTTTCTTCTTCCTCTCTTTAGAAAATGCGCATATGAGGAACCAATCTAGAGGCGGGACATACAAATGAGATGGCTACTGATTACCTTTGACAGTCAAGGGGCTGGGGCTGGGGCTAGGGACCCATTTATCAGTCGAATTATCAATACACGAGTCTCCTCCACTTTCCAACACAGACCCGAGGGGAGCATCTACCTACCATGCAACAAGCTAGACCACACTTTCGAAGGCCTACAAAATAGGTATTTTAATCTAGAATTCAAAATAGGCATTTTTTTTAAAAAAAATTATGGTTTTTATAGTAGTATGTTTGGGTTTCAAAATGAGGGTTTTTGTTGTAAAAAAGGGGATGGTTGGTCTCTCCACTTGAATTTTCTCAAATTATTGTTTTTTTTAATCAGTGATTGGTTATTATTTGAAGGTCAAGTCTTAGGTCTTCAACTGAACCGCACCATTTTAGCCTCGGATTTTGTTCATTTCGGATCTTGCATAATCCAAATGTGAAGTTTGTAAGTGATAATAACAACAAAGATTGCACTACTCTTTACTCACATATTCATTTTTAGATTCAATTCTTTATATTTTTTTTATTAATAGTAACGTCTTGGTAGTTAAAATCTCCACTGGTTAGAGGGTTTATCTATACTATATTTAATATCTCATATTATCATTAATTTAATATTATTTGAGTACTTTATTAATGGATAAGTTGGCAAAACTTTAATATATATGATTGAATTTCAAAACAAGTTCAACAAAAAAGTTTTAGTTTTTAAGGCTTTTCTTCATTTCATAAGAGTTTTTGAGCCTTTTTTATTCAATAATTCTAAGCCGACTCACAAATCCGACTATTTTTTTGCGACTCACTGATGTATCGTATTTGTATTGGTTAATTTTGTGGGCCCTATGGTGTGGATGGACCAATATAGTGCGACAAGATAATCAGTCACAAAAAATGAGTCAAAATTACGAGTCTCCGCAGAATAACTCTTATATGGTTGTGCCTCTCTACATATAACTTGATTTAGAAGTTATTTAATTTATTATATTATGCACCTGTCATATATTTATACTCATTGTCGCTCTATGATTTTTGTTGTAATTCTACAATTTTGTAATAACTATTGAATTTTAGATGAGAAATGAGGGTGTTAATCGATTTTCTACTTTTGTTTAGAATCTTTTACATGTTTGCAGTTCTCAGTCATGTTTCCTACGCTAATGTATAACTCGCGCATCGCGCGGGTTTTCAACTAGTCTAAAATGATTATTGCTATCTGAACCCTCCTTGATGAGTTAAAATATCTTCCACCCAACTTGGAAAATGACTTTCATGTTATCCTCCATCACCTCCACCTCCTTCTTGAAATTCCCAACTCCTATAAGATAAAAATTCAATTAAAGACACACACATGCCCTGATATTGCAACTAAGGAATCTTGAAGCCCAGATCAATCACAACCAATAAAAAATTCAACATTATTCAACAAAACATTCATTACTTAATTAAGATTGAAATGAGATGGACATTAATGATATAGATAATAATTTCAAATGTGCATAAGTGTCGTATCTTTATTTATGTTGATCACGGACATGGAGTGTCCTCCACACATATTACTATTTCTCCTAAAAAATATATTACAACATATAAAGAGCGAGCTATGAAACACGGACACTTCTCTAGAGGTTTCGTACCCGTGTCAGATACTCCAGACACTCTGACACGCGTACGACACTTCGCGAACACGTGTTCGATACTCCGCATGGCGTGTTAGACTTATTTGACATTTTAAAAAAGGCTGACACTTCTTAGACACAACTAAGATACTCCACGGACACGTCTGGGTGCCAAAAACTAATTAACTTTAATAAATTTAAGTGTCTTCATGTAAAAATTAAATCTTTTTGAAATTTATACGTAGTAAGAATTAAAGTTAAAAATGAATGAAGTTAGTCTCTAACTCGATTTCAATGTGTACTTTTAATTTACGATTTAAGTGTTATTATGAAATATTTAACCATGTTAATTTTGATAAATTAGTTTGACAAATAGTGGAATTTAAAATGGACTCCCCAAAAATGACATTTTGCATTAAAATGAAGAAGAAAAAAATATGCTCATATTAATGCAAAACAATGTCGTTTATAGGATCGGTTAAAAATTTCCCTAGTTGATCTCTCTCTCTCTCTCTCTCTCTATATATATATATATATATATATATATATATATATATATATATGTGTGTGTGTGTGTGTGTGTGTGTGTGTGTGTGTGTGTGTGTGTATAAAAGTAAAATCCGGACTCCTCCCAAATCTGCTACAACCTTGTGGCAATAGCAGACAACCTTGTGGCTATATTTTAAGGAGGGCTTGTATTCATGGGAAGGAAAGATTTTAACTACACTTTCAACCATCCTTTCTCTCTATCGTTTTCCTTGAGTCACGGACATATCACCAATCATAGAGTCAAAATTGAGTCCCTTATTTCCTCTTGTGAGAAAAGCCCGCATAAGAGCATATATATATATATATATATATACAGTCCTGCTCTTGTACGGACTAGTCCGCATTTTAAGAATGCAGATCGGACATGTGTCACCTGCCGGTGAGCCCAGAAAAGAGAGAGAGTGTGCCTATAATTTAGGAGATAATTTCTAGGCGCGACGTTAGGTGGCACATGTTCGGTCCGTTGTGCGGACCGAACATGTGTCACCTGGCGGTGAGCCCGGAAGAGAGAAAGAGTGTGACTATAATTTAAGCGATAATTTCTAGGTGCACCATTAGGTGACACATGTCCAGTTCGCATTCTTAAAATGAGGACTAGTCCATGCAAGAGTATTATTATTATTATTAGTATTAGTATTTTTTTTTTTTTTTTTTATTATTATTATTATTATTATTATTATTATTATTATTATTATTATTATTATATGTGTGTGTGTGTGTGTGTGTGTGTATAATTTTAATATATTTATTTTTTGCCGTGTAGTGTGTCCTAAATTTCTTAGATTTGTTGTGTCGGCGTGTCCGTATCGTGTTGGACATGACACCCGTATCCATGTCTGTGCTTCACTACAAGAAAAATAGTCATTTATGTGAGTCAAAAACTGACATAAATGACCATTTATGTCAGTTTTTGAAATTTTCAAAACTGACATATAAAGCCCTAACATAAATGTTCGTAAAACTGACATAAATAAGATCACATTTATCTCAATTTTTAATAACACACATAAAAACTACAGTATTCAACATGCTTTTAATCACATTCTCATGAAAAACTCGCATAAATAAGAGCACATTTATCTCAGTTTTAGTAATTTTATGAGAGTTTTTTTTAAAACTGACATAAATGTTGATATAAATTAAAAAAAAAATCATTACTCCATCAAGACACAACTATTATTTGATCTTAAATCAACCCTTATAGATAATAACCAATGTCATAAATATCACTAACTTGATATACATCAAGATATTTACAATAAAAAAAATATTAATATGAGCTACATCATATCCAAAGACTAACTAATGTGTGAGCTACGTGATAATATAAAAAAACTAGCTAATGTCTACTTATCTACGTGGTAATACCCTAAAAATAGTGATGATACATCACAATATCCAAAAACTAACATTGCGAACTACGTTGTAAGATCCAACATCCAAAATAATACTCAAGTTAGGACGTTGTCGAACGTAATACTTGATCAAGTTTGTTCTCGAAGCTATTCAACCCAAAATGAGTAACCCTGCAATCAAATATAATCAACAAAGTTTTCATCAAAACACAATCATCTCAACAAATTTTCATTACGAAATAACAAACTACAGTTATTTAGAAGTACCTAATATATATAATCCCTAATTAATTCAATGAATTCCATTTGAACTTCATTTAACTCATTCAACGTGTACGTCGATTTATCATGCAATCTTCTCATCTAAAAAATTGAAAATAGTATTGAATTTATTATTACGGTATATAATAGTTAATAACTAAATAATATTTTATATAATATGATAAAAAGAGAAAACAATGGTAACATAGCTTTGTTTCAAAAGGTATGTAAAGATCTTCCACGAAGTACTTCACAAACTTCAACACAAAATATCCGCAATGAAGAGTACCATTTCTTTGCGTTGGCCATTAGTTAACACAAGACATTATTACCAAACAAATAATAAAAGAGTAAAAGTTCGGAAAAAAAAATTATACAACACAAACAATTGTAAAAACTTTGAAAATATTGGACAGAATTTCCTCTCTTTATAGGACTATCCACCCTGTTTAAAAGGTATAAAATACTTCAACAACAAAAATAATAGTTCATAACAACAATACCAATCACCCATGGAGGCATAAAATGTATAACGACAAAAAATGTATAACGGTCAGCACAACAGCATAACTATTATATATATATAGCAGTATATATATAATAATAATATATACAGTCTATATATAGCAGTATGTATATATACTCTTTTGCTCACATGTTACAGGCCATACATCATAAAATCAAGTATAGTCATATAGGTGTCATTTAAATTAATTACGATGACATGAACAGACTAGCACAGGATATCCTATAAGTACACCAAGCACAAATCGATGAATAGATACTACATTTTATAATTCTATTAATTACTCACTACTTCTCATGTCCAAGCCTTGAAGACTATTTTATTATTTTATTTTTTATACTAAACCTCTTTTCCATTTTTCTATCGATTATACTTTTTTCACATACCAAAAGAAAGTTGTATTTCGATATTGAAGTAAGTGTGCCTTTTAACCCCTATGGTCAACATTGGTGAATACTAAAGTAACTTTTTGACTTTATATCTGTGTCTTATATTATAACATGATAATGTTTCGCTACATTTATCACAGAGCAACAACAGATCGACTCGAGAACAGGTACATGCAGTGTTTGCCTAGAGTTGTAGGATTGCATTTTATGCATTTGAGTGCAACAATGTGGAAATTTACCTCAGATGTTTCCCCCAGTCATTGCAAATGATTCAAACCTAAACGATTACAACAGTGAATTGTTAGTAAATAGTTGAATTACCAAGTTATACGAAATCATAAATTGACTAATACATCGATCTTTCCTACCCTCTTATTTTGGTTCAATTGAGGCATTGGCGTCAAGCAACCTGGATTTACATTTTCAAAACGGATTAACTAAGGTATGTGAAATAAACAGAACATGTGTAACTGTAAGTTCCAACAATTATATATATATATATATATATACACACACACACACACACACACACACACACACTAGTATATGCCCGTGCCTGAAGGCACAGCGAAATTTTTTCAAAGTACGTAATCGCAAAACGATGAAAATTTTTAAAGTACATAATCGTAAAAGGGAGAAAAAATTTCAAGGTACATAATTGCAAAGCCACAAAAATTTTGTTCCCCGACAAAACATAGTGTAAGTATTGAATGTGTAAGCAATTTACGTTAATTTTTTACAACATAAATGTGAACAATTTAGAAAATTTGGGCAAATTTCATTTATTTATAAGACTATCCACCCTGTATAGAAATAAAAATAGTCCACATTAAAGAATTCCAAAGAACGTATTATCAAAACGACGAAAATTTTCATGGTACGTAATTGCAAAACGATAAAAATTTCGTTCCCCAATACGTGCCATGAATCTACGTTAGAAAATGGAATTAATAATCATATACAATGCACTCATTGAAAATAGCAAAAGAAAATAGAAAAGTACTACACGGGATTGGGAATTTAATCATACAGTAGTTATAGATAAACATTAAACTAAACCCTATTCTTTATTAAGGTGTTTGTACTAATCTTTCTTAGTGTAAAGGAGAACAACAATCACAAACTACTCTATTCAATTCAAAGAAGCATTTGACAAACACACATAAGCGTGTGACAAATGCATATTTCAACAACATTCAAGTATTTCAACAATATTTAAGTCAGGTCTATATACTCCGCCACAAATGGATAAAAAAAGTAGTGTCACTTTCAGCTTCAATTCAATCGACACACTATTACCGCCAACCCACCACCGTATAAATCAAGTTGAGCTGCCAACAAACCGACCCACGACGGTTTTAAACTTATGTAGAAATCAACGCACCGAAGAGTTAATCGAATCCAAGCAGTTGAAGTTAGATGGGCCTTCGACGCACCTGAAAGTTAATCGGCAGTGGCATCATCGCCATCATCGTATTTATGATGGTCATCCTTAGCTTTTAAATCATAAGCATTATAATCTTCATTATTTGCTTCACTTTGTGGCACTTCAATCCAACAATTATACCTAAATGAAAAGATATTTATCATTAAATCTTAAGATGAAGAATTTTCTCAACCTCGGTAACCTTTTTCATAATAAACATTATAAATATAGGGAAGAATTGTAACAATAGTAACAATCAAAGAATCCAACTGGGAAAAAGTAAAAATAGGGCATAAAAAGATGGCATATACTACTTCAGTGACATATTCTTTAGAATACCAAATTCACAGTTTAAACCTACAAAAGTTAATGACCCTGAATGAGTACATACCAGTTCATGCAAAATAGTTGATCCATTCCATTTATCAAACACCATCGCTACCGTAATAGCCTTAAATCAGTTAGAAAGTTTGCATAAAGAGATAGGGCAGCGATCGAATCGTACCATAGAGACATACTTCGAATCAAACCATGCTTGAATAATTAGTTGAGTCAAACCATCCTTGTCCCATCTTGTGAAGCTCCAAATCATCAACTCGGGGTATGTTCTATTTTTCTTTCAAATTTCTTCTTGCAAAAGGCTGTCATAAAATAAATGCCACCATTTCAATACACATGGTTTCAATTAAAGACTCCACCATCAAAGTTTGGCGTTGATTTAGGAGAAATAAAATGATGCAGTATTTAGAGGATAATAAATTTTTTTTAAACAATAATAGGACTCATTATCTCTGAGCAATGACTTGGACAGTTGATTCCCCAACATTTCAGCCTCTCCCCCCAAATAAAATACTTGGGCAGTTAATATATACCTATGAAACCATTAAATGAAACTTCAGGTGGTGCCACCAAGTTGTCTGCCAGCTTAATATTACCATTCACTGCAGCTTGCATTGTGAAATGAATACACAACAAACCTACAGAAAAAAAACACTCAACACCGCAAAAAATTCCTCCATCGTGTGAGCAAAAACATTTTGAATTTGGATCCAATTGGCTTCTTATTAAAATCGTCCATTAAACGTTATGAGGCCCATATCAAAAGAACAATTTGTAGACAATAAAACATGGAAATATAAATGTGAAAATAGTACCAAATATGTGAGGGACCAACTTTGATTCTATGGGAACTTTCTAATGATCATTCCCCAATTGTAAAATATTTTTGATCGTAATCATCATCCTGCAAATGAGAAAGTGAATAGTATGATGGCCGAAACAATTGAACGAAAGTTTTGTAAGTCATAAAGTGTCCAAAAATAATTGAACGAAAGTTTTATAAATCATAAAGTGTATAACAGATATAAGTAACAAAAATTAAGAGGTATCGTCAACTTTACAGTAACAATCTATATAAAAATTTATATGAAAATTCATTGTGTGACCTAATTCTCATTGTCTCCCCAACATCATCTCTTAGTAAGAATTTTATTTGGAGCTGGTGAAGTTGTCCCTATTTGAGTTGAGAACTGGATCTGGATCTTGATCGGGTGAAGTTGGCTCCTTATAGAAATTGCATGACCACCTAACAAACAAATATAAAAATTAAAGAGGGGGGAGAGAGTTATTAGAAAGGATTATAGTATGGTACACGTAGTATGTACATTAGTTGTCCAGCATGAGAAATAGTGGTATAATCAAATATGTTATCAGACTATAGTGGCCTATTGTTGGAATTTTAAGACATAAACAATCCCCAACGCCACTTCAAGACGTAGAATTTCTAACCCTCACAGACATGTTCAGGAGAACCCATTTTGCTCTTTATTTTCTTTTTTCCAAGTAAATTGTTTTCACATAAATCGCTTTCCAAGTACAATAATTTATTCTGTCTTTATAATCAAACACACCCTATCTCATCCATTATCCAAGTAAATTGTTTGGAATTGCAGATTCCAAATGAAATTTGTAAAGAGAAAGGAGACAAATCCCTTATAGGATACCCATACTTTTCGGTGCATATTGGATATATTGTAGCAACGATGGTAACGATATGTAATGGTATTAACCGATATTTATAACCACGGCCAGATTGAACAAAGCTATGAAAAACTCTAAAAAAACACATATTGCATCATTTGAAATTGTCAGAACTCTTAAGAGTGAGAGACCTAGAGGCAATATAACAAAGCAGGGGAGCGAAGGAAGAGTTTGTACCAGTGTATGTATCGACAATGGTGATTTTGTTGTCAGTCGCAATTAGAGTACATACAGTTACGCAACCCATGTAGTGTGAACGATATCAACAAATGGTAGCTCTTCAAAAACCAAAAAATATGTCAATTTCACATATATTTAGATGAAATTCAATTAAAAATAAAAAACATCAAACATTCCCTTCTTAGTAGCAATTCAAAACCTTCATTATGATTTTCATCCAAGTCAAATAACCTGCAATACTAAGAATTACAATCATATTCACAATTTTTTTTAATCTCTGGGGTGCCACAACCACGGCAAAGAATGAGAACAACTAATTTATGAAACATACTTTTAGAATAGAGGAGAAACCCTTGCCAATCATGTCAATAGTGACCTGAGCATACAAAAAAATAGGCAGGTAAAAAAACCCTGCCGATTTTCTGATCAGGAAGGATTTACTGGTAAAAAAAAACCTACTAATAAATGGGTGATACAATTGTTTAAAGGTAGCATATTCAAACTTGAAGATAAGTCCCAAAGCCTTATTTGAGATAATATTTACAGATAAAGACGATTATTAGAGCAATTTAAATACTATAAAAAAAATAAAGGAATACAAAATATAGCGACGCCTTACACGGAAAGCTTCAAAATAGTCCATTATTCATAACTTGGTCACTTCCATAAATACATCTATATAGAAAGTGTGAAAGCTTAGAAATTGTAGCCATACTACCATTTTCACATAACAAAAACGCAATAGAAATTCCAAATCAGTTTTGAACCATACTAAAATGCTCATTGGTGGAGTCGTTGCAACATTAGACTTCAATATAAGTTCTATTTTACAAACACGATATACTGGCCCCATCTATACATATGCATGAAATATAAGTATACCCTCAATTGGACACATGACTGGACAAAAAAATATGCAAGGATTATAAAAAAATTCATAACTTAATGTTATAATTACGTGGAAATCAAAAATAATTTTTAGACCCTAAACATATATGACACGATATTAGATGAAATGACCATCATCATAAACTTTAAATAACATGACTGCCACAATATACATGATAAAGGTTATTGATTGGTAAGAGATTTAAAAAAAAATAAGTTTATTGAGCAAAATCTTTTGAGCCATATTCGTCAAGGGTGTGGGATATCATGGTTGCATAAAGGTTTATTGACATGAACTCAACTTGACGCTTTAGTGATTGTATGTAATTGAAATGTGTGGGATACCATGGTTGCATAAAGGTCTAAAACTTTTTACATAGACACAAATAAAAGTTGACTTAAACACATAGTTATATATATATATATATATAAAACTGTCAGCTTATATATAGCTGACAGTACATATATAACAGTTATACAGTAAAGCGTATGAGCCTAATGAAAACAGATTACATCTAAAAAAGTGTGTGGACAGAAACTAAACCAAACTAAACTACACACAAAGCAGGTCCCTTTTGAATAAGCTGTCTGCACAACACCAAAGGCGCTCCTGATATTTTAGAATAAAATCCTAAAACTATTTTACCAAACAACTTTGAAAATGGACAATCGACACACTATCGGAATTTTTTCAACCATGTAGCATAATTTTTTCAACCAGTGTATATTGAATTATATAACGGGGTGGGGACGGGGAACCCCAAAATATCACAACTCACTATTTTTGTGGAATAAGATCACAAATATAGATTGATTCCAGCAATACAATAACAACAATATCAAGTTACATTTATGAAATCCAAAACCAATTTTACAATCCAAAAGAATCCATGTCATAACCCCTCTTATGACAGTGTATAATATTTCAAACCCCTTGTAGCTTTGGAGACATAAACACTTACCAATGGAGAGGATAATTTCCCATTTGAAAGAATTCTATATGTCTTTCATGGTCAGCTACCATTAGTGCAAGAAACCTGACGAGAAAAATAAAAAATGTAATGAAATTACAGTGCAAATTAAAGTACCTATAATAATGTATAAATCAATACAAAATATCAAATTCAAATCATGTATTAACGTTCTAAACTATAATAGTACATAGTCCCAACTTATTTACAATTGAAACAAAAATAATACACACTATTTAAATTGAAACATAGAAAACACATTTACTCCAGGGATAGAATCTTCTCTCACAAATGAGTTAGTATTTTAACATAAAATAGATAATGCAAACAATATAAGCTAAATACAACCCCATGGATGACTTGTATCAAGAAATTAGTCAAATAAATGTTTGTCATTACAAATTAATAAAGTAAAGTCCTCAAAACCAAATTAAAAGTGGGTTGACTATATATACACAAATTAACTGAGGAAAATATTATTGACTCCAAAGAAACATCAAACTCTTTCACTTTGTTATTGAGTTATTGGAATGGCAAACTACTGTGCATTAATCCCTCTCAGGTCCACCACTCACTTTTATATCCTCAACATTGTGTACATTACACATAAAAAAGTTACACAACACACATATACAAAGAGAGAAATGAAAATGTCGCTAAATTTTGTGGCGTGTTTATGCACTGGGGTAGATTTTTTATCCATTATTGGAGCTGAGGACCCGTATAGAATTTTCAGCTCGAATGTTATTTATGGTGACATTTATCCTCTTGGTGTTCGCCAATAGGGGATTCTCATAAATGGACAGTTCCTTGGTCCATATATTCATTCTGTCACTATTGACAATCTCATTATTAACATGTTTAACAGTTTAAATGAGCCTTTTCTTCTCTCCTAGAGTGGGATTCAAAACAGGAGGAATTCATTTGAAGATGGAGTTTTGGAACACTTCCAATTCCCCCGGGGAAAAACTTTGCATACATATTACAAGTTAAAGATCAAATTGGAAGTTTTACTATTTCCCTTCTCTAGCATTCCACAAAGCTGTCGATGGATTTGGAGGAATTATAATTCTCAGCCATTTGAGAATTCTGATCCCCTTCCCGGACCCCTTATATGATTATACGGTTCTCATCGAAGATTGGTACAAAGCTAATCACAAGAGATTGAGGGTGATTCTAGATGGTGGTAAGAAGTTTCCTTTTTCCTGATGGAATTTTTATCAATGGATGCACACACTTCAAACTACATACTCTTCACTTGATGTTTATGTTAGCCAATCTTAATAGGTTTTGGTCATAGCCGATCAATCGGCTCAGCACTACTCCACTGTTGTATCATCACGTTTCACCTCTGATATCCTTACAACAACTGGTGTTCCTCATTACAGCAACTCTGTGTAACCGGTATCTGGCCCAATTCCTAGTGGACCTACCATTCAAATTGATTGGTCCTTAAATTAAGCGTATTTTATCAGGACCAACCTTACAGCGAGTGGACCAAGGCCTAACCCGCAAGGTTCATACCATTATGTCATGATAGACACCAGCAGAACCATGAGGCTTACCAGCTCGGTTGGCCAAATCAATTACAAGCAGAGATATACAGTTAACAGTGTGACACTTAAGACACCTGACACTCATCTAAAGCTTGCAGACTACAACATTCAAGGAGTTTTTAGCCATAATAGCATAACTGATTATCCTAATGGTGGTGCATTATACGAAGATACAACAATTTTGAATGCCGATTATAAAGCTTTCGTTGAAATCATGGTCGAGAACTCGAAAAATATTGTGCAGAGCTGGCACCTTAGTGGTTATTCCTTCTTTGTAGTAGGAATGGATGAAGGGTAATGAACTTCGGGTAGTAGACACAATTGCAATCTCTAAGATGCAGTCTCATGTTGCACTCCTCAGGTATACCCAAACTCATGGAGTGCAATTATTAGGATAGGTCTGAGTTTGGGTGCGTAAATATTTGGGACAATAATTTTATCTACGTGTTCATACCGATTCAAAATCAGTTAGGGATGAATATCCTATTTCTAAAAACACGCGTCTTTGTGGAAGGGCGTCTGGCCAACACACGCGACAACTCTAAGCTATCAAAACACAAGCATATAATCAATGTTTGGTTAAGGCAAATTTTTTGCCTGGTTTAAGCATATTAAGATCTTACTTAGCTTAGGCAGGTTAAGAGTAGAGAGTGTTGCTTAGTTGTATAATCTTATTCTTGTGGTGGTGCTTTATAGGAACATGCAAAATTAGGGCAACATGTATTTGCTAGAACCTTATATGACCTCATCTCAAGGTCACATTTCATTTCTGATGCAAAATTGGGAGGATATGTATTGATAGAACTCTAAATGGCCTTATCTCAACGTCACATTTCATTTGTGGTTCAAAATTAGGAGGATATGTATTAAATGGCCTTCTCTCAAGATGACATTATATTTATAAATTCTGATTGTTATAATTTTAATTTTCTATACCATTTTAATAAAAGTAAAAATAAGTAAAAAAACTACTCTGCATTGTAGCATACAATAGACTTAAACTTGCTCTTACTGAGACCAATAGAAAATGAGACAAATAATAAATATGTCGACTCTCTCTTGTGAAATTACTCAATATTCTGAAAAAAGTTTAAAATTAAAGAAAGAAAAGATAAATTTGAAAAATATAACTCCGAACACATTAATAAAGCATAAATAAATTCAGTAATAAAATTGAAGGGAAAAGAGGTATACCAAGTGGTGGTGGTTCTTCGAGGTTCTGAGGTTGTTCATTCATGGATGTCAAATGATAATCAACTTATATCTTGAATGTATCAAAATAAAGTCATGAACAAATATAAATAAGATACTTGTTGAGTGCTTTAATGTACCAAAATTTAATACTAAATTCTAATGCATGTAATTTAGTATCCATGAAAATCACCATAAGTATAATTTCACCTATATTTTTGCATATAACTTAAGCATAGATGAACATGTGATACCCTAAAATCAATTTCTAAGTGCACACCAAACCATCAATTCATTTCCAAATGGGAAAGCTATATAATAAAGCACAACAAGAATGTTCTTTCACCAAAATTAAAACCAATGCATATCTATGTAATAACAATGCACCAAATAACTTCAATAAAGCCAATAAGGAACTAAAACTCTCGTCTATACAAAAGGCTTTTCATAAGTGTACTTTCCTAAATAATCTTGTTGGGAAAAACATAACACATACTCAAAATGACTTGCTCATCAATAAATCATACGTATTCTGCGTTCCAAATCAATGGTGTGTCAACTTTTTCCATTGCTATAACTAATTCCATTATATTTGTGTTTCACGTAGTTTATAACTGGACTATGTTATAATTAACCATTTCATTATCATTTAACCTCATACTCCCCAAAAGGCACACACACACACAAACAAGCTAATTTGTTACTTTAATATATACCGGAATAATATTTTCATGCATCTATATTGGAAAAACTTATCAAGTCTCGATTTGGCATGGCTTCATGTAACAAATTGAGGCACTTTACCTATTGTTATTTGGTTTGGTGTGGATGCTTAACAAATTTGATAAAATCTATAAATTATATTTTATTATTGGATTGCGTAGACAAACTCCATGAGTAATGAACGTGAGATATATTATCTAAGATATTTATGTCTTATACGAAATTGAAGTGGCAAGATAAAGATATTTGTCTACCAAGGGAAGTATATTTTTGGATCTTCTTCTTTATGCGGTAAATAATGTCATCATAACAAAGCCATAAACTTCAACTATGTAAAGAAACTAAGCTCATAATCAATGATTTGTTTTCTAGAAAGAGAAGTACTAAGCAACATGTAACTCTAATGCAAGTCTCAAAACATAACATTAGAATTAAATAGAAATCGTTGATACCATCATCCTTATAACCCCTCACTAAAACTATTATTTAAGTTCCAAAAACTCCTACGGAACTACTAGAAATAACCTCAAGATACACCCTTGGAAATAAGTAAATAACAACTGTTTAAACTCTTAATGTAGTTGTGCAATAGAAAAATTCATTCACGACACTTGAGGTTAAGGAGAGAGGAACATAAGACTTATAACCAACACAAAATTGCGATGTGGGACACATTCCAACACACCCTCCTGGACAACAACACGGAAGTCGGATTACTCGGCGCACCAAAAAAAGGCCTAACCAAGCTGTGATACCAAGTAGAACAGACCCACCCCCATTATACTCCTTCAAACTCAGTTGCTAATGAGAGGGGAACATAAGCCTTATAACTAACACAGAATGGGCAAAGTCGGAGGATATTGGACACATTCCAACAAATTTACTATATAAAGTTGTTCGGATATTCAGCCCTAAATGAATCTCACAACATCCAGTAACCAAATATAAATAATAAGAAAATTAAATAAACCTCCTGTAAACTAGACCCCAGATAAAGATATAAAATAAACAAAATTTTCACTAGAAAAACAATCATCACTAACAACTATACCAAATTGATCCAAAAATTAGGACCGATTTATAAAATCCTTTACATTCTTCTTTTCCCACCCCTCACTACAAGAAAATGGACTTTTTCGGCAATTATTTTGCAGCATTTTTTAAAAATGTCGGGAAAAAAATATTTGCCTGCATTTTTAATCAAGTGCTGAAAATTTATGGGATTTTTATCTAGTGCTCTTAATATATGAGAATTGCTATAAAATGTTGGGAAATTTATGTCATATTTAAAAAAAATTCAAGAAAAAATAACGTCCGATATTTTGCTAATAGTATTGGCGCCCTAGTGTTTTCTCTATCCCGCGCATTTTTTCACCCCAAAATTAACGCGTCTCCTAATCGACCTACCAGATACCTCCGAACATATCAAATTGAAAATCCAATCCTCCAAGTGTTGTGCGATCTCTGCTCTTCCTCCAAAATATCAAATAGAAAAATATTAAGCTACTTTGTGTATGACGTTGAGGTAACTGCTCTTACCCTTTCTCCTCCTTTTTGGTGAGATCCAAGACACAAAAATAAATATTGATTAAATTTTTCACATGTTTTATTGACTTGAAGGTGTCATTCTTATTCTTTACTTGATTTCGGTTTCTAATTATATTTGTTTATGTATTTTCGTCAGTGTTTTTATGTATGCTGTGTGAGTATGTTTGGAACATATAAATTTCTTTACACCATTGAAAAGGAAAGATTATTTCCTTTACTTTACCAATTTATTTGTACTTGATTTACAAGTTGATTTTTTGTGTGTTTATTTTGGGAGATAATACCCAATTGTTTTCCTTAATGTCAATTTATTTTTTTAAGGCTGAGATTGTGTAGTGAAATTTTGTGTATAGGTCAATAGATATTTATAAGATTTGTGAGATTCTGGAAATGGGAGTTTTTTTCTCAAGTTTAAAGGTATGTTATTTGTATTTGATAGCTCCATTGTTGTCTGTTCATTCATCCATGCTCTTCCCTTTTCAATCCACTTCTTGTTAAAGACTAAATTCAAGAATATTTTCTTCTCCTTTTTTTATTCTAAAAGATATATTTCCTTACGAGATAAGAGAAAAAAATGATAAGACATCAGTAATGTGAGGGATCAAGTTTTAAAGAATGGTTCTTAAGAGTTCATTTAATGGGTCAAGTCTACAAAATGGTTCTCACAGACTTCGACCATTAAAAAAAGCGCGTTGAGGAGATTTGTGAAATTTGACACAATTGTAAATTTGATGTGAAGAGGTATAAGTGAGACTTTAAAAATGTAGGATTCGAGTGCGTTGAGAAATAAATTATTAATATAAAATAAATTATATTGTTTATTTATTTTTTGTAGATGATACATTGTGTTTTGTACGAATTAATAACTACCTTCATTTATCTTCAACATAAGTATAATGGACCATAAAAAAGGATGTAGGATGTAAGTGATAATATAATTTGCAAAAGATATTTTTTTCCCAATACATAATTTCATCTAGCGTAAAATCTAAACACGAGTCAAACTTTTCAAAAGTCACTTGTATATGTCATTCTGAAACTTAAGTCGAGAAGATGTTGAAATGTCGAATCTCAAATCTCAAATCTCTCATTATCTCGGGACAACTCTCATCCTCTCTCCTTCTCAAAGTTCCATCCAATATAGAATATATATCCTCATACAAAAAGGATGTTGATCCGAAAAATATAACCAAGCTTGGTCAAGCTTCGAAAAATCAGGATTCTTGTAGACTACATGAAGAATCCGTTATTAAATTTAATTGAAAAAATTTGATTCGCGGTGGGCGTGAACCGGAAGATAATTGGTGGAGAATTACACCCGCTTCAGATTCACTTCCATTTCGATCCGTACATCATAATTTGACAACATTGATGGTTTTATTTAGGTGGTGACAATTTTTGATGTAATAACACATTTTCGCCAACCGTATTATAATCCCGCAAGGTGACACGATTAATAAAAGATCTAATTTTCAATTCATTATTACAAAAACTTAGTACTCAAATCAAAACTAAACAACACAATAATAACACGAGTAACCCGAATTTCCGCCCTTGTTTTAATATGAGTATCTTTTATACTTTTTTTTTAATATAAGAGGGACAAAACCCCGAAGAGTAATATAACAAAACTAGGATGGAAAACCCCCATCCCGTCAGCTCACAAGCAAGAGAAGATACATACACGATTGAAAGAATAAGGCTCAAGAAGAGCTAAAGAAGCCCCAACTACTGAGAATTTATTTCTTTTAATTCTGAGGGTAGGCATTCCGAGCTGGTCCAATCTGAGTAAACCATGTATTTCCTTGGGGAAGTTATGAATCTCATCGGGGACTATAGATTTCCTGCTGTAGTATCCAAAATTAGCAAGATGATCGGCTATCTTATTGCCTTCTCTGAAAATATGAGTAAAACTTACATTATGGCCTCTGATGGTGTCCAAAACTTTTTGAAGAGTGATTTTGATAGACCAAGGTCAAGAAGTCTTTTGTTTCATAATCTCTACTAGCACTTTACAATCTGATTCAACTATAATGCCATACTGAAAGAGGTCCCTACATTCCCTTAAACCCACTAAGATCGCATACGCTTCAGCTTCGATATTAGATTTTTCACCCAATAATCTAGCAAAACCTCTCAAGAATTGGCCACTAGCATTTCTCAGAACTCCTCCAATTCCACTATGTCCAAGATTCTGCTTGGTACACCCATCAACGTATAATTTCAGCTCCATACCCTTAGGGGGAGCCCAAATTACTTTGATGACTTCTTGAGTGAAAAGGCTCCTATTGAGAGAATGCCCCTCAATATTGTTATAAAAGAGGTCTAACAAGGACTTTATGTGCGGCACAACTCTATGAATAAATATTATGGTTCCCTTATACATGGCTTTGTTCCTAGTAATCCACATTCCCCAAATGATAAAGGCATATATAATGGTTTTAGGGGAGTCTTAATAAGACCAGTCCACCAACTAATCAGTCTGCCCCTGATGGAAGTATTTATGGTATGGACAACATTAAGAAAATTAAAATGATACCAAACGTCCTTGGCCATATCACTCTTTCTGAATAGGTGATTCGAGTCTTCTTCCTTGTGTTCTTTGCAACAACCGCACATAAATGGACCTATGATCCCCAATTTCCTAATAGCTACATCAACTGGAAGTTTGTCTCTCAAAAGTCTCCAAAGGAGAATAGAGATTTTAATTGGAATACCTTTGTTCCAAATTAGAGAGTTAGTCCATGATCTCACCCTGAATGTTCGAAGGGATTGCTAAGCAGTTTTCATAGAGAATGTACCCGACTCTTTGGTCCAAACTAAAGTGTGGTCCGATTCCATAGCCAAGTTCTGCATATATGCTATTTTCTATACTGTTTGCTGAGGTATGCTAATGGATAATTTGGAAATATTCCATTCCCCATTGTCTTCCAACATATCCTTAACTAAACATTTAACATGGCACCGTTCTAGAGCTAAAGTACCATCATATATTCAATTATCCCAACTGAAACGAATATTTCCTTTGCCAATAAGCCACCGCGAGTAATATTCAGCTTCTTCTCTGCCCTTTATCATTCTTCTCTAAAGGGTAGACCCCCTTTAGAATCCATAAGCTAAGCGTGTTTCAATCTGTAATATTTTTTCAACATGTATTCTCTGAATTTCCACCAAAGATTTTTGTTGAAACAAGTAATCCAGTCGTCCATTGATCTAATGTTGAATCCACCTTCCTCCATAGGACCACATATATCTTTCCATTTAGCCAAGTGGTGCTTATGTTTTTCCTCAATAGAACCCATAAGAAATTTACCAAGATCATTTCTATACTGTGGACGACCATCTTAAGAGGGTTGATAGATGCTATGGAGTGGATTGGAATGGATTGAAGGACATGGTTGATCAAAATGAGTCTGGAACCCATTGAGAGGAATCTACCCTGCAAACCAGCTAACTTAGATTTTATTTTCTGGAGTAAATCATCAAACAAAACACTTTTCTTTCTTCCTATGAAAATTGGATAACCCAAGTATAAGAAAGGGGATTATTTTACATAAACTTTCATTAAGTTTGAAATCCTTCTTTTTCTCCCCATGTCAATGTATTTGGAGCAAAAAATAGAGCTTTTCCCATAATTGATCGGTTGGCCAGATAGGGTTACATATTTGTTAACAATCGTCTGCAACTTCTTTATAGATGAGATATTTTCCTGAAGAAAACAAAATGATGTCGTCAGCAAATGCTAAATGAGAAATGATAGGGCAACCAATAGGACTTTTGAAAGATTTGAAGTTGGTCTCCCTTGAAATGACATCAAGATTCCTGGAAAGCAATTTAGTGGAAATAATGAAAAGGCTCGGGGAGAGAATGTCCCCTTGCCTCAACCCCCTAGTAGATTTAAAGATTACATTTGCCTTGCCATCAACCATCACCAAGAGGCAAAAATTTGATATAAGCCTCCACATCATGTAAATCAAACCTTCATTAAATACAAACCTTTCTAACATTTTGATAAGGCAGAACCAATTCACTCTATCATATGCTTTGGACATGTCTAGTTTAATTGCAATGTTACCTCCTTTATTTTTGGCATTCAACTTGGAGATCATTTCTTGAGTCAATAGTACAATATCCTTAATTTCCCTCCCTTTAACAAAACCACTTTGATTTTGAGAGATGATCCTAGGAAGTATAGTAGCCAATCTAGAAGTAAGAGTCTTCGAGATGATTTTATTCGAAAAAATGCAATGGCTTATAGGCTGCATATCACCGTAATTAGACACATTCTCGATTATGGTAATGAGGACAATCGTGGTAGAGGTTATGATTTTAGGCATCTCCACGCCTAAAAAGAACCTTTCCACCATTTTCCGCACACCATTTTCGCCTCCTGTTGATTGAGATTTGCCACTGCAACTGACATAATTGTTCTATTTTCCATAGTAAGACGCTCTTCAAATTCAGTTTCAGCTTTTAAAATCTCATCCCCTACTTCAATAAGATTTTGGAAGATATCCCCAAAAGTCTCCTTATTCCATCTAGAAAGAATTGTCTTCAGCTTTTTAAGATTATTAGACAGCGCATATATAGGTTTATCTCCAACACAGGGAATCCAATTATTCTGGACTAACTCCAAGAAAGAAGAGTGTTTCATCCAGAAATTCTGGAAAATAAACCTTTTAAGAGCCTCATCCAACACTGTATTTAAGGAGACTAAGAGAAGAGAATGATCTGAAGCCACTTTGGATAAATGTTATACTTTTATACCCCTAAGCATATTCTGCCACTCCACATTAGCTACTATTATGTCTATTCTTTCCCAAATAGAAGCACTCCCACTCCCTTTGTTCCACCAAGTAAACTTTGACCCATAGTAACCCAAGTCAACTAAGCCAGCATTCCCGACACGGACTAAAAGATCATTGGAAAACACTAGATTAAAGTCATTGCCACCAACCTTTTCACTGGTTGTGGTTATAGTGTTAAAGTCCCCTCCCACAACCCATGCTACATTAGTGGCTTCATTGTGTATATAATCCCACAGATAAATTCTCTCATTTCTAGTGCATTTTGCATAGACAATAGACATTTTGAAATGTTTTTACAAGCTTGGGTGATTCACTTGAATTGAGATACATTATTCCATTTTAGAAATGATAGAACAGTTAATTCCATGAGTGTAAAAGTACCAAATGAAATTTACTACATGTTTTTTTCCAAGTTTACGTCTCATGCTTGTTTTTGGACTTATATTGTGTGACAAAAAGCATTTCTTTAGAGAGAAGGTGTCAATGTTATTCTAGTTGATTCAAATTGCATACAACAGACATGGTTTTAGTTATATATGTTGCCATGAAGTTGAGCACTCTTAGATTAGGTTATCCTTAGATGTTCTATTCCTTTCGTTTATAACTTTGTTCTCATAGACCATAGTTTTTGTTTGCCCATTTCAATGTATTTATTGTGGAGATATTTTATTTTTTATGAAAGGGGGGAATTACATATGTTAGCATGTCAACTTCTCTCTCTCTCTCTCTCTCTCTTTCTCTCTATTAGGAATTTGGCAGGTCTTAGTGTTGTGTATTTGCAGCAAATCCAATTATTTAAAGGCACGATTTTGGCCTAACACTTGCTCAGTCTAGTTTTTTACTTGGTATTGAATTGGAGAGAGACGAGTGATACCTTATATAAAGAATACAAAGTAAGAAGAATTAATTAGACTCGTTGACTCGACAAATTGGTGTTGTCTCTGCCGTTTCTCTATCAAATGTAACGAGTCAAGTCTAATTGAGTGGATTTCACCAATATAGGCATGGATGACGGTTTTGGTTTAGTTGGTACCGAAACTAAGTCATCTCGGGTGTATTTGGCATGATTTTGGCCTAACACTCGGTCAGTCCAGTTTTTTACCCGGTATCGAATTCGTGAGAGACGATTGATACCTTGTATAAAGAATAAAAATCATGAAAAATAATTAGACTCTTTGGCTCGGTAAATTGGTGTTGTCTCCGCCGTTTCTCTATCAAACGTGGCGAGTCAAGCCTAATTGAGTGGATTTCACTAATATAGGCATGGGTGATAGTTTTGGTTTAGTTAGTACCGAAAGTTGAAACCAAGCCATCGCGGGTGTATCTGTTCAGTTTCAACCTTTACTTTAAACCATGAGTTGAAATGCAACAATAAATTTGACATCAAATGTTTGTAACATGGTATGACACTTCAGATTTATTCGGACACTATCAATGCTCACTTCGATTTCAACTTCCCCTCTGTGGAAATGTTGTCTATTTTTCCTAATGATATTTTCAATCTATTTCCATTTCTCACCAATTTTTGATTCATGTGGTAGTATAGGCTCAGCTTGCATTGGATCAGCCTACCTCTGTCTTTTACCTTTTTGCAATATAGGATGAGATCTGTATGACACTTTATTCATGTTCAGATGGCTTAGAGAATTTGAATTTATGTTGAATGTTAAATCTATGAACTAACCTATAATCTTTATTTTAATTGTATTAAAGTAAATGCATAAGTTACCACCATCAGGTATTAAGTGAGAGTAAGCAACACCCATGATTCAAAAGCGAGTTAATCTATCTTGTTCCATTAAACCACAACCTCTTAGAAAGCCTCAGAGACGCACACGATGACATAGCTAGGACAGTTGGTCCAATCTTACATGTTTACTTAGCTAGAAGATTAGAATAATTGTTCCTTATTAATATTCCAGAGTAGTGTTTTGGGGTAGTTAGGTCTATTTATCTATTAATGTTACTTACTATTAGTCAAAGTACCTTGACCATTATTATGTTCCCTATTTTATTTTTAATAATGACTTGATGGATGAGAATGAGACAGAGGGAAAATCCTAATCATGTGTGTTTTTTGTATCTTAATTGCAATTAGGGTACGACAAGATGGGAACACATTGATAAATAAATATAATTCTAAATTTATATAGACAAATTTAAAAGATATTAAAAAGAAAAAAAATAACATGTTTGAATACTTATTAAGAAAATGAATGAATACCTGTGAAGAATGCAAAAATGAAATGTGTTTTTTTTAATTATAATTTCGTACTATCATAATTGTGGTGGTAGTAGTAGTAAACAATTATGAATTGGGTATCTGGGGTCATTAAGTATTATGATAATACAAAAATGTAATTTAAACCAATAATGAAGTATCCAAGTCAAAATTACCTTAAATCTATTATAGAAATTAATTACCTCTGCCAGAAGTATAGTTGTAGATACATAGACATGCTAAAAGCCTTTCTTCTAGCTCCAATCTGGGATGCACATATTTCTCAATTGTACTTAGTAAAATCTCACAAGTAGAATGTCTCAAATGATCGGACTTTTCATAATTTCGCAGCCAAGCCATACGATAGCTGTGAGACAGTCTAGAGAAACTGTAATTCCCCGTATTTTTATAGCTTTTAAATTATGGGTTTAATTAAATTTAATTGAGATAAATTAATTTAATTTTAATCCGAAATGTTGCTTTAAATATTTACTAGCGTGACGAGAGTTAGTAATTATTGGAAATTTGATATTTGTTGAATATTACTGGATGAGCATAGTAATATATGAGATTTATTTTTATAATATTGTCACGTGTGAATAAAATGACAATTATGGAAATTTAAGTCGGGACGCGCCTGTGTCGTGTCGGGACTAAATATTGTTAAATAAAAGTGAATATTTTATAAGTTATCCGTATGGTCATTTTGAGTGCGCCAATGTGTCCGGAAGGGCTGAGATAGTCAGAAAAGTGTACCTGGGGGTTTAGTTTGGGTCTCGAGACGTTTTTAGGCCCAATTAGTACCCCGGGAGGGCGTTTTGGACATTTCGCAATTATGGGTAATTAAACCTACGAAAATTAAAAGGGTTATATACGATATCTAGGTTGTCTTCTAGGGTTAGAACAACCAAAGACAAATGGCGGCCATTGGAGAGGAAGAGGAGAAGCTCTCCAAGGAGTTCTAGGCCAAGAACACCTCCGATTGCACCGCCTCCACCACCAACGCGTAGATCGCGAGACGGGGAATGCAACCACATCAAATTCGGCACCAAACCAGACTTCTAAAAATCCCAGGCAAGTGTTTATCTTTCTTATTTCGTTGGTGCATCTTTCATATTAGTTTAGGAGTAATTAGAATGAGTTTTTTTTTTTTTTTTTTTTATGGAAGAAAACCAAAGATTTGAGATAGGAATCGCATGTAGTTATGGTTTAAATGATAATCCTGGAAACCCTTGCCATGTAGAGGAATTACCCATGAAATTATGATGTTTATAAGAAGAAATTTCTGGAAATACTTGTTAGAACCATGTTTAAGAGAATTCTAGGGTTCTTGATAATTATATAAATTTTTGGGCTATTAATCCATGTTTAATGATAGAAATCCACATGCTTTACGTTGGAAATACCTAGTATGATGATATAATGTTCGTAGTATGAATCTTTGGACGTTTGGGAATGTAAAACTTGAATTTGGATGAAGATAGGTGTTATAACCCGTAACTGCAAAACTGCAGAAATCGAAATACCTGTTTGATCGATCGATCGAGCCCAGAGCTTCGATCGATCGAAGGTTCAATCGATCGAGCCCCAGACCTCGATCGATCGACCCCTCCTGACAGACTCATGTTTTCCCTTCTTAATTAGTTGAAATTCGATTTAATGTGAAATAATTCTTGGACATCCTTAATAAAGTGCTTTGGGAGATAGGGAAGACCAGTAGGACATATGAATAATTTTGGGACTTTTAATATGAGACGAAAATTGTATTTCTGGGATAATTACTTAAGGGTCGATGAATTTATGTATTAAAGGGAGAGATGCGTAAAAGAGTTACGTTGGAACATAAAAAGGATACCTACTGAATTTTATACTTGGGAGGATAGAGTCCATGAGAGTTACGTAATAAGTTGGAAGAATCCTTCGAATTAAGGTTAGAGACGAACCCATATACGCGATACTAATAATGTGAAAACAAGGATGAATGTCGTAACTGTGGAAGTTGAGATATACCTAATATTGATATGGTAATATTAGTATAGTTATATGATTGTGTATGCATATACTATCTATGTGTGAAAATCATACCCATGCTACTTGCTATCCCCGAGGTTACCGCGCTGGGACGATCTTATCCTGTGTTGCCTTCGGTGGGATATTGATTCGTACCCTAGGAGATAGACATCCTTGGTACAGGCTATCTCATGGATAGTTCAGACGGTCCTAAGAGAAGCAGGTATGTGCCATCCTCTTAGAGACTTGAAATCTATGCTTCGCCTCAATATTGTTTGTGTATGTGTTAATACAATTCGAGAGTGATTCCGAATTTGTATTCCCCTTAATACGAGTGATACGGGGTTTGGATAGTAGAGTATGCCGCACCATAGTTTTATTTGAGGTGCTGCTATAATATATATATTGTACGAGTAGTTAATATATATATGAGATTGTGGAATTTGGAACTGCCTACTGTGATATGGTAAGTAAGACATGGTTGATGACTCAAATTGTAAATATTTGTTTTGAGAAAGTATAATATGACACTGGAAAACTTTATTGATTAATAGAGTTAAAATGAGAACTTTGGTTTCCTCATTGAAAGATTACTTTTTAAATAATTGTATTGTTAAGTTTTTTAAATCTTACGAATAACCAAAGATAAGTTAAATCATTGGGGGAGGTTAGTGCGATATATGACGAGATAAACCATTGGGAAGGTTAGTGCGATAAGTGTGCACATTAGAAGAGAGGTGAGAATTTCTCAAGAGTGTAACGCACTAATATGTTGTTGCATTAACCTGTAATCAATTTAAATACTTGCTAAACGAATTTTAAATCATACACACTATCGGGCTCTGACCCGTTTCCATTTCTCTTTCTCTCTTGTGTATATATGTATATATTACAGGTGCCCAGCCACAGGGGCGTCTTTCTTAGGATTCCTTGGGAGGAACGTGCTGCAGCTTAGGTGGGAGTTGCAGGCCACTTGCTTAGACGGTTTCATTTACTTGATTCCACTTCTATTATTCTCAGTTATTGGGGCATGTGTCACCCTTTCCACTATTTATCTGTTTATTGGGACATTTGTAGTTCAGTTATTTCTAGTACTGTTACTATGGGATTTATTCAGTATGGATGTTTTACTTTAAGTTTTAAATGTTGGGATCTTGGATGTTGAATGTTTAAATTAATTGGTTTATGTTCCAGGATATTTGTGATATGATTCTTACTTATTGGAAATGTTATAAATAAATAATTAAATAATTTTTCTTTAAAAAAATAAAATTTGGAAGGTAATGTTTAAATATGGTTTTGACACTTAGCTTAATTAATTAGGGTGTTAAATTGGAAAATTTATTTTTACGACAGTGATGCTAAGAATGAACCAACTGTTCACCTTGATTTTAATTTAATAAAGGAGTGATCGCCCGGTATTTAATTAGGCAGGGTGTCACAGGTGGTATCAGAGCATCAGGTTCTAGTGTCCTTAGGATCTGTACGGCTTATTATGCTTTCAGCGTTGCTTTGTTTGTTATAGAGCCCTATGTTTAGGATTGTCGATTCCTTTGACGAGACTTCATTCTCCTGATATAATGTGAATACATTAGTGAAAATTTAATTTCGTTCGGATGTGTGCGTGTGCCGAGCGATGACGGATGTCAGAAGAGGACCGTTAAGCGTACATCAGGAGGCAGGGCTCAGTTGAGATTATAAAATATATCCGAGGATGATGACCGTAGTCGAGGTCACCTCCATTGTGGCACGAGAAGCCAAGACTAGAAGGCGACTAAGGCGCAACAGTGATTTCCAAATGCAGTTATAGTCAAATGAGGTGCGAGGGTAAACTTACCCAACGTATTACAAAAACGTGTAGAGACTGTCAGTGGAAAATTCTAGAAATGCGGAAATTGTTTGTCTTTACCAAAGGAGGTAAAGTATCCAAAGGTTTAGATATAGGACGGAGTGTGGCAAACAGAAAGTGAAAATTTAGAGAAAATTTTCTTGGCTTTCGGGACGAAATTATAATGGTTGGAGTCAACCACCAATTTTAGAAGTAGAATGCTATGCCTATAGGAGAACATTAGGTACAGTGTTGACCGTATGTTCCTTCCTCAACTGTTCAGGGTGAGAAGCAAACGTGGTTCTGAACTCATTGCAGGAGGGCATGACGGAAGTCCAATTGCGGATATGAATCCTAATCATTAGCAAATTTTGTATCGAAAGATGTAGATACGAGTGGAGGAAACAACTCCAAGTGGGAGACCAACTCATAATAATAATTGATAATACTCGAGGAGGAAACTCTGATGGACGGCTGATTCAGAGGTTGACAGTGTTGTATTTTGTCAATAAAGATGATAATGCTCCTTGTGTGGGAAGTTTAAAGGAATCGAAGAAGTTAGTCGAGAATAAGACTGAATACGAGGGTGGTAGTGTATCACCACAAAGGGATATGGATACACATCAGGGGACCCATTTAAATAATTCGGATAATGGAATTCTTACCAAGTGATGGTAAATTCAGTAAGTACAATTATAGATAGTAACATGATCTTTATGGCCTAAAAAGTTAAGGGAACGAACGGGATGGTTAACAGTAATCGAGTTTACTAAAGTCCGAGAGAAGGACAATCCTAAGCTGGTTAGTAGGACAGGTGATAAGTGGATTATGTGTTGAGGTATTTTGTGCGGAGTGAGATCGCTCATGATAATATGTCCCAAAGTGAGAAAAAGGACAAGAATACGGTGCCTAGTAAAAGGCAACGATTAAAGTAATTTTGTTTGGTTTGAGTAGACGTGTTACGTCCGGAAACCATTTGCGCAGTCAAGACGATTGACAAGGTAGAAGCATAAGTTGTATCCTCAGAGGATGAGGCGTGTTTATGTGACACGAGCAAGTCATTATATTTTGTTCCTTGCTAGATTAGCATGTGAGACGAGCTTAATGCATATCATTTTAAATGTTATTAAAATGTGAATATTTTTCCCTAGTGTAGAGGGATTTTTTTTTTCTTTAGTTCTATCCGCGGAGGATGAATGTGTATATTAACAGTGTTACGTATTTTATTGAGGTTACTCGTTGTAGTGATGCGATACACGAGTATGATATTATCTTTGTTAAAATGTTATAGAAATGGTTAGTACGATAGTGGTCATTTATTGCAAGACTATCGGAGTGGTTGCATTAGTGCAACATGTTTTATGTTTGTTTTGGCGAGGCTTTACCTGTGAGAAGGTTGGACTCACACTTATATTATCTATCCTAGAGACTTCGGAGGAGATAGTGGGCTCGAGATATTCGATGCCAAAGTATGTATAGACTTTGCCAGTATAATTCCGTATGTATCGGGATTTACCGTTGCGGGAAAAGATTTGACTCAGTATTATGTTCAGCACTCCGGACTTAGTGATGGGAAGAGTGCATTGTTATATTTATCCTTTAGAGATGTGGGAGTTAATATTTATACCCCTATTATTAGGGAAAGGAATTTCGAGAATTCTGACTTGTATATATTCGAGGTTTATGGAATGCTATTACCACCAACCTATACTGAACAATAGTGCAATTAGTGAAACGTTCTTTGTTAAGCATAATTACGGGAGAAATAGTAACTTTTCTGTCAAGGGACGTAATAAAGGGGTATTTGCTATGGACGGAGGACCTAACGAATTTCGATAACCGACAATGTTAGGTAGTAGTGTATCGGGGGGGTTCCTTGTTTGGATTTCGCTTTGCGAGACATCCCACGCATGAAACTCAGTGTAAGGTTGGAAATAGGGAGACGTTTGGTCACTATTCCATGAGTTCGGTACCCTGGTCGAAATGGGATCAAGTAATTATGTATGTAAGTTGGAAGTTGAATTTTGATTTAAAGCCATTGGAGCCGGTTGTGTGGTAAGAAAGCATTGAAAGTTACCCCACGAGTTGAGGGGTGGAACGATGATAAGAAAGATTTAAAATTTTGATTTTTAGGGTGATTAGAGTGTTGTAATCACGCTGCAAGCACCAGGGAAAAACAAAGAATTTGTTTATTAGTATGGAGCGTATGTGATGCTTACGCTAGTATGCCCGGTTTATAGGGTGTGTAGACATCCTGGTTAATTGATGTTAAAACTCGTCCAAGATGAAGGGGCGTGGCAATGGACGTGTGGAAAATGTGTTTGTGGGGCTAACAGAACGAAGTGGAAGTGATATAGTGGATTAAACATCACATGAGGGGCGATAATCCATACATAGGTGTGTAATTAGAATAGCACACCCAAATTTGAATTGGAAGACTGTGGGAAGTCATTTAAGAAGAGTATTCCTTGAATGGAGCAGAATTAAATGATTATGAAGAACACTCGGAGCGGAGTTGTTAGTAGGCAAGTGTGAGAGTGACTCACACATATAAAGGGTGATGGTGTTAGTATAGTATAAGAGAACCAGAAGTGCGCTTCGTGGAGAGAAGAGCACGGGTCGGAACTTTCGGCATACTCCAAGGAAGGAAGGGGAGTATTACGTGTCACTTAATGTGAGACATTTCAAGGAAGAATCGATGTTTAGCGGGACGTAGTGAGTAGTCTCTACATGCACCGCCCATAGGTAAGGTTTAGTTGAAAGAGGAGAATCAACCAAAGAATTTTGTGTTTATCGACAATCCTGAAATTGGAAGAGGTCGGTAAAGTCGGTACAGTTCTTGGATGGGTTGCCATCGTCAAAACAAGATCAGGGGTTCATCCCGAACATGTTTATTAAGTCGCTGAGAAGGAAGTGCTTGATATTCCTTTGGGCTGGCTTACAATATTAACTAGTATGCCCTAGACTTCCTTTGAAAGGAAAGATCGCGCCAGTGCATGGTCCGGCGCAATATAAATTTCTAAATCAGGATGAGATTGGTGAATCCCACCTTTGATATGGGATTTCAGGAACCAGCGGAGATAAGATTTCGTTTCGAGTAGGATGTATCACGCTTAGCCAGGGAATAAGCGCATGGTGATTAAAGATTAGTGGAGCCACGTGAAGGAGATTTTGGAATCTTGGTACGATGATTTCAAGAATGCTCTGTAGAAGCACTCGTACCTGTTTGTCGCATACGAGGTACTTATTAAGGTTTTGTTATGGAAGAACCTCGACTATTCTCCTTCCGTATGTTTAGAGGAGAGTAGATAATCAGAATTTTTGGATCGGTCGAGAAAATACCCGATAACTATGGTAGAATTCCACGACTGTTTTAGGCGAACAAGTGGTCAAATGTTCGTATCATTTTCTCAGGATGGGAGTTTTGTATATGAATAAATCCAAGTAGTTGTCATGTAGCGAGGTGCGGCCTCCTAATGATAGTGAGATAATGGAATTTATAATGTATAGACGTGACTTATGCAAATGTTGTCAGTTGGGAGTGCAATGTGAAGTGTCTCCAATGAGAATGCTAAACAAACTTGTTGTGAGGAAAGGACTAAAGTGATTGAACGCCGTACTATGTAGATAGTTTGCGTACTCATAAGGATATCCAGAATTGTGTTACCTGGTAGGCCTTATTTTTCGAATTTCGGGACGAAATTCCGTTATTAGGGGGGGAGTATGTAAAGTCGACAATTCCTGAAATTGGAAGAGGTCGGTAAAGTCGGTACAATTCTTGGATGGGTTGCCATCGTCAAAACAAGATCAAGGGTTCATCCCGAACATGTGAATTCAACCACTGAGAAGGAAGTGGTTGATATTCCTTTGGGCTGGCTTACAATATTAACTAGTATGCCCCAGACTTCCTTTGAAAGGAAAGATCGCGTCAGTGCATGGTCCGTCGCAGTGTAAATTTCTAAATCAGGATGAGATTGGTAAATCCCACCTTTGATATGGGATTTCAGGAACCAGCGGAGATAAGATTTCGTTTCGAGTAGGATGTATCACCCTTAGCCAGGGAATAAGCGCATGGTGATTAAAGATTAGTGGAGCCACGTGAAGGAGATTTTGGAATCTTGGTACGATGTTTTCAAGAATGCTCTGTAGAAGCACTCGTATCTGTTTGTCGCGTACGAGGTACTTATTAAGGTTTTGTTATGGAAGAACCTCGACTATTCTCCTTCCGTATGTTTAGAGGAGAGTAGATAATAAGAATTTTTGGATCGGTCGAGAAAATACCCGATAACTATGGTAGAATTCCATGACTATTTTAGGCGAACAAGTGGTCAAATGTTTGTATCATTTTCTTAGGATGGGAGTTTTGTATATGAATAAATCCGAGTAGTTGTCATGTAGCGAGGTGCGGCCTCCTAATGATAGTGAGATAATGGAATTTATAACGTATAGACGTGACTTATGCAAATGTTGTTGGTTGGGAGTGCAATGTGAAGTGTCTCCAATGAGAATGCTAAACAAACTTGTTGTGAGGAAAGGACTAAAGTGATTGAACGCCGTACTATGTAGATAGTTTGCGTACTGACAAGGATATCCAGAATTGTGCTACCTAGTAGGCCTTATTTTCCTAATTTCGGGATGAAATTCCATTATTAGGGGGGGAGTATGTAATACCCCGTATTTTTATAGCTTTTAAATTATGGGATTAATTAAATTTAATTGAGATAAATTAATTTAATTTTAATCCGGAATGTTGCTTTAAATATTTACTAGCGTGACGAGAGTTAGTAATTATTGGAAATTTGATATTTGTTGAATATTACTGGATGAGTATAGTAATATATGAGATTTATTTTTATAATATTTTCACGTGTGAATAAAATGACAATTATGGAAATTTAAGTCGGGACGCGCTTGTGTCGTGTCGGGACTAAATATTGTTAAATAAAAGTAAATATTTTATAAGTTGTCCGTATGGTCATTTTGAGTGCGCCAACATGTCCGAAAGGGTCGAGATAGTCAGAAAAGTATACCCGAGGGTTTAGTTTGGGACTCGGGACGTTTTTAGGCCCAATTAGTACCCCGGGAGGGCGTTTTGGACATTTCGCAATTATGGGTAATTAAACCTACGAAAATTAAAAGGGTTATATAAGATATCTAGGTTGTCTTCTAGGGTTAGAACAACCAAAGACAAATGACGGCCATTGGAGAGGAAGAGGAGAAGCTCTCCAAGGAGTTCTAGGCCAAGAACACCTCCGATTGCACCGCCTCCACCACCAACGCGTAGATCGCGAGACGGGGAATGCAACCACACCAGATTCGGCACCAAACCAGACTTCTGAAAATCCCAGGCAAGTGTTTATCTTGCTTATTTCGTTGGTGCATCTTTCATATTAGTTTAGGAGTAATTAGAATGAGTTTTTTTTTTTTTTTTTTATGGAAGAAAACCAAAGATTTGAGATAGGAATCGCATGTAGTTATGGTTTATATTATAATCCTGGAAACCCTTGCCATGTAGAGGAATTACCCATGAAATTATGATGTTTATAAGAAGAAATTTCTAGAACTACTTGTTAGAACCATGTTTAAGAGAATTCTAGGGTTCTTGATAATTATATAATTTTTTGGGCTATTAATCCATGTTTAATGATAGAAATCCACATGCTTTACGTTGGAAATACCTAGTATGATGATATAATGTTCGTAGTATGAATATTTGGACATTTGGGAATGTAAAACTTGAATTTGGATGAAGATAGGTGTTAGAACCCGTAACTGCAAAACTGCAGAAATCGAAATACCCGTTTGATCGATCGATCGAGCCTAGAGCTTCGATCGATCGAAGGTTCGATCGATCAAGCCCCAGACCTCGATCGATCGACCCCTCCTGGCAGACTCATGTTTTCCCTTCTTAATTAGTTGAAATTCGATTTAATGTGAAATAATTCTTGGACATCCTTAATAAAGTGCTTTGGGAGATAAGGAAGACCAGTAGGACATATGAATAATTTTGGGACTTTTAATATGAGACGAGAATTGTATTTTTGGGATAATTACTTAAGGGTCGATGAATTTATGTATTAAAGGGAGAGATGCGTAAGAGAGTTACGTTGGAACATAAAAAGGATACCTACTGAATTTTATACATGGGAGGATAGAGTCCATGAGAGTTACGTAATAAGTTGGAAGAATCCTTCGAATTAAGGTTAGAGACGAACCCTTATACGCGATACTAATAATGTGAAAACAAGGATAAATTTCGTAACTATGGAAGTTGAGATATACCAAATATTGATATGGTCATATTAGTATAGTTATATGATTGTGTATGCATATACTATCTATATGTGAAAATCATACCCACGCTACTTGCTATCCCTGAGGTTACCGCGCTGGGACGATCTTATCCTGTGTTGCCTTCGGGGGGATATTGATTCGTACCCTAGGAGATAGATATCCTTGGTACATGCTATCGAATGGATAGTTCAGACGGTCCTAAGAGAAGCAGGTATGTGCCATCCTCTTAGAGACTTGGAATCTATGCTCCGCCTCAATATTGTTTGTGTATGTGTTAATACAATTCGAGAGTGATTCCGAATTTGTATTCCCCTTAATATGAGTGATACGGGGTTTGGATAGTAGAGTATGCCGCACCATAGTTTTATTTGGGGTGCTGCTATAATATATATATTGTACGAGTAGTTAATATATATATGAGATTGTGGAATTTGGAACTGCCTACTGTGATATGGTAAGTAAGACATGATTGATGACTCAAATTGTAAATACTTGTTTTGAGAAAGTATAATATGACACTGGAAAACTTTATTGATTAATAGAGTTAAAATGAGAACTTTGGTTTCCTCGTTGAAAGATTACTTTTTAAATAATTGTATTGTTAAGTTTTTTAAATCTTGCGAATAACCTAAGATAAGTTAAATCATTGGGGGAGGTTAGTGCGATATATGACGAGATAAACCATTGGGAAGGTTAGTGCGATAGGTGTGCACATTAGAAGAGAGGTGAGAATTTCTCAAGAGAGTGATGCACTAATATGTTGTTTCATTGACCTGTAATCAATTTAAATACTTGCTAAACAAATTTTAAATCATACACACTATCGGGCTCTGACCCGTTTCCATTTCTCTTTCTCTCTTATGTATATATGTATATATTACAGGTGCCCAGCCACAGGGGCGTCTTGCTTAGGATTCCTTGGGAGGAACGTGCTGCAGCTTAGGTGGGAGTTGCAGGCCACTTGCTTAGACGGTTTCATTTACTTGATTCCACTTCTATTATTCTCAGTTATTGGGGCATGTGTCACCCTTTCCACTATTTATCTGTTTATTGGGACATTTGTAGTTCAGTTATTTCTAGTACTGTTACTATGGGATTTATTCAGTATGGATGTTTTACTTTAAGTTTTAAATGTTGGGATCTTGGATGTTGAATGTTTAAATTAATTGGTTTATGTTCCAGGATATTTGTGATATGATTCTTGCTTATTGGAAATGTTATAAATAAATAATTAAATAATTTTTCTTTAAAAAAATAAAATTTGGAAGGTAATGTTTAAATATGGTTTTGACACTTAGCTTAATTAATTAGGGTGTTAAATTGGAAAATTTATTTTTACGACAGTGATGCTAAGAATGAACCAACTGTTCACCTTGATTTTAATTTAATAAAGGAGTGATCGCCCGGTATTTAATTAGGTAGGGTGTCACAGAAACCCTCTTTGTTTTGCTCTTCAGTCCCTTCTCCAATGCTTCAAATACAAGATTCTAAAACTTTAAGATGCGTCTTGCTATTTTGCTTCACCAAGTATCTGTACCGGCATCCTACAAATTTTGCACTTCTCTTGTAATAAATACAAAACTAGAGATATAGCCCTTGCAAATATGAATCAATTCCACAAAACATGTTTAATAGATGAAAGACAGTTAATTGACCCCCCCTCCCACCCACCCCACCCCACCCCAAATTCTTTTTTTCCTTTTTAAATTATGATATCTCACCTGTAAGGTTTGATCTGACCAATCAAAGTTTCTTATCATATTCTTGTGATGCAGTGAGGTCAAACTAGTCTTTTTCACCAACCATGCTATTGTACATGGCTCCCCTGTCCAAGCATAAGTTCCACCAAGGTTTGATAAAATGAATGCTGATAATTGTTGTGCAGTAGAGTTATCTTCACATGTCAGTGACTCAAGGAGAGCCTCCACTGCTTCTTCTCTATACACAATTTTACCACAAGAGTTTTCCAGAAAATTGTTTATCATCTAGCTACATCAGTAATCATTTTTTTGTCTTTTTGTATTAGTAAATTTGTGAGATTTAGAGAAGTGTATATATGACAATTTTGAGTGCATAATCTGTATTATGCAAAACTTTACGTACTAAATTCACAATGCACATAACAAATGAGACTAAAGGTTAAATAACCAAATTCTTATGACCAACCCTATAATTTACCAGAGATTAAGGGTTGACCTAGTGATTCTGGGATCACCCAACTACAAAAATAACAACTTACCAACATGTCTAACTAGAGCAACAAAATTGCTGGTAAAAGTCTGTACTCCGGTTGTGATTTTTGTACGAGGAGTACTAATGCACATATATTGCTGATGCCTAAGGGATTGGACTCTGCCTTGGAATGGACTCTTACTTGGAATCACCCAAGGGATTCGCTGAACAGATCTTACTTGACATCGCCCTGAAGTTATGAATCAGGTATTAAATCTTTCTCTCCAATCTTCTTAATTTTTATTCATAATATCTCTGATGCACCGTATTTCAAATCTTGATTAAAGATTAACAATCGATGCAAAACAAACTTTCCTAGCTGTCTCATTACTGTTATAAAATTATAACTACATTGCCTCGTTGATTCATAAAACACTAAGTTAAGATTGTATTAAAAAAGAAAAAATGGCAATTTCGATTAAAATTTTTATGAGTATGAAAAATAGATGATGATTAGATATATAAAAACTAGTATTTATGTTTGAGCAGTTTCTTTGGGGTCGGGGGCTTCAAGAGAATGTGGCAGAGTGTCATGGCATGTATGGATTAGATGAAAAATTACTAGAAATGGCCCCAAGTCAGTACTTGTTGTGATGTTTCCCCTTAGGTAAATTTTAGTACTTCGTTTATCTTAATTATTTGATTTACTTGTTTAACGCGTGTATGCAGTGCAGATTTAAGCATTTTAATACTTCGTTTATCTTAATATTCGTCTCTTATTATCTGGCCTGAATTAAGTAGGGCGTTATCCCTTTTTTTCTTATTAGTTGGCTCGAATTAAGATGGTGAGTTTTACAAACGAGACTTAGGTTGATGCCTATAGAAATTTAATGACCTGATGATTTTCCCCGGGGCATATAAATTTCTTACAGATTTGTCTTTTTCACTCTACTCCCATTGTACCAGAAGTAGTAAGAGAGTTTCATTACCCCATGTGTTGCACCTTTTAAACTAGGAAAAAGCACTAGATAGTTTGATAACATTTCTAGACACATGGATATGAAAGTAAGTGGTTAATGCCGATGAAGAACGTAGGCGAGGATTTAGTCATGTTTATGTTGCATGAGTTAATTGAAGCAAGATATAAAACATTGAGATCTGTTAAAGCAATAGTGCTACTATTTCTAAAAGAGGCAAGTATAATTGCTTTTTGAATAACACTATGAGTACCAAAAAATTGCACCAAGAGATTCTACTTGAATATAGCATCAAGAGGTTTGAGGATGTATTGAATTGAATATTTAGGCATCGTATAAAAAATAATTATGTAATGATATCTATTGTTAACTATCCTTATGTATTCGTTAACCTAGAATAATATGCATGGTAATTCAGGGTATATAAGTACACTGCAATATGATATCATCTTATTTAGATCTCAAGTACAATTGTTTGTTGAACAACACTAAGGGTACAAAGAAATTATACCAAGAGATTACTCTCTCTCTCTCTCTCTCTCTCTCTCTCTCTCCTTGCTATCTCTTCTAAGAAACTTTACATAGTATCAGAGCATTTAGGTTAAGGTTTCGCGGCGTCATCTGCAACTGTTCAATCCAACTCTGAAAGATTGACTGGGAGTTCTGGTGATTGAACTTTACCACCACTATCTCTATTGTCAATGGTGGTGAACCCAACGAATAAAAAAATTGGAGTTAAGTCTGAAGTTAATGATTTCCTCATTTGGAAACAACAAGTCACAGGTGCACTGTGTGGACTTAGAATTGAATAATTCATTGAAGGAACAATACCATGTCCATTACAAATTATATAAAAAAAGTGATGGAATCAGTGATTTCAACCCAGAATTTGAGATATGTGTTAAGACCATCTTATTGTCTCCTGGATTCTCAACCCGATTTCTACTAGCATCATGCCTCAATTAAAGGGTAAGAATACCTCATCTAAAATCTGGAAAGGACTGTTTGCCAATTACTCTACTCGATCCACTACTGAATTACTCTAATATGAACTCAATCAGAGAACTCAAAAGAAGGGAACTATGTTTACGATCTCTTCTCTGAGAATAACAAAATCCATCTTTGAATCGATGGCTTATATTGGTAACACACACTTAATGGTCTTGAATGCGAGCATGAATATGTAGGGGTTAACATCACCTCAACTCGTATCAATTACACCATTAATGAAGTTTGTTCTTTACTAATGACCCGTGAACGAAGACTTGAGCATTATGGGGAAGTGATCAACATAGATGGCTCTACTCCTTCAACTAATATAGCATATCAATACTAGCAGAGGAAGTTTAACCAAAATACTGGAGGTCAACATTAGCCATGTTCACAGAACCAGAATCAGTATTGGAATAAAAGGAATAAAAAAATTTAGAACCAAGGTGGAAAATAGAATCAAAACTCCAAGCCTCATTACCAATGTTGCGGAAAGTTTGGTCACATAGTGCACAGGTGCTATCATCGATTTTATCATAATTTCACTAGTTTTGTCAATACTCGCAATTTCAAGTGCGATGCACCAGGAAATAGCATAAACTCTAGAGGTTTTGGCAATATGCAGGCCTTAATTACAACCTCAGAATCGTATGTCAGTGGAGATGGAGCATCGTTTCCTGACTAAGGAGCAACAAGTCATGTCATTAATGATTTTGGGAGTCTGAAGTCTAGAGCGGTGTATCAAGGAACCAATCTTCTTCAAGTTAAGAATGGTGTAAGTTTGCTTATTCAACACATTGGCTATTTTACTTTTATAACTACTTCATCTTCTCAATCTTTTCTTCTTAAAAATTTACTTCACATTCCACAAATTAAGAAAAATTTGCTCAGTGTCTCTCAATTTTTAGAGACTACGATGTTTGTTTTGAATTTTTCCCCTTCTTTTATCTTGTAAAGGATATTACCACAAGAATAATTCTACTCAAAGGCAATCTTAGTTAAGGCCAATACAAGTTAAATATTATTCAATCCTCATCTCTGTTTGGCATCAATCATGGTCTCAATTCTAGTGTTCATATTACTGAGTCAAGCAAACACAAACCAGAGCTTTTTTTTTCCCAAAACATATCCATCTTACCATCTCGATTGAATTTTAAATTCATTTCTTTCAAACTTTGTTTGTAATTCAGCTACCTTCAACAGCTATCGAGTTTTAATGAGATTTTTTCTATTGAAGACTCTTTTATTTGTGTTTCTTGTCAACTAGGAAAAAGTCACAAGTTACCTTTTCATAACCCTGAAACTGAGTACATTGAACCATTGCAACTGATTCACTCTGATTTCTGGGATCAAGCACCCTATAGATCTTCCAATGGTCATAACTATTATGTATCATTTATAGATGAATACTCTAGGTTCACATGGTTGTGCCTACTAAAATAAAAATATGATGTTTTCCAAGTTTTTCAACATTTAAAAACTTAAGTTGCATTACAGTTAGGAAAGAAAATAAAAATTTGAGAACCGATTGGGGAGGGGAATATAGACCACTCACTACTTTACTCAAGACGCAGGGATCATTCATCAACAATCATATTATAGAATGCAAACACTGACACATAATACAAAGCGGTCTTGCCTTATTAGCATAAGCATCTCTCCCTATTCATTTTTGGGGTGATGCATTCACCACTGTTGCCCACTTAATTAATTGAGTTCCTATACATACACTCCAAAATAAAAGTCCTCTTAAAGTGTTAATTAAAACTAAACCTGATTACTCATCCTCAAAGGTGTTTGGTTGTTTATGATTTCCTCATTTAAGACCCTACAACACTAATAAGTTACAATTCAGAAGTGCAACTTGCACTTTCTTAGATTATAGTCTTCAACATTAGGGGTATAAGCTATGAAGTACGGACACTCTCTCGTAAGACAACGTGTCGTGTCCAATAACCTGTCGGACACCTATGAAGCACGAACAGTTCAAAAGGCTCTCGTTTTCCTCTGCCTCTTCATTCTCTGGTATCTCTCTCACCTAGTGAATTTGGAGATTAAGGATGGAAGAATGGTTCATGAAATCAATATGGCACATCATGTTAATGGCACTGAGGTGATCTTGAGTCACATTTACATTGGGAAAAAAATGTGAATATCAAATTTAGCTGCTAATTTTTTTTTAGATGTACTGATCTCTCATTTATATATATATATATATATATATATATATATATATATATATATATGTGTGTGTGTGTGTGTGTGTGTGTGTGTCTAGCTCAATTATTATCATTGAATGGAATTATACGTCTGAATGATTTCATTATGTTGTTAAATATGCACAGGCTTTCATGGAAGTTGAGTAGATGAGTTTTGATTCCATCTGGGAATCCAAAGGTACTTCCATTGCTAAAAGCCTATAACACTAACTTTGAAAGATTCACTTATACATTGATTCACATTAATTTAGGTTTCAATAAGTAATTTTCAAGTTAAAAATCCATAGGCTTTTAGAGAATGTGGAGTAGTTGAAGATTATGGTCATCCCGACTTCAAGAAATAATTTTGGGTTGTATTGGAGAATAAAATGATTAGAAGAGAACATTCAAATTGATGAAATTAAAAGATGATAAAATTAAACTTCCAGCTTGAATTTACTATAAATCATCCCTTTACGATAGATAAAATATAATTATTTACTTATGTTAATATAATAGTTTGATGTATTAACATGTAGTGATAACTTGGGTTAATGTGTTTTTCCTTTCCATCTTTGCAGCCTTGGCAACAACAAGAAGAACCTAGGACCACTTATCATTTCACACTCGAGGCACCCAGGATTGCTGCTCGTGTTTGTCAACAAGTGGTGGTAGTTTCTATTTTTTAGTTTTTGGTTTAGAAAGTGAGATTTGATGGTGATCTCACTATTTGAAATTTGTTGCATGCCTGTTATATTGAATTCATTGTACTCATCATTTGAATTTAGAATCTTCTTGCAATGGTGATATTAGGTTAATTTATTTTCTTTTTTAGTGTGTTTAATTTTTTGGATGTCCTACAAACAAAGGAAACTCTGTCGAAATTTTGCTAAAAATTTATATTGTTTTGTATTAAATATGTTGATTGTTTGCAATTCATTCTTTTGTAGATGTTATAAAATGTTTCTGCTTATGCTTATGTTTGGTGGAGAATCACTGCATGGTCTTTAATTAACTTTTTGCTTTCTTTGATTTGTAGATAACACCATAAAAGAAGACGAAGCATCACCGACACCAACAAATGGTCTCAAGAAATATTGCTTGTGCTGCAAATTCTCAACACTTGGCTGCCCTTGAGACTGTTGCTTGTGTTAGTGAACAAACGAATGCTACTTTAATTTAGGTATGTTACTAATTCAAAGAATTTTAAAGGGAATAATATATATGCGCGTTCTTGGAGAGTTGGGGTATACTTGGCATTGGGTTGTTGGTTTATTTGGTTATATATAGTCTTAAAATTTATGGGATGTCTTAAAAACAAATAAAACTCTATCGATTTTTCCCATAAATATATGGTTGATGGCATATTCATCTTGTTTGTAGAAAGAACTATCAAGGAAGAAAAAGAAGCACCATCAACCACGACAAAGGGTCTCAATAATTCACTTCCTAATGTTGTAGACCTTATTACTTTCGGACTTCCAAAAGTGATTGTGGCACGTGGATTCATTGTGAGCAAGGAACTTTCAACATAACTAGGGGTACACCAATTGGTGAAGACTTTTGGAAAGTATATATTGAGAAAACATTTGTAACAAATGAAGCATTGCCTAGACCTTATGGAAATAAGTCCAGAATTGAAGATGCATATCATTCAACCGTAGCGTGGTATATTGCTAATTTACTAATTTTTAATGTTATTTTTTTAATTAAAATATTAAAGAATAAGTATCAATGACTAACGATTGACTTTTTTTTTTGTAGGTCGAAGAGGATGTTTGATGGATAAGGATCGTACATTATAAAAAAATTCGTTTCTCTTCATGTTTCTCCGTTTTTTCTTATTGGACATGTAATACATTTTATTTTGTACATGTATAATTGTTCCAAGCTCAATTATGTTTACTTACGATGAATGCTATTGGTTTAAATTTCATGACGTTTTAATTTGATTATTGCCCTCTTAATTTAATGTTATGGTAGTGTATTTGCACATAAATACGATACTTATAACTAATGATTTTTTTAATACTTGTTCCCACTCATATATTGCAAAATAATATCAAAATTTTATTTAATGCCGCTATTATCATTCTCGGCATTTTTTTAGTGACGCTAAAATTGTGTTGAACATTTAATAGGTGTTGCAAAAGGTTATTATCAATATTTTTTTAATGCCGCTAAAAAATTATTACCAGCATTAATATAAATGCCAAAAAGTGCAGGTAACTTTTTACGGCATTTTTTTACATGTCGTCGTTCTGTTACCAATTTGGCTACCACACTTGTGGAAATGCCGTCAAAAGTGCCGCTAACTTTTCGCGGAATTTTTTAAAATTCCGTTGTTCTTTTACCACATTGGCTATTGCCGCACTTGAGGAAATGCCACCAAAAGTGCCACTGAAAATGTTACCGGCATTTTTAGTGCTTTTCTCAGCATTTAATTTATGCCGGGAAAAATCAATATTCCTGTAGTGCCTAGTGAGGACCACTTCTAAGAGAATAAGAATGTGAAAGATTTCCCAAATCAATCCTAATTTATGGATCGATTTAGTAAATCTATTAAGATGATATTTTTAAAGGGGTTGGTTGGATTTCGATTTGGTTTCAATTAAAGGGGTTAGTTGAATTGTTTTTCAGCACACCATTTGCCACAGACCTGCGAAATGGTGGTTGTGATTAAGGTTCAATGATGGCCGTGTAAAAAAGCATATAAGATAGCCCAAAACCCTGTTGTCCCTAAAATCTTAGTCTCTATACAAGTTTGAATGTTTCATGCACATTATTTGACAAAGTTCAAAGACTTTTAGAGTCTACACGATCATCTTCTTGATGTTGTGGACTTGTGTTAAGACTTGTAAATTGGGTAAAGACTTGTAAAGTTAAAAGGGAAAGGTGTTGATAGTCATGGGGTCTACAATTGAGGAAATGAGTTATCTGCAAACACATTCCACGTGTATATAAACCATACTACACGATAAAGACTTTAGAGTTTAAAGGTCTCTTTGACTTTCTGGTTAACTTGTTTGCAAGCGGAGAAATAAGGTATTTGCAGAGGCACTCTCTCTATTAAAGATAAATGTCTTACATTGAAAAATAGTATCTTAATTTAGTATTATACTTGTTTGAAAAAATTTGATTAGGAAAATGGTAAAGTCATTGTGGTAGCATCCATTGATCTTTATCATCATTTGGCTATTGAATATACTTGTTATGTGTCGTCTTTCTCTTACTATGAACATAATCATTGTTTGCTAAATGCAGTAAGTACGTAGCTAGAAGTTTGGTTTGGTTTAGTTTAGGGTGAAATATTTTTCACCTAGCTGAAAAGTATTTTTCACCAATTCAAAGTTAAATTTATATAAGTATTTCAGACATCTAAGATTTAGCCCCAAGCCTACATAACAAATATTATTTAGTCCAAGAGTTTTTTAAAATAATATTTAGTCCAATAGAGACATTATCGCACATATATTGCAACATAAGTTCAAAACGGTGACTTTATGAAATTAAAGTCACTGTGACAAGTGGCAGATGACATGATATTTCCACGCCATTACCAGGGTTGACGTGGCACTACCACGCTACTTTTCCCATGCAACACTACTAAAGTCACTATTCTGGACATAATGTTGGAATGCTTGCAATGAAAATGAGGATATTTTAAAATTAAATTCCACTATTTTCAAGTAGCTAAACATTATGTTTCCCTAATTATTGTGATTGAAATCACATCATTATAGCGTGTATACTTATTTACAACTTTGTACGGACAAAGCTTATAACTTCGAATAGCTGGAAATGCTTTACCATTTTCCATTTTACACAGGCTAAATATATTTTAGTTGAACCATATAGGGTATAAATGTATCTCAATGAGGTTATTAGTTAGTAGTTAAGTCCCAAACACTTCCACCATGATTATTGGGGCAATGATACCTTAAAACGTGAACCGATCGAATAAAGTTGGAAGATTTGACAAGAAATAACTTATGGGAATTATTCTAGCTTCATTGACAAGATTTCTTGTATCAACAGTGCGAAACACGATCTGTAGACAATGAAAAACCAGTCTCAACGGTCAATCAAAATTAAATAAAACGTTGTAGTTATCAGAAGATTGGAAATACATATTGTAAAGGAAAATTTGCTACAAATACTATCTTGCCTTGTTTGTTTTTAATTTTCCAGGTAAGTAATATAGTAGCTTGGCTTATTATTGCCAAATAATGCCCCATTTATTCACTTCCACTTGGTAACGCACGCAGACAAAATATAAATTCAGCAACCCACTATCCCAACCACGTTATGTTATTTGCCTAATTTTGAAAATAAAAGCATAAAAACAGAGGCACAACTAAACACTCAAAACTTAAAAACTGTGATGAACAATTTGTATTAAGTACAAACTGAAGAGACCATATCATGCATTATATGTCTTGGATCACAGTAAGCTTTAATAAAAGTGGTTAGAAATGATTGTGTGTGTGCTCTCGCGTGTGTTGTCATATGTTTTAACTGTGTGTTTATCAAATAAACAGAACATAAACATTCCATAATGAAAAAAGAAAACACGGACAAATCATTAGATAATCCCAAAAGGCTAACTTTTTTTAGCCATCTAGGGTCATTGTCATATGAGTTAGTCTATTCAATCTAGCCAATCAAAATCTCTTCAAAATTGTAAAGTTGAATCCTTCACAAAGTATCATGCAACAATTTATTACATAACAAAGTTGTGTTCAAAAAACAGTTCAGAAAGAGAAGGGATAGACATAAAGCATCACATAAAAAGAGAAGGGATAGACATAAAGTGTCATGCAACAATGTTGTGTTCAAAAAACAGTTCACTCTTGTCAAACTTTCTTTACAATTAGTATCCCCCACTATGAACATGATCATTGGTGGTAAGATATATGTTAACTAATATCAAATACATATTTTAGTTCTTAAATTCAAGATACACAAGTGTGAAGTAGGTTAATTCATATAGAGTTTACATAGAATCTCACCAAATAATAGGTTGATAATTTGTCAACGGCAATGCGATGGTTCTTTATATTGACAAATTACCTTAACAGATACTTAAATAGACGAGTTCTATGTGTAACTAATTTCAAACATGAATGTCCATGACTTCACACACATAACCATAATCATTTAAAAATGGTGACACGATTATACATACAATATATTGTGTTTTATGTTGTAGATTGAAAAATATTATGAAAATACACAATAACTCTTGGGAAATATAAAAGAGAAGGAAACATTCAAATCAAACCTTGTAGAATAGATCCTAAACTTCCCACTCTCGTATATTCATGGGAAGGTTCCCAACGTAAATTGTGAGCGAAAAACGATCACTCATATTCAGAGACTACTTGATAAAGTTTTTTTTATACTGCATAAATAAGAAGAAACTATGATACATGTAGCAGCAATTAGGAAAAAGTAAATTCATATATATATTAATAAAGATTTTATATAACCATATACTCAAATTGATGACAATAAAATAAAAACTATAAAGCAAACCAAGGGAGTAATCCTTCAGGTGAGCAATTCTCCACAAGATCCACTGCTCATATGCTCCAAAAATGCTCGGTAGCTATAATCTAATTGAAATAAAATTTGGTCTCCTCATTCTCTAATTTTTTTCCAAATTAAATCCTTTAAGATTGAGTAATAAGATCCAATCCAATTACACACATACCCATACTCCACCCTGATCCAATTATTTACAAGCTCTAATCCAATTACATAAAACAAACTCATCTTATGTACAAACCCATGTTTATGGTCAGAGTTAGGAATACAAACCCATCTTTGTGTAGAGGGAAGTAGCAACATTGTGATTATTTGAAACATGCTTTAAGCAAGCTATCTAAAGTAAGGGGAGTACTAGTATCATAAATCTAATTCTTAAATTGGATTCAAATAATACCATCGTAAAAAAATCATACTAAATAGAAAGTATCCGCTTTTAACAATATAGCTAAAAAGTCACACTATGGACAAAAATCATAAAATTTTATAGTGGATATTGTTCTCGTAACTGCTAAAATGAAGAAGAAAAATTGATTATTAAATCAAAGAAGAGGTACAATAGGATCTTGTGCTTCTCGATCGATGAATACCCTATCATTTCTCAATTTAGATTGTTCATCAAATGATGGGGTTTATAGTACCGGCAATATGGACCCCTAAAGGTTAAATCCGACCATATCAGCCCGAATATAAACTCACTCGACCCATTTTGTAAATCAAAAGTAAAAATGGGGCCCATATCAATAAAATGCGGGCCAAATATGGGCAACATATCTCCACCAATTTCTTATGCTCGGAAGTAACCAAAACATCATCTCCTCTCATCACTGTTCCAGGCCCCTCTCTCTCTTGCACATATTAACAAACACAAATGTATATATCTATATTCTTCTCTTTTCCTACTTCATCTTTTTACCAATTTTGGAAAGAAAATGACATGCGGTATAATCAGAATGATTTCCAGTAATGCCCCTGACAAATTAACCAAAGCTTCAATAGTGTTGTAAGTTGAATCAACAGTTACAGCACCACCACACTTGCCGGCACAGACAAGTTCAAGAACTGATGTTAAGGAAAACGGGTTGCCCACCCCAAACCCACCCCATCTGTTACCTTCACCATATTTGACCCGCATAGCTATGGCCCAAGCCAAATTTTACCCGCCTAAATCCACCCAAACCCAACCGATTGCCAGCACTAGGTTTAAGGAGGGGGACGATGGGGATGCTGGTGGCGTTTGATGGGGTTTCAAACATTTTCAAATCCATATATATATACACAAATTTGGCAAATCCATATATCTACATAAATTCATATCCAAAAATAATAATAAAATCAAGAACAAATCAAACATAAATTAGAACTCAATCTGAAAAACTCTAGAAATTTGAGACAATCGTGAGCTGTTTGTACCTGCGTGATGGAAGCTTGCCGGCACTAGAGGTGGAACGAGAGAGAGAGTTGTACGTCGGAGCGATAGAGAGAGAGTTGTGCGAGCAAGATAGAGATCTCAATATGAGAGAGCCGGGAAATAATTTTGAGGACCAAATTTTGGAGCGGGAGTGCCAAAAAAAAACCCGCTTCTTTTTTTCATTTTTCTCAGTTTTGACTCAAAGATTAAAATAATTAACATTATATTTATGTTATTTATATATAAAAATGAGATAAATGATTTATTTGTTATCTCAATTTTATTTAAATTGAAATAAAAATGTACCTTTAAAGCCAAATTGACATAAATAAATAGCATTTATGTTAATTTACATTTGCCTGACATAACGTCAATTTTTAAACTGACATAAATGATATTTTTTCTTGTAGTGCTTCATAGAGAGCGAACAATGCTATTCATTCCAAAACATTCTCAACACATCATCAAAATGGATTATGTACTTATATTTTATGTGGGTCTCACCTAAATATAAAAATACTATGCATTTTGAGGAATTTTTTGGAATAAGTTTGATTACATATCATTTCCCACAAAGAATACATATGTTCAATATAGTGGCAAGAGAGTCTAGACTCTGGAAGCATTATACCTGTATATCCCGTAAAAGTGTGGATTCCACGTGACATGGCGCCTTTGGCTCGAGCATATGCGCAGGAAACCAACTTTGTGTTGCTGCATGTCATGTATGGCACGCGCACTTCCTACGTTATGTGTGTGTTGGAGCAGAATAAAACATGAATGAGGAGCCTACCCAATGAGAATCGGCTATTTCTCTAATTCATTTTAGTATTCATCTTTCTCCATTTTTATCATTTTTGCTTTTGTTTTTTTCTTGTCATAGTCTTCCTCAAGTCTTGTAATTGTGGATAATGCTACACATAAAATCGTCGTGCCATGTCTCACCCATCCACTGGTTCATCAGCATCGAGTATCCAACAACCTCTCATTTCCTAAAATATTACAGTGAAGTACTATACGGAATATAATATATCTCTCCAGATAATTAGATCTAAGAATGCACTCTACAAGTTGTAATATTTTTGTTATAACGGTACATATATATGTGTGCCGTTATCGTCCTACCATCTCACTTGCTTATCGGATAAAGTTTGTGTTTCTCAAAACAAAACCAAAATGCTAGCACCGTCACCTCCTATGTTTTCAACATTTGGATGGCGATTAGATTTTGAGAATCTTATAACAACCCAACCGAATACTCTCTATACAGAAATAGACACACCAGACATACTTCTTGATTCTCCAATTCCTCCCCTGCCAAAATCACGGGATATCGGTTGGGTCGGTAGTGGTGATTCCCCGGTACTGAAAAAGCTTAATCACAATGCGAGTGAACGCAATCGACGTAAGAGGGTCAATAACTTGTACTCCTCTCTCTTCTCTCTTCTTCCAGCTGCTGATCAGTTGGTATGACTCTTTTTTTCATGTCATTGTGTTAGCTTTAAGAAATGCCTTACAGATTTTTTAGTAGCTTCATAAAATTTTACAACGCCAAAAGTAACTTCTAAGAACACTAATCTCTAAATATATAGATATGAGTAAAAATCACATTCTTTATCTAAAATACAATAAAATTCTGAAGGTAAGATTATTTCATTTTACACTCATCCTAAAAACTGTAACTTTACTACGAGGATTGGTTTTTATAAGTTTTCTTGTATTGTTACAGAAGAAACTAAGCATTCCAGCCACAATTTCACGTGTCGTGAAATACATACCAGAACTTCAAAATGAAGTGCAAAGACTGTATCAAGTGAAGGAAGAGCTTTCATCAAAGATATCTAGACAACAAGGGCTTGCTTCTCCAAAAAAGGGAAGAAAATGCAACAGTGGAGGCTTTTTGCCAGTTGTTTCGACAAGCTCACTTGGTGATAATGAAGCTGTGATTCAAATATCCACAGTTAAGATCAACGAATGTTCCATCTCAGACCCTTTACAGTGTTTAGAGGAGGATGGAATTTTTCTAATAAATGGGTCTTCTTTTGAGTCCTTTGGGGATAGAGTTTTCCATAATCTGCATCTGCAGGTATTAAACCATTTTCACATATTCATATTTATGAACAAATTTATACTCGTTCCAAATCAAGACTCCATTTTTCTTTTCGGGTTTTTACAAAGTAAGAGTCCACATTCTTTTATTTTAACATAATTAGTGAACTATATTTCATGATGGTAAAGTAGAGTTAATCTCAATTATTGATGAAGTGTATCATTCTTTTATTTTAACATAAATAGTGAACCATATTTCGTGATTCTAAAGTAGAGTTAATCTCAATTATTGATTAAGTGTATCCTTAATTTATGCAAAATAACGACATAAAACCTTAATTTGGGACGGATGAAATATATTTTTAAGATAATTTGGGGAGAGGGTTAATTACTGCTTTATTTCGTTAGGTACTATAATAAGTACTGGAAATGGGGATTGACCTACTTATCAAAAACGAAACAAGAAAAAAAAAAGAAATGGGGATTAATCTCAAAATATGCCTTTACTTTACTTTTATATATTTTTCTTTTGGTTCTTTAATGTTGGACACATTTTCCCTTTTAGGAAACACATCAGTATTTCTTTTTGAGTGTGCTCATTAGTATACAAGAAAAGCCTTCTTGATTTTCAAAAAGGGCAATGCTATCCGAAAGAATAAAGCATACTAATATTCTATCCGAAAAGATTTTAACTAAAAAGTGTAAATGTAGAATTAAATGCATACTAATATTCTATCCAAGCACGCCCTTGTATTCTGTTTGGAATCTTACGTAGCTATCAACTTTTGACTGAGACAAATGGATATCAATGAGAAGAAAACGAAGTCTATAACGTCATCACAAATAAGTCGTATATATAAAACATCTCTTAATAGTATTAAGCTAACTATTTTTCATTTGTGACGCTATATATCATTTTGTCAGTATTGGAATGAAATCATGACAACATTATTTATTTATTCAACAGGTTCGACGAAATAGTAAAATGGATTTCCAGATGTTAAGGGAAAAGCTCTTATCGATGTATGACAAGAGGGAAGAACAGCTATTCTCAGAATTGGGTTCTGAATATTCTTACGGAGATTGCTGTAAATATGTAATCTAGTCATCCACATAATTAGTTCAATGTGAAAAGCAAGGATATATTTACTGTATTTAAGCTATGTTAGTATATACTGTATTGCTGACATGTAGTAGTTCATATATTAATGAAGCTGAATCTCTTACATACAGATTGTTATTTGATATTGGTTATAACAGATAAAAGCATATGAGCTACAATTGGGTTATAATTAAGTCCTAGAAATAATCCAGAGGCCTTCGCTAGGGTAGTTGAGTGAAACCGATGTCAAACTCTAATACACTCTGGAATGCTAAACGCTTCAAAGATATTGAACCGGCTTTGTTACAATTGAAAGTACTACTTAGAGCAACCCTCACGGGTAGGTCAAATTTAAATTTAATTAGGGCAAAAACAGCATACCAGATCGGATGAAATTGAACGAAATTACTGTGAGTAAAAAACTGATAAGGCAAAAATGAAATAGGCGGTAGAAAATGGGATAAAACGGCGTCGTTTTGGAGGGAGGGGAAGATACCTTACGCGGAACATGATGTTCCGCTTAAGGCTCTTCACAAATTATTTTTCCACCCCAAATAATTTCACATATTACGATTTCCCCCATATTTATTACCTCATCTACCCACCTACCTTCAAACCATAAAATTAAATACAACAACTCTATTTAAATCAACCGACGGTAAATTTTTTTTATCACTGAAAAAAAATACTAACTTCTAGCTACTATATCAAGCTACTATATTAGGTAAATCCTCTCTTATTACGTTTTATTGTAAATTATTTATTTGTTAATTTCAAAGTTCTATTTAATTACTTATTACTTAATGTATTATTTATTTACTAATTATTGGTTATGTTTTTGTTCGGTTCTTTAAATATTTTTGTTCTTTAAAAAACTAATTACTAAATGTTTTATAAATATTTTTGTAAACTAATTAGTAAATGTTTTTGTTCTGTTTAATTTTTGTTGTGTTTATAAGTTATTTAAATGTTTATAGAAATTATTTAAGTTATATAAGTGAATGTTTTTGTTCGGTTCAGTTATGTTTTTTTTATGTTTATGTTTTTAAGAAACTATTTAAGTGGATGTTTATAAAAAAATAGTGAATGTTTATAAAAAATTATTTAAGAAATTATCTGTTTTGTTATGTTTTTTAAGAAATTATATGTTTTGTTATTTTTTTAAATAATTATATGTTCTATTTTTGTAAGTGATGTATTTAATAGTTAATTAGTAATTATCATGTATATCAAATTCTAGCCATATATTTAGACAGAAACTATATTGTATAGTCAAAGTGGCATATATTTACATAATTAGTAAATGTGTTTGTTCTTTAAAAAAATGATTAGTAAATGTTCTATAAATGTTTTTGTAAACTAATTAGTAAAAGTTTTTGTTCTGTTTAATTTTTGTTGTGTTTATAAGTTATTTAAATGTTTATAGAAATTATTTAAGTTATTTAAGTGAATGTTTTTGTTCGGTTATGATTTTTTTATGTTTATGTTTTTAAGAAACTATTTAAGTGGATGTTTATAAAAAAATAGTGAATGTTTATAAAAAATTATTTAAGAAATTATCTGTTTTGTTATGTTTTTTAAGAAATTATATGTTTTGTTATTTTTTTTAAATAATTATATGTTCTATTTTTGTAAGTGATGTATTTAATAGTTAATTAGTAATTATCATGTAAATAAAATTCTAGCCATATATTTAGACAGAAACTATATTGTATAGTCACAGTGGCATATATTTATATATAATCTTTTTTTATTCATTACCAAATATGTTAGAAAATTAATAACTTTTTTATTGAAATTGCAGTGTTCATAATGGAACAAATTGGAAAGAAAATTAGACGGGCTGTTGGGGCTAGAAAGTCTCGAAAAATGGGAGAAGGTAAGCGAGACGCCGAAATTACTAATGCCGAGCGACCTATAGTTTTTGAGAACTATAGGCGTATAGTGGACGACGAAAATCACATTAAACCTTCTCCGGACACGGCCACAAACGGTTACTCAATAAAGATGCGTGGCAATTGGTAGTCTTAGAGCCACATACAAATATTTAAAAACATATCCCGAGGTTATACAGTTTATACACCGTAGCGGTTGGGGAGAATTATTGGATGCTCAAATTCCCAAGACAAGTTGGGGACTGGTACAAGCGCTCGGTTAGCGTTGGTGGGACACAACCAACACGTTCCAACTACCAACCGGGGAGCTGACCATTACTTCTTATGATTTTACGATTTTGACTGGTTAGTTTTTGTATATAAAAAATTACTTCAATATTAACATTGATTAGTACATTAATTTTATTTACAACTGATTGTTATCCTTCCCATCTTGCAGGTATTCCCATCGGAAGCGGTCCTATGGTACCGATGGATGATAGAAAATACTTTATTGTACTTGATGGAAAAACTCAAATCCGGGGTGATATTATACATAGATACTTTCCCGGCATTGACCGAAATTGCAGTGATTCTTGCGGGGTGAAGGTGTCGAGCTCAAATAAGTGGTTTGAGGCCATAAAGTTAAATAGTGTGATTGTTGGCCCTGAAGACATTGCTAAGGCTTTTTTATTTTTTTGTATGGGACATATTTTTTTTCCGACCGCAAGAGACAGCGTTCCTATTGGTTGGTTGGCTGCTTTGGAGGATTTGGAGATTGTGGGATCATACGATTGGGGTTCGGCAATTCTAGCTCGCATATACTACTCTCTCCATCTCTTGTCAAGATGTCGCGTAGACTCTATGAATTGTTTTTGGCAACTCATATTGGTAAGTGTTAAAAAGTGATATTAAATGTTTTAAATAAAAAATTTATGGTTTAATAATACTCATTTTTGTATTGCAATTTTTCGGGTTTGAATACATACAACGGGCGTGTCCCTTATTGAGGGAATATACTGGAAACTTCTGGCCTAGGATTAATCGATGGAAGAAACAAAATCGATTAAATCGTAAGGAGACAAAGGGCTCAATCTAGTATAATTTTCCCACAGCCCAGAGTCAGATTGAAATGCGATCGCCAGGTTCGATCAATTGGCTACCTTACTCGGGGTCTATTGTGGAGATGCATGCCTACGTTCAACATGCGAAGTACATATCACTGAAACGATGTGTTCTTATGGATCCTCAATATGGGGGGTATATTACTTGAGTGATCGATGCCGCCGATAGATCACCGGTGAAATTTACATACCAAATGACCCTCCCGCGCAAATGATGAGGATACCCTTTCACCCTGATAGGCATGGGATTATTATTGACGAGATGGACCCCAGCGTATCCATTGTTTCTCAACCCATGTATGACCGTTACTGGAAGCAAGTGTCCCTAGGCCTTGTAATGCCACCCCTCTATCGAGCAGTCAACACGGATATCATAAGTCCCAGCGCACTGCCATACCACATCCAAATACCGACCGTCCCTTCACAAGCACCTGGCGCTTATGAGACTCCCACTGGTCGGGTAAATCCCACTCAACCCCAAATGACTTGGGATCTACCATTTTGCAGTCCGTCAGGTGTACCCGTATTGATTCCGGTTCCACGATCGGACAGGATTGAGGTCGATGAAGAATTGCCCACATACGATAACCTCCTATTTACTAGTCGGGAATTCTCTGATTATTGGCAATCCTCGAGGGCCACCGCTCTAGGTGAAGACATCCATCTTAATAACTATTGGAGTCATGAGTTGGATATAGCTACAAAGAAGCTCCAAGTTTTGGGTGTATCTCACGAGCGGACTCCTCCCCCGCCTAATTTTTTTAGTGGTACAACCTCGGCCTTTTACAACCCCACAGAAAATCCCCGACCCGCAACCACAGTGTATCGACCGCACATGGATGATATTGGTGCCCAAGAAGATACTAGCCAACTTGGTCCATCAACGCAAAATTATGACATGTCTGATGCTGTAAATTTGGATGATGTAGATTGGGATTTCGATAATTAAGAAATATAATCCAGTCAGTGTTTCTTTTGTAATGTTGTTATGTTGTTATCTTTATTATTAATGTTGTATTGTTAAGATTGACGCAAATTCATTTCACAATTTGAAGCTTCATTTGACAAATTCATTTTTTAGAGAGTGTTCAGTATAAAAATATAAATGAAAATGAAGATAGTGTTTTGAACCATTAATTCCGTTACATTTAATTTAACGATAAATAAGATATTAATAAACATGCAATGATTCAAATTAACATGAATAGCAGTTGCCCTTGCTCTATGTAGATGAGATAAAAGAAAAACTAGTAAAAGTCCTTCCAATAAGAATTTCTCCTCAACGCACACCATGTCAATAGGCCTTCAAAATTCTCACCAAACGTGCGAATGTATGAATTCACCGCCTCCTCATATGGATCGTCTTCCTCATCCAAAGGTTGCATATCTTGTTCAACCCTATTGAAAATGTTATCAAATTCCTCGATGCCGTCTTTAATTTCCAACCATCGACCCATCAAGTTACGCGGGCTATGATAATCATGCCTAGGTAGCAACTCATGATATTTGTCCACAATTATTTCCCATGGGGTTCGTAGATCATTAACTTGGCTAATCTCACAACCAAAAAGACCGCGTGGGAAGGAATCTATTAAGGTTTCAGCTAAGAACTCATCAATCACATCTTCGTAAGATGCCATTGTGCACATTAACACTCAATCTGGCCATTCACATTTATAGCAGTATAATTAACCACATAAACCGTCCTAGCTATTCCGCCCTTCTTCTTCCGACCAGTATGATCTGAGCTAGATCTTTCGTCCTAGATTATCCGTCTAATGTGATCCGATCTACATCTTTCGCTCTAGATATTCCGCCCTAGATTATCCGCCTAATGTGATTCGAGCTACATCTTCCACTCTAGATATTCCGCCCTAGATCTTCCACCGTAAACCTTATAAAACCTAAAATCGATGATACTTTAAGTTCATCAACAAATTACAACCTATTATAAATAGAAGAGCACCAAATTCTCTTTACTGATCAAACGTCATACCACAGTGAGATGGAAGAATACGAAGAAATACAAGCCACGCAAACCGCCCAGTCAAATATAGCCAAAAAGAAAAAGAAAGTAGGTATGGGCCATACGCAACAAATTCATAATATGGCCCTTCATAACATAGTATGCGATTCCCAAGAGGATCAAACGAGGAGGACGATATGTCGGACCAGAGAGGTGGGCCATGATAGACTAATCGCCGACTACTTTGGTGAAGCATCGGTATACAAAGACTACCATTTTCGACGACGTTTTAGAATGAATCGAGCCCTATATGTATGTATTCATGATGCTGTATGTAGTTATGACTCCTGGTTCATACAAAAACCAGATGCACTTGGTCGTCTTGGCCTGTCCTCGCATCAAAAAATCGTTTCTGCTCTGCGAATGTTAGCATATGTGTCTTCTGCTGATATAAATAGAGAGTACCTGTGTATCGGAGAATCGACAATCCAGAAGGCATTAGTTCGATTATCCCTTGCCATTGTGGGAATATTTGGCCCGGAGTATAACAGAAAGCCTACCGCTCTCAATGTGCAAAGGCTTACCGAACAAAATGCGGCACATGGATTCCCCGGAATGCTAGGGAGCATAGACTGCATGCATTGGGAGTGGAAAAATTGTCCAACCGAATGGCATGGGAAATATCCAGAACATAAAAAGTCACCGACAATTATACTAGAGGTAGCATCACATGACCTTTGGATATGGAGGTCATTTTTCGGGATGCCGGGTAGTTGTAATGATATTAATGTATTGAACAGATCAAGAGTTTTCTCGGATTTTGTCCGCGATGAGACTCCCACCAATCCAGTTTGAGATAAATAACAACGTATATGATATGGGGTATTTTTTAGCAGATGGCATTTATCCGCCTTACGCTTCATTGGTGCAAACTTTTAAAACGCCAACCAACCAGAAGGAAAAACTTTTCGCTCAAGTACAAGAGGGGGCAAGAAAAGATGTGGAACGAGCGTTTGGTGTCCTGCAACTTAGGTTCGTATTCGTTCATACGCCGACAAAACTCTCGAGCAAGGATAAATTGACATCTATTATGCATTCGTGCATCATAATGCAAAACATGATTGTTGAAGACGAGAGGCGTGATTGTGATTGGAGAGGGGAATACGACTTCCCGCCTGACCCGGTTCCTATGTTTCGAAACTCTCTCGAGCAACATTATGCGATCGAGGCTAGGACAATGCACATGCACGACAAGAGGAAGCATTTACAGCTACGTGCAAATCCCGTTGAACATGTTTGGGAAAAGTTTGCCAATAACAATGTGTGATTTTACCCAATTTATGTTTCTTTTCTAATGTTAATCTGTTGTTATCTTTATTATTAATGTTGTATCGTGAATATTGTACCGAACTAACGTTTATGTATGGAAATTTGAAACAAATTCATTTCACAACCCATAAAATCATATTACAAAGTAGAGCAAACGATAAAAATAAATAACATGTTACATACTCAAAAGTATAGAAATTTTAAAATCCAGAATGTCCTCCATGTGGTGGATAGTTTGGAAAGTTTGATTGACCGCGTGCTTTGTTGAGTATATTAAGCACGAGGTATTCATGGTACTCCTTCTGGATTGAATTCATGTTTGAGGTGTCAGTGTTCATAATTTGTTGATCAAGTAATATTTGTTCACGCATATCTTTCCTCTCCATAGCCAATATACTGCGTTCGTTGAGCTCCAAACTTCGCTCCTTAAGTTGCAGTGAATAGTTAAGCCCCAAACGTGCCTTTTCGTCACGTACACGATCAACCTAACATGATCGCTCAAATGATTCATTGAATGAAGAGCAACTATTCAGTATTTCTCGGTTCAACTCAATGTTTGTAGCCTTCGCTTTTCCTTTAGCCCATTGCTTCATCTCTTTCCTTCCAGGTGGCCTTGAATAAGGCCTTTCTATATTAACTTCTTCCCCATCTTTGGAATTTCCTAGGGGAAACCCAATATTCGGACTTTTTTCACTTTCTGCCGCACCCGTCATTGGTGAATCAAAATGAAATTGAGGAGAGTCTTAAAATGTTTGGAAAATTTGAAATTTGTGAGGCTCTTTTAAAATTTGGTAACAAAATTCAAAATTAAATGATTTTCCCTTGTTCTCTCGCTGGAATGCTAGATTAGCTGCAGTAACCTGAAATAAAATGACAATGTAATTTTATTAACTCGTTAGCAACAGATGTAAGAGAAATAATATTTTAAAAAATTTACAAAATATATAACTGATTTTACCCAATCTGTGTTCACTGTCCCACTACCACGATTTGTCATCGATGCATCTTTCAATTTAGAAACATATAACGTTACGTGCCTCGAGATTTTGCTGTATCGGGTTTGTAGGCTGGGTCCCATCCGACGTTCAGTGATACCCGTTCTTGTATTATATTCTTCGGCGACTGCATCCCAAAATAATGTGCTAGGTCGATTAGTTCCTCGTAAACCATCATTTGTGTGATTTACATAAGCGGTGATAATACTTCATCGTCGTGTTGAGACATATTTTGACCTCGAACCATTGTAAAATAATCACGAAATATTTTTAAGCAAATATAAAATTTTTGAAATTATTTATGGGTAAATAAATAATATTTACTTACCTAAAAAAATAATTTTTCGTAATAATAATATTGAAGATACTAGAGAGTGTTTTGAATAAAAAAATATAAATGCAAATTGAGAGTGTTTAGAATACAAATATAAATGAAAATGAAGATAGTGTTCGTATTTATAAAAAAAAAATGTAACCGTTGGATAGATAAATAAATAGCCGTTGAAATTATTTGAAACAGTTGGGGATGAAAATATAAATGATGGAAATAGTGAAATGCTTGGGCGGAACATGATGTTCCGCTTAAGCCAATATTTTTTTTCTTCCTTGCGTGGAACATGATGTTCCGTTTTTAGTGCGGGTCCCACAAAAAACCAGCTAGTTCAATTGTATCTTTGTTATTTTATGCCTTACGAATGTTTATATTTACAATACTGCCTTACACATAACATACATATATATGGCATATATACTTGTTTAGCATACCCGTAAGGGTTTCTCTTAACGACCTATTGGTACTTGGTACGGATGTGTGTGTGTAAAGCTTCGAAATAAAAGGGTGGACAAAGAATTGAGCAGTTCTAGTCAAGATTCGAGTGAATATATGCTCCGGCCTGAATGATGTGTAAAGCAACAATTATAAATGAAAAAAGTTGACTACAAAGCAAATAGGTGAAACCGGTTATACCCGGTATGCCCATAAAATAGTAACCAACAAAAACTCACATACCCCATAAGTGTTACCATATAAGAGACAACAAAAGCCTCAAAAAATTAACTGCTATCACATACCCCATTAACTGCTATCACAAAAAAATAATGATTGTCAAAAAGTTAACTGCAATAAAAAAAACTCACGTAACCAATTAACTGCTGTCACATTATCACAAAAAATTACACATTGATGCCACAAAAAATTATAGCGTCACAAAAAATTATAAAAAAAACTACCAAGTCACAAAAAATTAAAGTGTCAATATACTTAATACAACCACAACAACTAAATTTAAAAATTAAGTGAGTAATTGCTTTGTCCATTTACATTTGAACTTTGATCAATTGTCATTTGCATTCCATCATTCCTCTCATTGGCGCCATTTCGAAATGGATAATATAAATCCTGAAATCATATTTAATCCATTATTAGAATTTGACAAAAATAATGAAATAAAAATGAGTTTTGTGAAGCCTCAAATTTTTTGTTTGTGTTTGGTAAAAAAATTATTATATTTGTTTGGAAAAAAATTAAAATAATCTTGTTGTGTTACTTTTTCTTGACCATATTTGTGTTTGGTAAAAAAAAACAGATTTCGTATCGTGTCGCATTTAATTCGGTCGTGTTTCATTTTCTGTAAAACAAATTAAAATAAGATATCATGTCGGGTCGTTTTTTCTTGGATTGTGTTCGTGTTACGTTAAAAACAATATTACGTGTTGTATCCAATTTTAATTGGGTCATGTTGGCATTTGATTAATAAAAAACATCGTCGTGTCGCTTGTACTTGGATCGTGTTCATGTCAAATAAAAAAAAAATGATGACATCTCAAATTTTAATTGGGTCATGTTCTTATTTGATTAAAAAATAAATTTGTATTTATTGATTTTAATAACTATATATGGAATTAACAAAACAAATCACAACTTTTAAAAAAATAGAAATTGAAACTTGACAAAAAAAAATACTTATTTACTTTTTTCATTTTTTAAAAATACTTGTTTATCTACATATTCTATAAAAAAATACTTTTTGAAAAAAAGAATATAATTTATTAACTCTTTTAAAATTCCAAAAATTTAATATTTAAATACTTGTTTTGATCTATATATCCTATAAAAAAAAGTACTTTTGAAAAAAAAAAGTGTATATGGTGTTTCAGGCCTGCCCACTATATTTTGGGGTGAGGGTCCCTCATGACTCCCCCAGCTTTCAGAAAATGTGGGGGAGATGAGTACTCAAGTTCCTGCCCCGCAGCTTCCAGAAAATGTTGGGGGCGAGGAGGAGCTAAAGTCCTCCCCCTCAACTGCAAGAAAATATTTGGACGCAGAAGGTCCCTCGACTGCAGAAATGCCATATTGGAGAAGGAACCCCCAGGGTCCCTCCACAATAGAAAATTCATATTGGAGAAGGGAACCCCAGGGTCCCTCGACTGCAGAAATGCCATATTGGAGAAGGGACCCCAGGGTCACTCGACTGCTGAAATGCCATATTGGAGAAGGAACCCCCAAGGTCCTTCCACAGTAGAAAAGTCATATTGGAGAAGGGACCCCAGGGTCCCTCGACCGCAGAAATGCCATATTGGAAAAGGGACCACCAGGGTCCCTCGACCGTAGAAATATCATATTAGAGAAGGAACCCTAGGGGTCCCTCGACCGCAGAAATTCATATTGAGAGGGACCTCCCAGGGTCCCTGCAGAAACTCAAGTCGAGAAAGAACCTCACCTAGGTGGCGACATAAGCCTATGTTGAGAGCGACCCCCGCAAGGGTCCTTGCAGAAACTCAAGTTGAGAGCGAACCTCTGTTGAGAGGGACTTCCCCCAAGGTCTCCGCGGAGACTTACGTTGAGAAGGAACCCCACCAAGGTGGCAGTAGAAGTCTATGATGAGAGGGACCCCCACAAGGGTCCCTGCAGAAACTCAAGTTGAGAAGGAACCTCTGTTGAGAGGGCCTTCTTCTAAGATCTCCGTAGAAACTCGCGTTGAGAAGAAACCCCACCAAGGTGGCAGCAGAAGCCTATGTTGAGAGGGATCCCCGTAAGGGTCCATGCAGAAACTCAAGTTGAGAAGGAACCTCTGTTGAGAGGGACTTCCCCCAAGGTCTCCGCAGAAACTCACGTTGAGAAGAAACCTCACTTCGGTGGCGGCAGAAGCCCAGGTTGAGAAGAACTCCCCCAGGGTCCCTGCAGAAATGACATCTGGGAAGGAACCCCCCAAGGCTGCCTCAACAATAAAAATGATGTTTGAGAAGTAACCCCCCTAGGGTTACTCAATAGAAAAAACTTACGTGGGAGGAGGGACCTGCAAGGTCCTCCCCCCTCAACTCCAAGTAAACCAAGTTAGGATGATGAGGTGTCTACCATAAGCCACCCCTCATCGTGAAAAAAGAACAGAAGCAGTTGGAATCTCTTGGGAGTTTTGGCTTCACGATTGAGGGATAAGGTATGTTGAGAAAGCTCAACTACTTAGCACTAGAGGATTGAGAGAATACTAGTAGGAAGACCCAGATGTCACTCAAGACTACACACACCGCACACTTAGTCACAAGTGAAGTGAGCATCCAAAGAGATGGCTGCTCACAAGGAATTAAATCTTTACAAAAATGACTTTTTTAGAAGAAGGGGTCCTCAAGAAAAATAATGATTTTAGAGGAGAGAGGTCCTTAAGGCCTCCTCTCTCAAGATTGCACCACAAGTTACCGTTTCAAATGATATTATCAAATCAGATATTTTGTCTTCATTAGGAAACATATTTTCCTTTTGACTTTGGTTGCGCCATGTGGCGCTTTCAGGAGGGGCAGGCAGAGCTGCCTACAGGTAGGGACAAATGGTACATTCCAGACACTGTCCCCCACCAACCCTCTCAATTTTGGCACCCAAAAGTGTCAACTCAGCCCTAATGCCCAAGTATAAATAGACCTCTGGGAAAGGACAAACGGAGACATAATTGAAATTGCACTGTTACTCTGCTAAAATCACACCAGACCTACATAGTATTCTCTCTCTGCTCATTCTCTTAGGGCTTAGTGCCTTGTTCTTTTACCCCTCAACTGACAACCATCATTCTCTGGTGTTTCCCTTGTGAATTTTTTTTTTTTTATGAAAGTTTATCTTCTTGCAGGGAGTGGGTTGAAGCTTGAGTTCCGTTGTTACCAGAAAGAGAAGGTTTCTTAAGAAGTTGCACTAGAAGACCTTGGAGACCTTGCAGGCAGTGTCCATTGGAGTGGGTCATGCCTCACCTTTTCCAGATATTCATAGACCCCAATCTCACTACTCTCTTACATTTGGCGACTCCGTTGGGGAGGTATCCTCACTTCCATGGACAAAGAATGTTTTAATGTTTCTAAGAAACTAGTGTTTGAAGATATTCCTTATGGGAATGGAGCTCAAAGAGACCAGACCACTCAGGAGGATGTGGTGGTGATCGGAGCTAGAGTACCTAGTCCTCAGGGAGGGCAAACAACTTCACCAGCGGCGGCTCTGGCGACAGGTATCAACCTTATGAGCATATTTTTGAGTTTTTGAAACAAAACAACGTAGACATGAAAAGTTTGGATCAAGACTGTGTAATACCATCAGCTTCCCCCTCTGGTGGAGCAACCAGTTTTACAATGATTCCGGCAGAAGTAGTTCCGCCACGAAAAGTGGTGCCAGAGCAAGTAGTTGTGCCGTCAAGTTCACAAGTAGCCAAGGGTATGGGTTTGGAGGAATCACCCTACAAAATTCTTACTATGGATGAGACTATGAAGTTTCTCTCCTATTCTCAGAGGGAGGGTCCTCATTGGTATGATGAGTTGCGGGACCCCTACCCATAAGTGCGCTTATAGGCTTCCCAAGCTTGAGAAGAAGATAAGGTGGTGGAAGAACTTCCAATGGCCGTTGGTACTAGTGAGGAACCGACAGTCGCAGAAGCCCAGTCGAGGAACCCCCCATGTTCAATATCTCAGGAGAGGCACCCACAGTTGCAAAGTTCCCACGCGAGGAACCCTCACTACATCTAACCCAAAACGAGGAACCCTTTCCAGCTAATGATGATCACGAGGAACCCTCTTCAGCTAACGTTGGTTGCGAGGAACCCAAAATGAGGATTCCTTGTGAGTTCCTGGTGGTCGCGAGTAACCCCCAATAGGTTTAGATCAAAATGAAAAACCTCTGCGCGAGGAACCCTCCCCTATTTCAGGCAGTGGCGAGGAACCCATATGGGTCCTCGTCCCAGAAAATCATTCCACCAGAAATTTTAAGTCAGACCTAAAATCTATTCCTCTAGACTAGGAATCCAGGTGTAAGGAACCCCTACCAATACTATAGGGTTGCGAGGAGCCCTCGATAGTCGGAGAACCTTCCCAGCTCATGATAGTGGTGAGGAAATCAACTGCAAGGAACTCATGCCAAATTTTTGGTGCCGCAAGGAACCCATAGTTGCGGCGCACAAGGAAGGAACCCATTGGGTGCAAGCCCTTGACAGAAAAAATGGGTGAGGAGTTAATAGTTAGAGAGGAACCCACAAACATGGTAGGTCGCGAGGGACCCTCGGTCATCAACGCACTCCTTATTGTACCCACGGTCGGTGAGAAATTCCTGGCAGTAATAGCCATCGACGAGGAACCCCTGTAACTTGCACTCCTCATAGTACTATTTCATAACGAACGAGGAACCCATGGCAGCAGCAGCTATCAGTAAGGGACCCTTGGTAATAGTCCCCATAGTTAAAATTCCATGGGGTGAGCAACCTGTAAATCCCAAACTATCTACGTACGAAGAAACCTCACTGACAGCGAGGACCCTCGAGAACAAGACCTATATGCGAGGAACCCTTGGCAGTGGCGACCTCAAATGCAGAACCCAAACCATGAGGAACCAGCCTTGATTAAAGGTGATGGTGAGGAACTCGTGACACGTGAGGAACCCGCGGGTAGGACAACAACACACGAGGAACCCTTGGGTGAAAGATTAACCCGTGAGGAACCCCTTTTAATTGGAGCATTGTTAAAGAGGCAGCTATGGAACCCCGACAAAACTCGTCCTCGACGAGGAACTCTTGGCAATGGACACCTCATGCAAGGAAACCAACTCAAACTCAAATGAGAAAGTGGCGTGCGAGTACTCCCTGTTTGAAATTATTTTAGGCGAGGAACCCCTAGGTTCCAAACCCTCGGGTACGAAATCAACTCCGGCCGAGACACCCCCAAACGAGTAATCCTCAAGCACAGGACACCCAACAGCAACCGCAAGGGAAGAATGACATACAGTAGCTTCAAACGAGGAACACACCTAATCCAATTAAGATCGCGAGGAACCCTCAATGTTCGAGGCACACCTCAAACCCGCGATAGTAAGCGAGGAACCCAGGACAACCCTTGGTGGTCGCGAGGAACGCTGAAACAAAGAACCCGTGCCTGCCCCTTGTGGTGGCGAGGAACCCATAAGCGAGATGCCCAAAGAGGACGAAACCCCTAGAGAGGAAAGCCTTAGAATCAAATCAACAGTTGAGGAACCCCTAATAAAAATACCTTTGATGAGGAGCCCACAACACAGGTTCCAAATAAGGAGCCCCTCGCACTACACCAAAAACAGGATTCTGGCACAGTTCAAAACCGTGCCAGATCAAATCTGGCACGGTTTTGAACTGTGCCAGAATCAGGTGTTCCAAAATGGGAATTTTTTTCTGGCACGGTTTAAAAGTGTGCCAGAATCATTCAAACAGGAACACGCGATCAGTTCCTACAAGTTACATTGGTCCCGTGCGAGGTGTTCGTGCCTCCTACGGGGTCGTTTGGGGGATGGTTTGGGTATTCACCCTTTGACGGCATGTTTTTAACTAAGTGTGATTTTTGCAAATTATCGTCATATTCACAAACCGGGAGACCCGGGACTATGCGGTCAGTTCCTACAAGTTACATTGGTCCCGTGCGAGGTGTTCGTGCCCCCTACGGGGTCGTTTGGGTGGTGGTTTGGGTTTTCACCCTTTAACGGCTTGTTTTTAAGTTTTAAGTGCTGATTTTTGCAAATTATCGTCATATTCACAAATCGGGAGACCCGGGACTACGCGGTCAGTTCCTACAAGTTACATTGGTCCCGTGCGAGGTGTTCGTACCCCCTACGGGGTCGTTTGGGGGGTGGTTTGGGTATTCACCCATTGACGGCATGGTTTTAACTAAGTGTGATTTTTTCAAATTATCGTCATATTCACAAACCGGGAGACCCGGGACTACGCGGTCAGTTCCTACAAGTTACATTGGTCCCGTGCGAGGTGTTCGTGCCCCCTACGGGGTCGTTTGGGGGGTGGTTTGGGTTTTCACCCATTAACGGCTTGTTTTTAAGTTTAAGTGCTGATTTTTGCAAATTATCGTCATATTCACAAACCGGGAGACCCGGGACTACGCGGTCAGTTCCTACAAGTTACATTGGTCCCGTGCGAGGTGTTCATGCCTCCTACGGGGTCGTTTGGGGGGTGGTTTGGATTTTCACCCATTAACGGCTTGTTTTTAAGTTTTAAGTGCTGATTTATATTCACAAACCGGGAGACCCGGGACTACGCGATCAGTTCCTACAAGTTACATTGGTCCCGTGCGAGGTGTTCGTGCCCCGGTGATTTACTCTTCATTACTATTGTTCCTACAAGTTATACTCAACCCAAATATAATAAATATAGGAGAAAAAAATTCTCCTAGATGGAACTCATAATCAAAACAAGGTTTTAAAAAACATAAACTTGGGAATTTATTACATTCCCATTACATCACATACGAATGAGAGGAATCTAAACAATTCTAATACTAGGAACACCTTTTCTATCTAAATTAAAGAGACCTTTAATAACATGAGGGAGACCATTAAAAGAATAAATATTGTTGGACTATCTAGTTGAAGAAGCAATGTCAGCAAGGGCATTTGTCATTGAATTCTTTTGTCTCCATATATGGGAAATAAACACCTTCTTTGATTCAATCATTGAATTAATGTCCTGAAAATATTTCCTATCACTCCAAGGAGGTTTTCAGATTTCTAGATACATATTTACAGCATCCATTGAGTCTTATCCAGCATACAGGTGCATAAAGCCAAGACTAATACACAATTCAATACCTCTTTTAAGGTCCAACACATTTGCCATTAAGCTAGAATTATGAACAATGAACTCATAAAAGTCTAATATGAAACAACCCTTCTCTCCTCTTATAATACCCCATATCCCACTGTCACCTAAATTATCTTTAGTAGAGCCATCAACATTGATTTTTATAGCGCCTGAAGGACATAATTATCTGGTAATAATTAACTTGGGCTTTTTTACTTTCACTTTGAGATGAAATGTATCAACTAAGGACACATGGTTTTGATTTACTTTATAAATAAATTTGATGTAGTCCTTATTGGACTTGAAAAACCACCAAGAGATAAGCATAGATAGAATACACTTTAAGCAAGGAAAAATCTCTAACTGAGCAGAAAAATGAGCATAAATGGTTTGAGACATTTCACTGTGTAAGAACAAAAGCTGAATTATTTCTACATGATTGTGGCAGTATTGGGAGGCATTTTTGTGTAAAATTCATAATTTTTATGGTACAGATTTAAGTTGGGACATAATTTTGAGAGGTGAGTGAGGGCTCCTAATTTTTTTACTGGTTGATATGATCTAGTTTCTGCAACATCAACAGATTCCTACAAATGGAAAAAAGATATAGTCGGAGAAGAAGCTTGTCTCCACCAAGAACAAATTAAACCAGTGATGATGACATGAACAAATACATTAAAAGTGACAAGTTTTTTTATTGACAAATACTAGAAGTTGCAATGCAACCAATCCAATAACAAAATTTGTAATAGACCTTAGTTAGCTCGAACAAGATTACTAAATCTTCAATGGCGTCAATCTTCAGTTGCCATATCCACAAAACTGAATACATTAAAAGTGAACAGTTTTTCTTTCTGCGACAAATATGTATATGTTTCTTATTCAGACAATTTTTCCCCTTTCATCTGCTATATTATTGTTCTAAACACTTGAAATTTTGTTCATTTCAAATGTATGGTCAGCGAAATGTTTCAGATTCATAGTAGCTACATATGACATTATCAAATACTCTAGCATATTAACTTATACTAGAGTTACATTATCTAAGTCTTATTATATTTATTTCATATTGTTCCTTCACCTTTTTCTTCCTGCGACAAATATGCACGTGTTTCTTATTCACATGATTTTGTTTCCCTTTCATCTGCTATATGATTGTTCTAGAAGCTTTAGATTTTGTTCATTAGATTTTGTTCATTTTTCCAAAAGTTTACTTCCTCATTATTCTTTGGACTTGATTATCAAAAGGAATAGCACCAAGAAGAAGTTTCCAAAGGTTCAAATGTGGAGGAATAGCATGTCAGGGACGTGATCAAAATAGCAATGGAGGACGTGATCAAAAGTTGCACAAGCTTCACAACGCACACACAAACACACACATATATGTGCATATGCAACTGCATATATATGCATATGCAACTGCATATATATGCAGCATATGCATATATATGCATATGCAGCATATGCATATATGTGTGTGTTTATGTGTGCGTGTGTGAGTGGGGAAGGGGGGGGGGGGGGTCAGGGGCAGGGGACGGGGCAGGGGCAGGGGACGGGGCAGGGCAACTGCATATATATGCATATGCAGCATATGCATATATATGCACTGCATATATATGCATATGCAGCATATGCATATATGTGTGTGTTTGTGTGTGCGTGTGTGAGTGGGGAAGGGGGGGGGGGAGGGGCAGGGGACGGGGCAGGGGGGGTGCGTGTGTGAGTGAAATTTTGTGAAGTCGGTTACTGTCTCACGACTACTAGTGCCTGAAATCTTAAGATCGATCACAATATCCTCGATCTGATCAGAACGAACCCCCATTCGATCAAAATAATATTCTAATAAGTCATGACATAAATATATTCCCGACCATACTCTTAGGGTGATAAGTCAAGTCAAGTCAGTCCGGCCATTTTGTCTGGCTATCTAAGATGTCAGTTCATGATTATTGTCTAGAAAAATCCTTCAATTTGTGTTCGGTTAAATATATGTTTGCATTTGATGGTTATTTGTCTCTTTTGGTGTTGTGGCAGGATTCAAATACCCGTTAATATATACGGCGCCATATAAATGTAATCGGCATTGCCCACCAGAGAAGAGCTTATCTTTAATGATGAAGGGGGGGGGGGGGGGGAGGGGCAGGGCAACTGCATATATGTGTGTGTTTGTGTGTGCGTGTGTGAGTGGGGAAGGGGGGGGGGGGGGGGGGAGGGGCAGGGGTAGGGGCAGGGGACGGGGCAGGGCAACTGCATATATATGCAGCATATGCATATATATGCACTGCATATATATGCATATGCAGCATATGCATATATGTGTGTGTTTGATTAGTACACCTTACCTCTTTAACGATTGATTACACATGTTATATATAATAGCTTGCCCATGCTTCCCGCTCAATAATGATAAATAAATAACTGGTTTTCCTAGTTGATTGCATAACGATTATAGAAACAACATAACTCAATTCAGTAGATGGTGGAGCAGGATTATAGAAGCATGAATTAGGAATATAAGTAGAGATTTTGCAGATTTGTACCTTAGAGGGAAGTACTTCGAAGCAAGTCATTCGTCGTTGTCACCAATGGGAGGACAAAGGTCCTCGAGCCAATACATAATTCCATTTTTACCAACATCTTCCAAGTTCTCGCAATGAGCTTGTTTTCCACCCCAAACTGGATACTCGGGCACTTTGATGTCATCGAGTAAAACTCGCACTTCATTCTTTCTCAACTTATGGAAGTGAACGGTCGAGACGGCTCCTGGTTGCGTTTTCCTCCCATAACCAACAAGTTCACGTGTGTGGGATAGTATTTTGCATTCAATTAGCGAGGTGAAATTTGAAACCTCGAATGCAGGGGAGGAACGAGAACACGAAGGAGTTCCAGTGCCTATAGTAGGTAACTCCTGAACGTTGTGTCCAACACATGAAAATTTTCCGGTTTTGAAGTCGGTAATGAATTCATCTAGTGAGGATTTTATCCCATCTATGTCACTCCTAAGGTGATCAACATGATCCTTCCAATTTCCGGTGTCCTCTTTCACCTCCTCAAGCATTTCTCTAGCAAATGCCGACCCTAATATAGCGGTTCTCGAAATTGTGGACCCAACACAACGAACACGTCCTCGCGTATCTTTTCCGAAAACCTCAAAAATAGGCCCGGCATCCAAGGTCTCCTCCTGACCACTCGCTTTGTATACATCCAGAAGCATTTGAATTTGGTCCTGTATAAAAATATATTAACATTAGGTTTGATGATACGATACTTTGTTTAAACAAAACGAACATTAAAAAATTTAAATTACCGCAAATATTTTATCACGAGGGGCATAACCACCTCCTTTGATTATATGAGTTGCCAACCACAATTCAGCACGAGTGGGTGCACCCCCATGCTCCTTTCTCTAATTCTCTGAAGCTCGGGCATAACCATGACGACCTGTATTATGAGTTGTCTTTCTCACACAATTTAGTTTAGTCTCTTTGTTCTTTCTTCGCAAAGCCCTTTGAACCTCTAAAACTTCATTATTGCAAAACACCTCCCAGTCCTCAGATTTGACATTTCGTGGCACTTCATTATTGCAAAACACCTCCCAGTCCTCAGATTTGACATTTCGTGGCACTTTCTCCTTCCACTTTCCAATATCACCATCCTTCAAATTAACCCTTAGCTTGGACTTGAACTTTTTCCAAGCATCGTTCGCTTTTTTCATAAAAAATTGCTTCTGACTTTCGCGCACATCTGGGAACTCTTTCTACAATATATGAAGAAATAAAATTAAAACATCACATAATTGAGTTTACATTCTTTGGAATAGAAAGGAATAGTATACCATTAATGATGACCAAACTGAGTTCTTATATCGCACATCCACTTGTTTCCAACTCGTATAAGATATGGGAACATGTGTCCTTGCTAAGTCTCCCAACCTGGTTGAGAGTGTATATGAGTCTTCACCAACTGTAAGGCCGTGCTCATTAAATTTTAACTTCTTAGTGGAAGAGTCACCACCTACTCTTGAAGCACCCGAAGCAACCTTAGAACGGGAGGTTGATATAGGTGTCTCCACATTTATTGACGGTTGCGAAGTATCATCCATATGAGACATTTATCTGGAAAAAAGTGACTATTGGAGACCAAAATAATCAAAATAAACATTTACAAGAATATTACATGTTCAAATAGAAATATAAAGAAGATGGCATGTTCAAATAGAATTATAATTTCAAACAACCATACATGTATTAAATGTTCAAAAGCAATAAACTATTAAATGTTTACAACAACAACAACAACAACAAACGGAATAAATAGAATATCGCATATTCAAAAACAAGTTCAGAACTAAATCATTGCACTAGAAATCTGTGTCCAAAAGCTCCAGCAATTTATCATTTTCCTCGAGAATGGAGTCATACATCGTGCGGTCAATATCAATCGCATCTATTTCTTTCGTCAGTCTCTTGGGAGAGTGTAAAACAACTGACCACCCATTCAGCTTTACATCTTGATAATAAAATACTTGACTGGCTTGAGATGCAAGGATGAACGGATCATCGTGAATGGTATTTTTACTCACGAGCTTACTAAGATTCACCATCACCAATTTTGAGATGGGTTCAACTTTGCAAGCATTCTTATCATCAACATCCACCCAATCACAATAAAAGACAGTATGTGCGAACTCAATGTAATTGAGGTCGAGTATTTGTCTAATAACTCCATAAAAGGTTGTCATAATCCCCTTCTTATTAAAGGCCTTAGTGGATACACCACTACTCTGAAATTTATGATTCTCTTCATGTCCAGAAGTACAAAAGGTGTACCCATTGCATTGAAATTTCTCATAACTGGTAACCCTATGGAGAGGACCATCAGCATATGGCAAAATTCCCGTATCATTAAATCTTGAGGCCTGTAAGGAATTGATAATTTTTTAAAGTTTCATTAAAAATAATTACGGTTGATAAAAAAGTACATGTATAAATAAAGACTTGCCTCGTTCCTTAGCCAAGGGATGAAATCATCAATTCTATGCGTCGATTGAGTCTCATTTACCACAAATTTTCTACAAGAAATTAGTTTCAAAATTAAGAAATATCACATTACAATCAATTAATATGAATTAACATAGAACTAAGTGTGTACCTTCTACATTCATCAACACCGTCGCATTGAGATAAAACCCATCTTCGCACTTGCTCATATTGTACATTATTTAAGATCAATTCTTTACTTTTACCCAATGGTCGTTGGCATTCCGAGTCATCAAACTCATCATCAAGAAAATCCTCAAGATTCCTCTTATGAGTTCCTTCACCTCTTTTCGATATGTACTCCATGGCATACAAAGAAGCTTCATGTAACAAATATGCATTAGCAATGCTCCCTTCAATGTACCTCTTGTTTTGTGACCACTTTTTATATCTTCCCATTTCTCTCTCAAATAACCACATCGCCCGATATCTTGGTGGCCCAGCTGTCAAAGCTTCATCGGCTAAATGGTGCATGAGGTGGATCATCACCACAAAAAAGGCAGGTGGAAAATAAATTTCAAAGACATAAAGTGCCTCTACTAATGCGTTTTTAGCCTTCAAAAGATGTTCTCTAAATATCACTTTGGCACACAACACATTAAAGAATATTCTTATCCGCTGTATAGCTTTAAACAAAGGCTTATCATCCGGAAATGAATGCATAAGCAATGCAGGAAGCAACCATTGCATAATGACGTGATAATCGTGGGACTTGAGATTGGTAAATCCAGGTGGATCGAGGTTAACATTGTTGCTGAAATTTGATGAAAATCCAATCGGTACCTTTAATGTTTTTAGTGTACGAAAAAAGGCTTCTTTCTCTTCCTTTCCTAATGTGAAAGGTGCCTTTGGCATAAGCCTTTTTTTACTGCCTTCAACATCTTTCATCCATAATTTCCTTTTAAGCTTCAAATGAACTTTCAAGTCTTCACGGGCTTTGACTGTATCTTTATTTGATGAACCTTTCACCGAGAGTATTGTACCTAAAAGAGTCTCTGTGACATTCTTTTCAACATGCATAACATCTAAATTATGTCTAATATCATGATCCTTCCAATACTCTAAGTCAAAGAAAATTGACCTCCTTGAAAAACCCTCGGTACCTGCTAGATTCTCATTGTCACCCTCACTTGGATAATCATCGTCTTCCATTACGACATCCTCCTTCTCCTTCCCCTTCCCCTTCCCCTTCCCCTTCCCCTTCTTCTCCTTCTCCTTCCCCTTCCCCTTCCCCTTCCCCTTCCCCTTTCCCTTTCCCTTTCCCTTTCCCTTTCCCTTTTTGTATCCCTCTCCCTCTCCATCTCTTTGAGCACCTTCTCGAGCGATAAGTGACACTATCTGCTCAACTTCTGCACTTGTTAACTTTCTTGGAGCCATAGCATCCTCTATTTTACCATTAAATGTTTGCTTTGATGTGTCAAACCTATAAGGATGGTCTTTAGGAAGGAATGTACGAGATCGTTGGTAACAACATTTCGTTGACTTAGAAAGATATTCAGAAGGTGTATTTGTAGAACAAACAGGGCACCCATTATAACCTTGAGTTGAACAACCTGCTAACATCCCATAAGCTGGAAAATCATGTATACCCCACATCAACATGGCTTTTAACTGAAATTTCTCATTTTTGTACGCATCCCAAGCCTCAACTCCAGACCATAAGATCTTTAACTCATCGACCAACGGTTGGAGGAAGACATCAATATTACTTGATGGTGACTTTGGTCCGGGAATCAATACAGACAACATTGAAAACTCACTTTTCATAAACATTGATGGGGGAGGGTTGAGAGGTTGAATTATCACTGGCCAACAACTATACTTACTGCCAAACATGTTATTCGGGATGAAACCATCAGTTGCTATTGCAAGTCGAATATTCCGCGGATCTTTTGCAAAATATCTCCACATAATGTTTGAATTTACCCATTCTGCTGAATCTCGGGGATGACGCAAGAATTCCATACAAGAGCTTGCACGAGCGTGCCAAGTCATTTTCTCTGCTATCCATTTTATGGTATACAACCGTTTTAGCCTAGGGATTAGAGGGAAATGTCGCATTACCTTCTTAGGAACCCTAGAGTACTTTTTTTTTCCATTAGTATTCTGAATTTCTACCCCGTCCTCGTCTAGACAAGTAAACTTGTAGCGTAAAGAACCACATTTTATACATCTAGTAGATTTTTCATGCTCTTTCCAAAATATCATACAGTTGTTAATGCATACGTCATACTTAACATAATCCATACCGAGATCTCTAACGGTGTTTTTCATTTCTGTATAACTAGTTGTCAAGTTGTTCTCTTCAGGAAGTAGTTCATTTAACAATCTAAGAATTCCACCTGTAGCACCATCCGATAAATTGAATTGTGTTTTCAAATCATTCAACTTTATAAGAGCATACATTGTGGTATGACGCGAAGAACCAGTAGCTAGGTGCAATGGCTCTTGTGCAAGTTGATGTAAACGATCATACTTCTTGCCTTTGTATTTATGTGTGTGCGAATCATTGGGAACCTCAGAAGTTGGGGGGGCTTCATCACTGCCTACACAATTAGGTTCACTAGGTTCCGCTTCACCCATAAACATCTCACAAGTATCATTCACAAGATCATTCAAAATTGGAATATTGTGCACATCAGCGTGTTCTGTCGGTGTCACAGATTGCGGTGGTGGTTGGACTTGATCAACAACTAATGTCTCACCGTGAAAATGCCATAAGGTATAGTTCATGTCCATACCATATGTCATTAAATGAATGAATACGTCATCTATAACAACATGTCCTTTCCCATTTCGACAACGTCTACAGGGACATGAATGTTTAACATTCGAACTATTACTACGCACATAATGAAGAAACTGTAACACCCCATCTCTATATGTATCGGTCTCGATATTTTTCTCATTTATCCATTCTTTGTTGATTCCCGACGACATCCTGATAAGTTTAAAGAGCACACATTATAATATAAACGCTTACTGTAAATATACTTAAGTTTATTCAAGTGTAAATATGTACATATTTGAGCTCCTATATTTCCTCCATCTCCTCTACAGGGTAAGGGTCCTATCCCATTCGAAAATGCATATTTTGTATTGTTCATAATGTCTCATGCCATGTCCTAATCTAGAAAATTTTGCCAGCATCTCCCTACAGTTCTTCAAGTACACAACTTAAATTGGGAGTGTTCATGTGTTACTTAAGTTTTTCAACCAGGAAAACACAAAACACTACATCAATCTAGTATGCACCCAAAGAACATAAAGAGATGCCACCGAATTTTTCAAAATAGGACATGCATAATCATTATGTACAATACAAACTTTTGCATTTCCAAACTGTCCAAAAATGGGACAATTCAAGAGTTCTCACCACAGTCATAGTGAGACCTCTTGAACGGGTCTAAGGTTTTTCTACGTGTGTAACATCATTATTGAATGTTTATTATTAATGTCTACTTACTATTTAAATAGTTTTTTTTGTTTTTTCTTAAATTTTCAACACATAATCTCATTTATCCATTTAATTAGTGGGGTGTCTACTTTTCAATTTGTTATTTTTACATTATTATTGAATATTTAGCACTTAAATTTTCTTAAAACTACGTAACATTTACAAATCAGATCAAATATACATTTTTGTTAAAGGGGTAAGAACATAAAAACCCATGATTTATTTTTTTTTCATTATCAACATTCAATTTGCACCAAAAACTCACACATTAAAAATAATAATAAATATGTATATATGTATATATAAAACCCTAAAAATCAAATACGAATCAAATCAAGCATATCATAAACTCTAGGATCAAATCTGAAATCTAACTTAGGTTAAAAAAAATACAATGCTTTAAAGAAATTACCTGATTGGGATGAGTGCAGTGAGAGAATATGCAGTGACCAGAGAAAGAGAGAATGGGCGGGAGAGAGAGTGTCGACAGTAGAGATGCTGACCTAGGGCAGTGTCAGCAGCAGCCGCCGAGAGAGAGAGACCGCCGAGAGAGAGAGAGACCACCGAGAGACCGCCGAGAGAGAGAGAGAGAGAGAGACCGTCGCGAGAGAGAGAGACCGCCGCGAGAGAGAGAGGAGAGGCAGGAGAGCGCATAGGCTAGAGATAGGCGGGAATCGTGAGCGGGAACAAGAGAAAGAGGGAAGTGTAATGTTTTTTTTTGGGTATTATATATTTTAGTAAGTGTACTCAATTTTGGCACACTTTAAAACAGTGCCAAATTTTGGCACTGTTTTAAAGTGTGCCAAATCTCTATAAAACCGTGCCAAAATCTGGCACAGTTTTAAACTGTGCCAGATTTTTAATATCAGGGTGTGCCAAAATGCTGTTTTTGGTGTAGTGTCGCCACAGAGTTTTTTTTTGCGTAGAATCCCCACTAGTAGCTTCCATGGGCGAGGAACCCAAATTATGGGGCGCCCCAGACAAGGAACCCAAAGGGGTACATATCCCAAAAGAGGAACCCTGGATAGATAGGATGCCAGACAGAGAACTTTCCCATGACTGATACCTTGCACGAAGAACACCCTGAAACATTTAAATTAAAAAAAAAGTAGAAGCCACCGAAATATAGACAGAAAAGCCTAGAATCGCTCAACAAAAGGTACACTAGACTAATGTTTTCTCTTTCTTAATAGTATAGTAGAACCTCTACTAGATTAGAAGAGGGTCCATGTGATTAAGGTCTTTCCTCATTATACTTGGAGGAATATCCATCCCAATGGAAAAGTATACTGAGCAAGTCCTTATAGACATAATAGTTATTTTTTGTCACCAGACTAGTAGGGGGTTACCCTCCTAGTAATAATAAAAAGAATTTCACACATTTGTTTATTATATTCTATACATATTTACATCCTAGAGAACAAGTCCTAACCTCTATTCTCAAGATTTTTTTTACTTGACCAGTTTTTAGAAAATAAGGAGAAGCAGGTCTACCCCCCTCTCTACACCTATTACTTTTCCAAGACAAAAAGGTTCCTAAGAAAAGTTTGGAACAAGGACCCTGCAGACCAAGGGAAATTATAAAGAAATAATTATTTCTTTACTTATGACATATATAAAATCTTATTCAAAGTTTATGGGAAGGAGAAGGGATAACCCCATCTACTAGTTACTCCCTAAGAAATGAATGTGCATAACAAAATACCCCATAGTCACTTGGGGTTGCTCTAAAAAAAATACCCCAAAGTTATACGGGGTTGCACTAAAAAGTACCGCACAGTCATACAGGGCTGCGCTAAAAAAATATAATTTGCTCATCTATATGCAAGTGTCCCGCAGTTAGAGGGGAAGCTTCAAAATTTAACTTACTCAGCTATATGCAAGTACCCCACAGTTATAGGGGAGTTTCAAAATATTAACTTGCTCAGCCATATGCAAGTACCCAACAGTTATAGGGGAAGTTCCAAAATATTAACGTGCTCATCCTATATGCAAGTACCCCACTGTTAGAGGGGCATCTTCAAAATTTGTAGATGGTGAGCCTATATGCAAACACCCCACAATTACAGGGGAAGCTTCAGAATTTTAACTTCCTCGGCTCATATGTAAGTACCCCACAGTTAGAGGGGTAGCTTCAAAATTCTTACTTGCTCAGTTATATGTAAGTACCCCGCAGTTGGAGGGGTAGCTTTAGAATTTTAACTTGCTGAGTTGTATGCAAGTACCCCACAGCTAGAGAGGCAGCTTCCAAATTTGAACTTGCTCAATTATATGCAAGTACCCCATAGTTAGATGGGATGCTTAAATTTTTTTAACTTGCTCAGTTATATGCAAGTGCGCCACAGCTAGAGGGAAAACTTCATAATTTTAACTTGCTCAGTTATATGCAAGTATCCCACAACTAGAGGGACAACTTCCAGACTTTAACTTGCTCAATTATATGCAAGTACCCCGTAGTTAGAGGGAAAGCTTTAGAAATGATAAATTTCTCAGCTCATATGCAAGTACCCCCCAATTAGAGGGGTAGCTTCAGAAATAATAACATGCTCGACTATAGGGATGTAACCCTCGACTAGAGAGGAAACTTCCAAATTTTAACTTGCTCATCTCATATGCAAGTACCCCACAGTTCGAAGGGGGAAGTTCAATCTTGAAGTTCTCGCATAAAATAGAGCAACTCAGAGTATTAAGCAAGTGCAAGTATACATATAAGGTACGATAGTTTAGTACCTAGGCTCCAAGGGCATAAGAGCGCTCACAGTCTTGAGCAAGTGCCAAGTATAAATTTAAGGTACGACTATTTAGTACCTATGGGCTCCAAGGGCATGGGAGTGCTCATAATCTTGAGCAAGTGCCAAGCATAAATATAAGGTATGACAGTTTAGTACCTTAGGCTCCAAGGGAACCGGAGTGCTCATAGTCTTGAGCAAGTGCCAAGCATAAACATAATGTATGACAGTTTAGTACCTTAAGCTCCCAGGGCATCGGAGCGCTCACAGTCTTAAGCAAATGCCAAGTATAAATATAAGGTACGACAGTTTAGTACCTAAGGGTCCAAGAGCATCGGAGAGCTCTTAATATTGAGCAAATGCCAAGTACAAATAAAAGGTACGACATTTTAGTACCTCGGTCTCCAAGGGAATAGGATCGCTCGCAGTATTGAGCAACTTCTGAGAATACATAAATAGTACTACATTTAGTACCTAGGGCTCCAAGGGCATAGGTGCACTCATATTATTATTAACCCGTATTCTGCACAGGGGGATAATGTTGAGAAAGTCCTTAAGGAATTAAATAAGGAGTGAAACCTTGATTTCGATATGTCTCGCACAAGTCTCTCGACACGAGAAGACACTTCTGTACGAGGGGTTTAATATTGAGAAGTCCTCAAGCCAATGAACGAAGAGTGAAATAGCCTAGAGTGTGGGGATCCACTTAGAGTGGCTCCACCTGCTTAAGATTATAAGATTGATAGAAAAATTCCAAGGGAGAGGGGATCACCACGAGCAATACCTCTACGCAAGATGAAAGGCCACAGAAGAAGGCCAAGGGAGAGGGGCTCACCGCAAGCAACCCCTCTACCCAAGAAAGAAGTCCACAGAAGAAGGCCAAAGGCGAAGGGATCACCACAAACAATCCTTCCGCCCAAGATAGAAGGCCATAAAAGAAGGCCAAGGGCGAGGGACTCACCGCGAGTAACCCCTATACCCAAAATACAAGGCCACTGAAGAAGGTAAAAAGTGAGGGGCTCATCGCGAGCAACCCCTCTAGCCAAGATAGAAGGCCACATAAGAAGGTTAAGGCCACAGAAGAAGGCCAAGGGCGAGGGGCTCACCGCGAGCGACCCCTCTGCCCAAGATAGAAGGCCACAGAAGAAGGCCAAGGGAGAAGGGCTCACCTCGAGCAACCCCTCTACCCATAATAGAAGGCAATAGAAGAAGGCTAAGGGAGAGGGGATCACCGCTAGGAACCCCTCTACCACCGTAAGAAAAACCTCTATCCAAGATATAAGGCCGCATAATAAGGCCAAGGATGAGGCGATCACCATGAGAAATCCCTCTAAACAGGATAGAAGTCCATAGAAGAAGGCTAAGGATAAGGGGCTCACTACGAGTAACCCCTCTAAAAAATATAAAAGGCCACGAAAAAAGGCCAAGGCCAAGGGGTTCATCGCGAGCAACCACTTTTCCCAAATTGATACCTAGATAAGGAGGTTCACCATAAGTAGTCTCATCTAAAAAGCCTGTGATGAGGTGACAGAGCATTTAATAACCTTAGGGGTAATGATGAAGGAACCCAATGGCCCCTTAAAATTAATAATTGAATTTATAGCGTACAAAGACTTTTGGGTCTACCCAACACAAAAGACCTTGCACGAGGAGCTAATGTAGAAGGGTGTTTCAGGCCTGCCCATTATATTTTGGTGTGAGGGTCCCTCAGGACCCCCCCCCCCCCAGCTTCCAGAAATGTTGGGGAGGGGAGTAGTCAAGTTCCTGCCCCTCAGATTCCAAAAAATATTAGGGCAAGGAGCTGCCAAAGTCCTCCCCCTCAGCTGCAAGAAAATATTTGGAAACGAAACCCCAGGGTCCCTCGACTGTAGAAATGCCATATTGGAGAAGGAACCCCCAGGGTCCCTCCACAATAGAAAATTCATATTGGAGAAGGGACCCCTTGGGTCCATCGACGGCATAAATGCCATATTGGAGAAGGGACCCCCAGGGTCCCTCGACCGCAGAAATGCCATATTGGAGAAGGGACCCCCAAGGTACCTCGATCGCAGAAATGCCATATTGGATAAGGAACCTCCACGGTCCCTCCACAGTAGAAAAGTTATATTAGAGAAGGAACCCCAGCGTCCCTCAATCACATAAATGCTATATTGGAGAAGGGACCCCAGGGTCCCTCGATTACAGAAATGCCATATTAGAGAAGGAACCCCTAGGGTCCCTCGATCGCAGAAATGCCATATTGGAGAAGGAACCCCCACGGTCCCTCCACGGTAGACAAGTCATATAGAAGAAAGGACCCCTAGGGTCCCTCCACCGTAAAAATGCCATATTGGAGAAGGGACCCCTAGGGTCCCTCAAACATAGAAATGCCATATTGGAGAAGGAATTTCCGGTGTCCCTCGACCGAAAAAATCCATATTGAGAGGGACCCCCCAGGGTCCCTGCAGAAACTCAAGTCGAGAAGGAACCTAACCTAGGTGGAGGCAGAAGCCAATGTTGTGAGGGACCCCGCAAGGGTCCCTACAGAAACTCAAGTTGAGAAGGAACCTCTGTTGAGAGGGACTTACCCAAGGTCTCCGTAGAAACTCATGTTGAGAATGAACCCCACCAAGGTGGCAGCAAAAGCCTATGTTGAGAGGGACCCACGCAAGGGTCCCTGTAGAAATTCAATTTAATAAGGAACCTCTGTTGAGAGGGACTTCCCCCAAGGTCTCCGTAGAAACTCACGATGAGAGGGAACACCACCAAGGTGGAAACATAAGCCTATGTTGAGAGGGACCCTCGCAAGGGTCCCTGTAGAAACTCAAGTTGAGAAGGAACCTCTGTTGAGAGGGACTTCCCCCAAGGTCTCTACAGAAACTCACGTTAAGAAGCAACCTCACTTAGGTGGAGGCATAAGCCCAGGATGAGAAGGACTCCCCCAGGGTCCCTGTAGAAATGACACCTAAGAAGGAACCCTCCAAGGCTTGCTCAATAGGAAAAATGATGTTTGAAAACGAACCCCCTTAGGCTCCTCAACAGTAAAAACTTACATAGGAGGAGGGACCCGCAAGGTCCTGCCCCATCAACTCCCAGAAAACCAAGTTAGGATGATGGTGTGTCTACCATAGGCAACCCCTCATCATGAAAAAGAGCAGATGTACTAACACTTACTTTTTTGTACTGGTTGCCTAGTTGAGCAAGCAGGGCTCAAGTAGGCCAGTTGGGATCTCTTGGGAGTTTTGGCTTGGCGACTGGGGGATAAGGTATATTGAGAAATCTCAACCACTAAGCACTATAGGATTGAGAGAATACTAGTAGGAAGACCCATAAGTCACTCAATCCCCCTGCAACCCTCTTAATTTTGGAGCCCAAAATTGCCAACTCATCCCTAATGCCCAAGTATAAATAGACCTCTGGGCAAGGACAAAGGGAGACATAGTTGAAATTGCATTATTACTCTGCCAAATTCACACCAGACCTACCTAGTATTCTCTCCCTGCTCATTCTCTTAGTTCTTAGTTCCTTTCTCTTTCACTCCTCAACTGACAGCCATCATTCTCGGGTATTTTCCTTGAGAAAATTACTATTTTTGCTGTGAAAGTTCATCTTCTTGTAGGGAGTGGGTTGAAGCTTGAGTTCCATTGTTACCAGAAACATAAGGTTTCTTAAGAAGTTGCACCAAAAGACCTTCAAGACCTTGCGGGTAGTGTCCATTGGAGTGGGTCACGCTTCACCCTTTCCAGATATTCATAGACCCCAATCTCACTACCCTCTTACATTTCGCGACTCCGATGGGGAGGTATCCTCACTTGCATGGAAAAAGAAGGTTTTAATATTTCTAAGCAACTAGTGTTTGAAGATATTTCTTATAGGAATGGAGATAAAAGAGACCAGACCACTCAGGAGGATGTGGTGGTGACCGGAGCTAGAGTACCTGGTCTGAGGAAGGCCAGACTAGTTCACTGGCAGTGGCTCCGGCGATAGGTATAAACCTTATGAGCATGTTTTTTAGTTTTTAAAACAAAACAACATAGACATGGCAAGTTTGGGTCAAGGATGTGTAATACCAGCAAATGCCCCCTCTGGTGGGGCAGCCACTTCTACAATGATTTCCGCGGAAGTAGCTCCACGACAGGAAGTGGTACCGGAGCAAGTAGTGGTGACTTCAAGTTCACCAGCAGCCAAGGGTATGGGTTTGGAGGAATCATCGTACAAATTGGTTACTATGGAGGAGGCTAGGAAGTTTCTCTCCTCTTCTCAGAGGGAGGGTCCTCATCGTTATGATGAGTTGCGGGACCCCTACCCATAAGTGCGCTTATAGTCTTCCCAATATTGAGAAGAAGATGAGCTGGTGGAAGAACTGCCAATGGCCAATGGTACTAGCGAGGAACCAACAGTCGTAAAAGCTCATTGGAGGACTAGGTAATAACGATAAAAATTACGGGCATAATAGAATTTCTCCAAAGAATTATATGTGGGTTCATATGCTTTTTGGCTTCAAACCATTTTGACTAGGTGCTAACATGCCTAGTTTAAAATTGCAAAACATATTTGAGAAGCATTATAGAAAAAATATTATAACAAGCAGGTTGGAATTAAAAATTATGCAATCAATTTACATGACCTATAAAAAACCTTGTGTTGCTCAGTGTCATGATTTTCTAAACATAACTAAAAAATGTATTGTAATCTATTTATATCATAGTTTCTTATCTCGCGTGTCAAGACGTTGAGAGTTGCATAATCAAGCCCATCAATGTTATAGATGTGTGACTCAATCCTATTTATTTTTCCTTTCACTCCATTAGGCATCGAAGGGTCCATCACATCCACTTTGCTTTCGATCTGATTGACTTTGATATCCTTCTTATGGTTGTGTTATTGTACATTTAAGTTTTTCCACATGCATGTTTTTCAAAAAGTCTTTTTGGACTTAAGTATTTTGCAAAAATCTTTTAAAAGTGTAAACTTTTAAAATAATGAGGCCTTTAGTCGATTAAGTTCATGACACAATACACACTTTACTTTTGGTGTATATTCGTGTGCACGGATTCTAGTATACCAATGCGTCAGATTCCTTAATGATGAGCATGGTCAAGTCCACCTAGCTTATTCCTCGACAATGGAATTTGGACCATGGCCACAAAGCTAAAATGACCCTAAGCATACAGATGGCCCAAAATTTTGGAGATCCTTCGAAATTGATTTTTTGGCTATAAAATTCATAAGTTGAATAATTAAGTTTTATTCCTAATTGGATTTTAGAGTTTTTACACTAACTCTATTGTAATTTCACTTGTCCTTTTAAAATTAAGAGAAATGACTATATCCATAGTTGATCTTTGCCTATGGAAGACTTTTATGAGTTAACTGCTTTACAAAACAACAAAATCTTAGATTCAACTTCGATCTACATCAGAATTCATAGAAAAATAAATCTAAGTTTTTTGATCGAGAGGACTATTATAGAGTTCGACCCAAGATTTGATGGCTATGATGAGAATGCGATTTACTCACAACCTTGATGGAGCTTCGAGTCGTTTTCTCATTAGAGTGGGGGAAAGTTAAAATGTGCATATGTAATTACTTATAAAGGACAAGTGAGAGGTATCTTCTTGCACATGATAATTTTTTTAAGTTCAATGAGAAATAAACATGCGTTCGAGGTTTTTTCCCTGTGGTGGGATTTTTGCTTGTAATTCGGTGGCATGTGATCTGTTTATGGATGTTCTTTTTGTTAATATAAGATCTCACACTTATGCACCTAGATTTGCTGTTATATAATAACTTGATAGGTTAAATTGGTCTTTAACTGTTCTAATCATGTTAATTCATCATAAATTAGATTTCATCTAACTCTGACAACCCGCCTATTCTAATACCGAGTGACCAATCCTCTATTAAAAAAATGGGAATCTAGTATGGTTTGGTTCTCACCATCACAGTCATAACAAGCAATACAATATAATGAATAAAATTCATATATATATGAAAAAAATGAACGACGTGATAAAATAAATAAACATGAACCAAGTAAACCATTGGTCACTAAAAGTAATCAACCAACTGAAATAAAAACTGAATTATCAAAAGGAAAATTGGAATAAAAAACATCCTACCTAGATAGTATGATCTGAGGTGGCTAAATCAACTCGTAGTATCCACAACTACTACGGCTATAAGAAAAATATATCCCTGTTGTCCTTACTGCTGCTGCTGCACACCTAGGGTTTTTAAAAGAAACCAAGAAAAAAATTTGCCCAGGGGTCAATGCCCAAAAAAGTTTGGAAATATTTTACAAGTAATTAAATTCTTTAAATCAATAAAACACGTGTGTATTATTTTCACAATTAATTAATCGGTCGCACTCACATGAGATAAAACCTCACCAATCATCTACAGTTCACACCTAACACATTAATTTATTATCGTAATAACTACTCAATCTAATTAGGATAATAATCGCTATCCAAGTCCAATCCCACTAATAGTCACCATTAGCTAAGTATATGCTACCATCACTAGATATACATTCATAGTGACACACGTGCTATAAATAAGTATTCACATAATATAATACCATAGTTACACTCGTGCAAAAAATAGGCGTACACGTTATTTCATACAAATATACATATAAATCTCTTGATATATACGTAAAATTGTGTCCATAGAGCAAGGACCTCGTGGATACATCCCTCGTGTGCTATCGGGCTCCAGGCATATCACGCATCACACCGATCCACCGAGTCAAAATCTAACCATCGAGTCCAAACGTAAACAGATACAAATGAAGCAGGTCATAAGCATATGTCCGGGGGTTGTATATTCTTTTTCATCCATTATTGTTTGATCTGGTTCTTTTGTTGTATATTGTTTTTTATCCATTCTCGTTTTCAATTTTCTTTAAAATGAGATTTCCTAGATTGTCCATATTTTAGATCTAAAATTTGTTTCGAAAAACTGAGTTCCACAGTTTGTGTATAAATAAAGTGTTTAAAACATTTGATCTATTTTCTGAAAGACTCTCTTCAGATCTGAAATACTACTTTTGTAAAAAAGTGTGCTTTTCAAGAAAACTAAATCTCTGCATTTCCTATAGACTTTTTTAATTCATTAGGAATTATCTGTATAAATCTATTAAGAGAACGTGAGTAGCATCTTATATGTGTTGCACTTCATAGTCACAACACTCTCACATGAACATGTAGTTAAAGTGAGGTTTGTTAGAGAGTTTTTGTGTTAAGTGAGTCCATCAAAGTAAGGAGCAAGGATTAACGCAAAGGAACTGTCATAACAGAATTACCGTGGAGGAGATTTTATGCTAGTGTAGATATATTTCTATTCTTCAGCTTAGGATCTTGTGTGCATGTTTAAGCTCTTGTAGATCTTGTATACTTGTTTATAGTGGATTTTTTGTTTTACGCCGTAGAGGGAGTCATGGATATTTTCCCTAATTTGGGACTTTATTAAGTTAAAAAATACCGTGTGAAACTTACTATTCTTGTTCTTACTACTTATATGGTGTGGTTTCTAGTCAAAGAATTATTATAGATTTTTATCTAAAAAACCTGAAGGTAATCTCTCTACCAAACCTAAAATCGAACTCAAATATGTTTTTACACATCTTCTGTAGTGATTTGAAGGAGTTTCATCAAACGAGTTTATTTCGTATTTTACTTAGTCTTTAACTTTTAGTTAAAGACTTAATGAACGATTTTGAAGTGGTATCAGAGTGGGTTTATCAAAACATTTTTTATACTAAAATTCTGAAAACTTATTTTGAAATCTATTTCTCAAAAGGGATGAGAGATTTGAGAAGTTAGATAACCTGCCCCATTTACCCCTCTTTGATGGAAACAACTTCCCTCACTGGAAAGTAAGGATGGTTGCATTCATCCAAAGGACACTGGGTGATGACCTATGGGATATGATTGAAAATGGTTATGTACACCCAACTAAGCATTTGTGTGAAACCAACCCTACAAGAATTAAAAACCTTAATGAGTTAACCAAAAAAGAAAAAAAGATGTCTCTAGACAATAACAAGGGAAAGAATTGTATTTTTATGTCCATTAATGAGCATGAATTTAAATGCATATCTATCTGCTCTACTTCTAAGGAAGCTCGTGACACACTAGTCACTGTCCATGATGGTGATGAACGTGTTAAGGCTGAAAAAATCCAAACATTAGTCCGGAAATACAATAGCCTCATTAAGGATGATAATGAGTCATTTGATGACTTTTATATAAAGTTAATATACATTGTCACAAAATTGCATTCAAATGGTATAACCTATGACAAAAAGGAAATTGTTCTTAAAATCCTTAATTTTTTGCCTACTAAATTTGGCAATAAACATTATGCCATAGAAGAGATGGATGAATCAAACCTAAATCCTCAATTACTTAGTAGTAAACTGAGAATTGCAGAGATGGAGTTGGAGTATAAAAAATAAATGACTACTCAAAATAAAAGATCCTCTGGATCTAATGTTGTCTTTTCATCCCAAGTGACTGTCCCTAAAATGAACATGCTGGAAGTTAACCTTGACCTTAGTGAAGACTGTGATTTGGATAACTTGGAAAACTAGATAGCTCTTATTAGAATTAAGAAAATCATTATGTTTAGAAACTCTGTAGCTTCAATACAGAGCAAACCTGGTTATCAAAGTCATCAAAATCATAGATCTCATAAAAGAAATGATGACAAACAAATAAATGACAATAATAGACCCAAGACTGATATTCGAAATGTAAACTTTCATCGTTGTGGTAAAATGGGACATTATTCTAATAAGTGCAGAGTCAAACTTTAAAATAACAATGCTAGGGCTAATATGTGTAAGACTTAGGATGACACAAGTGATTCTCATGAAGATGAAACTGAGTCAACCCAGTTTGATGAGTCATGCTTATCCTTTTATGCCAAGATCATCTATTCTGATGATAAAGGACAAGATTATCCTTTTATGCCAGTCCTTTTATGCCTAACTAGGATTATCTACTTCATTATCAACAACCTATGAAGAGATAGTTATAGGAAGTAAGATGGATTCTGAAGATTAATCTGGCTTAGGTTTTGGAGAAAAAATCGTGACTAACAAAACAACTATATCTCTTAAAAATGTCATTTTTGAAAAAGAAGGCCTGAATTTTCAAATATCTCAAAAAGGAATTTATAATGTCAATGTCTCTAAGGCAACGCAAAATCACTGTAATCAATAACCAAAACCTAATATAAAAGCTAAGTATGTATGTCTGCGTGCAAGAGACCTCAGAATAAACACTAAAACTTGTCGTAATTGGACTACTGAGGGCCTGTTTGGTTTGCAACTATAATTCTATTTTCTGTGTTTAAATACAATTTTGATAAAAATCTGCGTTTGGTAACCTGTTTTTAAACACTGAATTATAATATGTCTGTGTTATAATCAAGTTTTTCAGAAAACAGGTTGAGGGTGTTTTATAACTTCTGCCTTTTACTTTTTAACTCCGAACAATTCATTCTTAATATTTTAATGCATTTATACCTTAATATATAATATGCATACATAATACATTAATATATGTGTAATTATTATAAATAAAAAATATATATGTACAAGTATACAAAATTACGTATGGAATAATATAAAGTTAAATAATATTATTAATAGATACATGAAGCTTAAATATAGTTTTATACATGTATTATTACTGTATGGAATAATATAAAATATACATATAGTACATATGTATTAAAACATATGATCAATTCATGTATGTATATACTTTTATAGTGAATTATACATGCAATATCATTATATATTCATATATATACATGTTTACCAATTTTGTCAAATTTTTAAAAAATTGTATTTAAAAACAAGTTTACCAAGCGCATACCAATAATTATAAACACAAAAAACTGAATTTTTAAACTGTATTTAAAAACATTGTTTAAATTGAGTCTTCTAAATACAGAACCAAACGGGCCTCGAATCTTACAAGACCAAACCTATTTTTAAGGACTTTAGTGATAAAGTCAAGCCTACATCGCATCAGCATTGTTTTTATTATGATGTCTACGGATACACCATTATCGAGTGTTTTCAAAAGAGACTGTATACACATACTTATCAAAACTTTAACTATTCCAAGAAAGATTAGGAATACGTACGTTCTCCCAAAGTAGACTGCACATAACTCTAACTATAAAAAGAAGAAAGGGAGACTAAGACTAAAAAGAAAACATTTGGATGAGAAAAAACGACTTGTTACCCCAGCTTAAGTGCAATGTGGTGATAACAGCTTTTAAGGCCCAACGCACTTCATACGGTTGGTACTTGGATTCTGAGTGTTCCAAACATATGAATGGAGACGAAACACAATTAAAGAACATAACAGACTTCCTTGGAGGTAGTGTCTTGTTTGGAGATCTCATTTTATCTCAGATCATAGGTAAGGGAACATTGTGTAAAGAAGGGCTCCCTGTATTAGATGAAGTCTTCTTAGTTAAAGGTCTTATGGCTAGCATATTAAGTATATCTCAATTATGTGATTCCAATCATATCGTTGCCTTCTCAAAAACCAGTTCTAAAATTTTGAGTAAAGAGGGTAACTGTATCCTTTTAGGATATAGAACCACGGATAACTGTTGCATAGTGATTCCTAAGATCGAATCTTGTAAGATTGTCAGATTACAGGATTCTGATTTATGGCATAACAGATTGGGACACATAAATTTTTATAACCTTCGTAGGTTAAGCTACCATGAAATAGTTAGTGGTTTACCTAAAATAAAAGATAATTGTAAGTCGATTTGTGGTCCCTGCCAAGTGAGGAAGATGAGTAAATCTGCTCATAAGAAAGTTAATGATAATTTAACCTTGAAACCTCTAAAACTTCTCCATATGGACCTTGTGGGTCCCTCTACAACTGGCAGCCTATGTCGTAACATATATATTCTAGTTACGATGGATGAATACACATAATATACCTAGGTCATTTTCATGAAAAATAAGTTTGACACCTTCCGTGAGTTCTTAAAAATTCTGTTAAAAATTGAGAATGAGAAGGATACCTCGGTATGTCGTATTAGAAGTGATAGAGGTGGAGGGTTAAAAGACTTAGGTGTTACAGAATATTGTGTAGGTAACGGTTATAAACACGAGTTTAGTGCACCTAAGACACCTCAGCAGAATGACATTGTTGCATGTATAAATAAGACTATACAATAGATGTTTAGGGGGATGTTCCACGCAAAAAGTCTGCCAAAATACTTTGGGTTGAGGTTGTACAAACTTCATGTCACATTATTAACCATGTATACATCGGGAAAAATACCAAAAAGACGTCATATGGACTATGGTACAATCGAAAGCCAAACTTAAAATATTTTCGAACCTTCGGGAGTCTTTGCATCTACAAAGACAAAATATCTTTCAAAATTCAATCCCGGGGTGATAAAGCTATTTTTATGGGTTATTCCCAAACAAGTCCAGCTTATCGTGTTTATAACCTTTGTACGAAGGTCATTATGGAGTCTATTAATTTAATTGCAAATGACATTGGTGCAGAGAGTCGTGACAGTAAAATAGTGGTCCTGGATGAGTCTGAAAAATGTTTTTACCATTGACTCTCCTAAAACAGTTAATTCACTTCCACTTGAAGTCTCCGCAATACCAACCTGAGTTTATAAGGACAATCCTCTCGAAAAGGTTGTTGGTAACCTATCTAAGCTCATGAGAACGAGATCCCAACATCAACATGTGACTATTTTTGCATGTTTTATTTTTCTAGTAGAATCCAAAACTATAAATGATGTTGTCTCTCAAGAACACATAATATTATATGAATAAGTAAGTTGTGACATTATATGTCACTCAAGCACACATAATATTATATTTATTAAAAAATTATTTATTTTATGAAAAAATACGGGGTATTACATCCCCCCCTTATTCAAGAAATTTTTTCCTTAAAATTTGGAATATTCTTGGCTAGAATAACTCTGGAAACCTCACCCATATATCATCCTCGTGCTCCCAGGTGGACTCTTCCTCACTATGATAACCTCACTGAATTCTCACTAGCGGAATGGTCTTCGATCATAGGGTCTTTTCTCTATGATAAAGTATATGCCGAGGTCTATGTTCGTAACTATCATCTTATTGTAACTCCAACCCATTTAGATCTATGTGATGATACTCATCATCACACCTCAAGAATTTCCTCACCATGGATACGTGAAAGATGTTGTGTACTCTCTAAATCTGATCGATCCGTCGATCCCACTCCCTTAATAATCATTAAGGGGCCTACGTATTGGGGAGTCACCATCCTCTTCATTGAAAATCTAACCACCTCTTTCCTTGGGGATACTCTTAATAACACTTGATCTCCCACTAGGAACTCCAATTTACTCCTCATTTTATCCACATAACTCTTCTGACAATCATGGTCTATATTTATTCTCACGCGAATAAACTCCACCTTCTACGAAGTGTCCTTGATAAGGTCTGGTGAAAACATATGATATTCCTCTGATCCTGCCAAAGCACTAGGAGAAAGACATGGTTGTCCATATAATGCTTCGTATGGTGCCATCCTGATTATTTTTTAATGGCTATTGTGTAGGTGCACTCAACAAGTGGTAGATGTACATCCCAATTAGGAGTTCTAATATGTAAGCCTTGAGCACATACTCTAATGCCTGATTCATGCTTTTCATATGGCCTTCCGGTTGTGGGTGAAAATTCATCCTCAAACTCAATTGAACTCTCATTGCTTATTAGGATGACTTCCAAAAATGGGAGATAAAAGTGATACCCATATCGGACACAATGTCTAGTGGCACCCCCATATAGTTTCAGTATCTCAACTATAAATGACTTCACGTACTTCACTATGGAGTAATCAGTCTTAATGGGTAAGAAATGGGCTAACTTTATCAATCTATCCATAATAACCCAAATAGAATCATTACCACACTGCGACTGTGGTAACGTGATAATAAAATCCATGGAGAGGCTTTTCCATTTCCATTGAGGAATATATAAAGGTTATAACTCTCCTACGAGTCACAGGTGCCCCACCTTTACCACTAATAAGTAGCACACTTGGACACATAATCATTAATATTCCACTTTATTCTAGACCACCAATACGATCACTTGATATATTTATACATTTTATGCCCTCCAAGGTACACCATGTACCGTGATCCATGAGTCTCGGCTAAGACTGCTATTTGCACTTTTGGATCCTTGAGCACTACTAGTCGTACCTAGAACCATAAACCCTCATATAATCCTATCGAGAAGGAGGTAACTTCGCCCTTTTGTAGATCCTTCACCTTTCATTATCAAAAAGGATCTATTAACTGGTCTGAACTACCCGTGCGTTAATGGTCGTGGTAACCGTCACCACAACCATAAAAAAATTCACTAAGTACATCTCTCTCAGTGTACTCCATCTCTTGGCCCATAAATCCAAAAATTTATCTCCATGTTCTTCTCATATAGTGGCTAATGTAGCCACTGGCTTATTACTCATAGCGTCTAGCACCACATTTACCTTCCCGACGTGGTATTGGATTAAGAAATGAAAGTCTTTTATGAACTCGAACCCTTGCCTCTGCCTCATATTCAAATCCATATGCTTGAAAAAGTACTAGAGACTTTTTTGATCGGAGAATAATGAAAATTATTCTCCCAAAAAATCAAGCCTCCAGATTCGAAGGGCAAAGACCACCTTTTATAACTCCAAATCATACGTTGGGTAATTTATTTCATGTGATTTTAATTTTTGAGAGGTGTAAGCTATAGGCCTTTCTTATTGAATCAAAACTCCACCCAAACCTTAAAGTGAAGCATCCATAAATACCATAGAGTCAATGTTTCCCCTAGGCAATGAGAGAATTGGTGCAGTTGTGAGATTATCCTTGAGCTCCTCAAATGCTCACTGATAATTGACATCCTAAATAAATGATATCCCTTCCCGATTTAGGTTGATCATTGGCCTATAATTCTCAAAAAGCACTGAATGAATCGATGATAATAGTCCACTAAATCCAAAAATCTCTAAACTCGATCGACGTCATGGGTTATCCCCAATCCATCATCGTGGATACTTTTTAGGATCAATGGAAATTTCATCCTTCTACATGATATGCCCCAGAAATGACACTTCCTTAAGCCAAAAACCACATTTCGAGAACTTAGCATACAATTTATTCTCCCTTAATGTCTGTAGAACCAATCTCAAATGATGAGTATGATCCTCCTTCGAGCGTGAGTATATCAATATATCATCAATAAATACAATGAAAAATTAATCCAGACACTAACAAAATACACGATCCATAAGATCCATAAATACGATAGGTGAATTGGTCAGTCCGAATGACATGACCCCAAACTCGTAAGACCCATAATGAGTGAGAGAATTTATCTTTGGAACATCCTCCTCCCTAGTCTCAACTAGTGATTAACTGTGCACAAATCGATATTTTAAAAGAACGATGTTCCCCTTAATTGGTAAAATAAGTTATTAATTCCGGGCAATAGATACCTATTTCATATCATGACTTTATTCAACTCTTAGTAATCAACGCACAACCAAAGTGTACTATCCTTCTTCATCATGAACAACACCGAAGCTCCCCATATAGACATACTTCTCCTAACGAACTCCTAACTACGAAGTTGCTGTATTTACTCTCATAGCTCTCGCATTTCCACAGGATCTATATGATAAGGTGCTCTCACAATGGGTCGGGTGCCCAAGGCTAGGTCGATAAAAAAAATATCTCTCTCTCTTTACTGGTAACCTCAGTACCTCCTCAAATACATTAGAAGACTCCTGGACCACTGGGATAGAATCCAGAGATGTCACAATCCACTCAGATGTAGTTGTGTCAATATAACATAAATAGGTGCTAGACTCACCTTCAAGTTTAAGCATGTCAATGAAGAACATCTCCTGCCTTGGAATGGGGAACATAATCAGCGTCTCTTTACAATCAATTTGGGCACAGTAAGTTTCCAACCAATCCATCCCCAATATAACGTCGTAAGTACCCATATCTAATAACGACATGTTGGTGGAAAAATATAGTCTACCGATATCTACAAGAATGCTTCTATAAATTTGGTATAATATAACTCCCCCACCTATTGGAGTGTCTACATGCAAAACAACCTCAAAAGCTACATCTATAATGCCCGATGTAACAGGAAATCTATAACTAACAAAGGAGTGGGAAGATCCCATATCAAAAAGCAACCTGGCATAACTACTATAATATAAAGAATACCCTCTATAGCGTGAGTCTGCAGTAGCAAGTTCTGTTAGTAGATGTTGAACACACTTCCTTGATGTAGTTAAGGTGCGGGTGGATACTGAGGTGCAGATGGGAGGGCCTAAAACTAATGTGGAGGTTGCACTTGCTACGCCTGATGCAGTTGAACACACTTCCTTAATGTAGCTGAGGTGAGGGCTATAATGGAAAGTCCCTGTGCATGATCTCTAGGAGGAGGCAATGCTGGATACTAAGGTGTAGGTGGGAGGGCTTGAAAGTGAGGTGGTGCAAGAAGTTATGGCTGACGTCCCTACTAAAACTGTGTTAGACCGGCCTGAAGCCCCTTCGGCATTTCCTAAATGAGTGGCCCATCTCCTCATATGCATAATAAATCCCACCAAAAGGGTTACCCTACTAGCGATCCTACTTCCTATGCTCCTGAACCTAAGTCCTGCCAAATTGATGTTGTGTCTGGACTTACTAGCCCTATCCTCCCTAGCTCAGTAGGCCCTGATGCTGCTAACTCGGATACCTAAACTGACCATGGCCCAGGTTTCCCTGAATCTCTTAATGGCCCTAACCCTGTCCTCCCTGTTGGTAATGGTGATTACCTTTGAATATCTTAGGGGACTACTCCCCCTATGATGGCACTCTAAGTAGCTGGATAGAGCCTTCCTATTCTTGGGAAGACACCCCACCCTCTGACACCTTCGGCCCTTATCTAACTTATGATCTCTCCCTCTTGGTTTACTTTTCTCCCTCTCTCAATAACTCATGGTGATTATCATAATGTAATAAAGGAACATTTATCATTTGGAGGTATATGGAAAATGCTAAATTTCTAAGAAACACCTATTTAATCTTCTAATTCAAACTCCTCACAAACTGGTTCATCTTTAAATCATTAGATCTCTCCACCTTTGGGGAAAACTATATAAAATGAGAGAACTCTCGCTCGTACTCAACAACGGTCTTACCCTCCTACTTGAATCTATCATAATATGCTCTCAGTTTCTTCTGTTGAGAAGATAGGAAGTATTTTCCCTCAAACTTTACCTAAACCTCCGATAGAGTCATCAGAGACCTCTTTTATGGGGTGGTAATATTCTCCCTCCAATTTAGGTTATCTCCCACAAACCTGAAGCTTGTAAACATTTGTTGCTGGATATTTGTACACTCAACAAACCTCAAATGTTGCTTAATTTCATGCCTCCAATGAAGCACCACTATGGGATCATAGGAACATTCAAACTCTAGAGGGTGCCCCTTCTCGAAGGCAGTCGTAATAGAGCTCCCAAGATGATGTGGTATGTAGAGGAGAATGTACAGGTGTGGCTAAGGGAAACCGCGACTGCTGCTGGAGGGCCCTATAGATTGTGCCTTCCCTTGTGGTGCAGTAGGTTGGTCCTGTTATAGTGGATGAGGTGCATCGGAATCAGACTTAACACTCCATGTCGACCTCTGTCGGCCCTGACGTCTCTAAGAGTTCACAATCTAAAATATAGTAAGCCCAAACGCGTTAATAAATTATCCAAGACTTAAAGTTTAATTGCCAAAGGTAGGTATCTAAAATATCAAAAAACGCAAATGTGGAAGTAGCGATGAATGCACTCATGACCACCTAGGACATTTATACCTAGAATGCTCTGATACTAAATGTGATACATAGTAATATTTAAAAATTGATTGATCAGTTCTATGTTAAAAGGTACCAGAGTCTACAAAAATGAATACCATTCTAAGCATATAGGAAAGTAAATAGACTGAAAATAAAATTAAATATAAATAAAGAAATATATTCTAGTACTCTGATATTATCCACACGGGTCAAATCTATATGCCACATAACTACTATAGGCTATAAAAAATATACGAATATGAATGTGTCTCTCTCCCCAATATAATGGAAAAAATAGAGATGATAGATTAGGCATGTAAGATAGTTATACCTACATCGTAATGTAGATATGCAACTAGAGGGTGAATGAAAGAAACAGTATCAATCAAGGTTGCAGAATGGTCAACCTCGGTCCTGAAATGTTAAACCCACAACGTTAACAACAAGTTTAAAGAGAATAAAAGTATAATGAAAGTTATAATAAGTCATAACTATGCATATGCCTCTAGTCTTTTTAGAATCTTTTAGAATTAACCCACTCTTCAATACTAATATCATGCGTATTTAAGATCCCAAATCCCAAGTGATCGCATGGTTATATTTTATTCTATATGTATGAAAATAAAACTCTAAAACTGAAGAACATTACTCTAGTCAAGTCAAGTGTTACAAAACAATTAAGATATTCTTAAGAGTATAAGGTGAACATAATTAAATAAAGTAACATAGGCTTAGCTCTACTACTATCGGGGATCACTCATGCTTACTAACTATAGCCTTAGATTATCTCGGACCTAAAACCTTGTCAAGTCAAGGAATAAGTCATTATGTCTACCCATCAATCATACAACCTACCATACCAAGGCTATATAAAAGAAATATCCCAATAATCTATCCCGGACAAGGGGACCTAAACGTGTGACCCAAGGGTAAAAATTGACTAAGAAAACTCATCTTTTAACAAAGGTATCAAAGTGATATGAGTCATGTAAACCCCATTTAATTGGAATCCCCTAGTACGTGAGCCACGAGCACTCATGTATAGTACCCATCACATAAAGAACGCAATAATTTATAACCATCTTAACCACGAAATTCGAGTACCAAACTAAATTCATCCATTTAAATTTCACTTAAAAGAGATTAAGGAATCCATTCATTATGTTATATTTAAGTCATCAAATTCATACTAATAAAAAGATAATTTGGATCAGTTTACGTCAAGAGTCATCCCGAAATAATTCCAAATTACTAATTATCAAAATAAAAAGATTAAGAATAACTTCCAAGTATCTGAAGCTATCGGTCAACCGCGGGGACAGGGTTGGTCGACCGCATTCTTCAATGTTTGAAGTTTTACCCCGAATGATATTTGTCTTCTCCAACACAACAAAATCCAATTCAGTCCTACATTAGTGATCGAAAAAACTTCATATATGATCCATATAACATACAAACGATGTATTTACGTGTAAAATACGATTTAACTTCAATTATATTATCAAAATCGGAATAAAAGTTCAAGAATGCAAATAAACTTATTTTTTCTCTCAAGGGCCTTAACATTTAAATTCTTTATCATTTGATTTCAATTCTCTATATAATTTACACTAGATCCTAAAGTTTTGAATGCATTATAATAGGAAATCAAACTAGTTCAAATTCTAATTAAAACACAACAATTATTTGAAAGATTCAATCAAAATGATCTTACATTAATCCCAATAACATCCTAATTATGTTAATACAAAATTACTTGATTTAAATCATCTAAATAAGATTTTAATTACTTGAGTAGAGTTTTGATCAAATTAATAGGTTTAATTTATAGTAATTTCAATTATATAAAAATTCAAATTAACCTTGCCTCCAATTGTGTAGAACTAGGGCTCAAATCTTCAAAATCTTCTCTCTTCCTTTTAGACTTTTTCTCTCCAGGAACTTAGATCTCCAATTTATTTTGAGTTGAAATGAGCCTCCAAATGGTTCAATACTAACTATTAAAAACCTATTTTGTTATGGGCCTAATTTAGGGTCATAGCTTATCCCAAATATCTCATTTTAAATAGTTTTAAACCTGATAATCCATCACCTTCAAAATTAATCATAAAAAATAATACATATCCTATTATTAGCCCCATGAGTCAAATTTTTCTTGAATCATAATTAAAAATTTTGTTACTATTTTTACTGTCTCTAAATTCTAAACTATATTTATATACGAATAAGTAAGTTATGACATTCTTGTCACTCAAGCACATGTAATATTCTATTTATTATACAGGGAAAATACGGGGTAGTACATATATCCGATTTGCCAACCCCCTTTCTACGATATTTGAGGTGTTCACTTATGATCCTAAGTCTCACATCATAAGCCATTAATTTATTTATGAAGGAATAGAGCCTAATGAACATATTTAGGATATTGTAACGATTGATAAACATCCTCCCGATGGAAAACAATTTAAATATACATTGACATATAAATCTAACGATTTTTCGCTAAAAAAAATAATCATTATTTATGGATAGGGGTACAGACCCAAAAAAACAAGTATAAAGATGATACTCTAGTTATCTATAACAAGAATAATTATAACAAGAACTAAACTCAAGTTGTTCTCAAACAAAATGGGGAGAATATGAAAAATAAGAAAAAAAATGATAAGTAAAATCAGAACAATAATAAATTCAAAATAAGAATAATTACCACCCTTTTAAAATTTGTCAAACTAGTAATTATCTCTTGTGTGGTCGCTTTATTTATCACAAGCCTAGACATATATCTTGAAATTTGCTAAATAGGCATCTGCACAATCCTTATGCAAATCTAATCGAAGATATTAAGTTTCCTCATCGGGCTGAATGGTTGTGTGTAGGCACGTGTGATTTTCGCCATGTTTAATTAGATAAATCTTATAAGGACATCCTTTTTATTAAAATAGTTTTGATTTTGGTCAAAACGTAAGTATATTGTTTGAGTCTGTGTCAAAAAATATTTAAGATTAAAAGACTCGTCTAGATCATCGACAACACGAGTTTCCACATACTCGTTGATATAAATTTTGAGAGAAAGATATATTTTCTTATTATGTGAAATATCTTCGTGTTTTGGTCAAATTGGGATCAAAATGGGCATGACTTTTTTTTCATTCATTTTAGACATATTTTAACCACATTGAATAATATAAAGCATGCCTTTATTCAAAACTAAAATTTAATTTTCTAGGTCTCTCGTTTGAGCGTGGGATTATACGAGGGCCTCGTATAAACGAGCTATTCATACGAGGATTTAATAAAAAAAAATTTGTCTTCATTTATTTCTAGTAGGATGAGTACTTCATATAAGATCATAGTACGATCTACAAAGTTCCTTTATACGAAGCTCATATCAGATGAGGTTAGAGTACAAGCCACATAACTTGTAAGAATATCGTAGTAAGAACCCATCGTGTGAGGATTATAAAAGGGAGTATTCATTGGGGATGAATAACCACCATATATCGATATATACCAAGAATTGTGGGTTATGGATTGTTTCTAAGGAGCCACAAGAAATCGAAGCTAGTGTAGGTAGAGGTTGACTGTAAGAATGCATATGTAAGGTTTATGGTATGGTCTATAGTATGTATTCAATGTCATATCTTACTATCTATTAAATTACTGAACATTTATTAACACTCAGTGGAGGTTCTATGATTCTAGTTCTAGAAAAAAGTATTATAAAAAAAATAATAAAAGTTTACTATTAAAAGGAAATTATTTGACCACACACTTTGATATAAATCTTTTTTCCTCCCACGTATTTCTTCATGTTCTCTAAAGATAAATTTGAGAGTAAATATTACATTTTCCCTAATATTTTTTCAAATTAGTTAATTTAACTAAACATTAACATATATTAAATTAAAATAAATAAATAACTCAACTCATTAGCTATGAAAAAATAAGCATAATAATTTCTAGTAAAATTTAAAGAAGAAACTCCACATAACAATTAAAGAAACATTTAGAAAAAAAACATCAATTGATTAAATAAAAACAAAACATCTATTTAATATAACATTTAAACACTTATAAATCAACAAACATAAAGTACATATTTTTAGTCTTTTAACGATTGCAAGACATTTAAAAAGATCAAAACATCAAAATATCTAAATCAAACATGACTATTACTAATCAAATATTGATAGCAATTTGTACAACAACCCCTATTTTCCATGTGTAGTTGAACACGTTATACGTTGAACATGTGGAGCGCTTTGCAATTTATACCATTATTAGACTGAACGAAAAATAAAAATGACATTAAACAAAGTCCTCCATGACGTAAGAGTGATGAATAATAGAAAAATTAAACTGAACTGAATAAAATAAATATCCAATAATAAAGGAATCAACTAATACGAGTTTTCAAAATACAAAAGTCTCCACTGAAATGTAATTGAAATTCTTGAATAAAAATTTCAATTATAGTATCAATTGAAATGATATAAAATCCTACACTAAGGATGATGAACTGGATCTCAGATAATTTACTACTCTGACTTCTTAGTCCAACTCTAACTGCCCAGTCCTTCTACTCATGTATAATAACAATAATACGTCTGTGTATATGCGTGTGTGTGTGTGGGGGGGGGGGTGTTTTATAAATTTGGGTATATGCCCTGAAGTTGCGAGAACTATTTTTTCTCTTAGAATTATTAAATGCGACTAATTTACGCCCACATGTCATTAACCGTCGGCACTTATATAAGAATAAGTCTCACCTCTCATCTTACATAATACAGTCTTAACTAACTATTATAATTCCATATCGTAAGATACTAAGGATAGTAATCCACATAAGTAATGCAAATAGTAATAAACCAAAAGTTCTAGCACGCAACCGTCTCTTAACTCCCGACCCTTACAAAGTTTCATGCATGGGACATCTCACAAGAGAAATCCAGAGAAGGAACCCCCAATAAACTACTACCTATGTTAGTCAGTAATTAATATTCGTTGGCATAAGACTACATATATCATAACAATAAACGCACAATTCCAATACCTAACACATGGTAAGTCACAAGGATCCTATACCCAAAATCTCATAAACTCCCGACTGAACTAGACAACATGTGTGGGAGGTCTTGCAAGTGAAATACAAATAAAAAACCCTTATACACTTATGTCTAGACAGACCATTCATTCAAGACAGTGGTAGGAGACTCCTTAATAAAATAACCAAAATTAAAATTTATATAAAATCTACTATACATACACCATATCGGCCTAGAGAAATAAACCATATTAGACCGAACTAAAATAAATATTATTAACCTAACTCACGATGGCTATCTTCAAACTAAATAGACCTTCATAATTTCTATATTCAAACCAAATAGGCCTTAATAAGACTACTCCCCAACGCGTACCATCTACTAACCTAAAAGATTGATCTGAAATATAACCCTCAAATGGACGATCGATGACCCAACTAAGACCCCACATATAAATCCATACAAAGAGTTCCATTACCCTCAATAAATCTAATGACAAAGAATTTTCCAAATAATATATTGTTAATAATTTTATATGCATTGCGATTAACCCAACCCCCGTGTATTATAACATTTTCACCAGTTAATTACACATCCATTAATTACATCTTACAGTTACCAATGAGTTTCCAAATTAGCCTCAATCAATAGTAGAATCCCAAGTATACCAATATGCACATACAATAACTATACCAAATAAGTAAAACCACCGAAGTACACAATATCCAGTATACGTTAAATTACACTAGAGGAACATAAAGAGCTAGGGACACTACAAGAGGCACAAATGTAACATTTAAGGTGGGCAATCTACTCATCCGACTCACACCTTAAAAACATGACTATTCATTTTGGGATAAAAGTAAACTATTAAGGTGGAAAAAATTGATAAGATCCACCGAGATCCATGTGACTCTGTCATCACTGCATGACGTTAGTCCTCCCCCTCCGGGACCACTAATCTCCCATTAAATCACAATCCCCCATATGAACTTACTGAGTAGGACTCCTCGCCCTCAGTTAGAAGTCGTACAATCTTATCCTCGAAAAATGAATCAGCAACTTGGGCCCAAATCACCCTTGTAACAATCTCTGGTGTGATTGTCATGACGCACATAAATGATCAGGCCACTACCTCCTGATGTCCTAACTTTTTCTATTTCGTCTTCCACACTTACGCCACCACACCTACTGCCCTACGGCTCAGCACATTAGCAACTACGTTAGATTTCTTTGGGTGATATTGTATCTCGAATTCGTAATCTTTCACAAACTCCATCCACCTGCACCGATGCATGTTCAACTCTCGCTGAGTGAACAAGTATTGCAGTGACTTGTGGTCTATGAATAGGCAAAATTTCTCCCATTACAATTAGTGTATCCAAATCTGTAGGGAAAACACCACTGCTGCTAGCTCAAAGTCGTGGGTGGGGTAATTCCTTTCCTGAGGCTTAAGCTTATGGGAGGCATAAGCTATAGCCTGCTCCTCCTGATGGAGTACTCCACCAAGTACCTGTAGAGAAGCGTCAGTCTATACCAGGTACTCCACCCCTGGCCTGAGTAAAGAAAGAACTGGCTCCAAAGTCAACTTATCCTTTAACTCATCGAAAGATAATTGACAAGCATCATCCCAAATGAATTTCATTCCCTTGCGAGTCAAATTTGTCAACGGGCCCGCAATATTTGAGAACCCTCAGATGAACCGTCTGTAATACCAGGCAAACTCCAAGAATCTTCGTACCTCTGTCGGTGTCCTGGTTGTCCCCGCCCCCTCACCTCCCATACCTTGCCCGGGTCCACTAATATCCCCAATTCTGACACAACATGCCCCAGAAACTTCACCTCTCGTAACCAGAATCTGCACTTTTCATACTTGGCATACAGATAATGCTCTCGTAGGGTCTAAATAACCCGTATCAAATGCTCGGCATGAACCTCCTCAGTCTAAAAAAATTAGTATGTCATCTATGAAGATAATGACAAACTGATCTAAGAACTCTCAGAACTCCCAGTTCATCAAGTCCATGAATACGGCCAGAACATTTGTCAGCCCAAGCAGCATGACCTAGAACTCGTAGGACCCATACCCCATTAGGAAAGTAGTCTTCGACACATTATGTTCCCTAATCCGTAGCTGATGATATCCTGGTCTCAAATCTACCTTTGAGAAGAAGGTAACTCCTCTCAACTGGTCAAATAAGTCATCGATTCAGAGCAACGGATACTTATTTCGTATCGTGATTTTGTTTAACTCGCGGTAGTCCACACACAACCTCAATGACCCATCTCTCTTCTTTATAAATAGCATGGGAGCACTACAAGGTGAGGTACTCCTACGGATGAAGTCCTGTCCTAATAACTGCTTAATCTGATCCCGTAACTCCCTCATCTCAGTTGGGGCCATACGGTATGGTGCACGGGTTATCGGTCGTGTGCCCAATATCAAATCTATAACGAAATCTATCTCTCAGCTAGGAGGTAACTCCAGTATCTCCTAGAACACATAAAAAAACTCAAGAAATACAAAAATCGAATCAATGGGAATCACTATATCCTTAGAGGTTTCCTCCTCTATAAAATATAAATGGGTGAACGATCCTCCCTCGGGATGAGGCATCGCCATCAGAAACATCTTCTAGCCTGAAATAACAAAAATAATACTCCTACTGAAACAATCTATCATGGATCTATAATCAATAAGCCATTCCATGCCAATAATGGCATCATGCTCGTGCATATCTAATACTAGCGTATATGTAGGCAAAATCAGACTCCCAATCTCTATACCTACTCTTCGGCATATAAATAAAATTAGTAACCCATTACCCAGCGATGAGTCTACACATGTCACTGTACTCTATGTAGTGTCTAACAACCCCGTGGCCCGTGTAAAACTAGCGATTATAAAACAGTGTGATGCGCTAGTGCAAAATAAAACGTATCCCATAGTACCATGGATATAAAATGTATCTTAAATGGTGGGTGGTGCCTGCGGTGCTGCTGCCTGGTGGATGTTATAAACATTTCCATACTGTAACTGTCCCTGCTGAATCGAAGGTGCGGTCAAAGCTGGGACTAGTGCTACTACTGGTAGGGTGACGGGAAAAAAGGGCCTTTGAGGCTCCTGTTGGGCACCCTACTGTTGGGGAAACTTGCCCTTGTCGGGGCAATCTTGTTTCCTATGGCCAATCTTTCCACAATAAAAACATCTTCAGCTAAAGTTACCTTCCCTCTCCCCATGCTGTCCTCGGCCTTGATGGCCGTTACCACCCCTTCACTGGCCCTACTGATATTGTTGTTGGCCTTTCTTGCCCTGCTGACTGGACTGGCCCTGTTGGTCATGTCTATAACCACCATATCCCTGCCTAAAGTCACTAGATCAAAATTTCTTAGCAGGGTCCCCCTGATGGGAACTCTACTCACCCTGGCGGACCTGCCCCTAAGATGTTGGTGCCCTATTGGTACTACTACCTCCTGTCCAGCCCTGATGGATGGACTCATCAGCTCGTTTTCTCCCCTACTGATGGAAGCGGTAGTCCTGGCAATGCAATAGGTCGGCGTTAAGTACATAAGTATAAGTACTAAGTGATAAATTACCTAAGAGGTGCTGGAGAATCCTCCAGGTCAAGCCATCCATGAACATCTGAATCATTACTCTTCGGTAGGTACCTAATCTGGAACTATAGTAATCAATCTCATGAACTCCTATTCATACTTTGCAATAGTCATACTTTCCTTCTTGAGATTCAACAGTCTCTACCTCATCTCACTCTGCAAGTCGGAAGGAAAGTATTTGCGATCAAATCGCATCTAAAAACTCTGAATCGGCATACCGTCCCTCTCTTCCAAAGTGGTAGTGGACTCCCACCACTATAAAGCGGCCCATACTAGCTTGAAGGAAGCCAATGTTGTCTCTGAATGTTTGTGCACTCGTATATGCGAAGATTCCTATGAATGTCTTTCTTCCATTGGCTCGCGATGATAATATCAGAACTTCATGAAAACTCGGGTGTGTGCGCCCTCTAAAAGGCATACCTAACCCTCTCCCATGCAGTAGGAAACTGAGCTGGAACTGACACAAAATCCTAAACCTGGGGTGAGGCTTGTTGCACCACCACTAAAGCTGCATTCACCGCCTGAGCAACTATAGTGGCAACTTCGGTTGCGTTCATGGTTCCTTGAGCCTGAGTTGCTGGCTACTCTGGCTGGGACTTTCTGTTCCTCGACGCTCGTCTCAGAGGCATCTGAAATGAGAAGGGATTTATTAGTCCACAATTTAATAAATCTTAACATAGCTGAAGATATAAAAAACTTATAATGCAACAATCCTAATAATAGGGCTCTATATCAAAGGACGTTAAGCTGGAAGCATAATAAGCCAAACAGATCCTAAGGGCACTAGAACCTGATGCTCTGATACCATCTGTGACACCCCGCCTAATTAAATACCGGGTGATCAGTCCTTTATTAAAATTAAACTGAAGTGACCGGTTGGTTCATTCTTAGCATCACTTTCGAAAAATAATTTTTTTTTCATTTATCACATAATAAATAATTAAACTAAGTGTCAAAACGTTTAATTTTAATTATACTCCAATAATCCATTAATAAATTTTCATTATTTAAGATATAAGATATTTACATTCCACATAAATATAATAAATATTGGACATGAATCAAATACTGAAATAAATAAGACTGGATAAACTACTCCAGTTCAAAGTCTCAAACCAACAAGCCATAAAATCCTCAAGTGCGACATAAATAAACTATTAAAGAAAATTCAGTACAATCTCTAATAAAACAACTGAGAATGGGCGAAACATGCCCCAAATGAAATGTCTGAAAAGAATCGAAGAAAATGATAGAGGGGTCTAGATGCAAGGACCTGTAACTCCCACAACCTTTATAGCTCGCTAAATGATCCACGCATCTAAGCCTGGTAACCCTGTGGCTGGGCACCTGATATAATACATATATATATATATATTTATATATAAAAAGAGAGAAGAATAACAAGAAACAGGTCAGAGCCCGAGTTGTAAAAATATTTGTTTTAGAAAGTATTTAAAACTCCAATAAAATAAGTATTATGTGCATGTTAGTTTCAAACTCTCACATGAGATTCTCACCTCTCCACTATTGTGCATGCCTAACGTACATCTAACCTAACCTTGATATCTATAAAGTTACTAACTAGGTCATAGGTTTATACTTCTAATTATATCTCGCAGGAGTAACCAATATCGTCCATACAATACGTTAATAAAATCGCTTATCCGAAAACCACCTTTCATATACGTTGTTCTACTAGTTAATCTTTTACCCACCAGATTTTATTTATTTATCAATATTACCAAGACTACTAATTTAACACAGTAGAATATATCCCCAACTACATATATATATATAAATCCTGGACCATTAAGTTAAGACCACTTAGCACAATGCATACTCTGCTATCATGTCCCAGTGCATCAATCGCTGCATAAATGACTACTGGTTCGATCTCTCATGAACCATAAATTCAAAACACAAATACTGGAGGAGAGTATATTCCCCATCCAAATGGGTCACGCACATACCTACGCTCCCATTCAACCATCAAAACTATCCTATATCTCAGATAGCACGTAACCAAGTTCATATACTCTGGGTACAAGTCAGATATCCCCCTATTGGGTCACCCAGGATAAGACTGTCCACTGTGCGAAAACCTCCTCCTGATATCAAGCAGCGTAGGTATGCTATACACAAAATAGTAATATTCATATAATAGGCATTCCCATATCCTCTTAAAATTTAAGGTATTCACCTAACCCTTACATGTATTTTCCATACGTAGTATTCTCTCATTACTACTTATAATATAGTTATTTCCGTTATTCACTCTCTCAAAATTTCCAAGGTTAATTCACCTTTCCAAACATTTAAAATATTACTCTACGAATACTCCCTAGCAATTCTACATAATGCTAAAATCACTCAATGAGAGTTTCCTATCTCAAAATAACTATGCAAACCTTATTGGGCAGAAATCAGAATTTTTCCAAGATTTGGACCTGTCGTTCGAACTAGGTCAGATGCCGTTTGAACAACATCTCGCGAGATCCTATCTCGTTCGAACGAAGCTCAATCTCGTTTGAACGAGATTGAACAGTACTCTTCCCCAACCAAACCTGTTACGTTCTACATGTTTAACAGTTTCATTTTCCACCATTTTTAAGCTTAAAACCTCTAAAATAATCAGTCCAAACACCAATCATTCAATTCCAATCAATTACCTAACATCTATATATGATTTCCAACAATATAGCATCATTAAATCATCACTAATCATCAATAAATTCGAAATTCCCAAATTAAAATATCAAGAACCCTAGTTCTCAAGTTTATATGCAAAACTCTAAATTAAATCCAGATTTCATCATAAAATTATCATAATTTCGTGGACATTATCCTATCTACATGAGGGAATCAAATTTTAATAAAATCAGTCATAATTTATGACTAATTCTCCCAATTTTTTCATCAAATTCAACTTTCATAACAATGGAGAATTTATCTAGTCTAACATGAACACAAATATTGCTAAGGAAAGAAAGTAATAAACACTTGCCTCAAATTGATGTTCTAATCTGCTGATGAAATTGGTATTGTCTTACTCCTCGTCTTTCGATCTGCGCAATGATGGTTACGGTGGAGGAAGATTATGGGTTTTGCACCAAGAATGCTTATGGGTTCTCTCCTCTCTTCTCTGTGATTCTCTCTTTCTCTCTCATAGGTTTGGAACTGAAAGGCTTCCCTCTCACCCACGTACACTTTATTTTATTTCCTAATTTTCTTTCATTTTATTTCCTCAAAAATCCAAATGACAAAAATACCCCTATAGGGTGTCGGTTTGGACTAAAAATATTTCGGAGTACAAATTAAATACCCGAGTAGAGTTTTCTAACTATCTCGACCTTCCAAACTGAATGGCGCACTCAAAATTACCATATGAGTTACTTAAAAGTAATTTACTTCTTTAATTCGTTAAAATAGTCCCGACATGACTCACACGCACGTCCTGACTTAATGTACCAAACTGTCGTATTTTTCATTCTCGATAATTTATAAAATTTCATAATTCTATATTATGTATTCACCAGTGATATTCCATAATTCTTAATATTAAACCTTGTCATGTTAGTTAATATTTATTTTTAATCGGAATTAACTAACAAAAATTTTCACACATTTTTAATTTAATTAATCCAATAATAATAATTAATCCCATAATTATTTAATATCATAAAAATACGGGGTGTTGCAGTATATAACTGTGTAAGTGGGCATTCTATGGGTTATGGCACCTCTGGAAGGATCATCTGAGAAAGAACCCTACTTTAGGATTATGAATGTATGCCACATGTAGAACCTACACTATGTCTATGAGTACAAAATATGAAGAATTATAGAAAACATAAGTGAAAAGGAAGAAGTTCGTTCTTATTATTCAATGTGTTTTCTTAAGTTACATATATATAGCAAGGTTCTAAATAATGCGGGGCATGATCGAGGCATGGAGGTCAAGCCTTAAGCCTTGGAAGCCTAGGCGGGCCTTGGTGTAAAAAGGCGTGAAAAGGTGTTTAGGTCTGTTTAATATAGTTTAATATTTTTTAACCATAACAAGGTTATTAAAATACTAAACTTGTACATATCCTAAAAATATGTCTGAATATTTGCAAATAAAAATACTATTTGATTATTTTGGATGAGATAATGGTCCGGTTCGTAAAAAAATATTTAAAAGGCGATATCATTTCACTAAAGCATTGTTGTTTTTAGAGAAAAAGTACGCCTTAAGGATTTTACCAAGCATAAGGTGTCATAATCTTAAGGCGGGGCGTTTCTCCTAAGCCTCAAGCCTAGGTGGAGCCTATGCGGGTTTTTTAGAACAGTGATATATAGAGAGAGATACTCTAGATTCCCCATTCCATAATCCTCTAATTCAGGACGTTCACTCTAATTTAGGAAATAACATTCTTTTAATTTAAATTGTGGAAGAATAATATAGTCATATAATATTGGGTTGATCCCGTTGTAATACCCCGTATTGCTAAAGATATTTAAATTACACTATGGATGTAATTTGGTAATTTGAAGAATTATTATGAATAGTAATTATGGGATTACTGAGTGAAATTAAATAAATTCAATATTATAAAGTGAATAGTAAATATTAGTTTTCAAGTGTCGGACTAATATTTACATGGATTATATTTTCTTACGAGACTAAGTATATGAGTGAATTATTTTTAATTACATGTCGCAGTTGGGTAAAGCGACAAAAGAAAATATTTTAAATTGGAAAACACGCGTATTGAACATGTTGAGTCAAAATAGTGAGTTTTAGTTAAGTGACTCGGATGGAGATTTTGACTCCGCCATTGGGTTTGGAATGGCCGAGATAGTCAAAATAGAGTACCCGGGGATAGTATTTGGGTTCCGGGCATTTTTAGACTAGTAGGGACTCATAAATGAGTACACGAGTCATTTACCAATTGGGTATACACCCAATTTCGGGTTTAATAAGGGGAAAACCCTTATTTCCCTCAAATATCTTCCCTAAGAGAGAGAGAGAGAGAATATAGAAAGAAGAGAAGAAAGAAAAGAGAAGAAAATAAGATATTTTCGGCCAAAATTCGCGAGATTCGACTCGAGGTCGTCGGATTTAATCCACGAGGCAAGTGTTTAACTTGCTTTATGATTAAGTTTGTTAATTTCTCATATTGTTGTTGGTAAAAAATAAAGTTTTTTGGGTTGATATTTCGTGGATCAAATGGGTTTTCGAAAGATTAAAACGGATATAACTCAATTAATACCCAATTTGAGAAACTTGGAATTTATTGATATTAATTATTGAAAATGGGTTCTAGGATGATTAGAACCCTTTATATATATATATGTATTTATGGTTTTTTGAGGTTGGTTGATGACGAGAGAGGAGATAAAAATCTTGGAGGTGTTTTAATGGAGGTTTGGATTTTTGGAGAAAAAGATGAATAGTGACCAGCATCACTTTCGGACTGTTTCATCTAGGAAGACAGCTGATTCAGCTCTCAGTCAAAATAGGAAAGTTGTAGATCTTTTCGATACGGTCACGTGGGTGCCGACCGCATATTTTTTCAATTTTATATGATTTTTTAAGAAAGTAGTTCAGGGGTTAATCATTAACTCGGAAATCAAATCGAAAATTGGAAAAATAAAGGCTAGAATTATTTGGAAATAAATATTTGGGGTTCCTAAAAATAGTGTGGGGAATTCTAAATATTTTTTCTTAGTAAGGCGTTTACTTTGGGTTAGTTGAAAGTAAAATCCAAGATTTACCCAAATAGGGGTGTTCGTGAGGAATAATACTTAAAGGGGCATTTAGGTGTGATTTGAATAATAAATAAAAGAGTACGTATTGGGGATAATATTTTAAGGGTGTGACTGCTTATATTATTATGAATATAAATATTTGAGGTTATTGGCTATCGTTATAAGAGTTTGGAAATTATAGCCATAGTATGTTGAGAAGAGATATAAATAATATATATACGATGTCGTTAAAGTATATATATTATGAGACAAATGAATATATCGAGGTTATTGATATTATCATTGTGGGGTGAGAAAAGCTCAAAAATATAATATTGGGGATTAGTCAAAAATTGATAAATGTGTAGGATAGTCGAGATATAAATATACTACATAGAAAATTATTAAATGGGTGGTGCGTATGCCTTGATGTTATTATATACATGGGTTAAATAATTACCTACGGAAAATTATGTACAGGTGAGATAAATACCTATCGTTATAATATGGTTGTGTGAATACCTAATTGATGATATATTTATGTATGGGAATGTGCAACTATATGATTGTTTATGATGTGTATGACATACCTACCATACTTGCTATCATGGGAGGTTGGCGTTCGAAAGAGGACAATCTTATCCTGTGTTGCCTTCGGGGGGATTTGCGATTTGGTACCTCAAGAACATAGGACTGTGAAAGGCTTATTTGTGATTTGATAAGTCTACTAGCTATGGGAGCACAGGTCTGTGCGTGACCTGTAGGTACGTGAACCATGTTCGCCTCCAATATGTGTGATTTGTATTGATACAGTTCCTGAGCGATGTGGAACATGTGATCCTTTAGTACTAGATGTACTTGGATTGGATAGCAGAGTATGTGTGCACCGCTGTTAAGCCTATGGGTGTCGGATATGGATATATGTAGTGTGATTAACATATATGTGTAATTGAGATAATCCACGGATGCTTAGTAAATGAGAATGACTAAGCCACTTATATTATAGTTTGGTGGATGATTAATATACTTGTTGTGCATAGTATATTGTTTATATATATGAGATGAGATATCATATAACCTAACCTTGCATAAAGTGAAAAGAATGAATAAAGTGTGATATTACTTCCGGTAAATGAATATCTGGACTTATATGAACTTGAATCTTAGGTTCTAATGAGAACTATTAATAAATACGGGATGGTATAAATATGGTATGTACTGAAGGCCTAATGGATCCCTATGATCAATATTGTCACGTAGTAGTGTATCGGGGGGTTCGTTATTTGAATTTTTTTTCGCGAGACACCCCACGCACGAACGTAACGTAATGTTGGGAATGAGGAGAAGTTTATTCCTTATTACTCGAATTGATGAGGATTATTAGAAGATGAGTAAATACATTAGTTAGGCAGGGTTCCTTAACTAGGTTGTTTAAAAAGGTATGCGATAGTTGTGCACTGTTAGAATAGGGGTGAGGTGTATCTCATGTGAGAGCGATACCAGTTTAAATATGAGAAATAACATATTTTAAAATATGGATTTTAAGCACTTGCTAAAATGTTTTCAAAACCCGGGCTCTGACCCGTTTCTCTATTTTCCCCTCTGGCTATATCTCTCTATATATAGGTGTCCAGACACAGTGACACCTGTATGATGATTCTTTCGAGTCAGACGTTTACTGTAGCAGCTGTGGATGCAAGAAGGTTTATATTAGACGCTTCTATCGTTGAGATCTAGATAAGAGGTATTGTAGAAAGATTCAGGCTTATGGCCCAACTGTACTCATTTATTCTTTTATCTCCTTTTAGTGCGGCATTCAATTTGGTTGTATTATTGTACCGAGTGTTCGGTTATTTTATTTTATTTCATTTCAGTTGCTGCATATAAACTGTTGTAATTATTTTATTTGCATGGTTTGGTTAAAAAGATTATTTAATTAAAAATTTGACGCCGGCCTAATAGGATATTAGTAATTAAATTGGTTTTCGACAGTGATGCTAAGAATGAACCATATGAGACTCCTGTTTTAATCTGATATAGGAGTGATCGCCCAGTATTTTATTATGTGGGGTGTCACACCCATCAACTATTGGAGATCCATATTTGTCTCTCATAAGTGATGGCCTCGAATACTCACCCATAGGAGTAATGAGGGAGGAACGAGCACACCAAGCTTGAAGTGAAGTAAACTGAATGTAGGAGTTGATAGAAGCTTAGTAAAGACATCAACATATTCGTCCTTGGAATGAACAAACAGCATAACTATGAAGACTTGTGAAACTTTTTCTTGAAAAAATAGTAGTTAACTCAACATGCTTAGTTCGAGCATGAAAAATCATTGAGATTATAAAAAAATGAGTGTGAGGTTCATAATAAGGTATTATAATATTTCAAAGAACATAAGTAACCTACGTAAGTTCAGCTATAACGTAGGCTAAAGCACGGTATTCATCTTCACAATTAGATATTGATATAGTAAGTCGGTGTTTATAAGACCATTAAATGCGGTTGACTCCAAGAAAAATACAATATCCAGAAGTGGACCTTAGAGTGAGTGAAAAACCAACCTAATCAGTGTCAGAGATTCCATACAGGATGAGGAAAGATTAGGAGAGCAATCGTAACCCCAAGTAAAAATGCCTTTGAGATAACACAAAACCCTCTTGACAACATGAAGTGAAACTATGGTAGGAGACTCCATAGATTGGAAAATTGTATTGATTGCATAGGTTATATGAAGCTTAATGAGGGTGAGATATTAAATAACACCAACTTGTGATCGAAAGGTAGTAATATTAGGTAGGGGTTCAGAGGAAAGAGTGGATGGAGGGTTGGTAACTTGTGTTGTTTGCACAGGATGGTCGTTTAGCATTTATGCCTTTTAAAGAAGAGTCATCGCAAATTTATGAGGGGAGAGGAAGATACCCACAAACAGTTGGAGAACTTCAATACTAAGGAAGTAGTCAAGGGGACGTGGAGATCTTTCATGGAAAATTTGAAACTTATTTTTGAAACAAAGGTAGATAAGAGTAAGGAATTGGGACTAGTAAGGATGAAATCTCCCACATATACCAAAATAAGAGAAGAGTGATAAATGATGAGAGAAGAGTCTGTCATATGGAATGAGAAACAAAAACTTGAAGCACTCTATATCTTTGACTCACTTGAGTCGATATTATATAGGTGCTCATCTAGTTTGAAAATAGTGACAAAATTGAGTCATACCCTTTCAAACCAACAAGCCTTCAGACTCTTCATTTTGATTTCCTCTAGTAGTCTAAAGGTATAAACACCAACACTACACTTAGGATCATTTATGTATTGCATATAAGATTGAATTCTTCATAATATGAGGGTGTGTGAGTTAAATCCCTTTAAAAAATTATTCCATAATTTTGGGATATTTCAAATAATTTTTATGATTTTTGTAAAAACAATTTTTAGAAATTTAAAATTGGTTTTTAAAACATTGTGGGTTGTTGTATAAATTCCATAAGATGCTAAATCTATGCTTGGGTAGAAATTGAGAGCGCTTGAAAATATTGTGGTGAGAAGTTGTATTTTTGTAACATAAAAAACACTCATTTTTTCAGCCATTTCAGCCTTACACGCATTGATTCCACAATGGCTGGTGTTGTGTTTTTATGCTCTCACATATCAAATTATGTCTATCGTCTTAAAAAATCTCTTTATGGGTACTTCTGTCAAACTATCCAAATATGAGAATATGAAATCCATTGATTCTACTGTGTATTGTAGCATGATAGGAAGCTTACTTTACCTTACTGCCTCCTGTCCTAATATCATGTACTATGTCTGCGTGTGTGGATGATATCAAAACTGTCCTAAAGAGAGTCATCTATTATACGTTAAAAGAATTATAAAATACATTAAAGGTACTCTAAACTTAAGACTTTGGTACACTAAAGACACTTCTATTTCTATAATAGGTTACATCGATGATGATTGGGCCGGTTGTACCGATGATAGTAAGAGTACTTCCAGAACATGTTACTACATTGGTAACAATTTGGTGGGATGGAGTGTAAGAAACAAAATTCCACTTCCTTGTTAACTTCTTAATCCAAATATATTGCAGCAGGAAGTTGTTGTGCTCAATTACTTTGGCGGAAACAAATGTTGAAAGATTATGGTATAACTGAAGATAAGTTGCATCTCTATTGTGACAATCAAAGCGCGATTAATATTTCTAAAAATCTAGTTCAACACTCTCGTACCAACATATTAAAATCAGATATCATTTCATACGCGAGTGTGACACCCCGACTAATTAAATACCGGGTAGCTACTCCTTTATTAAATCAATACAAAATGCCAAGTTGGTTCAGTAAATAGCATCACTGTCGAAAATATTTTAAATAATTACTAACCACCTAGTATTTAAAAAGTAAGTTGCCAAGTTTTAATTAAGTCTGATTAACATGCAATAAAAGAATAATGGAATAACAACATAATCCATTCACCATAGCGAAGTACTGAAATAACCAATAAAAAAATATAGGAGTCCGGAGGAAAACTCCTCACAACAATCCAACTACTGAAAAGAATAAGACAAGTCTGAATCCTGAATTAATTACATGCCCAAAGTATGCATAACTGAAATAAATGAAATGTCTCTAAAGAAATGGGCGATATGCCCTACAACTGATAAATGCTGAATAGAGAGTCAATATAGAAGAATCGTCTACAAGCAAGGTCCTGTAACTTCCACAAACAGCTACAGCTCGTCACCTGAATGAGGATCCTAAGCATGGTGTCCTTGTGGCTGGGCACCTAAAATGGTTTTTACAAAAATAGATTTGAAAGCAAATGGGTCAGAGCCCGAAAGTGGAAATCATTTTAAAAATAGCAAGTGTTTTAATAACATTAAAACATTAAATGCAAAATATATGTTAGGACGTTCACTCACATGGAATTCTCACCTCTCGACTATATGTGCACTCCTAACGTACCGTACCCATCTAAATGACATACATATCTAACCAAACCGTAATAAGTTCTACCCCTTACTACTCGATCGCCAAATTACATTCTACCGATATCAATTAAATAGAGGGCTTTACATACACTCGGATTCTCAATAAGTAATACAATTCACTATCAATTAACCCGTTATGTTTTCTCAAAACATTACCATAATTATATTCACAATATTGACATGAAAGTTCCCATTAATTAAGTGTATATTATTCACGTCATAAATATACAATACAAGCACCCCGAGACTAAGCTGCGGTGCACACATACTCTGCTATCCATCCCGGTACATCACGTACATAAGGATCACGCATTCCGAATCTCTCAGTAATCGTTCTCATATAACAACATCACAAATAATGGAGGCGAACACAGTCACATCACATGGGTCACGTACATACCTGCACTCCCACGATCAGCAGACTTATTAACATCCCAATAAGTCCTTCTCTGACCTATGTTCATCGAGGTACCAGTCTAAATCTGGGCAACACAAGGATTAGAGGGCCCTAAGCAAACGCAAACCTCCCGTGATAGCAAGTATGGTAGGTATGTCATACACATAAAATCAATACATATACTAAGTAAGCAGACAACTTAGTAATCACCATAATTATTGGTGGTACACTTCTCATTCTCGTACCGACATATAATGCTACACAATTTATATGTTCCGGATTAATATAATTATTTAGGCCGTAAATGTTCTCGCATCGTAATAGACACTCACGTCCTACTCCATAATTCCCATTAGGTTCAAACAACACTTCTAGGTTTTACTCCTCCTTATATCCCAAACATCCCAAATATACCAATTATCCATCAAGGGAATGTTATTTCTCTATATAAACAACGTTACGGAACACACGAAATCAAAACAGGCTAAAAAGCCTAAACTGTCAACTCGTTCGAAGTCTCGTTCGAACGAGGCTGTTCGAACGAGAGTTCTTTCGAACGAACTGGGACTTCTAACGAGATCCCATTCGAACGAAAGGCTTCGAACGGACATCCCTCTCGTTAAAAACCAAACTGTCAACTCGTTAGAAGCTCGTTCGAACGACCTGGGCAGGTCTTCTAACGAGTGGCCAGATTCGAGCCCAGATTTTCCAAATCTCGTTTTTCCAACTTCTCTTCACCTCTAACCTCATCTAAACATTAACCCAACGATTGTTCAAAGTTACTAATCATCCCTAAACATGTTTCAACCGTATTACAACATTTATATGGGTTCAAATCACCCTAAACTACATCAAATTATCAAATCTCCACCATTTTTCCCAAATCACATGAACATGAACCCTAAAACTTATAAATCATCAAAGGGCCTAATTAAATCCGTTTTTGTTTTATCCAAGATATTATTATCATAAGAATAATCACCTACATACAATTCTACATGCAATTCCTCATCAATATGCAAGGTTCTAATTCCAAGTTTAATGGGTTTTCATTCATCTCCCAAACAAATACAATTATAACAAATTCCTACGCATGGAAGAAGCATTCTCTGCAATTAATTGAAATTAAACCACTTGCCTTATGTGTATCTCTGGATTTGATGATGAATCTGATGAATTTCTCTCTCTCTCTGCAGAATTCTCCTCTCTTCTCTCTCTACAAGCTTTCTTCTCCAAGTGACAATGGTGGCTAGGGTTTTTGCCTTAGGAAATTTTGGAACAATTTCTAATAATCCCCGTAGCCCATTAAGTCCTAAGATGTGGTTAGTGGGTTTAGTGGGCAATTACCAAGTCAGCTTTTTAATTCCCAATTTTCGTAGGTTTTAATTTCCAAAAATCCAAAATTACCAAACTACCCTTATACGTTGCCGGTATGGCCTAAAAATGCCCCGGGACCCAAACTAAATCCCCTGCTAGTGTTTTCTGACTATTTCGACACTTTCGGACGCGTTGGCGCACTCAAAATGACCATACCGTTTATAGAAATAAAATTCAATTTTTAATTTTCATAATTATATTCCATGATGCGACTGTCACACGCGTCTCAACAAAATTCTCAAATTGCCGTATTTCAATCTCACGACAAGTTTCATAATTCAATATTCATATATAATCATATATGCACATTATAATCAAATACCAACTCGTAACTCGCTAGTTTTTTAATCCGGATTAATTTTCAATTAATACGCATTTAATTCAATTAATCCCATAAATAAATATCACAAAAATACGGGGTATTACATACTTCCCCCCTAATAACTGAATTTCGTCCCAAAATTCGGAACTAGAAAGTAGCTGGTAAGAACAACTCTGGATAACATTCGCGCATCTCATCCTCGCGCTCCCATGTGGACTCCTCGACATTATGATATCACCACTGAACACGTACTAACAGAACTATCTTTGACCGCAGTTTTCGCTCACTTTGGTCCAAAATAGCAATCGGCCCCTCCTCGTAGGAGCTATCAGGCTGGAGATCAATGTCCTCCAAAGCAATAAGAGAATGAGCCAAATCGTCTCTAAGATATTTCCTTAGCGAGGAAATATGAAATACATCATGAATTCGATGCAAATGCTCCGGTAATCCAAGTCTATACGCAACCGGTCCAATGTGCTCAATAATAGGAAATGGTCCCACATATCTCGGTGCCAACTTCCCTTTCTTCCCGAAACGCATAATCCCCTTCATAGGAGATACTCTGAGTAAAACCTGGTCCCCCACTTGGAACTCTCTGAAGAACCTCTTCGCATCAGCATAGCTCTTCTGCCTGTCCTGAGCTACCCGAATGCGACTCCATATCAGTTCTATCCTCGTCGAAGTATCCTGAATCACTTTCGGCCCAAGTAGTTTGTTATCCCCCACCTCCAACCAACATGCTGGGGAACGACAAGGTCTACCGTATAATGCCTCAAATGGAGCCATGCCAATGGTGAACTGGTAGGAATTATTGTAAGCAAACTCCACCAGTGGAAGATACTGCTCCCATCCACCCCCGAAATTAATTATGCACATACGTAGCATGTCCTCCAACATCTGGTTTGTACGCTCGGTCTGTCCATCAGTCTGCGGGTGATACGCCGTACTCAACCGCAATTCCGTGCCCATGGCCTCCTGAAAACTCTCCCAAAACCATGAAAAAAATATCTTGTCTCGGTGAGACACGATATTTAGGGGCACACCGTGAAGTCTCACTATCTCTGAAATGAAGAGCTGTGCATACTGTCCCGTAGTGTAGTCCGCCCTTACGGGTAGAAAATGAGCGACTTTGGTCAACCTGTCCACAATTACCCAAATGGAGTCGTGACCTCTCTGTGACGTAGGCAACCCCATGATAAAGTCCATGGAGATGCTCTCCCACATCCACGTCAGGACCTCCAATGGCTATAGAAGTCCTGCCGGTCTCTGATGATCCACTTTTACAAGCTGACAAGTGGCGCATTTAGAAACAAACACGGCAATATCTCTCTTCATCCCGCTCCACCAATGCTGTCGTCTCATGTCTTGGTACATTTTGTCCCCACCGGGATGTACCGCGAACCGTGAGTTGTGCGACTCTGCCATCACCTCGTGCCATAATTCCTCCCCTTACGGAACTACCAATCTCGCATTGAAGCGTAATCCCCCGTCTGAGCTAACGGTATAGTACTCGGCTCCCTTTGCTAGTAATCGAACTATCTTCTCCTGACAGAACGAGTCATTTTCCTGTGCCCTTACTACCTTCGTGACAATCTGCGGTGTAACGGTCATCACAGACATGAACGATCGGGCCACTACATCCTGGTTTCCCAACTCCTTCTACTTGGCCTTCCACACTCCTGCCACCTCATCTACTGGCCTACGTCTCAACGCGTCTGCTACCATGTTAGCCTTCCCCGAGTGGTATTGGATATCAAATTGATAATCTTTCACGAATTCAAGACACCTTCGCTGTCACATATTCAACTCCTTCTGCGTGAATAGGTACTGTAGGGACTTGTGATCCGTGAACAATCGAAACTTCTCCCCCAACAGATAATGTCTCCAAATTCGTAGGGCAAATACCACTGCCGCCAACTCCAAGTCATGAGTGGGGTAATTCTTCTCGTGAGGCTTTAGCTTACGGGAAGCATAAGCTATGGCCTGACTCGCCTGCTGTAATACACCTCCATGTCCTTGTAAGGACGCATCGGTGTAGACTAGATACTCAACTCCCGGTCTCGGTAATGCTAACACAGGTGATGAGGTCAACTTATCCTTTAACTCATCGAATGCCAACTGATAGGCATCACTCCATATGAATGGCACACCCTTACGAGTCAGATGTGTTAAAGGACCTGCTATCTTTAAAAATCCCCGAATGAACCTTCTGTAGTATCCTGCTAATCCCAAGAAACTACGGATCTACATTGGTGTCGTGGGCTGTCCACACTCCCTCACCGCGGATACTTTCCCCGGATCAACAGATATCACCCGGTCGGAAATAATGTGTCCCAAAAATTGGACCTCCTTCAGCCAAAACTCGCACTTCTCATACTTTACATACAGCTCGTTCTGGCGTAGCGTCTGCAAAACTTGCCTCAAATGCTCGGCGTGCTCCTCCTCTGTCTGGGAGTAAACCAGAATATCATCAATAAAGACAATGAAAAACTGATCTAGGAAATCTCTGAACACCCTATTCATCAAGTCCATAAACACTGCTGGAGCGTTGGTCAAACCAAAAGGCATAACTCCAAACTCATAAGAACCATATCTCGTTAAGAACGCAGTCTTCGAAACATCCTCTTCCCTGATACGCAACTGATGGTATCCCGATCGCAAATTAATCTTTGAGAAGAATGAAGCTCCTCTCAACTGGTCGAATAAGTCATCGATTCGAGGCAACGGATACTTATTCCGTATCATGACCTTATTCAACTCCCGGTAGTCCACACACAATCTCAGTGAACGATCTCTCTTCTTCACGAACAACACAGGGGCAACCCATGGAGAAGTACTCCTCCGTATAAACCCCTGACCCAACAACTGCTCAATCTGATCCCGTAACTCTCGCATCTCTGCTGGAGCCATACGGTATGGTGCGCGTGCTATAGGTCTCGTATCCGGAAATAAGTCTATAACAATGTCTATCTCTCGACTGGGGGGTAGGCCTGGTATCTCCTGAAACACATCGGAATACTCCCTGACAACCGGGATCGAATCTAAAGGAATCGCAACCTCCTTAGAGGTATCCTCCTATATGTAATACAAATGAGCGGTCGAACCTCCCTCTGGGCGAGGCATCGCCACTACAAACATTTCTTGCCCCGGAATGGCAAAAACAATGCTCCCACCGAAGCAATCAATCATGGCTCTATAATCAGTGAGCCAATCCATACTGATAATCACATCGTGAACATGCATATCTAATACCAACATGTCTGCAGGTAATACCAAACTACCAATCTCTACCCCCACTCCCCGGCATATAAAGAAAATAAGCGACCCACTCCCCAATGGTGGGTCTACACATGTCACTGTGCTCTCTCTGTGGCTAACAACCCTAAGGCTTTCGCAAAATGTGTAGCTATAAAACAACGCGTTGCCCCCGTATCAAACAAAACCCGACCCATAGTACCATGGATAGGAAACATACCCTCAATCGCAGGTGGTGCCTGTGGAGCCGCTGCCTGGTGGACGTTATAGACACGTCCATACTGTAAATGCCCCTGCTGCACAGGAACTGCTAGGATGGCTGGAAGAGCTGGCACCTGGGCTGGAGCTGGGAGAGCAGGTGAAAAAAGTGGCCTCTGTGGCTCATGTCGAGCACCCTGCTGCTACTGCGGGGCCCTGCCCCTATCAGGATAGTCCTCGCGTTTATGGCCAGTCTTTCCACAAACGAAACACTTCCCCGAGAAGTTCCCCCCTCTCTGTCCCTGCTGCCCCCGGCCCTGGTGGCCGTTACCGTTCCTCCACTGGCCCTGCTGAAACTGCTGTTGACCATTCTGACCCTGCTGGTTCTGATGGTCATTCGGACCCTGATAGCCCTGTCGGAAACCTCCCTGTCCGTGCCTGAAATTTCCTGACCTAAACCTCTTATTATCCCCCTGCTAGGAACCCTGGTCGCCCTGTCTCTGCCCCTGAATAGATTGTGCCCCACTGGCACCATTTCCCCCAGTCCTTCTCTGATGGCTGGACTCTCTCGATCGCTTACCCTCATCCATGTGAAAGCGGTGATCCTGACAATGGAGCAATGCAGCGTTAACCACATCAGAATAAGTGGCCAATGATAGGTTCCTTAACAAATGCTGACGGATCCTCCAAGTCAACCCATCTATAAATTTATGTATCTTGTTCTCCTCCGTTGGTATCTCATCCGGAATGATGTTCAGAAGATCAGTGAATTCGGCCTCATACTCGGCCACAGTCTTACCCTCTTGCTTGAGGTTCATCAACTTCCTCCTCATTTCCGTGTGAACAGCTGACGGAAAGTACTTGCGGTTGAACCGCACCCAGAACTCCTGAATGATGAGAGTGTCTCTCTCCTCCACGGTGGTAATAGACTCCCACCACTGCAGTGCAGACCCCACTAGCTTAAAGGTATCTAGTATCTGCTTCTGAACCTCAGTGCACTCGTATATCCTCAAGTGCCGCTGAATATCCTTCCTCCACTGGCTCGAAACTATCACATCGGAGCTACCTGCGAACTCCGGACGGTGTGCTTTCTGGAAAGCATCACATACACATTCCCAAGCAGACGGGAATGCATGTGCCTGAACTGGCGTGGCTATCGGCGCCTGAAGTGGTGCGTGCTGAACTACAGCTAGTGCGACATTTACCGCCTGGGCCACAATGGCTGCAACCTCGACGACATTCATCGTGCCCTGAACTGGTGCGGGCTGTGGTTCTGGCGTTGCATCCCTAGGAATCCTTTGTGCACGTCGTGGAGGCATTCTGAAACAAGAATAAAGTTTATAAGTTCGCAGTTATAAACTTGAAATAGCTGAAGAACGTAACATATACAAAAAGGAATACAACAGTCCTAAAATATAGGGCTCTAAATCAAAGAAAGCTCAGCGGAAAACATAATAAGCCGTAGAGATCCTAATGGACACTAGAACCTGATGCTCTGATACCACCTGTGACACCCCGACTAATTAAATACCGGGTAGCTACTCCTTTATTAAATCAATACAAAATGCCAAGTTGGTTCAGTTAATAGCATCACTGTCGAAAACATTTTTAATAATTACTAACCACCTAGTATTTAAAAAGTAAGTTGCCAAATTTTAATTAAGTCTGATTAACATGCAATAAAAGAATAATGGAATAACAACATAATCCATTCACCATAGCGAAGTAATGAAATAACCAACAAAAAAATATAAGAGTCCGGAGGAAAACTCCTCACAACAATCCAACTACTGAAAATAATAAGACAAGTCTGAATCCTGAATTAATTACATGCCCAAAGTATGCATAACTGAAATAAATGAAATGTCTCTAAACAAATGGGCGACATGCCCTACAACTGATAAATGCTGAATAAAGAGTCAATAAAGAAGAAGCATCTACAAGCAAGGTCCTGTAACTTCCAGAAACAGCTATAGCTCGTCACCTGAATGAGGATCCTAAGCATGGTGTCCTTGTGGCTGGGCACCTAAAATGGTTTTTACAAAAATAGATTTGAAAGCAAATGGGTCAAGGCCCGAAAGTGGAAATCATTTTAAAAACAGCAAGTGTTTTAATAACATTAAAACATTAAATGCAAAATACATGTTAGGACGTGCACTCACATGGAATTCTCACCTCTCGACTACATGTGCACTCCTAACGTACCGTACCCATCTAAATAACATACATATCTAACCAAACCGTAATAAGTTCTACCCCTTACTACTCGATCCCCAAATTACATTCTAGCGATATCAATTAAATAGAGGGCTTTACATACACTCGGATTCTCAATAAGTAATACAATTCACTATCAATTAACCCGTTATGTTTTCTCAAAACATTACCATAATTATATTCACAATATTAACATGAAAGTTCCCATTAATTAAGTGTATATTATTCACGTCATAAATATACAATACAAGAACCCCGAGACTAAGCTGCTGTGCACACATACTTTGCTATCCATCCCGGTACATCACGTACATAAGGATCACGTATTCTGAATCTCTCAGGAATCATTCTCAGATAACAACATCACAAATAATGGAGGCGAACACAGTCACATCACATGGGTCACGCACGTACCTGCGCTCCCACGATCAGCAGACTTTTTAACATCCCAATAAGTCCTTCTCTGACCTATGTTCATCGAGGTACCAGTCTAAATCCGGGCAACACAAGGATTAGAGGGCCCTAAGCGAACGCAAAGCTCCCGTGATAGCAAGTATGGTAGGTATGTCATACACATAAAATCAATACATATACTAAGTAAGCACACAACTTAGTAATCACCATAATTATTGGTGGTACACTTCTCATTCTCGTACCGACATATAATGCTACACAATTTATATGTTCCCGATTAATATAATTATTTAGGCCGTAAATGTTCTCGCAACGTAATAGACACTCACGTCCTACTTCATAATTCCCATTAGGTTCAAACTACACTTCTAGGTTTTACTCCTCCTTATATCCCAAACATCCCAAATATACCAATTATCCATCAAGGGAATGTTATTTCTCTATATAAACAACGTTACGGAACACACGAAATCAAAACAGGCTAAAAAGCCTAAACTATCAACTCGTTCGAAGTCTCGTTCGAACGAGGCTGTTCGAACGAGAGTTCGTTCGAACGAAACTGGGACTTCTAACGAGATCTCATTCTAAATAAAGTCTTCGAATGAACATCCCTCTCGTTAGAAACCAAACTGTCAACTCGTTAGAAGCTCGTTCGAACGATCTCGTTAGAAGCTCGTTCGAACGATCTCGTTCGAACGACCTGGGCAGGTCTTGTAACGAGTGGCCAGATTCGAGCCCAGATTTTCCAAATCTCGTTTTTCCAACTTTTCTTCACCTCTAACCTCATCTAAACATTAACCCAACGATTGTTCAAAGTTACTAATCATCCCTAAACATGTTTCAACCGTATTACAACATTTATATGGGTTCAAATCACCCTAAACTACATCAAAATATCAAATCTCCACCATTTTTCCCAAATCACATGAACATGAACCCTAAAACTTATAAATCATCAAAGGGACTAATTAAATCCGTTTTTGTTTTATCCAAGATATTATTATTATCATAAGATTAATCACCTACATACAATTCTACATTCAATTCCTCATCAATATGCAAGGTTCTAATTCCAAGTTTAATGGGTTTTCATTCATCTCCCAAACAAATACAATTATAACAAATTCCTACGCATGGAAGAAGCATTCTCTGCAATTAATTGAAATTAAACCACTTGCCTTATGTGTATATCTAGATTTGATGACGAATCCGATGAATTTCTCTCTCTCTCTGCAGAATTCTCCTCTCTTCTCTCTCTACAAGCTTTCTTCTCCAAGTGACAATGGTGGCTAGGGTTTTTGCCTTAGGAAATTTTGGAACAATTTCTAATAATCCCCGTAGCCCATTAAGTCCTAAGATGTGGTTAGTGGGTTTAGTGGGCAATTACCAAGTCAGCTTTTTAACTCCCAATTTTCGTAGGTTTTAATTCCCAAAAATCCAAAATTACCAAACTACCCTTATACGTTGCCGGTATGGCCTAAAAATGCCCCGGGACCCAAACTAAACCCCCAGCTAATATTTTCTGACTATTTCGATCCTTCCGGATGCGTTGGCGTACTCAAAATGACCATACGGTTTATATAAATAAAATTCACTTTTTAATTATCATAATTATATTCCATGACGCGACTGTCGCACGCGTCTCAACAAAATCCCAAATTGCCGTATTTCAATCTCACGACAAGTTTCATAGTTCAATATTCATCTATAATCATATATGCACATTATAATCAAATACGAACTTGCAACTCACTAGTATTTTAATCCGGATTAATTTTTAATTAATACGCATTTAATTCAATTAATCCCATAAATAAATATCACAAAAATACAGGGTATTACAGCGAGTTAGAAATTAATTACCTACCTACTGAATTGCAATTAGCTGACCTATTTACCAAACCATTAGACTTTCTTCGATTTGAATATTTATGCAAATCTATTGGTATGGTAACGACATAAAAATGATTTATTGTTTCATACTTGTTTACTTTGCCCTTTGTCCATTTGAGATAAAACGGGGGAGAAATTTGAGTCCTCTTAAACATTTTGGTGTATTCTCAACTAAAAAGCTTGATCTTAGTTATCTTATTTTTAGGAATCAGTACCTTGATTTGCAACAGAATTTTGATAGGGTATTGGTTTATAAATAGTTGAGTTATGTAATTTTCTCTTTCAAGGTTATTGGGTAGATAAAATTTTTGTATAGGACTAAGTATTTCTTATTTCTTTTGTATCCCTACCAGTCCTAGATGACTCAAAGGAGATTTTATCTCATGTTTCCAAAGGAGAAAATTGAAGCACCCTATATCTTTGACTCACTTGAGTCTATATTATATATGTGTTCATCTAGTTTGGAAATATGGACAAAATTGAGTCATACCCTTTCAAACCAACAAGCCTTAAGACTCTTCATTTTAATTTTCTTTAATAGTCCAAAGGTAGGTATAAACACCAACACTACACTTAGGATTATTTATTTATTCCATATAAGATTTCATTCTTCGTAATATGAGTGTATGTGAGTTAAATCCCTTTAAAATAAACTTTCCATAATTTTTAGGACATTTTAAACAATTTCTATGATTTTTTTAAAACAATTTTTAGAAAATTAAAATTGGTTTTTAAAACTTTGTGGATTGTTGTGTAAATTCCATAAGCCGTTAAATCTATGCTTGGGTAGAAACCGAAAGCACTTGAAAATATTGTGGTGAGAAGCTGTATTTTTATAACATAAAAAACACGCGTTTTTCCAACCATCTCAGCCTTACACGTGTCGATTCCACAACAGCTGGTATTGTGTTTTTATGCTCTCACATACCTGTGCTTACCCGAGAACCCTTGGATCTTTTTAATCAACAGCCTACATGATCCTTGTATTTTCTGGATCAACCAACAAGGGTTAGCTTTCGATCATTTAAAATCAATCTTGAGCATTGATTTGCTTCGTGGTTCCAGATCTTTCCATCACTTACTATAAATATATGACATATGTTATACGATTACAATATTTTACCAACCTCACTTCTGAGAGAAAATAAAGAGAGAATATAGAAGAAAGAGAGAGAGAGAAAAAAAGATGAGAGAAATAAGAAACCCTAAACTAAACTCCGTCCAATTCTTACCAGAAAATTGTTTATGAGAGTGAGTTAGTTTGAGATTCTAAAAGATCTATCCTCTTTTGTCCTTGATATCTTTTCCAACTTAATCACGTTGATTCAATCTCATTTTCTTTCATAGAACTTTGAGATTTGATCTCTATGATACATATCACTTAGATATTGCTTAGTTTTGATTTCTTCTTTTGAGAAATCTCATTTTGTTGGTTGTTTTCAAACTTATATGTTATTTTCAAAACCTAAGCCAACAAAATCTTTTCTGATTTCAGTTTCTTTGAACATTCAGACTTAGATCTAGTTGAGATCTTGATTGGGGATTTACACTTTTAAATATTTCACATTTTGTGAAATAGTTTGTACATTTTCAAAATAAGAAAGTGCTTAGGATCTTGGCTCATGTTTATAGCAAGATTTTCTCTTGATTTGCGGATATTTTAAAGATCCAAAGTATGATAGTTTTGATTAAACTAATTTTGAAAATTCATTTACATATTTGTGATAGGTTTTGCATCCTTTATGTAATTAAGTGTGAGTGAGTTGCATGCATATGATTTAGAGCACATTACCATTTACACCTTCACACTACTACACTGAAAAGTGTTGGTATTGAGATCTTACACTTTTGAGTCGACGTAAAGATAAAAGGAGTGGAGTTACAAAGCTGAGAGGACATCAACAACATCAGAGCCTTGGAAGAAGTCAGAAAATCCAGAGGAGTTGGTATATTTCTGAACTTAGAATTAGGTCTGATTGTGTGTCTTGATTGTTATATAGTTTGTAAATTGTTACTCTATTTTAGTGGATTTGTACTTTTGAGGTGTAGAGACCTCCGTGGATGTTTTCTCAATTAGGTGGGGTATTACCACGTTAAAATTGTACTTGAATTCTTCCTCTTCTTCTCATCCCTTTCTTGAGGATGTGTTGATTTAAGTTCCCTTAAGTTTTGTTTTTCAAAACTGGTAAACCTGTACCCTAAATAACACGTTCATAATATTTTACACATCTTGTGTTAATATTTTTTTTAAGAAAAGAGTTTCTTCAACAAACTGTTTAGAGCCATTTAGATAGTTTAATTTTGAATTAAACGACTTAAGTGGTATTTTTTTCAAGACTAAGGAGAAGAAAAAACTGAATCGATTAACCCAAGCACGAGGGGCTTGCTTAAGTCCGTAAATTATTTTGTGGAGTTGAAAAACATGACCTGGATAAATTGGATGGGAAAAGACATGTGGTTGTTTCATAAACACTTGTTCATGAAAATGTCCAATAAGAATGTATTTTTGACGTTAAGTTGATGAATAAATTTCCCTCGATGATAGAAATAGTGAGGACAATGCGAAGGGTAGTAGGTTTTATATCCGTGATGAAGGTATCTGAGAAATATATTCCTTTTTCTTGAGGATATCCCATAAAAACTAGGTGTGATTTATATTCATCTAAAGTACCATCAATTTTAAGTTTGGTCTTAAAGATATGTGAATGTATGCATGCCTAATTGTTTAGAAACTAAATGTGAAGTTTAATTTTTTGACAAGGCTTATAATTATTCTTTCATGGAAGCTAACCGGTATGTATGTGCCAATCCCTCATTTACGATAGTTGACTCATATAGAGGATGTTTGGTGATGAAGAACAAATGGGAAGAGGACTTACCAACCTTGGAATTAGCACGAGTAAGTATGGAATGAGAGTTACTAAAATTTAATTTACATCTAGGAGAAGATTATGGTGGAGGAAGAATGGGTAATTGAACATGGAATGACAGACCATTAGGGTCATGGATAAATGTGTTTTCATATGGAAAATTTGTTAGGTTATAAAAATCAGATAAGGAATTAAGGGAGGATATATGTTCCATGTTTATAGGAGACGATGGTTAGGAGTGTATAGACCAATTTAGGTCTGTAGAGAGAGTATACGGGTTAGATATAGTATTGTGGAGTTGCGTTGGACCTGAAGTATAAGGAAATGAGGGATTAATTAAGTTCATGGTTATAGTGGTTGTAATTGGGGATTAATGGATATAAGGGTCAGTGTCTGTGACCAAAAAGAGTGGCAACATGGGATTATATATGTTTGAGGGCTAAGCATGGTCAAAGGGTAAGATTTGCAGAAGGTATGACTTGTCAATTTTATTATTGTTAGGTTGTTGTATTAGCACGGTGTCATTGGTAGTGTCTAGTATATATGTACTCTCTAAGGAAGTGTCGATTACAATAAAAAAGAACAAGATGATATCTTTGGCTTAAGAAACTTTCACTAAACCAAAACACGTCAATTGTAACAGACAAAAACCGTTGCAAAAAATACTTGTAATGGATTAAATCCGTTAGAAAATTGACATTATTTATTTTACTAACGAAATTTGTAACGGATAAAATCCGTTACAAAATTAATATTTGTAATAGACTAACACCATTACAATTTATTTTGCAACGGATTTGACAATGGCACACATACTATATATTAACAACGGATTTACTAAATTGTAATGGTTTATACCCGTTGCAAATATAGAATTTGTAACGGATAAAAATTGTTAAAAAATTGCATTGTAATGAGTTGGAAGTCTCATATATTTTTGTATCGGATGTTTTTATTTGTAACGGTTAAATTTCGTTAGCAGTATTATTATATTTTTAAAAATATTAATTTATCATCCAAAAAATATAAATACACTAGTAATAACTCATGCTCAACCAATGCCAATGCGTAATCAATGCCCACAAATCTCACTCAAACATAATCCCAAAACATTCGTGACAAATTCAATGACACTACATTTCAGTGATATTAAACCGACCTAAAACTATATTTTATTCATAACCATTAAAATTCCCAAGCAAAAAATAGTACAAGATAAACCATCTAACTTTTAACAATAAACTTGAAATGAAGTCTAACATCATAAAGTTCTAAACATATTCTCCCAAATGTACTCTTCAAGACAATCCTTGATAACGAGACTTTGTTCTCCCAAAATTAATCTTCATATTTTCCAATAAGAACCTATTGAACAAATGCAATCTTAGTAAATGTGTAAGCATAAATGAGTAAATAAATCAAAATCAAAATCATATAGAAGAAATGTATCTACCTGAATTGACAAAATTTGAACAGTAACTTGGCATTTAGCTTAAGAAATAGCAGCATATAGACTGTATCTCCTCGAGTTCCCTGAATCATCTTCGAACCTGCCAGGCCCAGCAGATTCTCTGTTACTTTGTCCAGTCACATCTTCTTCACAACTCCATAAACATGTTTTTCTATCCTGACTTGACGTTATTAACGCGAGATAAAACCATTAGAGAAACGCATTTGACGATTAATTATTCGATTTCAACATCACCACTTTTACGCATATACCAAAGGCTTCATAAACTCATTCTGAAAGTTATAATTAGCCAACTCTTCCCGGTCCAGAGAATTCATCACAAAAATTGCGATCGAAAGGTTCTCAGAACAACCAATTGTCACCAAACATTAGAGAGTACATGCCAGATGCTTGACCAAATGAACCTTATGCAGTTCATGTTATAATGCCTGTTCAAGATAAAAGAAATCACAATGAATTTTAATACTTGTGAAAAATGCAGAATAACAATTACAAGAAGAAAACAAAGGACATACAAAATTTACCTCGTATCTCCCTTCGACAAAACTCATCACTTGCTGATAAAATAACTTTCATGTTCTATCTTGTTTATCTTTGTTTGAATTTAGTGGGTGGCACACTGTTGATGAATTAACTATTACAAAAATATGGTAATGAGTCAAATTTTGTTGCTTTATGATATAATTCTTATTTTACCTCAAATTGGTGGTAAAGATTGTATCACAAAAAGAAAAAGGTGAGATAGACACAAGAGAATGAAAGTCTTTATGCCTAGTCACACAAGCAATTTCTCTCGTGTAAATGTCTTAATCTCCCCCATCATACCAAAATCTTGGTAAATGACTGATTCATCCACATCAATAGAAAATTTGTTAGGATGAGGATCAACATAAAAGAAACCAGTTCTCAGTATTTGTAATTGCAGCCAAATCCATTAAAATAATTCAGTCAAAGAGAGCATTTGTTAATGAGTTAGTTGAATAAGAATTTTGCAATAATTTGATTTGTAATAAGATTTTCGCTTTCTACACCTGTATTAAGTATGCTTCGATAACACGTGATGAAATTAGAAATCGACTATAACACCGTGCATCTAACATCTCCAGGTTGTTTATCTTTATGCCTGATCACAAAAGTAACAATAGAAAAACGACTTTAACACCCAAATCTTAGGACAAGGCACTTATTATAAAATTCAATTAAGAAATAAAGAGTTTCACCGCTTGGTCCTTAGTTAATACTGATAATATATAAAAGATCTACAATCAAATGGAAAGAGAGAAAAAGAGGGGCTAGGGTTTCATATTTCCATACACTAGAATGTCTTACAATAAAAGGAAGAAGAGAGAATATATATAACCTACTACAACCACCTAATAATAATAGGAGAAGGGAAAATACTAAAATACCCTCAATGATAAATAAAACTCCAATACCCCCCCTCAAACTCACGATGCTGCAACGAGAAGCATTGAGAGTTTGCCAACCAAAAAACGAAAACGCTGAACTGGATGAGACTTCGTAAACAAATCAGCTATCTGTGCGGAAGAAGAAACAAAAGGCAAAGTGATGGCGCCATGCGTAAGATGATGACGAGTAATATGACAATCAATCTAACTGTGCTTAATCCTCTCATGAAAAACTGAATTGTGAGCAATCTGAATAGCACTCTTATTATCACAGTACATAGGAGTGGGCTGAGAAAGAGAGACACCCATATCTGCAAGTAACCGACGTAGCCAAACAACTTCGCGAGTGGTAGAAGCCATAGCACGGTACTCGGCTTCCGTGGAAGACACGGAAACAACAACTTTCTTTTTGCTCTTCCAAGAAACAAGAGAATCACCCAGAAACACACAAAATCCAGTTACTGATTTGCGATCTGCAGGATCACCGGCCTAATCAGCATCAGAGTATGCACGCAGCTCCAAAGAAGAAGATGAAGAAAGTAAAAGGCTCTGAAATCGAGTGCCTCTCAAGTATCGCAATATACGATGAACAGCTGCCCAATGAACTGTAGTAGGAGCAGTAACAAACTGACTAACAACATGGACAGCATGAGCTATATCTGGACGAGTAATAGAGATATAAACCAAGCTGCCCACAATAGTGCGATATAAGGTGGGATCAGGCAAAAGAACACCGTACGGGGAAAGATGAACATTAAGCTCCAAAGGGGTATCAACAATCTTAGTACCAGTGAGGCGAGCACGCTCAAGAATGTCCCCGATGTACTTAGATTGTGAGAGAAGATAACCCTTTGGAGAATGATCTACCTCAATACCCAAAAGTAACGTAGGGGCCCCAAATCCTTCATCTCAAAACAATGAGATAATTCAGACTTCAACGCTGTAATTCCACCAACATCATCCCCAGTAATAATCATATCATCAACATACAAAGAGACCAAAATACGACCACCGGAGGTGCACCTGATAAAGAGAGCTGAATCATTCTCACTTGGAATGAACCCAAGAGAGGTAATCACGGCAGTAAACTTCTCAAACCAAGCCCGTGTTGCCTGTTTGAGACCATATAAGGCTTTCTTAAGCCTACAAACTTCACCAGGACAATGTGGAACACCCGTAAGAGGAGTCATATAAACCTCCTCATGAAGATCACCATTCAAGAACGCATTTTTAACATCCATTTTCGATATATTCCACTGACGAACAGATGCAACAGCAATAAGAGTACGAATAGTAGTCAATTTCGCAACAGGAGCAAAGGTTTCATCATAATCCATACCATATTGCTGAGAAAAACCCTGAGCAACCAATCTTGCTTTGTACCGCTCAATTGACCCATCTGACCTGGTTTTGATTTTATATACCCAACGAGATCCAATTACCTGCTTACCAGCAGGTAAGGGGACCAAACTCCAAGTATCTGTCTGATGCAAAGTAGAGAGTTCCTCAGCCATAGCCTGTTGCCAAAGAGGATCAAGAACTGCCTCTTTATAAGACGAAGACTCAGAGAGGCAGTGAACAGAGGATAAAAATGAAGCAAAAGAATCAGAATAACAAGAATAAACAAAATCTGGTGACTGAGTGGACTTACGTGGACGTTTTGGATAGCGAGAAGGAGGTTCCACTGTTTTAGCAGGTGCTTGGGTGGCCACACGAGAAGGGGGAGCATCAGGAACATCGGATGGCAAAGTACCTGCATCAGTAGAAATAATAGGAACAAGAGCAACATGGGGTGGCACACTATCGGTGGTGCAAGGTAATTCAGATGGCACACTCTCATCATTATCAGAGAACGGATCAATATTGAACAGATAAGATTTAGTGAGTTCATGAGGGCTATCAGGAATTGAAAAGAAAAGAATATGCTCAAGAAACACAACATGGCGAGAGACATATAATTTTTTTGTAACTGGATCATAACAATGATATCCCTTTTGACCCTCACCATAACCAATAACGACACAAATAGCTGACTTTGGAGATAATTTGGTACGTTCCACACGAGGTCGAAGAACAAAACAAGTACAACCAAACACCTTTAAGGAAGAATAATCAGGGGCACACCCATTCAACTTTTCAAAAGGTGACAAACCTGAGCAATGAGAGGTCGAAATCTTATTAATCAGATTAACAGCAGTAAGGACAACCTCTCCCCAAAACTCACTAGGGACATATGCGGATAATAAAAGAGAGCAAGCAGTTTCAACAATGTGCCGATGTTTCCTTTCAGCAACACCATTTTGCTCAGGAATGTTAGTACAAGATGATTGGTGAATAGTTCCATCTAAATCAAGCAACTCACCGAAATTTTGAGAAGTATATTCCCCACCCAAATCGCATCTAAAGCATTTTATAATAGTAGAATGTTGAGTTTTGACAAAGGCACGAAATTTATTATAAATATCAAAAAAATCCGAACGTCGTTTCATGAGAAAAACCCAACAATATTGCGTATAATCATCAATAAAGGAGACATAATATCGAGACCCTCCTCTTGTAATAATAGGAGACGGTCCCCACACATCAGAATGAATAAGATCAAAGGGTGCAAAAGTAGAGGAAATACTTCTATTAAACGGTAAAGCTGAAAATTTTGCAAGTTTACAACCGCTACAATCAGAGATATCATGGCAATGCAAATTTCCTAATTTTCCTGTAGAAGACAAATATTTTAATCGTGAACCCGAGACATGACCAAGACGAGAGTGCCATAAATAAAAGCTAGACGAATCTAAACTCAAACGAAAGGATGACAAGTCAACACTAGATGCTGCAACCATTGGAACATTAAGTTTCTCCATGATGTACAATCCCCCCTGCCTACGGCCTGTCCCAATCACCTTCTGAGACTGTGGATCCTGCACATGACAAAAGGTAGAAGAGAATGAAACTGAGTAACCGGCATCACATAGTTGACCAACAGAGATAAGATTCATTGTAAGATTAGGAATGTGGTAAACATTAGAGAGAGATAAGTTGGGTGAGTCAATAGTCCCAACACCCATTGAGGGCATGGGAGTACCATCATCAGTCATAACGGGCAACGAAGAAGTGGGAAAAAAAGAACCAAAAGAGGACAAATTTGGTGACATGTGATTAGAAGCGCAAGAGTCTAGAATCCAAATACCTGAGGACTTACCTGGTGAAGAGATGGACATGACGTGAGGCTGTGTGGCAAGAAACTTTTGAAACTTCTCAGCAAGAGAAGACATGGATGGAGTTAATGATGAAGAACCTGATGCAAATGAGTCTGATGGTGGTACAACTGCTGCAGTATTAGGCTGTGAAGGCCTATATGAACGCTGCTGAGATTGGTTATTGGATTTCCATCCAGAAAACTGCTGCTGAGGTGGTCGACTATTTGATTGTTGTTGTGCTCGCAACTTAGGGCACTGAGACTTCCAATGACCCTTATCCTTACAGTAGCTACATTCATCACTTGCAACTCTCGAATAAGGCTTGTTCTAATTACTGGAAAGAGGCCGAGAGGAGGCTGCGAAAACAGATGGATTAGGGTCCGAAGAAATTGCCTTCCCTGACTGAGTCTTGAGACGAATCTCCTCGGCTAACAACTCGTGAACAACAGAATCAATAATTAGAAGTGGGCTACGATGAAGAATCGACCCACGAAGACCCTCAAAATCATCACGCAATGCCATCAGAAACTGAACCAGACGTTGTTCCTCCCTATTGGAAACATATGGTGCAAAGGCCCGCAATTCAGCCGACTCTGTGAGAGCCAACTGATCGCATAGATCCGTCATAGAAGAATAGAACTCCTGAATACTCAAATTTTTTTTCTCAAGAGCTCGAATATCGTACTCTAAATGGTACTTTTTTGCGAAATTAGATTGGGTATACAATCTGCCCAAATGATCCCAAATATCCTTTGCATAATCATACTTAGCCAACTGCATACCTATAGAAGGTGCAACAGAGTTGTTGATCCAAGTGATGATTTTCAAGTTGTTTGCCTCCCAAACATCCAACAACTCTGCATATTTTTCAACGTTCGTCTTATCGTTAGGCTTACTCAAATCGCCATTAATGTAACCCCAAAGCTTCTTCCCTTTCAAAAAATTCTTCATAACATAACTCCAATACGTATAATTTTTTCCATCTAATCTGACACTACTTGATTGCAGCGAATCATCTCTTTCACCAGCCATTGCGAAAATAAACAATCAAACAGTACCCAAACGGAACCAAATCGAACGAACTAAACAATTAATCGAACAAACAGGAGGAAAACGACCATAATTACCTTCAAAACAGTCGAGCGAACAGAAAAAGTACCTCCGAAAAAAGAGAGAAAAAGAGGGGCTAGTTGGATCCGCGGACTGTGTTGATGAGATTAAGCTTTGATCCCGCTCTGATACCATGATAATATATCAAAGATCTACAATCAAATGGAAAGAGAGAAAAAGAGGGGCTAGGGTTTCATATTGACATACACTAGAATGTCTTACAATAAAAGGAAGAAGAGAGAATATATATAACCTACTACAACCACTTAATAATAATAAGAGAAGGGAAAATACTAAAATACCCTCAATGATAAATAAAACTCTAATAAATACAACAATTACTCATGTTTGTGGAAGCAGTAATTTTCAACTATGTTGTCCCAAGATGGAATAAAATGGTATACTTAAAATAGTACATACTTTATCATGTTTCACACATGTATTTTTTTGTAATTCAAAAATTCATATTCAATGTTTGGCTTGTATTAAAGATATGGAGAAAATGGTTTTAAAGTAGAAATTTCATCAGAACCAAATGTGTACACCTCTTATCAGGGGATAACTATTTAATAAGGAAGCTTATTATCTAAGATTAAAAATCATGTAATTGAGTGCCTAGAAACTCTTTATCAGGGATATAAGAGAAAGTGTTTATAGAAAAGAGGAGCAAAGGGTGATTACATGATGATAAAAAAAAGACGACTTGGTGAAAGAATAATTTGAGTTTCAGAATAATAACCTACTTTTTTATTTACAACTTCCTTTGTAAGTTTTTGTTATATCAGATGAAAAAGATTCTTCACATAGTATCTTGAGGCACACAGAAAAAACTCATTCCAAATGGTAAATTTGAACACACCAAATGTTATCAGGAATATTTTTCTTAGACACTGTTGAATGGCTTGAATAGAAAGTTCACTTCCAGGAAATTTTAAAAAGCTTGTCTAGCAAAATAAGAAATATTATAGGGAAACATTGAAAAGAATAATTAAATAATTTGAACCTATACTTGGAAAGACAATCCAGTGCTAAACATGAGCACAAGCACAAACTCGAAGTATTGATCAATGGACCACAATGATTCCAAACCCTTACTGAATAATTAACAAAGAAATTCAAGGTTGTTGGAATGAGAACCATATATGAGAAGATAACGCATCATAGAAAAGTATTGAGGATCCTAAAACAATTGGCCCCAGAAATCTTCTCTCTTCCTTTGTTAGACCTGACAGAACAAATGCTATTATCACATAGAGGATTACAGGGCTCCCTAATAGAAGGCCACAATATCCTGATGCCTATTGCACAATTGAAAAAATTATATTACTAACAGAAAATTTGGGGCAAGATAAAAGGCATTTGATGCAATATTAAAGATTAATAAAGAAAAGAAAGATTCTGAGACTGGGAGAGTGGAGTAATGAATGCAGCCAAACCAGAAATATAAATACTTCGCTAGACCAGTTCATGAAATAAACCATAAAGGACCCCGTCTGCTATCAAAACTAATCAACTAAAACTAAAATAGAGGATATTGCATAAAAGTTGTTTTATATTTCATAAGGTTCACACGTATCAAGTGTTTCAGTAGTGTATTTGAAACAATAATCTATATAATGATTTTTAACATTTTGTTCTAGAAATAAATTAAACAAACGCTAATCTGATGTAAAAAATTACTAATATTACAATAAAAAGCTATTTTTAAAAAATTTATTAATGGGGGAAAAATAGTTTCATATCAACATAAAGGTATAATTATAGTGTTTACTCAATACAAACGCTTCCATAAAGAAAGAAAAAATTACTAATTAAATAAATGAAAACCACTTAGCTGTGTCTAAGTAGCGAGGGCCCTCACCTTTGCAAGCGTCAGCCATTTAATTTCATTTCCTCGTAAAGAAGGGTGAAGAGACTATATCCCGTCCCTTCTATTTTGCTCTCAGTTTTTTGAGGAAAAAATAAATATATGGAAAATGGGTCAACATTGCTCACTGAGATTAAATAAAAGTATGTCAACCAACATGTCACATCACGGAGATAATTATTACATATGGCAAACATCCTGATGCATTTGAAGAAAGAAGAAGGAAAGGTAGTATCTTGAGATAAACCTGGGGTGATAAAGCTGAAGGGATAACCCGTGTCATACTGTAAATGTGTCTTGGATTAAACTGGAAGCACCCAGATAAGGTTGAGATGCAAGATAGAAGCGCAAGACAGACCTTTTTTTTTTTTTTTTAATAAATAACCTCTAGGCACAGGAAACCTACCAAAGAGAGAGATGCTATAAGAAACGTAAGGAAATAAAAGACCTCACTATAGTGGCTCACAAATTAAGCAGAGGGTACCTTTTCCTAAAGTCTAAGGCATTTGAAGTTACACATGTCACCATTATGTATTCCAACATTTTTCTTTGCCAATTATGCACCAAACCTATCAAGTATAATATCGGGGGATTTTTTTGAAGGAGAAGTAAGGGTAAGGGGGTTAGGACTATGAGTGGGACTAAGAGTGGGAGAGGGAGTGTTGACAAGATTACTCAAATTCTAAGATAAAGTGATAGGACGATGATCTGAAGTGGAACCAAACTCGCTCTGTGGAGTCACCCCTACAGGGGAGCTCTCCTTTCCATTTTCCAATTTTGACATAAACATATGCATCGTTGTCAATGTATCAAAGCGACATAAACACTTTGAACATGGACAATGTATCGTTGTTAACCCCTGATCATTGTTCTCTTCCGCAAATTTAATAAAATTTTCAATGCTCTTTAAATACAACAAGTTGCCTTTGTTCTCCTTGGTCATCCAGTCGTTGTTAATCGATCGTGACATTCTATAAAACAAGATAAAACACACGTTAACAATAAGTTGAAACTGTAATCTTCGATAATGGTTGATGTCTATTTATGGAAACTAATTATACCACGACTTATGATAAATTCATGATTTCTAAATTCTAAACACTTTTGATGAATAAAAAGAAAATTTGAGCATATTCATCATATCAAGTAACTAAAACACATAATTCATCGTGATTTATATTTGCAACTAACGTGATCATTCGTGGGTTTCCTTTTGATTTACTATAAACCTTAAGATGTGTATCACAATGGTTAACATTTCTTGCCCTGAATCGTATAATTATAACTTCATTTTTCTATATATATTATTCTTTAGATCCACAACCAACCTACTCGGCAATAACAGTTATTAATATCACTATATATAGAAACATAACAAAGGAAGCAGTTTAGATACTATGGGTCAAGAAGATAAAATAAAGTATAATAATAACAGACAAATAACAGTAATATAAAATATGCTGAAATAGCGAAAGAAAATATATAACTAGAAACACAATTTTGGCTCATAAATTGAGACACTATTATGCAATGAGAGATCATTATCTAGATTAAGACAGATATAAAAAGGAGATGTACACCATAGATTTTTTTATCAGATACATACAAGGATTTCATTAACATAAAAGATTATAATAAACGATATACGATGAGTACTCCTCGAGCTATTTTATATAGATACAAATGAAACAAAAAAAACAAGCAACAAAAAATAGTTATTCTTTATCGGACAGAAAAGCGTCAATATATTTACTGATTCAGAATGGATGCGATTAAGAAAATCGCTGTTAATAGTACTCAAAACTACCACCATAAGTTCTCTAAATAAAATTATATAATCAGTGCCTATTGCAAACCAAAAAAAATATAGGATAAGAACACCCCTAAAAAAATACCATTTGAACTCTAGTAATACATTTATATCACGATTTTTTCTCCATAACATCAAAATTGATCAAAACTTCAGAATCTCTATAAGTTTTTATAGAGTAGTTAAGTATTAAATATTTAGATTTTATACTGACTAGACAAAATTCGGGAATGTCCCCATCTTTTTCATGTAATTTATGAACTAGTACCTAATGAAATGCATCAATTGGCTAATACATGAACAAAAAAAAGTACAAAATATGATATGATCTGAACTTGGTCTGATCTTATCGGTACCCTTAATTATTAAATTTCAGATGTGGTTGTTCATAAACTAGTTTTGAACAAAGTATTTAGGTTTCTTTGCAAGGATTTGAACCAAATTAATCATAAGCAACATCATGACAAATAAGTATTGATAAGAATATATATACTAAACTCACAAAATAATATTTCTGAAAGTAATGGTAGCTGATAATGGCAACAAGATGACGAAGAACGAAGAACGACGAAGGAAAAAGAAGAATGGGTGATGGAAAATGGCGACATGCGACGGAGAAACGGTTTCTTCATGAGGGGACAAACCATGGTGGAAAATGACACTAGTACAAACGAGGGGTAGAGAGGTCGTGGGTGAAAGTGGGAGGGAAAGAGGCAAAGGGATGGGTTGATAGGTTCGGGGATTTGGGGGGAACAGATCCCGCGACTTCTGTATATATTTTTCTTCCTTTAAATGATATATTGCAATAATTATTCATATATTCCAATGCTTATATTTGATTTGTAACAAATTTTAACCATTACAAATTTCCAATGGATAAAATCCATTACAAATAGAAAAATAAATCCGTTACGAAATAAGCTTTTTGGTGTAGTGTTTTGGTAGGTTGTAATTTTAACTGGTCAAATATTTCTGCTCATATATTAGTACCGGTGGACATATATTAAGGGTTCTTCATAAAAAATAACATGCCTTGAAAAGAATACTATCTTGTGGAGGCTTGATAATACTTGTATCCTTTGTGGACATTACAGTATACAATAAATACACATGGATGAGTTTTGGGCTGGAACTTGTTTTGATTTTTATCCTCGAGGTAGGGAAAACACCTACAACGAAACACTCGTAAAGAAGCATAGTTAGGATGTTCACTATACAATTTAAAAAATAGAGTAGTTGTGTTATGTTTTGAAGATGATATCCTATTAATAAGATACAAAAAAGTCATGTATGCTTCAACCCAAAGGAAGATAGTTAACTTTGAGTGATATAACAGTGTTAATCCGATTTTAACTATGTGCCTATATTTTCCCTCTGTTACTCCATTTTGCTGAGGGGTTGAAGGGAAAGAAATATGTCTCAGTATTCCATGTCGATCTAAATAATGGATGAAATTATTACAATCAAATTGTCCTCCTCTATCACATTGAAAGATTTTAATTTTTATTTCAAGCTAATTGTCTATCATTTTCAAAGCTATACAATGTTTGAAAGAAGTTAGACTTGTGTTTGAGAGAGTAAAACCCAGTAAATCTGATACAGTCATCCACAAAAATCACATCATATTTCATGCACTAAGAGGATTGAATTGGAGTTGGTCCCCAAAAGTCGTAGTGGATTTTCTCAAAAGGAAATTAAGAGAGTTTATTATTCAATTCAAATGGAAGAATACAACTTTTTACCACTTGAAAACACACACACACACACACACATACACACACACACACACACACACACATATATATATATATATATATATATATATACCAATCAATTTATCTATCTCCATCTCTCTATCTTTATATCCTTGTTCTCTTCTAGTGCATATATATTATGTCTCCTGGTCCCATTTGCTAAGATTTGACTTATCTTCTTATCTTTGACAATAAAATCAATGTTAAAAAATTGCAAAATGTAGTCATTATCTTTTGCTAATTGTCTAGCAAATATTAGATTTTTCTTTGACTTTGGTACTAAAAAACATCCTTTTATTTTAAATCAAATGTTACTTGATGCTTTCCAATATGAGTAATCTATAATGAGGATCTATCTCATGCTATAACTTTATATGTGCCTTTATATGTATTAAATGAGATGGATTCCTTGCATATTTGATTATTTGTACAATGGCACGAGAATCAACGTAAAGAGAGTTATCCATTTCTTGTCAAATATTTTATGCATCTAAGGAAATGGAAATTGTACCTTCCAATAATTGATATGAGTAGTCCCATTTGTAAAAGAAAGTCATAACGGTATGTTGTTGAAATACATACTTGTTTTGTATTCATCAACCCAATTACTAGAAGCTTCCTAAGTTAGGTAAGCTCATTGATGGTGTGCTTAATTATTTTTAGTGGGTTGATAATGGTTAGATAGTTGAATGCTAAATGTGCGGCTTATGAGTATTTGTATTGATTTTGTTTGAACCACATTGTGTGGTAGCATTTGATTTCCTTCATGTATAAATACCCATCATTCTTAAGTTCTTAGCGTCATCAAATAACAAGGAAGATAATAGGCAAAGGTTTTTAGTTAGAGCTGTGAGGATTTAAGTTATAAGAGTCTTTTTCTTTGTAATAGTATTTTGAGTGTTAAATTCAAAATAGTTGTGTGAATTTTTGAAGTGCTTATTTCCAACAAAGTGGTATCAGAGAGATTGGAAAATTATTTGAAAGTATAAACTATAGCATTTTAAAAATCGAAGCTCTTGATGAGACGAATCTAAGGCCGCTAGATTCATCCAGATCAGAGGTCTAACGCCTAGCCACACGGCACCAAAACGTCACTGTGAAAAAGTAAGTTAACTCACCGAGTTAGCCAAATCATTCGTGTTAGAGCTGGGCTGACCGAGCCAAGAAGCCTATTAATCACGTTATTTGAGCTGCTTGATCGAGCCATCGATGGATAATTGAAAGGCTGACTGTGCACTTATGACCATTGACTTTGACAAACTCTTATCTTTTTTGGTCTGAGTTCCTCCTAAGTTTTTTTTTGGCATTCCAAATCCATCGGCGCAATCAAATTTCCAAATTCTTACTCAAATTATGACAAATAGTGGCATGGCATCCTTTCAAGTTCTGATACTCAATAACAATAACTATGATAATTGGATTATCAAGATGACGCCATTTTGGGTGAAGGTGATGTTTTGGAAGTTGCGGTTAGTGGTTAAAATGAGATAGAAAATGAAATCGACTTAAATCAAACTCAGAAGGAGAGTTAAAAAGAATCAAGAAAGTGAGATGATAAATCTCTCTATTTCATCTATCAAGCATTATAATGATGGTTTCAAGAAGATTTCAAATGCAATCTCCACAAAGAAAGCATAGGAGAATTTGCAAACCTCTTACAAAGGATCCGAACAAGTGAAGAAAGTTTGTCTAGAGTCTTAGTTAAGAGGTGATTTCAAAGATCTATATATGAAAGTGTTTGTATCTATACGTGACTAGTTTTCTAGAGTCTTAGTTACTTCCAATCAATTAAAAAGAAATGGTGAGAAGTAAGAAGATGTGACGATCATGTAGAAGATACTCGGCTCTTTAGATCCAAAATTCGAGTACATCATTATGACGATTGAGGAAAATAAAGCCTTGAATGATTTGATCATCGAACAACTAATGGGGTCACTGAAAGCATATGAAGATAATAATAATAATAATAATAATAATAATAATAATAATAATAATAATAATAATAATAATAATAATAATAATAATAATAATAATAATAATAATAATAATAATAATAATAATAATAATAATAATAATAATAATAATAATAATAATAATAAGAAGAAGAAGAAGAAGAAGAAGAAGAAGAAGAAGAAGAAGAAGAAGAAGAAAGAGATTGTGTAATAACTCCTCAAGTCGGAACTCCATCCGACAAAGCGAGAAGAAAGTTTCAACAACAATAGAATCTAATGCGGATGATGTCATGGCCGAGTGTGAGGTTACATATGTGGACGAGGTTGGAATTCTAACAACTACAATTCCAACAATAATTACAAGAGAGGGGATAATTCTACAATAGGTCATGGGAGAGGACATTCAAACTTCAGGTATGACAAATCTCAAGTTGAATGTTATTATTATCAAAAGTTCGAACATTTTGCTTGTGAATGTAGAGAAACCAATAATAGAGTCAATAAGAATTGTATTTTGCTACTTGTATACAACGATAACAACGGAGGTGAAGATAATACATGGTACCTTAGCACCGGTGTGAGCAACCACTTATGCAAAATAAAAGGCATGTTTGTATAGCTTAATGAATCAATAGGTGGTATTGTCTCTTTTAGAGATGATTCCAAAATATCGATGAAAGGAAAAAGTAACATCCTTATTCGAATAGGAGATGGAAGTCACCAATTAATATCGAATGTCTACTATGGGGCTAATATGAAAAAAAACATTTTAAGTTTAGGTCAACTTTTAGAAAAAGGTTATGATATTTATATGAAAAATTGTAGTCTTTTTATCAGAGATGACAAAGGAAATTTAACTACTAAGGTGAAAATGTCAAATAATATAATGTTTTCTTTGAATATATAAAATGATGTTACAAAGTGTCTCAAGGCTTGTTACAAAGATTCAACCTGGCATTAGCATCTTGGATTTGGGAATCTCAACTTCGAAGGACTGGAATTATTATCCAAGAATGAGATGCTAAAAGGCTTACCTTGCATCAATCACCCGGGATAATTATGTGAAGGATGTTTACTTGGGAATAAATTCATAAAAATTGTTCCAAAGGAGTCAGACTAAAGAGCCAAGAAGCCACTCAAGATATTCCATATCGATATATATGGTCCGATCAGGCCAAGCTTTTTTGGTAAAAGTAATTATTTTCTTCTCTTCATTGATGATTTTCCAAGAAAAAAACTAGGTATATTTCTTGAAGCATTAAAGAAGTTCAAAACTGCTGTGAAAAAGTAGGGTGCCCATAAGATCAAGGAATTGAGTTCCGACCGAGGAGGATAATTTAATTTTAGGGGGTTTTAAAAATTTTGCGAAGAAAATAGAATTCGTTGACCAACGTCAATTCCTAAATCCCCTCAGCAAAATGGTGTAGAAAAAAAAAAATCAAACTATCCTTAACATAGCTCAGAGTATTCTCCAACGCAATAAACTGTCTAAGGAATTTTGGGTGAAAGTAGAGGCATATACTGTCTATTTGTCTAACTAATCTCCAACAAGAAGTTTTTGGGGAAAGAAACCATAAGAAGCATGAAGTGGAAAAAATAACGGTATCTACCATATGAGAGTTTTGGGGAGCATAGCCCATGTACATGTACCATACGAGAGAAGAACCAAACTTGATGACAATAGCGAGAATTTGATCTTCATTGGCTAAGATAACAACTCCAAAGGTTATAAGTTGTATAATCCTAACAATGAGAAGATTGTAATTAGCCGAGATGTGATATTTGATGAAGAAGGAGATTTTGATTTCAACTCGATCGAATATAGATAATTTCAACTTCATTCGTGAATTTAAAGAAGAGAATGAAGAAACCATGATGGAAAAATTAGGATAAGTTCAATAAGAGACCACTACTCCACCTACGTCATCAGGATCAACCACTCATGGAGATTCATCACCATTATCAAGTGGAAGTTTAAATGAAAGAATTATTTCCCGTATAAGATGTCTACAAGATCTCTATTAGGTAACCGAATGACATGATAATCTTACAGTCTTCTACCTCTTTGACAATTGTTAACAATTGAACTTCCAAGAAGCTGCACAAAATAAGAAGTGGAGAGATGCCATGAATGAAATAATCAGGGCCATCGAGAAGAATAACACTTGGGAACTCATTTTATTTCCAAAAGGTCAAAAGTCTATTGGTGTCAAATGGGTGTACAAAATGAAGAGGAATGTTACGAGAGAAATAGAAATAGAAATGGTTAGGTTAGTCGTAAAAGGATAGAGTTAAAGAGTTGGCATTGACTACGATGAGGTACTTTCGCCTATTGATTGCTTAGAAACTGTGAGATTAATTGTCTCCCTAGCCGCTCAAAACAGGTGAAAGATTTATCAGTTGGATGTAAGGTATGCATTTATAAATGGAATACATAAAGAAGAAGTCAACATCAAGCAACCATTAGGATATGTAGTGAAGGAACATGATGACAGATTTTTGAACTTGAAGAATCCCTCTACATGTTAAAGCAAGCACCAATGGCATGAAATAGCAACATCGACAAGTATTTTAAAGATAATGGTTTCAACAAATGACCCTACGAGCACGCTCTATATATCAAGATCAAAGAGGGAGATAATTTGATCCCGTGATTATACGTGGATGATTTGATTTTTATCGGAAGAAACCTAAACATGTTTGATGACTTTAAAAAAGAAATAACAAAAGAGTTCGATATGACATATATTAGGCTAATGACATACTACCTTGGCATCGAAGTTAAACAACAAGAAGATGGAATTTTTATCTCACACAAGGGATACACAGAGGATATCCTCAAGAAGTTTAATATGAATAACTGCAAGCTAATTAACACACCGGTGGAGTGCGGAGTTAAATTATCAAAGCATGACAAAGGCGAAATCATAAATCCAACTTATTTCAAGATTTTGGTTGGAAGTTTTCTCTACCCAACTTGTAAAAAACCTAACATCTTCGATGCAATTGGATTTTTTAGTCAATACATGGAAACCCCAACAACCTCTCATTTTAAGGATGAAAAAAGAATTCTTCGCTATCTCAAAGGTACAATTGACTGTGGTCTATTGTACTCCTTTTCTGATGATTACAAGCTTGTTAGATATAGTGATAGAGATTGGGGTGGAGATACATATGATAAAAAGAGTAGGGTCGTGTTCTTCATGGGAGATACTATTTTCACAAGGATGTCAAAAAAACAACCAATTTCCACACTCTTTACCTATGAAGTTGAATATGTAGCCGATACATCATGTGTTTGTCATGCAATTTGGCTTAGAAATTTACTGAAGGAATTAGGTTTATGACAAGAGGAGCCAACAGAGATTTGTGTTGATAACAAGTCAGTGATAGCCCTGGAAAAGAATCCAATTTTCCATGATTGAACAAAGCATATCGATACTCGCTACCATTTCATAAGAGAATATATTACAAGAAAATATTTGGGCTACAGAAGTATGAAGACTTTGTCAGATTAAGAAAATCTATGGGCATCGCAAAACAAGTTTAAGAGGGTGTTAAAATATAAACTTGTTTTGTATATATCAACCCAATATTCTTAGAAGCTTCCTAGGTTAGATAAGCTTCTTGAAGGTGCGTTTAATTATTTTTAGTGGGTTGATAATAGTTAGATAGTTGGATTCTAAATATGGGTCTTATGAGTATTTTTATTAATTTATTTTGAACCACATTGTGTGATAGTAATTGATATCCTTCATGTATAAATACCCATCATCCTTGAGTTCTTTGCATCATCAAATAATAAGGAAGATGAGAAGCAAAGCTTATTAATTCTAGTTGTGAGAAGTTAATTTGTAAGAGTTTTTTCTTCTTTGTAATAGTATTTTGAGTTTTAGATACAAGATAGTTGTGTGAGGTTTTTGAACGATTATTTCAAGCATATGGTTGGTTCTTCCATCAATATGGAACCCTTCATCTTGTTTGCGGATTTATGCATGTTATTATTGAATAAGATAGTTTTGGTGTTTGGTTGTGGTACAAGCTTCATTAATGATTAATTTCTTCCACCATTAAAACCCCCTGTATTATACTAAGTATAACCGCCTTGGTTATACCGAAAAAGTTTTAAAAAAATTCCTCGAGAGTTGAAACAGTTATTTTGAGGATAAAAACAAAAATATCCTCTTCATTTATATGGTTTGCATCTTCCTCTTTGGTGGTTCTGTAATGGATCTTTGTGAGCCACAAAATTCATGGCGTGATTAAATGGTGGTTTGCGTTGTTTCTTATTTAAGTTCTTCTCTTATGCCAATGGTTCACAAGGAGGTGATGAGTTGTGAAAGGGATAAATAGGGTGACATACCAAACATCACAATGCCAAAAATTAGGTATCTAGGTCCCAAGTATCTAGAAAAAATGCTCATTAATAGTTTTCCTTTAAAGTTTTATATTTTGGAGTTGTTCCTTCAATTGGAATTACTTGTATTTGGTGACATGAAATTAGGGTTCATATAGAAAATCCCACATTTCTTCAGTCGTCTTACACCTGATAATAAGGTACATGCACTCTTCTGGTAGAGTGTCAAAGATCCAGGTTTTGAGGATTCAATCTTTCTTTTCCCATTCTTATTGTTACTTACATGTTTCTTCTTGTTCTTTTGGATTTGGTGGCTCTTAAGTCATCAAATTAGCCACCTTCATGGTTTTCATAAGTTTCATCATCTGAATTCTCCATATTAGATAATTTGTTTGTTAGCGTTTTGTGGAACAAGTGGTAATCAATTAGTGCACTGATCCAACTGAGAGAGTAAGACCATTAGATGCCATGTAACCTTAATGCTCTTATACCATGAAGATTAAAAGATAATCTAAGTGAAAAGGAAGAAGTTATGTCTTGTTATTCACTCTGTTAGATTGAATTACATTTATAGAGAAAGACTCTAGAGTCCCCATTATCCATTCCTCTATTTTTAAAACTATCCTATAATTCTTTGAATTTAAAATGCGCAACAATAATATAATCTTATAAGATTTGGTTGATCCTTCAACAATGGAAGTTCCACTATTAGATTGTGGTAATTTATTTATATGTTTTTGTAACTTCAAGACGAAATTGCACGTGAACATTTACCCATTAAGAATTTTTTATGTTGGTTTGAAGAACACATATCATGTACAAATTTGGGTTAGGATGTGTAATTCTTATTATGCGCGCGCGCGCACACACACACACACACACACACACACACACACACACACACACATATATATACATATATATATATATATATATATATATATATATATATGTATGTATGTATGAAATAAACATGATATTGTATGTATTAGTAAATCTTTCGTAAACTTGACTTTAATGTCGTGAGCACACGGCGATTGACAAATGCTTAAAATGCATACATTAGGGAAAAATTATGATTGTCATCGTATCAGTACAAGCGCACCATAGACGCGGGATAATGCACAAGTCTTTCATGGACATTTGGGTGCAAAAGTCATAAGCCACATGATGTTTTGGACATAGAAAAAATAAATGTTAGGCATAGGTATCCATTTGTTTACATAGTATACAAAAATATTGTCTTTATCAATTTTTTGTAGATCAAGGATACATTCAATCAGTGGCCAAGATTAACTCTTTTTCATTAGTGATGGATTTGGTTCGTTGATTGTAATTAAAAAAAATGAACTATTAATTTGGAACGATCCAAAAAGCATATTTGACTCTTAATTTGGGACGTAGGGAGTATAATCAACTCCATATCTTGGTTATATCGACACGGGAGTCTATAACCATTAGAATAATATCATGCACTTAGGACACCACGTGTTCATACTCAACACTAATAAGGATATGACACATTTGATAATGTACAAATATTATTTTTAAATAGGGAAACATGTAACACATGTATCACGACACATTTGTAAATGTAAAAATATTAATTTTATAGTGCATGTGACACGCGTATCATATATATCAATGTTTCATTCTTATTGTTGAGCATGAACACGTATTACCTAAATGCATAATACTATTTCCCTTATAACCATACTTTCATATAACAATATAGAGCTTTTCAATTCTGACAGAAAAATCGATTGAAAACATTCGACTGACTGACATGGCCTGTGAAAATGACCAAAAAAATCAACTTAGGAAGCAAATCTTTTTGAAATCGGTGTTTGCGAGTATTGTTTGAATTGAGTATGTAATTCCTTACCACTTTATTTTCTTTTGAACCTCATGATACCCAAACAATTAAGGACAATGCCACTCATAAACGACTGGTACCCAAACAGAATAATGACCCAAATGATACCCTCTTTTATCCTTTTTTATAAAAAAAATTTTAATAACTTTTTTTATAAAAACTGACTTTCGTGTCGTGTTTCTTTTATTCGAGTTGTGATTATGTATCATGTTCATGTTAGCAAAACGTTATAAAATTCCGTGTCATGTCTTGTGCATTATAACTGGGTCGTGTTCGTGTTTGGACAAAATACAAGATTTCGTATTTTGTCATGTCATTTTTGTGTGAGTCGTATTCTTGTTAAGTAAAAGAAAAATAAGATTTCGTGTTGTCAATGTTATAACTGGTCATGTTGGTAAAAGAAAAATAAGATTTCGTTTTGTGTGATGTCCATTTTACTTTTGTTATACAATAAATAGGAACCGAAAAGAGAACAAAACAAATACTTTTTTCAGAGATAAAAACTGTGATGAAAAAAACAAGACAAAAGATAATATTTCTTCTTTTATTAGATAAAATTGGGACAAAAATTAAAATTGAAAAAATTATTATTTTTTTAGCTAACACGACCCGATGTGATATGAAGTGCTAGTTTTAACCTTTTTAATGGTTAAAACATTGCGAAACAACACGTTGTGATATGAAGTGGTAGTTTTAAAGGTTTTTTAAAGAAGTTAATTTGTTATTATTTCTTATCGTGTCACGTTTTAATGTATTTTTTACCTAACAAAAACACGACCAAATTAAAACAAGGCATTATTTATTTGTGTCATGTTTGTGTTAGGTTTAAAACAGAATGTGTCATCGTATTTCAATTGGGTAGTGTTTGTGTTAGGTACGAAAAATTTGTGTCGTGTTTTATTTCAATCGTTTTAGTGTTAGGTAAAAAATATTGTAATGTGCGTCATGTTTTACATGTGTTATGTTTGTGTTAAGTAAAAAAAGGGTTTTGTGTCATGTCCAGTTTTAATTGGTTGCGTTTGTGTTAAGTTAAAAAATGCGATTTTATGTTGAATCATGATATATTTTGGTCGTGTTTATGTTAGGTTAAAAAACGATTTTTGTGTCCTGTTTTATTTGTTTCGTGTTCGTCTTAGATATAAATAAAAAGAGTTTGTGTTTAGTTCAAGTTATGTTAAGAAAAAAATTATATCGTATTTTAACTGGACTGTGTCGAGTATGGATTGGATTGTCTTTGTATTAGATAATACGAAAAAAAAATTGAATTCTGTTTTAATTGAATCATTTTTGTGTCAATTGTAAAACAGTTTACAAATACAGTAAAAATGTTAAAACTGTTAATTTAAAAAATAATAATAACTTTACAATTTAATTTTCCAAAAAAAATAGTTAATAACGGTATAGTTTACATAAATTAAATAAAGTACTCTACAAGTCAGAAAGGTAAAACTATATATTTAAAAAAAATACAATAATTTTTGTGAGAAAATGGTTAATTTTTATTTAAATTTAAAAAAGGTAAAAAAAAATTACACTTCTTTCCATAAGAAAGCAACTAAAAACTTAACATACGTTTTTTGTAAGTTTCTTAACATTCGGTTAAAATATATATTTTTTGTAAAACAAATACTATTTTTTTATAAATTAAAAAAAGTTAAAACGATGTTTACAACAATTATCTTATAACAAAATTCCCACTTTTTATTTATTTATAAATAGTATAAAAATACTTTTTTTTTATTAACTATTGTTTATTTAAAACAATTTTTTACTTTTTTTTTATAAACAATCACTCAAACGTAAATAGGATATAAACCTTTAAATTGCGAAGGAAATATATTTTTGATTCCAAATGAGATGAATGTGGGTATGTGATTCCGGAATGTATTTTTATTACCCGTTCACGTCATTATCATTAAGTCGAATTACATTTTGTTGTTTATAATACATGTACTTTTAGATTAATTACAAACGAAGAAGATGATCGAGTGGAGTGTTGAACACTCTCTCTTGAAGATAGAATGTGCTTCTGCTCCGGTGCTTACGATAATGAACAATGATCGTCTGCCTCTCATGATGAAACGCTCTCGACATGATCAAGAAACAGTTCAATGTGTGTGTTGAACAAATTAATTTTATTTGATATTCTCTTCAACTCGATTAGGAATGAAAAATATAGATAAATAAATTCTCCTTCTTTCAAAATGAAGACAAGTCTGATATTTATAGAAAACAAAGTGTTCTTTCATGAAAATACATGTCTTTTTGTTAACAATTTGGATGTTTTTCATGGACACTCATAACTAATAGTGAACGGTCACGACCTGTAGTGACTGTTTCGAACAATCTTTAGCGACACTTCAGAAAATTCATGCCCAAAAAATAAATAATATTTTTAATAATTTCATAAATAAATGAAGCACTTTGAAATAAAAAATTTCTTACATCATTTGTCCATTTTTAACAATTGAATATACCACGTGGCTCGTTTTGCTATAAAAAATACTTACATACTTGATCCCTTCACGTTTAAAATCCGATTCCTGTTCTCATAAAGACTGAAAAATGACCAATATATATATTTGGTAGAAATATTAATTTACCTAAAAACAAAATATTTTCCACACTTTTTGTCCAATGTTCGGGCATAATACAATTTCTCAACTGTATAAGTGGGCATTCCACATGTCATGGCGCCTCGGGCACGAGTATCTGATCAGCAGCCCTACTTTGGGTTTGTGCATGTCATGTATGCCACGCGCACAGCCTATGCTATGTCTGTGGTAACATAATAAACCATGAATATGAAGCCTGCCCAATGCGAATCGCCTCTTTCTATAATTCAGTCTAATATTTTTTTATTTTTTATTTTGGTTACAGTCTAATATTCGTCTTCCTCCATTTTTATTACTATTTGTTTCGGTTTTTCTTGCTAACGTCAACTTCTAGTCTTGTAATTTTAAATAATAGAGAATTAAGATAAATATTATGTTCCTTCTATATTTTGATTTTTAGAATAATATTTTTAAATTTATAAATCTAGTTTTTGTGGTACAATAATATTTATAAATTAATCTCTGTAGTATAATTGTCTTTATTTATTTGGTTCGCACCAATGACACCATTTTTCATGATACTTTTAGTACAAGAACTAAATTTATAAAATTATATGCACTGTTCCATTTTTATACACTTTAAACATTATCGGGACTTTTTTCCAAGACCCCTTTAAACAATAAGTTGTACACAGTAATAGTCATACCATCTGTCACCCATTTCGCGCTTCCATAAATAGTAAAACTTCTAGTCTTGTAATTTTAAACATATGAACTGTTTTTATATTACATGTTGGAAATTTTTATGGCAATAATACATGTATATATGTGTGCTGTTAGCATCTTCCATCTCACTTGGTTATCGGGTAAATTTGGTATTTCTCCCAACAAAACAAAATGCTAGCACTGTCGCCTCCTTTGTTTTCCACATATGGGTTGCCATTAGATTTAGAGGATCCCATAACAACCGAACTGAATAATCTGTATAGAGAAATAGATTCATCAAACTCACTTCTTGATTCTCCTTTTTCTCAGCCACGAGAATCACCGGATTTTTGTTCCATCAGTGGTGGGGATTCCCCGGTGTTGAAAAAGCTTAATCACAACGCTAGTGAACGTGATCGCCGTAAGAGAATCAACAACTTGTACTCTTCTCTCTTTTCACTTCTTCCAGCTACTGATCAATCGGTACGAACTCATTTTTCCTTGTCATTGTGTTATAATTATCCAATTTTGCAGTGACATTTTCTATATTCAGATTTTGAAGTAGCTTGATAAGATTTTACTAAAACAAACAAAATTTAATAACTCGAAAACTCAAAACATATATGCAAAAGTAAAAAGCACCTTTCTTTTCTGCTATACAATAAATTTACTCCGATAGTAAAATAATTAAGGTTTATTACTCATTGTAAAAACAATAACTACACTACGAGGATTGACATTTAAACGATTTCTTGTATTGTTACAGAAGAAACTAAGCATTCCAGCCACAGTTTCACGAGTTGTGAAATACATACCAGAACTACAAAAGGAAGTGCAAAGACTAGCTAAAACCAAGGAAGAGCTTTCATCGAAGATATCTAGGCAACAAGATTCTGCTCGTCCAGTAAAACGAAGAAAATGCGGCAATGAAAGCTCTTTATCAGTTGTTTCCACAAGCCCACTTGATGAAAGAGAAGCGGTGATTCAGATATCCACGGTTAAGGTCAACAATTGTTCACTCTCAATGGCTCTACAAAATTTAGAAGAGGATGGAATTCTTGTACTAGATGGATCTTCTTTTGAGTCCTTTGGAGATAGAGTTTTCCATAATTTACATCTTCAGGTATTATATCTTATCCATATCTTTATTTATTTTTATGAACATAGTATTTTTCATTGAAGCATTATTCATTTTCGGGTTATTATTGTTTGGTCTACCATTTTATGGCCACTTCTAAATTAGAACGCAAACTTCGGGAAAAAAAAACAAGCAATTCCCCAAAACTGTTGCACAAGCTCACTAAGTGTCAATAATGTTCCTCCTAATGTGCCGCTAAAACCTAAAGGAGGCATGTAATTGACATATTTTATATTTAGCTTTTTGAGTAACACAAAACCAATCCCAAAGTGAGGATCAAGCTCAAACTATGTATTTATTTTACTTGTTTATTGGTGCTTAACTTTGCAATTTAAGAAAAATATTTTTTTTATTACCATATTTGCCCTTCTAGATATCGCATTATAATTTGGTATATTAAGACTGTTATTATCAGCATACACGAGAAGTCTTATTGACCTTTCAGCAATGTTATCGAAACACATTTCAGTTAAAGTGGTTAATAAGAGATAAATACATGTGATATTGATACCCAAAAAATGTCATTCTGCTGGCTTTGGGATTTTATATGGCTAAAAAATTTTGACTGACGCGAACGTATGCCACTTGACATTACATAAAATAATGGATTTCATTGAAAAGCACAAGAAGTTTATATGTACTTGAATAAAGTTCAAGGAAAGCTGTTCATGAAGGTCTAAAACATTAATAAAGGAAAAAAATTCATCACAAATTAGTGGTATTTTAAAGACATCTTTTAATTTAGATATGCTAAATATTTTTCTTTTGTTTTTCTCTACCATTTTGTTACTAATGTAGTGATAATATGAAAATATAATTTGTATTTAAAGTGTGTTTTTGATCAACAGGTGCAATGGAATACTAAAATTGATTACGAGATGCTAGGGGAAAAACTCTCGTCGATGTATTAGAAGAGGGAATAAATGTCCTTGTCAAATTTTGGGGATAAATAGTCTAGTAGGGGATTGTTGTGAATATGTAACAAAATCATCTACTTAATTAGTTCAATGTGAAATTAATGACTTTCTAAATGTATTTCATCCATGTTAGTATCTAATGTGTCGCATACATGTATTAGCTCATATATTTGAAGTGCAGAGAATGTTTCGATTTCTTTTTAATCCTCCAAGGAGAAGTTTATTTCGTATATATAGAATTTATTTTATAATTGTTGTAATAAATAAAAGTAAAAGAGCAACAATATGGATATAATTAAGTTACAAAAATTCTAGTTTTTTTGGCTGTTTGTATACTTACTGTATATGGGTTCCGCTCCCTTTGGGGGTTATTTTTAATATAACATTTACTTATAGAAAAAAAAATTAAATTATAGAAATAACCAAGAAGAGATGACCCTTAACTATGTTAGTTGAGTGAAAGTGATGTTTTTATCTTCAGAAAACAGTAAAGTTTATTAATAAAAGGGGAAAGAGAAACTTTCCTAATGGCTCACAAGAAATTGATAGAAATTATGAAAAGATTAGGACTTGAAGCCTTATTTGCACAATAATTCTCCACATAATCACCACAAACACAACGAGGAATTTCATCCACAACAGTTCATATGATATTCTTGTTCGAGTTAATATTTAATTATTTATAATTACAAAATTTAGTCAAATTTTGTAATTATAAATTAAATAGATTATTTCTCCTGAATTAGAGTGGTTCAAATAAGGGGACCAATTTGATTAAATTAATGGAATTAATCTTAGAAAATTATTCCAAAAGTCACATGACTTTTGGTATATTTGTGAGACCCTTTAGATACTTTAGTGGATGGTAGATGATGAGTTTAAAGGAGAGTTTCGGATCCCCTTCCATCCTATATATAGTGAACTAATCTCCATTAATTGGTACACAATAACATACAAAATATATCAGAGCTAGGAAGGAAAAACCTGTTTTTCCAAAAAATTTTCATAAATCAGCATTCTGGCAACTTTCTAAGAGCATTTTCTGTAGCTTGAAGAAGGAAGAGGTAGGAATTTAAGAATTTGTTCTTGAGGCACATCAACTCCAACAAACAAATCCAATCTCAATGGAGAAAGGTAATTTTTCATAAAATTTGTATTTAAAAAAATAGTGGTGATTGCATGAACATAGTGAAGATCCTATAAGAATTATATTATTGTTATATATATAATTCTTATTCATGTTGTATAATATATTACATGTGGTATCAGAGCGTCGTTTAAATATTGTCATGCAATCCCTCCACGGATTTAAAATATCAAAGTACATATGTTGATGAATTCAGTTTTTTTTACAATTTTTTTAATGTTTAAATTCCGCCCTGATTTGTTTATCATGATTATTAGTATTATATGATAGTTTTAACACCAATTTATTTATCATGATTATTAGTATTACATGATAATTTTAACACTGATTTATTTCTCATGATGATTTGTATTACTTGCTAAATTATGTAAGAAATTATTCTTATGGACAAGATTTGATTCTGTCAAATTGTTAAGATTTTTTGTTTGATTTTACCAAATCTGATTAAGAACAGTTTTATTTAACAAATCTGATTAAGAACAGTTTTGTTTGTTTGTTTTGTTAAGAATAGTTTTTTTATGTTTGATTGTTAACAAATCTGTTGAGAAAACTTTTTTGTTATTTGCTTGATTATAGCAAAAACAGTTAAGAATCAAATAAAACAGCTTCATTTGATGTAATAAGACCATATATATGTTGTTTTGATATTATTTTAATGGTTACCTAATCCGTTTCTATCAACCCTACAAATTTCAAGAAATTTTGCAATAAAAAATTTCATAATGCGCTTGTGGTGAATAGTGTTTTGTTTCCGAACTTGTTCTGAATGCGATGAATTGGTAGTCTGATTGAAAACGGGCCAGAGGTCAATTTTCACCACCTTAGGTCGTGACGTAAACTGTTTTTCGACGATCCCAGATTGTTTAGGCCCTCAAAACTATAAATTTGCTATTTATGGAAATAATCTCGGGGGGCATATCTCACTCTAAAAAATTATTTTTGAATTCCGTAAAACATTTTGAGATTCTGGAGTATTTTTCTACCGCTTCATAATGCTAACTCATTTTTTTCATTTTTGACAAAATTTCATATTTTTCATATTTTATAAGTGTTACATCTAGAATTGTCTTATAAATTTTGTTCTAATGATCATGTTTTAGTTTAATATTCGTGCCAAACACACGCCAACATATTTCATATGGTAGGATATTAGACTTGTGTTGATTTAATGTTCATATTTTTATGAGTCTCATGCCAAATACATGTCAATGATTCATAACATTGAATATTTAATATATTACATTTCTTTTAAAATTTAATATTCATATTTTTATGAGTTTCGTGCCAAACGCAGGCCAATGATTCATAACATTGAATATTGAATATATTAAATTTTGATATTAGGATTAACGCGTCTCATGCCAAACATAGGCAATGACTCATTACGTGAAATGTCAAATTCATGGCCATTCTAAAGTTTTTATTATATAGATTTGATCAACTTTAGAATTATTGATTGAATATTAAATTGTCCAATAATGCATTTGTCACAATTTACAATGTTAAAAATCCATTAAAAAAATTTGATTTTATGGTTTTGTGATTAAAGGGCAACTTATAATACCATTCATTATAATTCTGCCATTAAAATTTTGACAATTATATATATATATATATATATATATATATATATATATATATATATATATATATTCATTGCCTTGCAAATTTTAGTCAAGTGTATTATATTTTAATTAGAGTGAATATTTTGCAAATTTGTCGGAATGGTGCATGGAAATTAAGTTTAACCTTGGGATTTTAGACCTTGATGTAGCACTTCTTGTCGAATGATTTGTTTCAAATTAATTTGGTTTTTGGCTTGGGTTTCTTGTCGAATGATTTGTTTCAAATTAATCTTGATCCTAATTTTTTGGAATCTTTATTATCTATGCATAATATTGTTGGAACTAAACGTAACTCATTTAGTGAGTATTCTTCTTACTTGTGGCATAAAGGATTAGTACACATATCCTGAAAATGAATTAAAATGCTTATTAAAGAGGGAATTATCCCTGATCTGGATTGGTCCGATTTTGGTGTATGTGTGGACTATATTAAGGGTAAACAGACCAAACATACAAAGAAAGGAGTCACAAGAAGCACACAAATTCTTGAAATTATACACACAGATATTTGTGGTCCTTTTGATGTTCCTTCCATTAGTGGAGAAAAATACTTTATAACTTTTATAAATGATTTTTCTCGAAATTTCATATTGTATTTATTAAATGATAAATCTTAATCCGTTAATGCGGTTGAAGTTTATATTACGGAAGTAGAACGACAATTGGGCAAAAAGGTGAAAAACATTCGATCGGATAGAGGTGGTGAGTTTTATGGAAAATATGATGAATCTGGGCCACATCCCAGTCATTTTGCTAAAATCCTTGAATGTTTGGGAATTTATACACAAAACACAATGCCAACTTCACCATGGAAAAATGGTGTATCTAAAAGGGGAAATTGTACTCTTATTGAAATGGTTAGGAGTACGATAAGTATAACTGATTTACCTATTTTTTTTTGGATGCATGCTCTTATGACTGTTGTACATATCTTATATAGAGTTCCTAGTAAGGCAGTTTCAAATAATCATTTTGAACTGTGGAAAGATTGGAAACCCTCTTTAAGTAATTTTTATGTTTGGGGATGAACTGCAGAAGCAAGAATTTATAATCCACACGGAAATAAATTGGACCCTAGATCATTAACTTATTATTTTATTGGGTATCCAGAAAAATCCAGAGGGTATAAATTCTATTGTCCAAACTATACAATATGAATTATTGAAATTTAAAATGCTAAATTCATTGAACATGGTGAAGTTAGTGTAAGGACACTAATTTCCAATTGAGTCCTTTGTAGTTTTGTCTCAATTCCGGACAAAAATGTTTGAGTTATAGGATAGAGTTATTGATCATCTTTCAAGACTATGACGTTCTAAAGTTGAAGAAGTAGCGGCCAAGTTTAAAGCTTCATCAAAATGCCGTGTTTAAAGTGCCTCATTTCAACGTCATCAACATGGTTCCATTTCTCCTAAGGTATGAATGCATTTTAATATATATATATATATATATATATATATATATATATATATATATATATATATATATATATATATATATAGGAGCTTGGAACATTTCATATTGGGTGTAGTTTATTTAAAATTGTTGTTTATTTTCAGAAAGATTTTTCTTTAAACTTTAAAATAAAGTATATAAAGTTTCTGGGCTAAAAATAGAATTTTTCAAACTTTCTGGAAGTTAGTTAGAAGTGTCGTTCGAACGAGTTTGCCAACAAGTTCCTAGATTGGCCACTGGAATGTTGTTCGAAGGTTCGTTCGAACGAAAAAAGATGTTCTAACGAGATTTCTATCGAGTTCACACTGGAACTTCGTTAGAAGCTCGTTCGAACGAAAATCTCGTTCGAACGAGATTTGGCGGGAACAGTTATTTGGGTAGTTTTTGACAGTTTTTTTTCAATTTCCCACTTGTTTTCCCCACTATCTTTTGACCTAACTTCTTAAGTGCGAAAATCAACTTTTTCTAGATAACTTTTCATATTATTACAACTCCTAGAGAGAGTTTTTGAGTGTTCATCTTTCCAAAGAAAAGTTCATTGTTTAAGTGTATATTTTTGTAAGGAAAATCTTTTAAACACTTGTTTCACACCCAAAGTTTCTTTATCCAAGTTCCGTATATATATATATATATAGAAGTTTGGGTTTGCTTCTAAATCCCATAAAAAAGAAGAAGTTTGCATTGATTTACCCACTTGGAGAAAGGCTCCTAGTTTGGGTGACGGTGACTATACAAAGTCCGATCGTTGGATTCCGAGATCGCGGTGGAGCTCCGTGGTTATTTGCTAGGTGGAGGTGTCTACAAAAAGAAGCGTCGGGACTTGAAAGGGATTGAGTTGAGTGTTATAAGTCTTTCTGTCTTGTATTTGTAAAACCATACTTAATGGATTTGAGGCTAGGGTCGTTAGAGGATTTTTCCCGTTGTGAGTTTTTTCTCGTACATCGCGGTGTAGTGATTCATTGTTTAATTTTATCTTGCTATATCACCTAGAACACTTGCTTAGGTAAAAAGATAAAATTTGATTTAATCACTACTTATTTTTAATTTGGTGCTAATTAAATATTAGGTAATGTGTAGTTAATTCAAGTCATTTAATTTAATTTGATAAAATTTGATTTGGCCTAATTTACTAAAATGAAGTAAATATCTTGTTAGGCAAATTTCTAGGACTTGGGTTAATTAAATTGGTTTAAGTAAAATTTAAATTTTTTGGATTTAATCTTATTTCACTTTGTTTAATTTTAATTTGATAAGAAATTAAAATTTGTTGTTCAATTGAACCATCTCTTGCTTCCGCATCTAAAAACGAAAGTATTACTTTTTGAAGTACAAAGAATTATAAAAATTGGGGGCCTTTATTCCTTCAAATTGGTATCAGAGCCAAAACGATAAATTATTTCGCTAAAGATCCGTTCAATATTTTTTGGCTAAAATAAAATTTTTCCCATTTTCAAAATTGTATATTTTCAATGGTTCTAATTTCGTGTACTGGAAAGCGCGAATGAAATCGGCACTTAAATCTATCGACGGAAGGGTTTGGTTATCTGTAGTTAATGGGTGGTCTCCACCAACTCATTTAGTAGATAATGATCGTGTTCCCAAACCGGCCGATAGATGGAGTGAGAATTAATTTAAACTTTCAAATATTAATTCATCTGGTTTAAATGCCTTGTTTAGCGTTGTCACACCGGATGAATTCCGATGCATTATGATGTGTGAGACCGCTAAAGAAGCGTGGGATATTTTGCAACTCACTCATGGGGGTACAAGTGTCATTAAAGCTTTGAAACTCCAAAACCTCACAACTCAATTTGAAACCATCAAAATGAACGAAAAAGAAACTTTTGATTAATTTTATGCTAGACTTTCCGATATTGTTAATTCATCTTTTAACTTAGGAGAGAAAATACTTGACAATCGAGTTGTAAAGAAAATTTTAAGGTCCCTACCCGATAGATTTATTCCAAAAGTGACCGTTTTAAATTCTTTACCAACTTTAACCTCTATGAAATTAGAAGAGCTTGTAGGTGATTTACAAACCTATGAACTGAACATGTTTCCCTCTAAAACTGAAAAGAAAATTGAAAAAGGCATTGCTTTCGAAGATTGAAAAGAGGAAAAACAAGTAGTAGAGAGCGAGACTGATAGTGACTCGGAAGATATGGTCTTGTTTGATAGGAAATTTTGAAAGTTTCTTAAAATTAACAAAGATAAATTTAAAATGACTTTAAGAAATTTGAAACTTCTAAGCATGACAAAGCCGAGAGGATCCCTAAAACTTCTAAAGAAATTTTAAATAGGGACGAGTCAAATAGGTGCTTTGGTTGTGAAGGGTATGTCCATAGGGTTTTTGAGTGCCCAACTAAACTAAGGAGAGAGGGTAAGAAACCTATTTCATATAATGCGACCCTTAGTGATAGTGATAAGGAAGAGGGACCCGATTCCCCCACTAAGCCCAACTTTGTGGCTTTTATGGCTAGTCATGTGAGTGATAGTGAGAACTCGACTATTGATGAAACTTTAACACATGACACTTCCAAGGTCATAGTTTATGAATCCCTTGTTTTTTATGGTAGTAAGAGTGAAGAAGAAAGATAGAGTGAAAATGAAGAATAGGTTAATGTGAGTGAACTTCAAAATGCTTTTCAAGAATTATATGAAGAGTCAATTAAATTAAAAAGAGAAAATTTGAAGTTAGAAGCTTGTTTAAGAGAGCGTGTCAAGATCATTGATGATGGTGCGTTAATGGAAGACCTTAGGACACGAGAGAGAACTCTTCGAGAGAAGCTTGAATATGTAGAAGGCGAGAGAGATAGCCTTAGAGGTTTAATGGAATCCGTGAAAAAGGAGCTTCTGAAGTTTGAAGGGAGAAATGTTTTATTAGAGTCTAATATTTTAGAATTAAAAAATAAATTAAAAGATTCTAGAAAAATCAAATTTGATTTGGAGTGTAGGTCCTAAAAATAGATCAAATCTTAGGCACGGTCCAAATAAAAAATGACACTTGTGGTTTAGACTTCGATACTTATAATGAATCTACTCATAAAGCCAAAACCAATGTTTTAGGAGAATCGCCTAGGAAAGTATTTAGAGATCAACCCTTAGGTACCAATTTTCGATGTGTTTTTACTTGTGCACATTGTGGTCGAAAAGGTCATCTTAAGAAATTTTGTTTTGATCTTAAAAGATTTTCTAAAAAATTCCACCGTAAGGAAACCAAGGTAGTCAAGATTCCTACACTCCGAGATAGTCACTCATTATTAGGTTGGGTTAAGAGATATGACTTGGTAGCTTTACAAGATAGGATATTTGATTCTCATTTACTATCACATGCTTCCTCACTTGCTAATTCTAGAGGTTGAATGTGTTAGTTTTCTTTGCATACTCTAGCTTTTTGCGCTTCATTTTATATGTCATTGATAGATGCATGCATGTTTAGTCATTTTCTAGTCATTGCTTTATTTCATATCTTATGCTAGAAATCATGACTTGTTTATCTTTTGTTTTATATTTCTTCCATTTTTGTTTGCATTAAATGAAAAAATACAAAAATATTTTTGTTTATCATTTGGGTTTTTATTTCTTGGTAATTTAAGCTTAATGAAAAATTCAAATGATTTTTGTTCATCTTTTGAGTAAATATTTTTATTTTTGGTTAAAAATTTCAAAAACTCAAAAAGCTTTTTTCTTGTGTGTTATTTTAGTCTGACACACTTTATGTGGCATACACTTGTGTTAGAATCCCATCTTTTTCACTTCCAGGTGGCTAGAACTTTTGGTTTAGATTATCAATCCTTATTATGTTCTTTACCATGCTTACATGGAGTAGTTGGATTTTGTCTTGATATAATGGATTCTATTTTTATATGCCTCCTTTACACACATGCACGAGCTCTTTTGAAATTTTAACTTCATATGTATATTTGAGCTTTGTGAGGTGTTCTCCTACCAATCTTGTCATCTACATATTTGTGACCTAGGAGGACTAGTGCATGTCAAAATCCGTTTTCACTTGAGATTTGTGTGAGAAATAAAAAATGATAAATATAAATGTGCACGGGGAAGGGCTCTGAAAGGATTTATTATCCTTTGCGAATTGTAAGCCACCGTTTGTTTGGACCTAAAAGAATTACGTGGTCCAAAGGCCTAAAAGAATAATGGCATCAAAAGAACAAATAATTACCAATGCCTATGTTTAGTCGATTTATTCATTCAAAAGAATATTATATATGCTTATTGAGGGAGATTGGATGGTATATCAACGATTTGCATAATGTACATTTATCCTAGTTGTACTTTCAATGTCATGACTCTATTGGTTTGTAGAATCATTAATATGCTAGGCTTGTATGCATTGTGTATGTTTGTTCATTGAGTTCAATTTATATTATCATATGGGGTTATATTAAAATGTGATGAAGTTTTCAATCAATTGAGAACTCCGTGAACATGTTTTAAGTGATTGGGTCTAAATTTAATTGTTTCTAGTTCACACCCCAGCACTTCCGTTTTCATATGACACATTTTTGCCATACGAGTGTGAAAATCTTATCTTATTTTGTGTCATTTGTGTGTTTATATCTTTATATATATGCATGTAGTATGTATATATATGATATTTTTGTTTAGTCTTTGCCTTACGTTCTATTCCATATATGCTTTGATTCATAATTGGTATCCATCTTGTTGCATTCTTTGTTGATATCACATGCTTAATATTTATGTATCATATTGGTATCTGTTTCTTGCATCTTAATTGGTATTCATTCTTATTTGTTGGATTAGTTATGATTTTGTTGCCTATGTGCTTTAACATTCTCATCACTTTATGCGCAATGCATGTTTTAACTTGTTATCCGACTCTATTTCTCCCTTGCTTAGTTTAGAGGGTGTATATGCTTTAATTTGGGAAGATAAGTTAATGTTTTGATTCTTTAGCCTTTGTCTATTCCTGAACAAAAAGGGGGAGAATGATAGGGGGGAAATGGTATCTAATCACACTGTAATTATTTTAGGGGAGAATTACTTTAGGGGGAGTAATTATTTTACTTGCATTTAATATTTTGATACTCCCTATGCGTTTAATGTGTTTTCTTAAGTGAGCAGGAATTCTTCTATATAGTGGCAACTTTCACCGGCAAAGATTTTGATCCTTTGGGTTGTTTGAGTCAAGCATTGTATTTTTATTTTTGGTGGGACATTTATGTCAGTCTAGTAGTGCTTGACGGCCCTTTAGGATTTTTGTTTGGTTTTTGTCTCGGAATAGCCAAAGGGAGAGATTTGTAAGGACACAAATTTTTAATTGAGTCCTTTGTAGTTTTGTTTCAATTCCGGATAAAAATGTTTGAGTTATAGGATAGAGTTATTGATCATATTTCAAGCCTATGACGTTCAAAAGTTGAAGACGTAGCGGCCAAGTTTAAAGCTTCATCAAAATGTCGTATTTAAGGTGCCTCATTTCTACATCATCAACATGGTTCCATTGCTCCTATGGTATGAATGCATATATATATATATATATATAGGAGCTTGGAACATTTCATATTGGGTGTAGTTTATTTAAAACTCTTGTTTATTTCAGAAAGATTTTTCTTAAAATTTTAAAATAAAGTATATAAAGTTTCTGGGATAAAAATAGAATATTTCAAACATTCTGGAAGTTCGTTCGAAGTGTCGTTCGAAAAAGAAAATCGTTCGAACGAGTTTGCCAACGAGTTCCTAGATTGGCCAATGGAATGTTGTTCGAAGTTTCGTTCGAACGAAAAATGATGTTTTAATGATATTTCCAATGAGATTTCTAACGAGTTTACACTGGAACTTCGTTAGAATCTCGTTCGAACGAAAATCTCGTTCGAACGAAAATCTCGTTCGAATGAGATTTAACGGGCACAGTTATTTGTGCAGTTTTTGACAGTTTTTCCCACTTTCCCACTTGTTTTCCCTATTATCTTTTGACATAACTTCTTAAGTGTGGAAATTAACTTTTTCTAGATAACTTTTCATATTATTACAACTCCTAGAGAGAGTTTTTGAGTGTTCATATTTCCAAAGAAAAGTTCATTGTTTAAGTGTATATTTTTCCAAGAAAAAACTTTTAAACACTTGCTTCACACCCAAAGTTTGTTTATCCAAGTTCCATATATATATATATATATATATCATTGTTTGGAGTTTGGCACCGATTTTCATCTCTATACTTCGAAGATAAGTTTGGGTTTGCTTCAAAATCCCAAAAAGAAGAAGAAGTTTGCGTTGATTTACCCACTTAGAGAAAGGTTCCTAGTTTGGGTGACGGTGATCATATAAAGTACGATCGGTGGATTCCGAGACCGCAGTGGAGCTCCGTGGTTATTTTCTAGGTGGAGGTGTCTACAAGAAGAAGCGTCAGGGCTTGAGAGGGATCGAGTCGAGTGTTGTAAGTCTTTCTGTCTTGTATTTGTAAAACCATACTTAGTGGATATGAGGCTAGGGTCGTCCGAGGATTTTTTCCGTTGTGGGTTTTTCCTCTTACATCGCGGCGTAGTGATTCATTGTTTAATTTTATCTTGCTATATCACCTAGAACGAATGCTTAGGTAAAAAGATAAAATTTGATTTAATCACTACTTATGTTTAATTTGGTGCTAATTAAATATTGGGTAATGTGTAGTTAATTCAAGTCATTTAATTTAATTTGATAAAATTTGATTTGGCCTAATTTACTAAAATGAAGTAAATATCTTATTAGGCAAATTATTAGGACTTCGGTTAATTAAATTGGTTTAAGTGAAATTTAAATTTGTTTGGATTTAATCTTATTTCACTTTTTTTAATTTTAATTTTATAAGAAATTAAAATTTCTTGTTCAAGTGAACCATCTCTCGCTTCCGCATCTAAAAATGAAATTATTACTTTTTGAAGTACAACGAATTGTTAAAATTGGGGCCCTATTGTTCCTTCAGTTAGTAGGAGTAATGAAGTTTAGAATGTGATTATTCAAGAAATCAAGGAAAATCCTCCTTTTGCAAGAACTCTTGATAATCACAATGAGGTTCCTCATGTTCCTATTTTTCATACTGATGTTGTTGCACCGATTATTTCTCCGACCAACAATGAAGAATAAATGGATGAACCACATACTGAATAACTATATAATGACCCTATTATTGAAACACCACAAGACATAGCTTTAAGAAAATCTTTGAGAAATCGGAGATAAGCTATTTCGGATGACTATGTGGTGTATCTCCAAGAAACTGAATTTAACATTGGGGGTATTGATGATCTTGTCTCTTATGAAAAAGTTATTTGTAGCATAGATTATAATAAATGGATTGATTCTATACATTATGAAATAAAATCTATGGATTTTAATCAAGTCCGGGAGTTAGTTAATTTGCCTAGAGGTTATAAAGCAGTTGGGTCTAAGTGGATATATAAGATGAAATGCGACTCAAATGGAAATATTGAATGATATAAAGCTAGACTTGTTGCCAAAGATTTTACTCAAAAGGAAGGCATTGATTATAGTGAAACCTTCTCTCCCGTTTCCATGAAGGATTCTCTTAGAATCATATTAGCACTCGTAGCTTATTATGACTTAGAGCTACACTACATGGATGTTAAAATAACTTTTATTAATGGAAGTTTAGAGGAAGAATTCTATATGGAACAATTAAAGGGCTTCATTCAAAATGAAAAGGAACACAAGGTCTGTTTGTTAAAAAAAATAATATATGAACTTAGACAAGCTTATCGTCAATGGTATTTTAAGTTTCATCATAACATTACATCATTTGGGTTTAAGGAAAACACTGTTGATCGGTGTATATATCTAAAGATCAGTGGGAGTAAGTTTTTATTCTTGATCCTATATGTTGATGATTTTCTTATAGCCAGCAGTGATATTGGTTTACTGAAGGACACAAAGAAGTACCTTTCGTAATTCTTTAAAAAGAAAGATTTAGGCAAGGCATCCTTCATGATCGGTATAGAGATTTATCATGATTTATCATGTTGATTGATAGGATTGTCTCAGAAGGCTTACATTAACAAAGCTTTACAAAGGTTTTGCATGCAAAATTGTAATTCCATTAATTTTCCAATTCTGAAAGGGGAGAAATTTAGTTTAAGTCAATGTCCCCAAACTAAAATGGAAATGGATCACATAAAAGGTGTGTCATACGCTTCTGCTATAGGGAGTTTATTATATGCACAAATTTGTACTCGATCGGATATTAGTTTTTCCATTGGGATGCTAGACAGATATCAAAGCAATCCGGGTGACTTCAATTGGAAGGTTGGAAAGAAGGTGTTGAGGTACTTGCAAGGAACCAAAGACTACATGTTCACTTATAGGAGATACGATCATCTTGAGGTGGTTGGTTATTCAGACTCGGATTTTAGAGGATGCCGTGATAGGAGAAAAAGCACTTCGGGTTATATTTACCTTCTAGTAGGAGGGGCTAATCGAGCGCGAACCGCCTGCTCGTGTAAGGGCATTATCGTCAATCCAAAAACCTAAACTACAACTACACTTGTGATACAAGTATAGCGGTAAGTCAAGTATCATAAGAAATCCACACATAATGTCATATAGATTTTAATCGATTTATTGCTTTAAGAATAAAAGTGGAAAAGGTGATAAGTAGGTTATAGTGAAAAAGGAAAAAGAAAAGTTAAAACTAAATTACAACTAATCAAAATGAGAGTCGCGATCGTATTCCTGCCCCGCGATAAACAACACATAGTTAGAATTTTGATTCGAAAGCTATTTAACCGTGCATTTAAATTAAGCATAAACATCACACAATAAGGAATCCAATCCAAAGTTGTGAGATTAAACATTTAATAGAAAATAATCACATGCGGATTAAATTCGGATTATTGCTCACTACACCAAAATGGTCAAATTGTCACCTTTCAGCCGGCCAGCCTTGTCAAGGTCATTGACCGTGACAAAAAACACGCGTTTTATGTCACGGTCATTGACCTTGACACGACCGTGACAACTAATTATCACGGTCATTGACCGTGACAAGGCCGTGACAAATTTACTTGTCACGGACGTGTCACGGTCATTGACCGTGACAATTCTTTAAATAATTGTCAAGGTCAATGATCGTGACACGACCGTGACAATGTTCGCAGCAAAAACCCTTTCCCCCTTCTTTTTTCCCTCCTCTCTCTCTCTCTCTCTATCTTCCATTTATATATATGTGTATGTGTATGTGTATGTATGTGCGTGTGTATATGTGTGTGCGTGTGTATATGCATGTGTATGTGTATGTATGTGTATATGTGTGTGTATGTGTGTGTGGTGGTGTGTGGTGGGGGAGGGGGTGGTGGAGGGGGGAAGGGGGTGGGGTGGGGTGGTGTGTGTGTGTGTGTGTGTGTGTGTGTGTGTGTGTGCGTAGGTGCGTAGGTGTGCGTGTGCGTGTGGAGGGGGGAGGGGGGCAGGGGGTGGGGGTGGGGCACCCATTTAATAACTCTTTAAATATTTGGAAAAAACATAATATTACAAAATTGAAACGAAATGGTATTGACGGAACTTACACATACGTTATGTACTGTGCTCTTACGTTGAAAATTATTAGATAGAAAAAGAAAAATATAAATTGAGATAACCTTAGAATCTAATTAGGCTAAAAATATAATGGCATCAACTAACATATATACACAACTCTAAAAGTAGACATCAATTTATAAATAATTGATAATAGTTGGATAATAAACATCGGGAGGGGGTGGGGGTGGCGGGGGGTGGGGGGTGGGGGTGAGGCACCCATTTAATAACTCTTTAAATATTTGGAAAAAACATAATATTACAAAATTGAAATGAAATGGTATTGACGGAACTTACACATACGTTATGTACTGTGCTCTTACGTTGAAAATTATTAGATAGAAAAAGAAAAATATAAATTGAGATAACCTTAGAATCTAATTAGGCTAAAAATATAATGGCATCAACTAACATATATACACAACACTAAAAGTAGACATCAATTTTATAAATAATTGATAATAGTTGGATAATAATTGGATAATAAACATCGGGAGGGGGTGGGGGTGGGGGTGGGTTGGGTTTTGAATATTATTTACATTTATATTTTTGGATATTATATGCATTCAAAATAAATAATTGATAATAGTTGGATAATAATTGGATAATAGTTGATATTTTCATTCAAAATAAATATTTCATTCAAATATATTGGATAATAATTGATATTTTCATTTAAATTGATAATAATTTTATTCATGAAATTAATTCAATTGATAATAATTTATATATATGTTTGTGTGTATATATATGTGTGTATGTGTGTATATGTGCGTGTGTGTGCATGTGTGGTGAGCCCTTCATATTTTCAAAATGTTGTTTTTATTCCTATAGAACAGCTTAGATAGTGTGTGTGTGTGTGTGTGTATGTGATCAATACATGAATTTATTTTTGTATTTGAATTAACCCATGAATTTATTTTTGTATTTGAATTAACCCATGAATTTATTTTTGTATTTGAATTAACCCATTATATGAAACATACTTGAAATTAAATATAGTGCGCATAGATACTAGCATTCTAGTTCTTATGCGTACGCAATTCAATAGCCCTTAGACCCGTTCGAGAGTCATTACCCCTGTAATGAGATCTCTCGAATTGTCCCGTTTGGACAGTTTGAGACTGTATAATTTCTGTTTAATATTCTTATTGGCTTAAAGTTGTTACTTTTGGAGGAAGTTCTGCAGTCGTATCTTAATGTTCTCTGGGTACATACTAGATTGACAAGTGTGACTGTTATTTTAATTGACCAATTGAAATAACACTCACACCTGCCAATCTACGTCGTGTACTTGGAGAACTAAGGGGATATGCTGTGGAATTGTTTTCAAATCGTAACAATGTGCATGAGCTGTTAAGTATATTACAGAAAAATGCATTCTTGAATGGGATAGGACCACTTACCCTTTAATAGGATAATTAAATGATGGGATAATTAAATAAAACATACTATAAATCTAAGTTTTGTTTACCTTTAATAGGTGTTTAGTTGTGGTAGCTGTGATGGGATATCCGAAATACAAAGAGTGGATGGGTGAGACTAATAGAATGGGGGATGTGTTTCGCAGAGGTGCTAACGAATTTGTGAAATATGCAAGGAGATGTCGTAATGATGAAGAGTTTCCGTGTCCGTGTGCTAGGTGTAAGAATGGTAAGGTGTTTGAGTGGAAAACAGTTGAACTACATTTGTTAAGATCGGGTATGCAAGATAGTTATCGATTTTGGAGTTTTCACGATGAATTGAAAGTTCCTTTTGTCCCCGACCAACCTTCACAACAACCTTCAACAAGTAGAATAGATAAAGAAGGGGACGACGTAGATCATAATATGTTAGAGGATTTAGTTGATGATGCGTACGGAGTTTATGAAGCTGAGGAGAATGAGGTTACTGATGATGTAGAAGATTCAAGTGCTCGTGAAGATAACACGATAAAACTTGATGATGACTACCAAAGTTTAAAATTTAAGGCTACCCAACCGTTATACTCTGGCTGTGAGAAAGATCAAACAACTTTACATGCCATGGTTGGTTTGCACAGTTTGAAGACGCAGTACGGTTTGTCTGGCAATAGCGTGACGGGAATTTTGAAATGGGTGAAGGGCTTATTACCCAAGGTGAATACACTTCCAAATAGCTATCCTGTTATGAAGAACAGTTTGAAAGGTTTGGGAATGAAGTATAAATCTATTCATGCTTGTGTGTATGACTGCATACTATACCGAAAGGAGTATGAAAATCTCGATTGTTGTCCGGTATGCGATGAACCTAGATATGTCCAATCTACTATTAAGGAAGGCACAAGCTCAAAAGTGCCTCAAAAAGTATTGAAATATTTTCCCGTTGGGCCTAGATTAAAGCGATTTTTCACAGTACCATGGATTGCAGAGGCAATGACTTGGCATGCTAGGGCAGAAGTAGGGTCATCCTATTGATTCTACTGCCTGGCGGAGGATGAATTATGACTATCCCGATTTTGCTCGAGAACAACGCAACATTCGTTTGGCTATATCAACAGATGGTTTCAATCCATTTGGAAATCTAAGCACCAATCAGAGTGTATGGCTAGTGATCCTAGCCCCACTCAACCTCCCTCCTTCACAGTGTATGAGACCTGAATTTTCGATGATGGCTTTATTGATACCTGGGCCAAAGGCACCAAGTGAAGACATTGATATCTACCTGGCTCCTTTGATAGAAGAATTAAATGAGTTGTGGGAAGAGGGTGTGCAATCATTTGACTCTTTTAGAAAAGAAGAGTTTACGCTGAAAGCTATGTTGATGTGGGAAATTCATGATTTTCCAGCTTATGGGACATTATCCGGATGTGTAGTACATGGTTATTTGGGGTGTCCTATTTGTGGAGAGGAGACTGAATCTCTTCGTCTATCCTCTAGCTTAAAAAATGTATACCATTGCCATAGGAGGTTTTTACCCCCAGCTCATAGTTTCAGATTTGAGAAAGGTTCCAATTTTTTATTGGGCGGAGTTGAACATAGGCTACCGCCGAGACAACTTTCGGGTTCAGAAATTGAAAGTAAATCTTCTGAATGTGGCCCAAATATGCCAGGTAAGAATCCCAAATTTAAGAATGTCAAGCATAAGAAGACCCCAACTGGGAATGAAACTGAGATAAGAAAGGCATGGTCTCGGAGGTCAATTTTGTTTGACTTGCCTTATTGGAAGAAAAACTCGGTGCGCCATGTATTGGATGTGATGCATGCAGAGAAGAACTTCGCTGAACATATTGTGGGTACTTGCCTTGGGGGGAGTCATTCGAAGGATGGAGAAAATGCACGAAAAGACCTTAAAACGCTAAAACTTAAACCACAACTATGGTTGAAAGAAGATAGTAGGGGAAGGACAATAATTCCCCCTGGTGCGTTTACTTTGACGAGTGAGGAAAGGAAGGTGCTTCTAGACACAATATATAATTTGAAGGGCCCATCTACTTTTTCGTCCAACTTGCAAAGGATTGTGAATTATGTTACTCATGATTTACATAAGTGTAAGTCCCACGATTGGCATGTGATCATGCAATTGGTTCCTCTATTGTTTAAGCACTGTTTCTCCAAGCACAAGGATTTGCGTAGGGCTATTATGCAAATTAGTATTACCTTCTCCCTCTTGTGTGAGAAGGTAGTGAATCGAGAACACATAGTGGCCGCAAAATTGGTTGTGAACGAAGCGATTTGTGTATTGGAGAAGTACTTTCCCCCAGCATTCTTTGACATAAGTGTTCACTTGTTGGTACACCTATGCGACGAGGCACTTCTTTGTGGTCCAGTTAGATATCGGTGGATGTATCCGTTTGAAAGATAGATGAAAGTTTTTAAAGATTACGTTAAGAATACGCGATATATTGCAGGATCAATTGCAGAGGAATACATCACCGTGCAGTCATCAATATATACTCGGGAATATATGCCTGACTCGACCAGCGTTGATGACACTGATGAATTACTCGATGATGGTGGTAATGTGATGGGAAAACGTGTGAAATTAACGAGTTTGCAACATGAACAAGTATCTCGTTATCTATTTGACACACATGAAGATGTCGAAGAATGGAAAAAGTAAGTTTCGAATATTATAATGTTTAACATTATTTTAGATTATTTTATACATGATTAATTTTGTAATATGCAGTAAATATGAAGCATGTGAGAACAATAAAAGACGAAAAACAATGGTACAATCAGACAACGAATTTAGGCTATGGTTGACACAAGAGGTAATTATAATGAAAACAGTCGTTATATAACGTTACATTACACTCAAATTTTACCACTAATATAATTAATTTATCTATATTCTCAGCTCCTAAAGATGGGTGATGCGACATCAAGGCTTGCTCATCTAGCCACTGGACCCTTATTCGTGGCACAAGAGTACAAAAAGTATCAATTGAACGGTTACATTTTCGGCGCTAAAGTGTACGAGGAAGTACAAATGTACAGAACTCGGGAATTTCATACAAGGCTCTTACTTTCTTTCGAGCGAGCGCAAAAGATAAAAACCTCGTTGAAGCTGAAATGACTTACTATGGTGTAATCCAAAATATATTTGAATTGGATTATATAAGCTTCAAAGAGGTTGTATTTTACTGTGAATGGGTAAGAGTTGAGGATAAAAATGCTTGAAAAGTTTATCCTGTCACCAATTTGATCATGGTTGACTTGTCCAAGTTGAAGAGCAACGACCACGTGAGCGATGAGCCGTTTGTTTGTGCATTTCAAAAGGTTAAGCAAGTGTTTTACTCGGAGTATATCAACAACGAGCCGTGGTCAATTGTCCAACACACGCCAAGGCGTCTAAATAGTAGTGTGGATGACTTGGCTGCTCCTACCGAATATCAATCCATTTTTTACGATAACCCGAATTTGAAACAATTTTTCAATTTGTAATAAATATTTCAATTTGTACCGAAACATCCATTTTTAATGCTTTTACTTGATCTGCACTTTATCAGTTTCACTCTTGTGTAGTGTGCGTGTGTGGAGAGGAGACTAATACATAAATATTCCAACTACATCTAAGTTTTGTTTATACTAATCCATGAATATACGCTTCTTACCTTTAATAAGTGATTAGTACATAATTATTTGGGGTGTCCTATTTGTGGAGAGGAGACTGAATCTCTTCGTCTATCCGAACACTAAGAAAATCCATAATCCTATGGAGCGATGCTCTGCAAATTCCTCCCAACCGTTATGTAGCCTAACATCACCAGTTGAAGTTGTCAATTCCACTTTTCATACCCCACCACTTGGAACTTCTAGCAAAACATGGGAGACCATTGAAAGGTGGAATTGACAACTTCAACTGCTGATTTTTGGCTACACAACGGTTGAAAGGAATTTGCAACGCATAACTCCATAGGATTATGGTATTTCTTAGTGTTTAGATATGAAGAGAATTATAATTGACACGATTGCCCGGGGTACATTAGTTGGAAGGAGGTGCCATATGAGCTCAAGTTAGCTGTTTGAGTGACACTACAGGTAATGTATTTATATTTATATGTTAATTTCGATTTCGATTTCAATTACGATTTATATTTATCTATATTTGAGGGGTGGATACTAATTTTACTTTATTTCAATTCAGGGGACAGGGAGTGGCCCTAAGGGTAGGCCACATATGCTCTATACTCATGTGGCTATTCGGACGAGAAGGGAAGGATAAGGAGGTGTTCCCGAGCGTCGCGGTACAAAATCTCTTTTCCATGCAAATAGTTTGTAGATTTGAGATAAAATGATGGTGATGTTGTTTCTTCTTAAATAGTTTCTTAGTTGAATATATATTTGCATTATCTTTAGTTTGTTCGGATATATGATGTTTTGAACATGTACAATGTTGCTATAACAGGTACAAATATACTGCTGGGCAGTGGCAGTGGCCATACTGCCCAACAGATTTTTCTAAATTCTGCCCAGAATTATCACGGTCATTGACCGTAACACGTCCGTGACAATTTTGTCACGGTCAATGGCCGTGACAATTTTTTGACAAAGGGTCACGGCTTTGTCACGGTTATAAACCGTGACAAACGTGTCACGGTTATTGACCTTGACACGACCGTGACACGACCGTGACAAAAAAAGTTGTCTCGCCTCGAAATGTCACGGTCATTGACCTTGACAAGGTGGATTTGTCAAGGTCAATGACCTTGACAAATGGGCAGATTTGGTGTAGTGGCTACAAGCATTAACATTGCATGACAAATAAAGTTGAACGCATAACAATCCGACTTTGATACCCGAGGATTCAATTAAACGCAATTTTACACAAAAACCAAGTTTCAGAGCTCAATACCCATTAATGGTGGAAACGCAATCCGAACCCATTATCTATGGGCTAGACATGGAATTAAACTAATTTAAATAACAAATAAACTAAGGAAAGTAATAAATAACAACAATAAAAGATTAACTAGGCATGGAAATATAAAGACAACAATGGAAATTAAGCTTGAACAAGGAAATACAATAAGGAAGACAAATGAATAGTAAATATTAACTTAAAAGTGGGCAAATACCCAAAGAAAATGGGGAGAACATGAAAGAGATCCCAATACAAACCATAAAAACTAATACAAAATGAAGGATATCTCATGAAAATGAGATAAGTTGTATGTATACATAAACCCTAATGGAAAACTTGCAATTAAAAGAAAGATGAAAACAGGGGACCAAATCGATTCGGGCCAATCCGAATCGATTCGGTAAGAAAAAGTATCTTCTAGTGACAAATCGAATCGACTTGGCCTTGGCCGAATCGATTCGGTTTAGCAGGTTTGCAATTCTACAGCTTTGTCCAACAATACGTAAAATGCAATAACTTATTCGTTATAACTCGGAATTAGGCACGATCGAACGCTACACAAAGATAACTCAGAGGGATACAACTTTCAAGAATCCATTGAGCCAAAAAACCAAATAATGAAATAACTAAAATTCCCTTGAATGTGCCATGAGTGCGACTTTGAAGATAAAACCATCCTAAAAATACCATAACTTATTCATTATACATCGGAATCATGCACCGTCGGTGGCCACGCGAAGAGAAATCAACGGTCTTCAAATTTCACACGAAGTTTGGGCTTAAATTCCGAATGTTAGAATTACTAAAATGCCCCCGAAGCTACAATATTCAACGAAACTTTTTCGGAAAGCGACCAAACATTACACTAAGCACCGAAATACCTACAAAAGTTCAATTATACCTCATATAGCACGTTAACATATAAAACGAAGGTTATATGGTTAATGAGAATAAATATAGGAATTAAGGTACCCGAAGGGGCTAAAATGCATAAGTTTAAGGGTTAATAAATAAAATCTTCGTGCCGAATCACACCCCCTAACTTACACATTGCTAATCCCTAGCAATGAAGTACAAAGCAAGAAGAACTACAAGTAAACCACAAAAAAGAGATACATACAAAAGGGATAAATGCCACTTTCGCTGGCAAACGCTTGCATTTAGCATATGCAATAAGCCGTTAAACCCCTAGGTTACCCTTAGAGGATGAGTGTCATCTCGTGAGGGTTTTCAGGGATAAAACCCACAAACATCAAAGTTTCCTCAAAATGTATGCCCAATAAACGTGCAATAAACTCAACAATACGAAAAAAGATTTCACACAAGTTATTAACATATCGAATGAATTTAAACGAAGTCCGTAGTTGTTAACATTATAGAACGAACTTCATGGAATTGAAACCTTAAAAGTGGGAGGGGAGCGAGCACATGCATAGTATGATTTGGCAAAAACTTAAATAAACGGGATAAGCGTAAAAGTATGCGTATAATCCGATCATCACCGGGCATTACACTCAACAAATGAATTTACTGTGAAATGGAGGTAACATACGGGATATGAGGTCATAAAGAGTAAATGTAAATGAAAACTAAGCCGTGCACATGTTGCAAATGAAAAGTGCTATATAGAAATGAAAAAATATAATCTCAATGAAAGACACTACTCATTAAAGGAGGCGAAATGCATTTTCATAGATTGTCAAACTATTTAAACTTTTGAATTAAAATCACCCTAAGATCACATAGGACTTGTATAGGGTTGTAATGTAGGTTTGGGGTTAAGGTATGGAATGAAAGAAATATATACGGATTCAAAGTATTCGGGGATGAAAACTCGGGATAATAGGAGATTGTGGGTAATTCCAAAATTGAAAAACAAGTTCCCAAACAAGCATTAAATACGACAATAGGAGAGCGACAAGGATTATTGAACACAATATAGAACATATACATCTTTTTCTAAGTTTTTCTTTTGTTTTCTTTTGTTTTTTGCTTTTTCTTTTCTTTTTCACTACACTTTTTTCTACTTTTCTCACTCTTTCCATGCTTAATTACAATCGCAAGACAATGACATCATTCAATCCTGAGTAACATTCCAAACAAAGGTATGAAAGGTAATGTGTATGGTTTATAACTCCAATGTGGATTTGGTTATGGGATTTTGGGGTTATGAAATAAAAGGCTAATATTAAGGCTTAAAAGGGGATGACTAGGGAAATATATAAGGTGAGTTAAAGGACAATATGAGTGATATAACAAAGATGACCTATGATCATTTCCTAAAGTTTACGCAATTCTCGGGTCAAAACAACTTTGAAAATCATGCTCAAGTAACACATTTCATAAATAAACTCAATTAATAAACGATCAAATGAAAGAATAGTGAGATTACCGAAGAATTCAACGTTTTCAATGAGGAAAGTGACGTGCATAACACTCACAAATGAAGAAAAGCCCAAAGCTCACTCGGTGTAAGTATATACAAAGCAACAAAAGATTACCAAGTTATAAAAATCTTAAACCAAATCAATAAAGTAAGAGATGAGCATGTGCTCATGGGATTAAAGTTTAATTCATGAAGTTATTCATAATATCAATGATTTCACCATTAAAGTCTAATAACTTCAAAAATCGAGAACATGCATCATTGAGTTGTCAATTGGACCGGGCATTTGTTGAAATTTCTCATCGAAAATAAGGAAAAATGCCCAAAAAAGGAAAAATAAAAGAAAGAAAATATTTTTGAAAATTTTAATTTTTAACAAAATGCATGCTTCGTAACTAACATGTGATCAAATCCATGGACTAAAGATGAAATGGATATAATATCCTACACCCCCTAACTTAAATGTTGCATTGCTCTCAATGAAAATCAAGAACATAACACAAATATAGGAAAAGAATAATATTACCCAAAATTGGAGCGATTCCCGTTGAGTACGAGTCCAAAGAATTTACAAAACAAGTTACTACCGAGCATAATGAAAAGCAATAACACAAAGTTTAACTAATTACACTAAAATAAACTAAAAAAAAAAATTAAAAATCTAACTATTTACAACATACTATTTGGATTTCACATTAACTATACATTAGAAGTCTAAATATTTGAGGATCCACCCAAACAACAATTTGACTTTGGAAGATCAACGGTGGACCCTCCCAAGAAAACATGCACTACACCAAATATGTTGGATTATGACGGTCATTGACCGTGACAAGTCTAACTTTTCAAGGTCAATGACCGTGACAAGTCTGGAGGTAACAACATTTATTACCACGAACTTGTCACGGTCATTGACCATGACAAGTTCATTAGACTTGTCACGGTCATGTCACGATCAATGATCATGACAAATTTAGTCACGGTTAACAACTGTGACAAATCAGTTACCTTTTTAAAAAAATTATCAGGGTCATTGATCGTGACAATTCTGGGCAAAATTGATAAAAAAATATGTTGGGCAGTATGACCACTGCCACTGCCCAACAGTATATTTGTACCTGTTATAGCAACATTGTACCTGTTCAAACATCATATATCAAAATAAAATAGAGATAATGCAAATATACATTCAAAATAATATGCATCATAGAGATAATTCAAATACACATTCAAAACAATATGCATCACGATATAATCCAAATATAACAACTTAAAACAATTCAATTCAAATAATGTCACTACATGCCAAGGGTAGGTCTAAGGAGGTGAGTAGGCCACCTGATATACGAATTGATACACCCTTGAATATTCATCATGCCACATTGTTCGCGCAACCACAATGGGGATTTCTCCTTTCCTAGTATCACATGCATGATGAGTACCTTGGCCTCGATGTCTTGAAGCGCACGCCTATGAACTGGCATACCCTCGAGGGTATTCGTGTCCCTTAACTTTCGCCCTATCCATTGGCCATCATATATGTCCTGTATAAACACGCTCAGCCAATCAAGTGTCATCATGGGTCGATCGAAGGGAGCCAAATAGGGGACTGGATCATCAGAGTCTTCACGTGTCGATGATGAAGCAACGAGGTCCACATCCTCTTCCTCCTCCACCACCTTATCCTTCCCTTTTGCCTTATGATTTCCTCCCAATGAACGCTTCATGAATGATAACATATCTTGGACCTTCACCTCCAAATGGGACGACTTTGCGTCATATGAGACCACCGTTCGAGCCAACTCGGTGTTGCTCGTCTCCAATCCACTGATCCTAGATTTGGCCACTCGCGAGCTCACCCCCATGTCCTCCCCTTGCGATCAGTGCCAAGCACTTGGTTGAGTGCGTCCGTGGACAAAGATGCCTTGTCGGCATCGGACTGCGACTCATGCACTTCCTTAATCTTTGCCTGAAACGACAAAAAGCACATGATTCGTTAAATAAGTAAATGAAAAAATTATAATGTAATTAACGAAAAATAAATTATTTGATTACTTACAATCGTGGATGCAACAATCAGGGGCACCTCCTTATCCTTACCCTTCCTCGTCTGAATATCCACATAAGCATCGAGCCTATATGGCCTACCCCCAGGGACACTCCCCGTCCCCCGAAATAAAATCATGCAAAATTAGTATCAGCCCCACAAAGTAAAATAATGCAGAATAATATATTTATGTAATTATAGAAAAATAAAATCTTACCATCATCCTATGCTCCACCTCGGCGTAAGATGTCCACCCGGAGTAGTGCACGTCCGTCGTTTTCGCCCGATTTTCCCTCCCCAATTGGCGAGATGCCAATTTTCGCTCCCCGATCTCATTGTCAATGAACTTTTTCCATTGTGCCAATGAGATCGGCTCCTTCGGCGGGACGGAGTCACGCATTCAGATAACGGAGTCTTGGGTCTTCCCAAAGTACCATGTCTGCATATTTTTCTTCCACGTCTTGTGTTTCTCCCTCAACTGCTCCAAGACGGAATCGCGTAGTTTTGGGGCCAGGCTGAATTGCTCTTGTCCAAAAAATATAATATTAGTTGCGAATATATATAAATATAATATAAATATAAATATAAATATAAATATAAATATAAATATAAATATAAATATAAAATTAAAATCGAAATTGAAATCGAAATATTCATATAAATATAAATATAAATACATTACCTGTAGTGCCGACCAAATAGCTAACTTGAGCTCATTTGGCACCTCCCTCCAACTAGTGTAACCCGGGCCGATGATCGTCTTTAACATCTCTCGATCATCTTTGCCAACTAGTGTACCCCAGGATCTCGCTAATAGCTACATATTGTTCTCGAAGGCCATTACCAATTTGTCATATTTGGGGAGCCTAGGGGCCGAGGAACCCTCGTCTCCTTCGCTACCACCGAGCCCAGACAACATCATCATAATCAACATCATCATACTCGCCTTAATACCTGAAAGAGACATTTCCTGTAAAAAAATGTTGTTATTAGTGCAAATCCAAATGAATTAGAAGAAGACATGCAAATATGTACAATTACTACAAATCCAAATGAATTATTACGGTTTAACCCCTCAATTCTGAATTCTAAAATAACATCTAACTGATAATATGTACAATTACTAAAAATCCGAAACATCCCCACCCCAACCCTACTTCCCACACACACACACACACTACATAAGAGTGAAAATGATAAAGTGCGAATCAATTAAAAGCATTAAAAATGGATTGATAAAGTAAAAATTGGAATATTTATTACAAATTGAAAAAATGTTTCAAATTCGGGTTATCATAAAAAATGGATTGATATTTGGTAGGAGCAACCAAGTCATCCACACTACTATTTAGACGCTTTTACACATGTAGGAAAATGGACAACCACTCGTTGTTTATATACTCTGAGTAAAATACTTGGTTGACATTTTGAAATGCACAAACAAACGGCTCATCGCTCACGTGGTCGTTGCTCTTCAACTTGGAAAAGTCAACCATGATCAAATTGGTGCCAGGATCAACTTTACAAGCATTTTTATCCTCAACTCTTATCCAGTCACAGTAAAATACAACCTCTTTGAAGCTTATATAATCCAATTCAAATATATTTCTAATTACACCATAGTAAGTCATTTCAGCTTCAATGAGGTTTTTATCTTTTGCGCTCGCTCGAAATAAAGTAAGAGCCTTATATGAAATGCCCGATTTCTGTACATTTGTACTTTCCTTGTACACTCCTGCACCAAATACGTAACTGTTCAATCAATACTTTTTGTACTCTTGTGCCATGAACAAGGGTTAAGTGGCTAGATGAGCAAGCCTTGATGTCGAATCACCCGTCTTTAAGAGCTAAGAATATAGATAAATTAATTGGGTTTGTTGTAAAGTTTGAGTGTAACGTAACATTATATAATGATCAATTTCATTATAATTACCTCTTGTGACAACCACAACCTAAATTCGTTGTCCGATTGTACCATTATTTTTCATTTTTTAATGTTCTCACAGGCTTCATATTTTTTGCATATTACAAAATTAATCATGTATAAAATAATCTAAAATATTCTAAAATAATGTAAAACTTGAAAAAATTTAAACTTACTTTCTCCATTCTTCGACATCTTCATGTGTGTCAAATAGATAACGAGCTACTTGTTCATGTTCCAAACTCGTTAATTTCACTCATTTCCCCATCTCAAAACAACCATCATTGACGAACTCATCAGTTTCATCAACACTGGTCGAGTCAGGCATATAATCCCGAGTATAGATTGATCACTCCACGGTGATATATAAGTAATACCCCGTATTTTTATGCTATATTAATTTGGGGATTTATTAAAGTTAATGTGAATGAATTATTTAATAAAAAATCCGAAAATTAATTATGTTATAATTATTAACGTGACGAGAGTTAGTAATTATGGGAAATTTGTTGAATATTACTAATGGGCAAAGTAATATATTAAAGTAATATTGAATGTCATGAGTGAGTTAAATGACAATTTCGGAAATTTAAGTCGGAACGTGCTCGTGTCGCGTCGGGACTAAATTTTGATAAATAAAAAGTGAATATTTTATAAGTTTCCCGTATGGTCGTTTTGAATGCGCCAACGCGTCCGGAAGGGTCGAGATAGTCAGAAAAGTGTACCCGGGGGTCTAGTTTGGGTCTCGGGGCGTTTTTAGGCCTAATTAGTAACCCGGAGGGCATTTTGGTCATTTTACATTTATGGGTAATTAAACCCACGAAAATTAGAAAGGATATATCTGATATTGAGGTTTTCACCTAGGGTTAGAAAGACCCAAAACCTAGAATGACCATTGGAGAAGAGAGGAGAGAGCTCTCAAGCAATTTTAAGGCCCAAAACTCAACGGTTTGCGCTGCCGCCACCACCAACGCGTAGATCGCGAGAAGGGGAACGCAACCACACCAAAATCAGTAGCAATCCAGACTTCTAGAAATCCCAGGCAAGTGTTTATCTTGCTATTTTTGTTGGTGCAATTTCCATATTAGTTTAGGAATGATTAGGGATGAAATATGTGGAAGAAAACTCAATTAGTGATGGGAAAATCCATGTAGTATTGGTTGATATGATGATTCTGGAAACCCTTGCCATGTAGAGGAAATTAACCACGAAATTTTGATGATTATAAGAAAGAAATTCTGGAGAAAAATTTGTTAGAAATCTGTTTAAGAAAATTCTAGGGTTCTTGATAATTAGATATAATTTTAGGTTGAAAATCCATGTTTAAATGATAAATATGTACATGCCTTACGTTAGAAACATCTGGTATATTGTTATAATGTTAGTAGTAGAATTCTTGGGACGTTTGGGGTTGGAAAACATGGATTTGGATGAAGAAAATTGGTAGAACCCGTAACTGCAATTCTGCAGAAATCAAAATACCTGCTTGATCGATCGATCGAAGGTTCGATCGATCGAGTCCCAGACCTCGATCGATCGACCCCTCCTGGCAGACTCCTATTTCCCTTGTTTAATTAGTTAAACTAAATTTATCATGAAATAATTCTTGGGTATTCTTAATAAAATATTTTGGGAGATAGGAAAGACCAGTAGGACATATGAATAAGTGTTGGGAACTTTATTATAAGACGATAATTTTTCTTTTGGGATAATTATATAATGAACAATGAAACTACGTATTTCAAGTGAGAGATTACGGCGAATAGATACGATAGTGAATAGAGGTATACCTACTGAATTTTCTACTTGGAAGGATAGAGTCCACGAGTGTCACGTAATAAGTGAGAAAACCCTTCGAGTTAAGGTTAGAGATGAAACCTTATACGTAATACTAATAATGTGAAATTAAGGATAAATGTTGTAATTATGGGTGACGAGAGGAACCTATATTAATATGATAAAAGTGGTATATTTATATGATTGTGTGTACATATATTATATACATGTGAAAAACATACCGCGCTACTTGCTATCCTTGAGGTTACCGCGCTGGGACAGTCTTATCTCGATGGGACCTTTATGGGGGATATTGACTTGTACCCTAGAAGATAGATATCCTTGGTACAGGCTATCGAATTGATAGTTCAGACGGTCCTAAGAGACACGAGTATGTGCCATCCTCTTAGAGACTTGGAATCTATGCTTCGCCTCGATATTGTTTGAGTATGTGTTAATACAGTTCGAGAGTGATTCTGAATTTGTATTCCCCTTGATATGAGTAGTATGGGGTTTGGATAGTAGAAGTATGGACGCACCATAGTTTTATTCGGGGTGCTGTTATTATATATATATTATACGAGTAGTTAATATATATATGAGATTCGGGAATTTGAAACTGCCTACTGTGATTTGATAAGTAGGACATGGTTGATAACTCAAATAGTAAATACTTGTTTTGTGAAAGTATAATATGACACTGGGAAACTTTATAAATTAATAAAGCTAAAATGAGAGTTCTGCTGCTAATTGGAAGTATTCTTTTTAAACAATGATATTGTTCGGTTTTGAAATCTTGTGAGTAAGTTAAGATAAGCTAAATTATTGGGAAGGTTAGTATGATAAAATGATAAGATAAACCGTTGGGAAGGTTAGTACGATATGCGTGCACATTAGAAGAGAGGTGAGAATTTCTCAAGAGAGTGTCGCTCTAATATGTTGTTGCATTGGCCTGTATCAATTTAAATACTTACTAAACAGATTTTAAATCATACACACTATCGGGCTCTGACCCATTTCTTTTTCTTCTCTCTCTTGTATATATATGTATATATTTTAGGTGCCCAGCCATAGGGGCGTCTTGCTTAGGATCCCTTGAAAGGAACGGGCTGCAGTTTAGGTGGGAGTTGCAGGTCACTTGCGTAGACGGCTTCCCTTATTGACTCCACTTCTAGCATTCTCATTTATTGGGCATGTGTCGCCCTTTCCATTATTTCATTGTTATTGGGACATTTGTATTTCAGTTATTTCTAGTATTGTCACTATGGGATTTATTCAGTTTGAATTGTGTTACTTTATATTTCGCATGTTGACATTCGATTGACGAATATTTTAAATTAATTGGATTGTGTTCCAGGTTTATTGTGGTGTGATTCTTAATTATTGAAATGTTGTTAATAAATAAATAAATCATTTTCTTTAAATAAAAAAATTTGGAAAGTAATGTTTAAATATGGTTTTGACACTTAGCTCAATTATTTAGGGTGTTAAATTGGAAAGTTTATTTTTACGACAGTGATGCTAAGAATGAACCAAACTGTTCACCTTGATTTAATTTAATAAAGGAGTGATTGCCCGGTATTTAATTAGGCGGGGTATCACAGGTGGTATCAGAGCATCAGGTTCTAGTGTCCATAGGATCTGTACGGCTTATTTTCTCTTTCAGCTTAACGTTATTGCTATAGAGCCCTCTTTTTAGGATTGTTGTACTCTTGTTTTACGTTTAAGTCTTCAGCTATTTGAGATTTGATAATAACTGTATACTAATAAACTTCTTCACGTTTCAGATGCCTCCGAGACGTGCTCCGAAGGATAGGCGTGCCCAGGCCGAACAACCAGCAATTCCGGCACAAGGCACGATGAATGCAAATGAAGTAGCCGCCATTGTTGCTCAGGCGGTGAATGCCGTACTAGCGGTGGTTCAGCAGGCTCCACCCCAGGTTCAGGCAGTGGCGCCAGTACCAGCACAGCTTCCATCTGCATGGGAGAGGGTTCGGGTTGCTTTTCAGAAAGGGCATCCCCCTGAGTTCTCTGGTAGCTCCGATATTGTCATAGTTAGCCAATAGAAGAAAGACATCCAACGGCACCTCCGTATATATGAGTGCACTGATGTGCAAAAATAATTATTGGCTTCCTTTAAGCTGGTGGGAGCCGCTTTGCAGTGGTGGGAGTCCACTACCACATTGGAGGAGAGGGACACGATCCCTATTCAGTCATTTTGGGAGCGGTTTGACCGCAAATATTTTCCACCCGCCGTGCAGACTGAGATGAGGTGGAGATTACTGAATCTGAAGCAGGAGAGTCTTACGGTAGAAGAGTATGAGGAGGAGGAGTTCACGAGACTTCTCACCATTGTGCCAAATGAGGCACGTACTGAGAGCAAGAAGATTTTGCTGTTTGTCGACGGGTTAGCTTGGAGGATCCGTCAGCACCTTATTGGGAATTTATCCCTGAGTACTTTCACTGATGTACTCAATACCGCATTGCTACATTTCCAGGATCACTGCTTCCATCTGCAGGGAAGCAAGAGAGCAGGAGAGTCCAGCCAGCAGGGCAGGACCGGGGGTAATAGTGCCAGTGGAGCACCATCTCATGGACAGACTCGTCAGCACGAGCAGAGTTCCCATCAGGGGGACCCTGCTAAGCGATTTCATTCAGGTGCTTCTAGGCAGGGATATGGGGGCTATAGGCAGGGCCAGCAGGGCCAACATCGACAGCAGGGCCAGCAGCAGGGCTAGCAGCGTACTAATCAAGGCCAACAAGGCCAGTGGCGAGGAGGTAACGTCCAGCAGGGCCGTGGTCAGTAGGGACAGAGGGTAGGCAACTTCAAGGGCCGATGTTTTGGATGTGGTAGACACGGCCATAGGCGCCAGGATTGTCCAGAGGGAGATAGGGCCCCATAGCAATAGGGTGCCCGTAATGAGCCACAGAGACCACTTTTTCCGGCTGCACTCCCAGCTCCAGCCCAGGTGCCAGCCCTACCAGCCGTTCCAACAGCTCCAGTGCGGCAGGGGCAGTTACAGTACGGACGTGTCTATAACGTCCACCAGACAGCAGCTCCACAGGCACCACCCGCGATTGAGGATATGTTTCCTATCCATGGTACTATGGGTCGGGTTTGTTTGATACGGGGGTAATGCATTGTTTTATAGCTACGCATTTTGCGAAGGCGTTAGGGTTGTTAGCCATAGCAGAGAGCACAGTGACGTGTGTGGACTCACCACTAGGGAGTGGGTCACTTATTTTCTTTATATGCCGAGGAGTGGGGGTAGAGATTGGTAGCTTGGTATTACCTGCAGACATGTTAGTTTTAGACATGCACGAGCATGATGTGATTATTGGTATGGATTGGCTCGTAGCTTATAGAGCCATGATTGATTGCTTCGGTGGGAGCATTGTTTTTGCCATTCCGGGGCAAGAGATGTTTGTAGTGGCGATGCCTCGCTCAGAGGGAGGTTCGACCGCTCATTTTTATTACATAGAGGAGGATAACTCTAAGGAGGTTGTGATTCCCTTAGATTCGATCCCAGTTGTCAGGGAGTATTCCGATGTGTTTCAGGAGATACCAGGCCTACCCCCCAGTCGAGAGATAGAATTTTTCATAGATTTATTGCTAGATACGAGACCTATAGCACGCGCACCGTACCGTATGGTTCCAGCAGAGATGCGAGACCTACGAGATCAGATAGAGCAGCTGTTAGGTCAGGGCTTCATTCGCAGGAGTACCTCACCTTGGGGCGCTCCAGTCTTGTTTGTGAAGAAGAGAGATGGTTCACTGAGGTTATATGTGGACTACCAGGAGCTGAACAAGGTCACGATACGGAATAAGTATCCGTTGCCTCGAATCGATGACCTGTTCGACCAGTTGAGGGGAGCAACTTTCTTTTCAAAGATAGATCTGAGGTCGGGGTACCATCAGCTACGTATTAGGGAGCAGGATGTTTCGAAGACTGCTTTCTTGATGAGATATGGGTCTTATGAGTTCCGGGTGATGTCGTTCGGACTCACAAATGCTCCATCCATTTTGATGGACTTGATGAACCGAGTATTCAGAGAGTTCTTGGATCAGTTTGTCATCGTCTTCATAGATGACATCTTGATATATTCACACTCCGAGGAGGAGCATGCCGAGCACTTGAGGCAGGTTCTTCAGACTGCACGAGAGCATCAGTTGTATGCTAAGTACGAGAAGTGTGGATTCTGGTTGCGCGAGGTACAGTTCTTGGGGCATGTTGTTTCTGAGCAGGGGATAGCAGTTGACCCGAGTAAAGTATCAGCGGTGAGGGAGTGGGGACAACCCACGACACCGATGGAAGTGCGTAGTTTTTTGGGATTAGCCGGATACTATAGGAGATTTATTCGGGGATTCTCCAAAATAGCAGGTCCATTGACCAATCTAACTCGCAAGGGGGTACCATATGTTTGGGATGATGCTTGTCAATTGGCTTTCGACGAGCTAAAAGACAAGCTTACTTCAGCGCCAGTCCTTGCTTTACCGAAGCCGGGTGTAGAGTACCTGGTTTACACCGATGCCTCTTTACGGGGACTTGGGGGAGTACTTTAGCAGGAGGAGAAGGCTATATCTTTTGCCTCCCGCAAGCTTAAGCCGCATGAGAAGAATTACCCCACCCACGACCTGGAGTTAGCAGCGGTCATTTTTGCATTGAGGATATGGAGACACTATTTATTCGGGGAGAAATTATGTTTGTTCACAGACCACAAGTCATTGCAGTACCTATTCACTTAGCGAGAGCTGAATATGCGTCAGCGCAGATGGCTAGAGTTTGTGAAGGACTACCAGTTCGATATACAGTATCATCCGGGAAAGGCCAACGTAGTTGCTGATGCGTTGAGTCGTAGACCGGTAGACGAGGTAGCGGATGTCTGGAAAGCAAAGTGGAAGGATTTGGGTCACCAGGACACAGTAGCACGTTCTTTCATATCCGTGATGTCAGTCACACCCGAGATTGTTACGAGGGTGATACAGGCACAGACCACAGACCCGTTTTTCCAGGAGCAGATTGTGTGACTTCTAGCCGAGGGTGCTGAGTCCTATTCTGTTAGTTCTGATGGAGGTTTACTGTTTAATGGGAGATTAGTGGTTCCAGAAGGAGCAGAATTATGTCATGCAGTGATGACTCATTCTCATGGGTCCCGATTTGCAGTACATCCGGGAGGCGATAAGATGTACCAGGATATGAGGCGACAATACTGGTGGAGTGGGATGAAGAAGGACATCGCCGAGTTCGTGTCCAAGTGTTCTACATGCCAACTGGTAAAGGTGGACCACCAGAAACCGTCAGGATTGCTTCAGTCATTGGAAGTACCCGCGTGGAAGTGGGAGAGTATTTCCATGGATTTTATTACAGGGTTGCCTACATCACAGCGGGGCCACGATTCTATCTGGGTGATTATAGACCGTTTGACCAAGGTGGCTCATTTTCTGCCGGTGCGGACAGATTATACCACGGGTCAGTATGCTAAGTTGTTCATCGCTGAGATTGCCAGATTACACGGGGTGCCCCTGAATATTGTGTTAGATAGAGACAAGATTTTCGTGTCACATTTTTGGGAAAGCTTTCAAGAGGCTATTGGTACTGAGTTGAGGTTAAGTTCAGCTTACCACCCACAGACAGATGGATAGACAGAGCGTACTAATCAGATGTTAGAGGATATGCTACGCATGTGTGTCCTCGATTTTGGAGGAGGTTGGGAGCCACATCTTCCACTGTTAGAGTTTGCCTATAATAACTCTTATCAGTTCACGATTGGCATGGCTCCATTTGAGGCTTTTTATGGCAGGCCTTGTCGTTCCCCAGCTTGTTGGCTCGAAGTGGGGGATAACAAGTTGCTAGGACCAGAGGTGATTCAGGAGACCTCCGCGAGGATTGAGATGATCAGGAGTCGCATTCGAATAGCCCAGGACAGGTAGAAGAGCTACGCCGATGCGAAACGGTTCTTCCGGGAGTTTAGTGTGGGGGACCAAGTGTTATTGCGTGTATCTCCTATGAAGGGAGTGATGAGGTTTGGGAAGAAGGGGAAGTTGGCTTCGAGGTATGTGGGACCATTTCCCATCATCGAGAGGATTGGGCCGGTTGCATACAGGTTTGGACTGCCAGAACATTTACATCGCATCCACGATGTATTCCACATCTCGTCGTTGAGACAATATCTTCGGGATGATATGGCCCATACTCACATTGCGATAGATGAGATCGACTTACAGCCTGATAGCTCTTACGAGGAGAGTCCGGTGGCTATCCTAGACTATAGTGAGAGGAGATTGAGGTCGAAGATAGTTCCACTTGTGCGGGTCCAGTGGGAGCATCATAATGTGGAGGAATCCACTTGGGAACGCGAGGCAGATATACTCGAGAGATATCGAGAGTTATTTTTACCAGGTATGCCTTATTTTCCGAATTTTGGGACGAAATTCCATTATTAGGGGGGAAGTATGTAATACCCCGTATTTTTATGCTATATTAATTTGGGGATTTATTAAAGTTAATGTGAATGAATTATTTAATAAAAAATCCCGAAATTAATTATGTTATAATTATTAACGTGACGAGAGTTAGTAATTATGGGAAATTTGTTGAATATTACTAATGAGCAAAGTAATATATTATATTGGTTATATTGAATGTCATAAGTGAGTTAAATGACAATTTCGGAAATTTAAGTCGGAACGTGCTCGTGTCGCGTCGGGACTAAATTTTGATAAATAAAAAGTGAATATTTTATAAGTTGCATGTATGGTCATTTTGAGTGCGCCAACGCGTCTGAAAGGGTCGAGATAGTCAGAAAAGTGTACCCGGGGATGTAGTTTGGGTCTCGGGGCGTTTTTAGGCCTAATTAGTAACCCGTGAGGGCATTTTGGTCATTTTACATTTATGGGTAATTAAACCCACGAAAATTAGAAAGGCTATATCTGATATTAAGGTTGTCACCTAGGGTTAGAAAGACCCAAAACCTAGAACGACCATTGGAGAAGAGAGGAGAGAGCTCTCAAGCAATTTCAAGGCCCAAAACTCAACGGTTTGTGCCGCCGTCACCACCAACGCATAGATCGCGAGAAGGGGAACGCAACCACACCAAAATCAGTCGCAATCCAGACTTCTAGAAATCCCAGGCAAGTGTTTATCTTGCTATTTTTGTTGGTGCAATTTCCATATTAGTTTAGGAATGATTAGGGATGAAATATGTGGAAGAAAACCCAATTTGTGATAGGAAAATCCATGTAGTATTGGTTGATATGATGATTCTGGAAACCCTTGCCATGTAGAGGAAATTAACCACGAAATTTTGATGATTATAAGAAAGAAATTCTGGAGAAAAATTTGTTAGAAATCTGTTTAAGAAAATTCTAGGGTTCTTGATAATTACATATAATTTTGGGTTGAAAATCCATGTTTAAATGATGAATATGTACATGCCTTACGTTAGAAACATCTGGTATATTGTTATAATGTTAGTAGTAGAATTCTTGGGACGTTTGGGGTTGGAAAACATGGATTTGGATGAAGAAAATTGGTAGAACCCGTTACTGCAATTCTGCAGAAATCAAAATACCCGCTTGATCGATCGATCGAAGGTTCGATCGATCGAGTCCCAGACCTCGATCGATCGACCCCTCCTGGCAGACTCCTATTTCCCTTGTTTAATTAGTTAAACTAAATTTATCGTGAAATAATTCTTGGGTATTCTTAATAAAATGTTTTGGGAGATAGGAAAGACCAGTAGGACATATGAACAAGTGTTGGGAACTTTATTATAAGATGAGAATTTTTCTTTTGGGATAATTATATAATGAACAATGAAACTACGTATTTCAAGTGAGAGATTACGGCGAATAGCTACGATAGTGAATAGAGGTATACCTACTGAATTTTCTACTTGGAAGGATAGAGTCCACGAGTGTCACGTAATAAGTGAGAAAACCCTTCGAGTTAAGGTTAGAGATGAAACCTTATACGTAATACTAATAATGTGAAATTAAGGATAAATGTTGTAATTACGGGTGACGAGAGGAACCTATATTAATATGATAAAAGTGGTATATTTATATGATTGTGTGTTTATGTATTATATACATGTGAAAAACATACCGCACTACTTGCTATCCTTGAGGTTACCGCGCTGGGACAGTCTTATCTCGATGGGACCTTTATGGGGGATATTGACTTGTACCCTAGAAAATAGATATCCTTGGTACAGGCTATCGAATTGATAGTTCAGACGGTCCTAAGAGACACGAGTATGTGCCATCCTCTTAGAGACTTGGAATCTATGCTTCGCCTCGATATTGTTTGAGTATGTGTTAATACAGTTCGAGAGTGATTCTGAATTTGTGTTCCCCTTGATATGAGTAGTATGGGGTTTGGATAGTAGAAGTATGGACGCACCATAGTTTTATTTGGGGTTCTGTTATTATATATATATTATACGAGTAGTTAATATATATATGAGATTCGGGAATTTGAAACTGCCTACTGTGATTTGATAAGTAGGACATGGTTGATGACTCAAATAGTAAATACTTGTTTTTTGAAAGTATAATATGACACTGGGAAACTTTATAAATTAATAAAGCTAAAACGAGAGTTGTGCTGCTAATTGGAAGTATTCTTTTTAAACAATGATATTGTTCGGTTTTGAAATCGTGTGAGTAAGTTAAGATAAGCTAAATTATTGGGAAGGTTAGTATGATAAAATGATAAGATAAACCGTTGGGAAGGTTAGTACAATAGGAGTGCACATTAGAAGAGAGGTGAGAATTTCTCAAGAGAGTGTCGCTCTAATATGTTGTTGCATTGGCCTGTATCAATTTAAATACTTGCTAAACAGATTTTAAATCATACACACTATCGGGCTCTGACCCGTTTCTTTTTCTCCCTCTCTCTTGTATATATATGTATATATTTCAGGTGCCCAGCCACAGGGGCGTCTTGCTTAGGATCCCTTGAAAGGAACGAGCTGCAGCTTAGGTGGGAGTTGCAGGTCACTTGCGTAAACGGCTTCCCTTATTGACTCCACTTCTAGCATTCTCATTTATTGGGCATGTGTCGCCCTTTCCATTATTTCATTGTTATTGGGACATTTGTATTTCAGTTATTTCTAGTATTGTCACTATGGGATTTTTTCAGTTTGAATTGTGTTACTTTATATTTCGCATGTTGACATTCGATTGACGAATGTTTTAAATTAATTGGATTGTGTTCCAGGTTTATTGTGGTGTGATTCTTAATTGTTGAAATGTTGTTAAGAAATAAATAAATCATTTTCTTTAAATAAAAAAATTTGAAAAGTAATGTTTAAATATGGTTTTGAAACTTTGCTTAATTATTTAGGGTGTTAAATTGGAAAGTTTATTTTTACGACAGTGATGCTAAGAATGAAACAAACTGTTCACCTTGATTTAATTTAATAAAGGAGTGATCGCCCGGTATTTAATTAGGCGGGGTGTCACAATATACCTCTGCAATTGATCCTGTAATGTATCGCGTATTCTTGACGTAATCTTTAAAAACTTTCATCAATCTTTCAAACGAATACATCCACTGATATCTAACTGGACCGCAAAGAAGTGCCTCGTCGCATAGGTGTACCAACTAGTGAACACTTATGTCAAAGAATGCTGGGGGAAAGTACTTCTCCAACACAAAAATCGCTTCGGTCACCCCCAATTTTGTGTCCACTATGTGTTCTCGATTGACTACCTTCTCACACAAAAGTGAGAAGGTAATACTAATTTTCATAATAGCCCTCCGCAAATCCTTGTGCTTGGAGAAATAGTGCTTAAACAATAGAGGAACCAATTGCATGATCACATGCCAATCGTGGGACTTACACTTATGAAAATCATGAGTCGCATAATTCACAATCCTTTGCAAGTTGTACGAAAAATTAAATGGACTCTTCAAATTATATATTGTGTCTAAAATAATCTTCCTTTCCCCACTCGTCAAAGTAAACGCACCAGGGGGAATTATTGTCCTTCCCCCACTATCTTCTTTCAACCATAGTTGTGGATTAAGTTTCAACGATTTAAGGACTTTTCATGTATTTTCTCCATCCTTTGAATGACTCTCCCCCAAGGAAATTTCCCATAATATGTTTAGTGAGGTATTTCTCTACATGCATCACATTCAATACAGGGCGCACCGGGTTATTCTTCCAATAAGGCAAGTCAAATAAAATTGACCTCCTAGACCATGCCTTTCTTGTCTCAGTTTCTTTCACAGTTGGGGTCTTCTTATGCTTCACATTATTAAATTTGGGGTTCTTATCTGGCATATTAGGGACACATTCAGAAGATTTAGCCTATATTCAACCCCGCCCGATAAAAAATTGGAACCTTTCTCAAATCTGAAACTATGAACCGGGGGTAAAAACCTCCTATGGAAATGGTATACATTTTTGAGCTAGTGGATAGACGAAGAGATTCAGTCCCCTCTCCAAAAATAGGACACCCCAAATAACCATGTACTACACAATCGGATAATGTCCCATAAGCTGGAAAATCATGAGTTGCCCACGTCAACATAGCTTTCAACGTAAACTCTTTTTTTCTAAAAGATTCAAATGATTGCACACCCTCTTCCAATAACTCATTTAATTCTTCTACCAAAGGATCCAGGTAGACGTCGATGTCACCACTTGGTGCCTTTGGCCCAGGTATCAAACAAAACAACATCAAAAATTCAGGTCTCATAGACTGTGAAGGAGGGAGGTTGAGTGGGGCTAGGATCACTGTCCATACACTCTGATTGGTGCTTAGATTTTCAAATGGATAGAACCATCTGTTGATACAGCCAAATGAATTTTTCACTGTTCTCGAGCAAAATTGGGATACTTATAATTCATCCTTCTCCAAGCTATAGAATCAATTGGATCACATGAGATTACCCCTACTTCTGCCCTAGCATGTCAAGTCATTGCCTCCGCTTGCATACACCATCTTTACAAATGTAGTTCAACTATTTTTCACTCAAACACCTTACCATTCTTACACCTAGCACACGAACACGGAAACTCTTCATCATTATGACATCTCTTTGCGTGTTTTATAAATTTATTAGAACCTCTGTGAAATATTTCCCCCATTGTATTTGTCTCACCCATCCACTCTTTGTATTTAGGATATCTCATCATAGCTACCACAACTAATCACCTATTAAAGGTAAGAAGCGTATATTCCTAGATTAGTATAAACAAAACTTAAATTTATAGTATGTTTAATTTAATAATGTATTATGTATATTCGATTTTTAAATTTCTAATTCAAATTCAATTTATAACAGAAAGTCCTATTTCCTTCATCTCCTCTAAAGGGTGAGTGGTCCTATCCCATTCAAGATCGCATATTTCTGTAATATACTTAACAACTCATGCATATTGTTACGATTTGAGAAAAATTCGATAGCATATCCCCATAGTTCTCCAAGTACACGACGTAGATTGACAAGTGTGAGTGTCATTTCAATTGATCAATTGAAATAACAGTCACACTTGTCAATATAGTATGTACCCAGAGAAAATTAGGATACGACGGTAGAACATCCTCCAAAAGTAACAATTTTAAGCCACTAAGAATATTATTATATAGAAATTATGCAGTCCCAAACTGTCTAAACGGGACAATTCGAGAGATCTCATTACACGGGTAATGACTCTCGAACGGGTCTAAGGGCTATTGAATGCGTATGCATAAGAACTAGAAGGCTAGTATCTATGCGCACTATATGTAATTTCAGGTATGTTTCATTTAATTATCATACTATATATATATATATATATATATATATATATATATATATATATATATTGTTCGTGAGACAAAGTAATTTTTTAAAAAAAGTTGAAAAATCCCACCCCCATATGGACAATAATCCAGTAGTCATGCCACTTCTAAAATTAACCAATCGAACATCGATCCACTATAATCCAACCGCAATAGCAACAACAAATGTGTATCTCGTACTCCTTATAATTCATCTACTCAATTAATTATTTTCATCAATTAAACTAACAATTAAAGTTTACAATTATTAATCTACTAATTTATAACGAGGGGCAATCCTACTTGCATATGAAATGTGCACTAATTATTAATTTACTAAAAAATTAACAACCAATCAATATTTAATCAATGAATTCTTGTACAAGGGGAACTACTTGCATATGAGGGGGAATATCTAATAAATCAATAAAAATGTAATTAAAAAAATTAACAAGCCCCCCCCCCCCACCCCATTTCCCCTATTCCCCCCCCCCCCCCACCCACACACGCACATACACACACACATAGCCCCACCCCCTGCCCACCCCCACCCCCCAGCCCTTCCCCTCCCCCCACTACCACTTCCCACAACACACACGCACACACACACATATACACACACACGCACATATATATATACACACACACACACACACACATATACACCCCTCCCCCCAGCCCTGCCCCCCCCCCCCCCTCATGCATATATACACCACACACACACATACACATGCACATTTACACACATATATATACACACACACTCACACACACACATACACAAATGGAAGAGAAATATAGAGAGAAAATGTACTAAAATCGTAGAGAGATAGTGAAGTCGCTTAGAGAGAGAGAGGGAAATAGAGGTAATAGAAAACGGTGGGAAAAAAGACTGCGAAATTTATCACAGTCATGTCATGGTCCTTAACCTTGACAAGTTTATAAGGTTTGTCACGGTCAATGATCGTAACAAGTCCATGACAACTGTACTTGTCACGGTCTATGACCATGACAACCTTTTATCACGGTCTATGACCGTGACAACCTTTTGTCACGGCCTTATCACGGTCAATTACCGTGATAAAAAATGTGTATTTTTTTTATTACGATCAATGACCGTGACAAGGCTGGCCAATTGAAGGGTGCCAATTTGGACTTTTTGGTGTAGTGATACCTCCCGGAAGATATGAATTCTGTTTTAACAACAGAAGGCATGTGGGTGGTGGAAAGGTGAACCATCTCCAATTATAAATTTTTAGGGGATGATTGGGGATTTGGATAATAAGGGGGAGAGGTACACTTGGGGTCCAAGAAAAATCCATTCACCTCCCAAAGGTTTTTCAAGTGGAATGGGAGGTGGTGCACACGTGGGGGAAAATCCATCTTGGAAAACAAGTCCGACAAAGTGTCCTCATCGACAAAAGGGGTAGAAGTTTCAATAATTTCTACCAACTCATAGGAATCAATCTGTTCCTCTAATGGTTCGATCACGGAAAACGTATATGGTAATGAATTAAATACAATCCCAATCAACTCATCGTCGAAAATAGATTTAATTTAGGGGGAGAACGACTCACTTCCATTGAAAGCTTCTGTAAAAAGTTGGGGTGAAACACAAGTTTCCACCTCCTTTTTGATTCCCACAAAAGAATCAATTTCATTGCAAAGTGCTTCAAGTCTCAATCCAGTACCAATAATATTATCCACACCTTGGGTGAAAAGAAGCAAGGTTTCTTCCAAAGTAGGCTTCCTCGGATCTAGAACCTCGGATTCCTCATTTGGTTGAAGCTCTTCTTCGAATTCATAAGTAGTGGAAGAAAAATTGTCGTTGTATTCGGATAATGCATCCAACTCAAGCTCCCAATAACGATTTTCATACCGATAAATGTTTTCAAGCGTTTCATTCTCAAGAAATTCTTGAAAATGGAAAACTTAAAAACTATCCCCAAAGTAAGAATCATTAGAATAACCGAAAAAGCAATAGAAATAGGACATGGTTACATAACTATTTGTAGTTGGAGAATCCAAGTAGTAAGGTACGCGGCCGAAATCAAAGTTTCTTAGCGCTCAAATGTGTTATCCTGCAAAAAAAAGTTAAAACAAAGAATACAAATATAGACGAAAAATACTACGAAATAATAAAACAATTACGATCTAAAACAAAACACTCCCCGATAATGGTGCCATTTTGATCTAGCACGAACTGTGTGCTCGTGTAAGGGCACTGTCGTTGTTTTTGATTTACCGCCTCAATGCAAAAACCTAAACTACAATTACATTTGGGATACAAGTATAGCAGTAAGTCGGGTATCGTAAGAAATCCACAGGGAATGTCGTATAAATTTTAATCGATTTATTACTTTAAGAATAAAAGTGCAAAAGGTGATACGTAAGCTATGGTGAAAAAGGAAAAAGAAAAGTTAAAACTAAATTACAACTAATTAAAATGAGAGTCGGGATTGCATTCCCTCCTCGGGATACACAACACATAGTTAGAATTTCAGTTCGAAAGCTATTTAACCGAGCATTTTAATTAAGCATAAACATCAAACAATAAGGAATCCAATCCAAAGTTGCGAGATTAAACATTTAACAAAAATGATCACATGTGGATGAAATTTGGATTATTGCTATAAAAACTAACATTGCATGACAAATAAAGTTAAACGAATTACAATCCAACTTTGATGCGCGAGGTTTCAATTAAATGCAATTTTACACAAAACCCAACTTTCGGAGCTCAATACCCATTAATGTCGAAAATGCAATCCCAGCCCATTATCTATGGGATAGACATGGAATTAAACTAATCTAAACAACAAATAAACTAATGAAATCAATAAATAACAACAATAAAAGACTAAATAGGAATGGAAATACAAAGACAACAATGGAAATTAAGCTAGAACAAGGGAATACAATAAGGAAGACAAATGAATAGTAAATATGAACTTACAAAGCGAGCAAATATCCAAAGGAAATGGGGAGAGGTAGAAAGAGATACCAATACAAACCCTGAAAACAAGTACAAAATGAAGGATATCTCATCAAAATGAGATGAATTTGATTTATACAAAAACTCTAATGGAAAACTTGCATTTAAAAGAAATCTGAAAATAGGGGACCCAATAGATTCGCTCCAATCCGAATCAATTAAGTAAGAAAAAAGTAGCTTATGGTTCCAAATCGAATCAATTTGTCCTTGGCCGAATCGATTCGGTTTTGCAGGTCTGCAATTCTGTAACTTTCTCCAATAATACGTAAAATGCAGTAATGTCTTTGTTATAACTCAAAATTAGGCACGGTCGGAGGCTAAGTGAAGATAACACATAGAAATTCCAAGAAGATATTAGTCCAAAAAACAAATAATGAAATGACTAAAATGCTCTTGAATGCGCCCTTGAGTGTGATTTTGAAGACAAAATCATCCTCAAAATGCCATAACTTTTTCATTATACATCGGAATCATGCACCGTCGGCAGCCATGAGAAGAGAAATCAAAGGGCTTCAACTTTCGTCCAGAGGTCAGAAGTAAAATCCAAATGGTGAAATTATTAAAATGACCCCGAAGCTGTAATATTCAACGAAACTTTTCCAGAAAGCGACCAATCTTCACACTAAGCACCGAAATACCTACAAAAACTCAATTATACTTCATTTGGCATGTTAACATATAAAACATAGGTTATCTGGTTAACAAGTATAAATATAGAAATTAAGATACCCGAGGGGGCTAAAATGCATAAGTTGAAGGGTGAATAAATATAATATTCGTGCCGAATCACACCCCCTGAGTGTTCGTGTAGAAGCACTGTCGTTGTTTTTGGTTCACCGCCTCAATGCAAAAATCTAAACTACTATTACCACTGCGAAAAAAGTATAGTGGTAAGTTGGGTATCGTAAGAAATTCACAGGGAGTGTTGGGTAGATTTTAATTGGTTTATTACTTCAAGAATAAAAGTGTAAAAGGTAATGGTTTGGTTTAAAAGAGAAGGGAAAATATTACGAAGTTAAAGCTAAACAAGAATTAATAAAATGAGAGTTAAGGTCACATCCTTGCCATGGGCTAAGCACGCGGAATTAAAATTTTGGTTCGAAAACATTTAACCAAACATTTTTAGATAATTACAAACATAACACATGAAGGAATTTAATGAAAAAATACTGATAAAACATTTAATGAAAAATGGTCACACGCGTCTTAAATTGGATTATCGCTATAAACACTAACGTTGCGTGACAAAGAAACTTAAACGCATAATAAACCCATTTTAATACGCGAGGTCTCGATTAAACGTGATTTTCCCTAAAAACTAACTTTCGGACCTTGACGCCCATTAATGACGGACACATGACCCCTATTTAACTAGGTATTAGGCATGAACAAACTAATTTAAACAACAATTAAACTATGGAAAATAATAAATACACTAAACTAATTAATCAAGCAAGTAAATGAACAATAAAATAAGAAAAAGATGAATTGTAACTTACACTAATTGTGGTAAACCAAAGAAAATGGAGGAGAGGGGAAAAGCTCCAACAAAATTCCCAAAGTTCTAATACAAAATGAAGGATATCTCATCAAAATGAGATGAATCTGATTTATACATAAACTCCAATAGCAAACTTGCAATTAAAAGAAAGTTGAAAATAGGGGACCAAATCGATTCTGGTCAATCCAAATCGATTCGGTAAGAAAAAAGTAGCTTCTGGTGCTAAATCTCACCAATTTGGCCTTGGTCGAATCAATTTTGATTAGCGGGTCTGCAATTTTGCAGATTTGTCCAACAATACAAAAAATACAGTAACTTCTTTATTATAACTCAAAATTAGGCACGGTCAAAGTCTACACGAAGATAACTCATAGGGATACAACTTTCAAGGGACATTAGGCAAAAAAACCAAATAATAAAATGACTAAAATGTCCTTGAATGTGCCAATCAGTATGATTTTGAAGACAACACCATCCTAAAAATGCCATAAGTTCTTCATTACACATAGGAATGATGCACTGTCGGTGGCCACGCAAAGAGAAATCAAAGGGCGTAAACTTCCGTGAAGAGATCGAGATTAAAATCTAAATGATAAAATTACTAAAATGCCCGTGAAGCTGCAATATTCAACAAAACTTTTCTGAAAAGCGACCAAACTTCACACTAAGAACCGAAACACATACAAAAACTCAATTATACCTCATATATCATGTTAGCATATGAAACAGAGGTTATTTGGTTAATGAGCATAAATATAGGAATTAAGGTACCCATGGGGGCTAAAGTGCAGAAGTTTAAGGGTGAATAAATACAATATTTGTGCCGAATCAGGGGTTGTTTCATGAAAAAGTGCTAAGCAGAGCTTCTTCAACTATGGAGGCTGAGTTTGTGGCTTGTTTTGAATATACAAATCATGGATTGTGTCTGCGAAATTTTATTTCCGAACTTAGTAATTTGAGTTCAGTAACTAAGCTGCTCAAGATTTTTTGTGATAATGTCACAACAATCTTCTTTTCAAAGAATGATAGATATTCTAAAGAAGCTATGCATATTAAGATGAAGTATCTATATGTCAAAGAATAATTTCAAAAACAAACTATGTCAATTGAACACATTAGTAATAGTGATAATATAGTTGATCCTTTAACGAAAGGTCTATCTCCGGAGATATTTTTGCAACATACTAAAGAGATGGGTATCGAGTAGTTAATTGTGTAATTTCTATTTGCTTAGTTATTTGGCATAACTTGTTATATCAATAAAGAGTTTCTGAATTCTAAATTTCTATCATAATTATATACATGCATGTGAGTGACTGAATGTGATAGAAACAGTCTTTTGTAAAGACATTATGAGACCATTATGATAACTCACATATTTAGCCTTATTAAGTATGACATTGGTGGTGTGGTACATGGAAGGAACCATGCTCTTGAATTTATGCGGAACCGCCATAACTCACACAAATGAAGTATTTAGTTAAGGTTCTTGATGATGTTCTAAGATATTTGCGCAACTTATTTTAATCAAATAATTATGTATAACCTTATTAGGACCAAGTGGGAGACTGTTGGAATTAATATTTAATTATTTATTAATTACAAAATTCGGCAAAATTGTGTACTTATAAATTAGATAAATTATTTCTCCTAAATTAGTGTGGTCCAAATAAGGGGACGCATTTGATTAAATTAATGGAATTTATCTTAGAAAATTATTCCAAAAGCCACATAACTTTTGGTATATTTGTGAGACCCTTTAGATACTTTAGTGGATGGTAGATGATGAGTTTAAAGGGAAATTTTCGATCCTCTTCCAATATATATATAATTAACCAATCTCCATTAATTGGTACACAATAACATACAAAATATATCTGGGCTAGGAAAGGAAAAATCTGTTTTTCCAAAATTTTCCATTAATCAGCATTTTGGCCATATTCTAAGAGCATTTTTTGGAGCTTGAAGAAGGAAGAGCTAGAAATTTAAGAAGTTTTTCTTGAGTCACATCAACTACAACAAAGAAATGAAATATCAATGGAGAAAGGTAATTTTTCATAAAATTTGTAGTTAAAAATATAGTGGTGATTGCATGAACATATTGAAAATGCTATGGAAATTATATTATTGTGATATATATAATTCTTATTTATATTGTATGATTTATTACAATACTTCCAGCTATTATTATCTACTTCCATTAGCAATAAGTTATCAATAACCATTATCTAACGTAACCATATTATCGTTATATCAATGCATAAAATTTGCACTTTCTTTACTAGTACCTAAATGGCCTTGTCACCAAAATATTCCATTGGCCTCTCTAAATCAACGGCTCACTTGGAAGAGTTTTGAAAGTAAAATTATGTCATTTATTAAGAATCTCTTTTACATTGGTATATTACTGTAAAACATTTCATGCTCTTATGTTTATCACTCAACCCCAATTGTGCCTTTTTTTATTATTGAGATATAATCCCTTATTTTTAAAGTAGTTCCACATTTATGGGAATTATGACCTAATTCCAGTCATTTAAGTTGTATTTCAGTATTTCAAAATTACTTAACTACGATAATTTTAGAATGTGGAGATGGAATATTGACTCCTGATTTTTTTCATAATTATTCACCTTGTGTTTATCTCACCTCCTCATTTTTCTTTTTATTTTGTTCAGTCTTAATTTTAGTATACATAGTTGAACATTTATTTTACAATGAAAATATCATTATATTTTATTAGATCTGTTAATAACAAAGTTTTCAAACAGTTTATATTCTATATCTACTAAAATTAAAGTTTCATATTTATTTTTAAAATTATTACGTATGTGTTCATATTTATACGTGCATCCTAATGGTTCTAAATTAAAACGAAATGATTTTGTATAGCTATCCAATTAGCAATATCTTTTCTTTTCCTCTTGTAGTTTCTTACTTCTTGCATAAAAGAGAGATTTACACTTTAACGTGCTACTATAATTTTTTTTCATAGTAGTGTGTGGTATTTCAAGATATCTTAATTGAGAAGGTTCATACTATAATGACAATCCATAAACCATTTTCATCAAATGACATCGTTGTCATATTTTGAGTTGATGATGCGTGAAGTCTTATTTAATTTATAAGAGTGTAGTTGAAAGTGAGGAAGCCCCCAATTTTTAAATTCAAATATAATGAAATGGTTCAAATTTTAATTTTCCAAAAGTTATTTAAAATTTTCTTTTCTTATAGAGAACAAACCAACTTATGAAAAAAATAAAACTAAACTAAAAGTGAAATTAAAACTACACACACAATTTTCATTTCGACTTAAACACACATTAATCCAATTCAAGTTAAACTTGCATGTTATCTAGATAAAGTAATTTTGCACTTGAATTAAATTGAACATACACAAACATTAAATTTGCACCAAATTAAATAGATTGTGATTTTGATCTAATTTTATCTTTTAGTCCTAAGCATGCATCTAGGTGATATAGCAAGATAAAAATAAACAATATCACACGACGCGCCGATTTACGAGGAAAACCCAAATGAAAAAAACCTCGGACGGCCCTAGCCACGAATTCACTAAGTATGGTAGTTTTTACAAAGACTCGACACAAGAGGACTTACACAAACTGACTTGAGTCCGTCCAAGCCTTGACGCGCTCCTTCGGTCTTCAAACTCCGCCTAGTGAATAACCGTGGACTCCTCCACAGTCTCGAACTCCAACGATGGGGCTATGGTCACCGTTAATCCGCACGCGAATCCTTTCTTCGAGTGAGAACACCGCAACAAACTTTTCTCCTTTTGGGGGTAGAGAAGAACCTAAACTCTCTTCTTGTTGGTGTAGAGAAAACCAGGTGCCAAAACTCTCCAAGCAATGATATATCAATAGGTACTTGGAATAAACTAAACAAATGGGTGTGTATGTGTTTTTTTGGTGGATTTAATCGATAAAAATCAAACACAAAACATGGAACTTTTTCTTAAAAGTTTTGCTCTCAAAAGACTCTTAAAATGTGAAAAAATTGTCTTCAAAAAGTTAGTTCCCGCACTTAAGAAGTATGTCAAAAAGGAAGTGGGGCAAAGTAGTGGAAAACTGGGAAAAAACTGGCTTAAAACTGTTCCCGCTGTTTTTTCGTTAGAAATCTCGTTCGAACGAGACTTCTAATGAAGAGACAGAATGAAAAAAAATTATCGTTTGCAAACTCGTTCGAACGAGAAGTCGTTCGAACGACCTATGTAACGATATCTCAGTCCATGGTTCTAGATAATTTCTATACGAACGTTCGGCTGCCAGTTTCGTATCTTTCTGATTTTTTTTTGGATTTGATATGATTTTTCTACTGAAAGGTGTCCGAGAACAAAATATTTAGAACTATGAATTCAAAAAAAGTTTAACAAAAAATTCTAACACCCAAAATAAATTTCTAACATAAACCCAATAAATAATGTTCCAAGCTCCTTTATATATATATATATATATATATCTATTAAAATGCATTCATACCTTAGGAGCAATGGAACCATGTTGATGACGTAGAAACGAGGCACAACACACGGGGCATTTGATGAAGCTTTAATATCTTGGCCGCTACGTCTTCAACAAACACGTCATAGGCTTGAATGGATAAACTTGAACTCTATCCTATGACTCAAATATTTTTGTCCAGAATTTAGCCAAAACTACAAAGGACTCAATTGAAAATTTTTGTTCTTACAAATCTCCCCCTTTGGCTATTTCGGGACAAAAACTAAACAAAAATACTAAATGGCCGTCAAGCTCACTAGACTCAAAAACACTGTCCCACCCAAAATAAAAATACAATGCTTGACTTAAATAACTCAAGGATCAATATCTTTGCCGATGTTGAATGTTGCCATTTTGAAGTATTCCCACACACTTAAGCAAACTATCAAACACATAGAGAATATCAAAATATTAAATGCAATTAAATAATTACTCCCCCTAAATTAATTCTCCCTTTTATCAAACAAATGACCTACTTAGAAAGACGTCTCCCCCTAAGATAAATCTCCCCCAAACTAAGATACGAGAATAATAGGATTAGATACCATTTCTCCCCCTATCATTCTCCCCCTTTTTGTTCAGGAATAGACAAAGGCTAAAGAATAAAAAAAGTAACTTATCTCCCCCAAATAAAGCATATACACCCTCTAAACTAAGCAAGGGACAAAAGAATGGGATAACAAGCTAAAAGATGTAATTGTGCATATAGTGATGAGAACGTTAAAGCATATGGGCAATAAAAATTCAACTAATCTAAACAATAACATCGGATACCAACTAGGTTGCAATAAAATGATACCAATATGATATATAAATTATTAAGCATGTGATATCAACAAAGAATGCAATAAGATGGATACCAAGTATGAATTAAAGCATATATGGATTAGAAATCAAAGCAAAGACTAAACAAAAATATCAAATACATGTATACATAATATATATCAAAGAGACTCAAGTACACATATATAGATATAAACACACAAATGACACACACAAAATATAATAGGAGTCTTTCACACTCGTATGGCAAAAATGTGTCATATGGAAACGGAAGTGTTGGGGTGTGAACTAGTAACGATTAAATTTAGACCCAATCACTTAAAACATGTTCACAGAGTTCTCAATTGATTTCAAACTTCATCACATTTGAATATAACCTCATGTGACAATATAAATTGAACTCAATGAACAAACATACACAATGCATACAAGCCTGGCATATTGATGATTCTACAAACCAATAGAGTCATGACATGAAATACGCAACTAGGATAAACGGACATTGTGCAAACCGTTGATATACCATCCAATCTCCCTCAATATGCATTTATATTAAATTTGAATGAATATATCAATCAAACATAGGCCTTGGCAAATTATTTTTCTTTTTAATGCCATATTTTATGTTTTTAGGCCTTTGAACCACGTATTTCTTTTAGGTCCATTCAAAAATGGTGGCTTACAATATCAAAGGATAACTAAGTCCTTTCGGAGCTCTTCCCCGTACACATTTATATTTATCATGTTTTTATGTTTCACACAAATCTCACGAGCAACGGATTTTGGCATGCACTAGTCCTCCTAAGTCATAAATATGAAGCTGACAAGATTGGTAGGAGAACATTTCACCAAGCTCAAATATACATATGAAGTTAAAATTTCAAAAGAGCTCGTGAATGTGTGAATAGAGGCATATAAAAATAAAACCCATTTAATCAACACAAAATCCAACTACTCCATGTAAGCATGGTAAAGAACATAATAAGGATTGACAATCTAAACCAAAAGTTCTAGCCACATGAGAGAGTAAAAGATGGGATTCAAACACAAGTTTATGCCACATAAAGTGTGTCAAACTAAAATACACACAAAATAAAATCTTTTTGAGTTTTTGAAATTTTTAACTAAAAATAAAAAATATATACTCAAAAGACAAACAAAAATCATTTGAATTTTTCATTAAGCTTAAATTACCAAGAGATAAAATCCAAATGATAAACAAAAATCTTTTTGTATTTTTCATTTAATGCAAACAAAATGAAGGAAATATAATACAAAAGATAAACAAAAATCATAATTCTAGCATATGATAAGCATGGAGCATAGACTAGAAAATGATTAAACAAACATACATTTAGCATGTGAATATAGAATGAAGTACAAAAGCTAAAGTATGCAAACACTAACACATTCATCCTTTAGATTTAGCAAGGGAGGAAGCATGTGAAATTAAATGAGAATCAAAAACCCCATTTTTCAAGGCAACCAAGTCGGATTTCCTAACCCAAATTAATGAAGAATGACTATCTTGGGGTGTAGGAGTTTTAACTACCTTGGTTGTTTTACGTTGGAATTTTCTAGGAATACGTTTAAGATCAAATTTTTTTTTCCTAAGATGACCTTTTCGACCACAATGTGTACAAGTAAAAACATGTTGAAAAGATTTATCTAAGGAGTGATCTCTAAAGACTTTCCTAGTAGATTCTCCTAAAACATTGGTTTTGGCGTTATGAGTAAATTCATTACAAGTATTGAAGCCTAAACCACAAGTGTCATTTTTAATTTGGACCGTTCCTAATATTTTATCTAATTTTTCCGAACGACACTCCAAATCAAATTTGACATAACTAGAGTCTTTTAATTTATTTTGCAATTCTAAAATGTTAGACTCTAATAAAACATTTCGCTCTTCAAAAGCAAGAAGATCCTTTTTCAAGGATTCCATTAAACCCCTAAGGCTATCTCTCTCGCCTTCTATATATTCAAGCTTCTCTAGAAGAGCTTTCTCTCGTGTCCTAATGTCTTCAAACAACATGCTATTATCAATGACCTTGACACGTTCTTTCAAACTAGCTTCTAACTTCAAATTAGCTCTTTTCAATTTAATAGATTCTTTATAAAGTTCTTGAAAAGCATTTTGAAGTTCACTCACATTAACCTCTTCTTTATTGTCACTCTCTCTTTCTTCTCCACTCTCACTATCATAAAAAACAAGGGAATTAAAAACTTTGACCTCGGAAGTGTCATGTGTTAAAGTTTCATCAATCGACGAGTTCTCACTTTCACTCACATGACTAGACATAAAAGCCACAAAGTAGGGCTTAGTGGGGGAATCGGGTCCCTCTTCCTTATCACTATCACTAAGCGTCGCATTATATGAAATGGGTCGCTTACCCTCTTTCCTTAGTTTAGTGGGGCACTCAGAAGCCCTATGGCCATAACCCTCACAACCAAAAGACCTATTTGACTTGTCCCTATTTAATTGTTCATTAATAGGTTTAGGGATCTTCTTGGTCTTGTCATACTTAGAAGTTTAAAATTTCTTAAAGTCATTTTTAAATTTATCTTTGTTAAATTTAAGAAATTTTCTAAATTTCCGAGCAAACAAAGCCATGTCTTCCGAGTCACTATCACTCTCGCTCTCTACTACTTATTTGACCTCTTTTCGGGCTTTTAAAGAAATTCCCTTTTCAATTTTCTTTTCGGTTTTAGAGGGAAACATGTCTAGTTCATAGGTTTGTAAATCACCTACGAGCTCTTCTAATTTCATAGAGGCTAAAGTTGGTAAAGAATTTAAAACGGTCCCTTTTGAAATAAATCTATCGGGAAGGGACCTTAAAATTTTCTTTACTACTCGGTTGTCGGGTATTTTCTCTCCCAAGTTAAAAGATGAATTAACAATATCGAAAAGTCTAGTATAAATTTCATCAAAACTTTCTTTTTCGTTCATTTTGATAGTTTCAAATTGAGTGGTGAGGTTTTGGAGTTTCGAAGCTTTAACGACACTAGTACCTTTGTGGGAGAGTTGTAAAATATCCCAAACTTCTTTAGCGGTCTCACACGTCATAATGCGTCGGAATTCATCCGGTGTGACAGCGCTAAACAAGGCATTTAAACCTCGGGAATTAAAATTAGAAAGTTTAAATTCACCCTCACTCCATCTATCGGCCGATTTGGGAACACGCTCATTATCTACTAAATGAGTAGGTGGGGACCACCCGTTAATAACAGACATCCAAACTCTCTCGTCGATAGATTTTAGTGCCGATTTTATTCGCGCTTTCCAATACGCATAGTTAGAACCATCGAAAATAGGAAATTTAGAAAATGGGGAAAATTCCATTTTAGCCAAAAATATTTAAAAGATCGTAACGAAGTAATTTATCGTTTTTAGCTCTGATACCAATTTGAAAGTGCAGAAGCCCCCAATTTTTAAATTCAAATATAATAAAATAGTTCAAATTTTAATTTTTCAAAAGTTAGTTAAAATTTTCTTTTCTTAAAGAGAACAAACCAACTTATGAAAAAAAATAAAACTAAACTAAAAGTGAAATTAAAAATACACACACAATTTTCATTTCAACTTAAACACACATCAATCCAATTCAAGTTAAACTTTCATGTTATCTAGATCAAGTAATTTTGCACTTGAATTAAATTGAACATACCCAAACATTAAATTTGCCCCAAATTAAATAGATTGTGATTTTGAACTAATTTTATCTTTTAGTCCTAAGCATGCATTTAGGTGATATAGCAAGATAAAATTAAACAATATCACACGACGCCCCGATGTACGAGGAAAACCCAAATGGGAAAAATCTCAGATGGCCCTAGCCACGAATTCACTAAGTATGGTAGTTTTTACAAAGACTCGACACAAGAGGACTTACACAAACTGACTTGAGTCCGTCCAATCCTTGACGCGCTCCTTCGGTCTTCAAGCTCCACCAAGTGAATAATCGTGGACTTCTCCACAGTCTCGGACTCCACTGATGGGGCTATGGTCACCGTCAATCCGCACGCGAAGCCTTTTTTCGAGTGAGAACACCGCAACAAACTTTTCTCCTTTTTGGGGTAGAGAAGAACCCAAACTCTCTTCTTGTTGGTGTAGAGAAAACTAGATGCAAAAACTCTCCAAGCAATGATATATCAATAGGTACTTGGAATAAACTAAACAAATGGGTGTGTATGTGTTTTTTTGGTGAATTTAATCCATAAAAATCAAACACAAAACATGAAACTTTTTCTTAAAAGTTTTGCTCTCAAAAGACTCTTAGAATGTGAAAATTTTGTCTTCAAAATGTTAGTTCCTGCACTTGAGAAGTATGTCAAAAAGGAAGTGGGGCAAAGTAGTGGAAAAGTGGGAAAACTGGCTTAAAACTGTTCCCGCTGTTTTTTCGTTAGAAATCTCATTCGAACGAGACTTCTAACGAAGAGACAGAAAGAAAAAAAATTCTCATTTGAAAACTCGTTCGAACGAGAAGTCGTTCGAACGAGGTCGTTAGAACGACCTATCTATCGAGATCTCAGCCCATGGTTCTAAATAATTTCGATACGAACGCGTGGCCGCCAGTTTCGTATCTTTCTGATTTTTTTTGGATTTGATATGATTTTTCTACTGAAAGGTGTCCGAGAACAAAATATTTAGAACTATGAATTCAAAAAAAGTTTAACAAAAAATTCTAACACCCAAAATAAATTTCTAACATACACCCAATAAATAATGTTCCAAGGTCCTATATATATATATATATATATATTAAAATGCATTCATACCTTAGGAGCAATGGAACCATGTTGATGACGTAGAAACGAGGCACAACACACACGACATTTGATAAAGCTTTAATATCTTGGCCGCTACGTCTTCAACAAACACGTCATAGACTTGAATGGATAAACTTGAACTCTATCCTATGACTCAAATGTTTTTTGTCCGGAATTGAGCCAAAACTACAAAGGAACCAATTGGAAATTTGTATCCTTAGAGTAGTATACTCATGAGCTCTATAGGTAACTAGTTTATCTTATTCTGTGCTATGAGATAAATTTTGAGTTCAGTCTAAGAGATCTCCAAAAATCTTCATTAAAGTCATACCAGATCATGCTTATTGTTTGCCTCGAGTTAATCACTTTGGATAAAGATATATGTCTAGCGGACTTTTATTTATTCTTGGTTAAACTAATTTTCATAGCTGGAAAATCTTTCTTATTTACCCTTGTGTTTTTTTTCTCTTGAAATTGCCAAATCCAAAGATGATATATTTATTCTATAAAAAAATAATTTTTTATTGCATCTTTCTTTTTAGAATTTATGTTTATCTTTGGTTGAAAAGGTTAAAATTCTATGCTTTTTAAAATTGGAAAAACATGGCATTTCTTGTTTTCATCCGTCTTGCTCGCTAGATGTTCGTTGTAATGAAACAGAGCTTCACGTCAGTGAAGGTTTGGTTCATTGATCGCGATCATGTGAAAACTACGTCGGTGTAAAAGTCTAGAACAACTAGCGACCTTCATCGTTAGTGGTTCGCGTCAACGAAGCTCCCATCTCACTAGTCATGACATAAGATAACCATAGATCAAAATTCCCTAGTTATATCCACGACCTTTGTTATTGACCATTCGTATCATCGAAGACTAGATTCGCTGCAGCAAAGTTGCATGCGATCCATACTCTCCTTCTTTGCTTTGTGAGACCTTTTGATCAATATTTATTTAAAAGTTGTCCCTAGACACGATCTTTGTTTACAAGAAACAAAGATTGTTTCTTAGATAATGAGAATACATCAGTTGAGTGTGTACCCATTTGTCTTCATACACAAGTCCTATGCATAATCTTATGAAGCCTTATTTTTCATTGTTTATTTTTAAGAGAGAGATTTAAAAAAGAAAAAAATATTCATCATATTTTCATTGTTCAACTCTTGTGTTATTTTCATATTTTTGATTCATTTTTTATTCCTTAAAAGTATGACTTTTATACTCAAGAATGCTTTGACAAATCAATTTCCAAATCTTATTTGTTCTTGTGTATGACCTTCTTTCAAGCTTGAAAAAACACGCTTGCTAGTTTTTGAAGAGAAAATTTTTCGTTGCATCTTTTCAACCATTGGATACTCTTGCACATATTAGTTGTAGATGGTGGTTAGTTTTTGGTTTGTTTGAAGCGGAATAAAATGATTCTTCTATTTTAAAGAAGATATTGTTAGTGTGAGACTTGAAGGTGTTAGGTGAGTCTAAAACTATTTACGGTAGTGTAGCATTCTCTTGCTATTATCTCTATTATTAGAGGATGTGATGGGAAATAGTTGACAGTTGGTCAGTACATTATTACATTATAATTTGTTGTATTCTATTTGTAATACTCTACCATTATACATTTTTCATTCATTTAGCCCGAGGTTTTTTTTCATTAGTTTTTTCTTGCACATCCAGTGTTGTGTGATTTGATTTGTCTTTCTCTATAATAGAATAACTTATCTTAAATTCAACATAAAATTTGGTAGGATTATATCACATAGATTTCAAAATATTTTTTAACGCATTAAATTATTTTTTATCACTAACTTTTAATATAATTTTTATTAGGTTGCTACCTTTTGAGAGCTCTCACTCTCATCTATTATCACAGCATGTCTCATTATTTTTTACTTAAAATCCTAGGTTAAATCCATTACTTGGGAGATGGAGCGTGGTTTGTCTCTCTAACCTTCTCCTTTGGATGGTAGTAATTATTCCTATTAAAAAATCCATATGACAAAACATATGCTATCATTGGATGACCAACATTGAAATTGTGTTTTAAAAGGGTGAAATTCGTCTTTTACCATTATTGACGGTGTTCAAATCCCCAAAATACAATCTAGTTGAGATGATAATGACATCAAAGAGAGTGCTTCTGAACCCAAATGGTTTAAACGTAATTTATAGTTACATAAAACTTAGTGAATTTATTTTCATATTTTGACGTGCCCTACGTCAAAAGAGGCATGTAAAGTTTTCAAAAGACCTATGAAGGCACCTTCACCGTAAATCATGAAACATTTAACATCACACCAACCATTTCAAAATCCTTACCATAAATGACAACGAAACTTTTGACTATATGCTTAACTTAGCAACATAGTTAATTCGACGTTTACACTAGAGAATGTCATCAAAGAGAAGATTTAAATTGATAAAATTATTTGATCCCTACCCACCATGTTTCATGTGAAGGTTGATGCCACTAGATATGTTTGATCCCTACTTCGAACTTCTAGAAAAGTATATGAATTGATGGCCTCACTTCAAACATATGAGGCAAATTTGAATTATTTTCTTGGAGAACCTACAAAAGAGAAGAACTTAGATTTCAAAATCAAAACTCAAAATATGCCTCTATCAAATTCCTTTTACCTTACTAAAGACGATATGACCTTGTTCACCAGGAAGTTTGCCCAAATATGGAAAAAACTGTTTCTACCTGAAGAAAATAAAAAATCGAATCCATTTAGGTTTTAATCCGATGAAGAATGTGGGGAAAAGATGTAAGATACTCTAAAATTTGGTCACATGTTACAAATGTAGTGGAAAATGATATTATTGCAAATAATATCCTACTGAACAGGGTCAAGGAAGTGGTAAAATTTTATATCAAGTCACTTTTAGTGATGATGACTCAAAGTCTGATCAAGAATCTCCTAATACTAATTATTTATCTTTTATAACCTAGGGGAATTTTGAAGATTCAGTTGATTTGGATGAATCCATCATGTAATAATGTTACCAGTACTGAATCTTTGGATGATAGTAATGGTGTGAATTATGACATAATCAACGATCATCCTCTTCTTTTTAAGAAATCCATTGAAATCAAGAAGATCAACATATAACTCTTTACCAAGATAGCTAACATTGAAGAACAAAAGCTTTTTGGTGAGTGAGAGTTGTGAGAGAAACTTAAATTCTTATAATGTGGTGTTTGTTAGACCACTAAGCATAGAGGGTGGTTGCGATGGCTTCCTTCATGTTAAGGTTAAGTACATAAGGAAATCCTTGTAAAAGATTTAAAACTCCCATATTGCCTTAAAGAACAAAACCATAGTGCATGAGATCGAGCTACTATACGCTTCCACTTTGAAGGTGCATTTGGAGGACCAACATTAAAAATTCGATAAGATTCTTTTAGGGAGAAGATCGTGGAAGGATAAGATATAAATTGGATTTTTAAGTGATATTCCCTAGTCTCCTTATAGTGAAGTCTCATGTTATCTCTCCATATCATAACCTATGTTTCCACCATCCTTGGATAATTTTTCATCAAGTAATACATTTATGAAGAATAAAAGGAAGATAAATTTCACTTGCTCCTATTGTGACAATGATGGACATTTAAAAGAGTTTTGTTTCAAGATGAAGAAACATGCTTTCAAAAGCGATTGCTCCGGTGGAACCTAAACCCTATAATTGTACCCATTTCCATAACCTAGGACATCTTAGATAGTCTGTTTTTGTTCAACTATCGATTCCTTTGATGAGCCTTAAGGATAGTTTGAGTTTTGATAGAGAGAGTAAGAAAAGGTTACCGAATCTACATACGAGGTCCAGATAAATTGGACCATAAAACAAGCCTCAATGATAAAGAAGAAATTCCTGGTTCCATCCATCTTTATTTCTAACTAAATCAAGAATTTCTTCTTCTAAAGCCATGATATATGTAAATAAAACTTGTCTTTCAATTGTTTCCCTACTACGTGAGAGTTTTAACCATTGTTTTGAATACCATAGGTTATACATGAGACTTTTACTTCTTTTTACCTTTCGGGATAGAGGAATATGGGTATCTCCCAGGAAACTATTCAACACCTTTTATTTTTACGATATTCTTCGCAACCTAGAGTTCTTTAAGTAGTTGCACCAAAGAGTAGTCGAATTTTTTTATAGAATAATTTAAGCAAAAGCGGTACAAGAATGATTGGAGAAAAAATTCGATTTGGGTGTTCCCATCAATTTCAAATCCAAGGATCTCTAGTTACATTATGATGGAAATCATATTTAGAACATCATCCCTAATATGAGTACTATCAACCATCTTTGTATTGACAAGCCCTTCGGTATAATTTTGATCCTCAAGCATATCTTTGAGGTTTACAATCACCTCGTAAGAATTTGACATATTTTGATGCTAGTTTTGCACTATATTTGTAAAAGATGCCAATATACATAAAGGATCCATTTGATAAGATTTCTGCATATTATAGTAAGCCCAAACATCTAACTCGGATGCCTCTTCACCAGTCTTGATAGTGCATGGTTCATTTAAACCGAATTTATAATCCTTAGAAGTGAGCACAATGACTAGATTTTTATTTTAGTCAATGAAATTCATTCGAATTAATTTATTTTTCTATAAGATCAATGCAAGTGGGTTGAATGTTGAGTCCATTTTTGAAATGTAAATATCAAAATTAAAAACTCTAATTTTCCATTAAATAACAAAGAATTAAAGTTTGACTAATTTTTAATCTAGCTTTCATGCATTTCTAATTTGAATTATCCCATTAAGAATCTTAATTCCGTCGTGAAATGAGAATCTTCATTGGGATTTTAAATCAACTCTTAATTAATTCGGAAGAAATTACATCTTTCAATTATGTTTTTGGGATAGAGAAGGAAATGTATGTCAAACACAATGAAATGCATGTTGTCTTTTTGTCCCACAATTAATGATATTGAATCTTTTAGGGAGGATATCATTACTTGTATTTTTATGTCTAACATTGGTGCATTCATTGGAATTATATCTGATCGCGTGGAACTTCCACATTGGGAGGGTCAGACTTAATCACTGTTAATTTCAAATAACCATCATTAAAGAATTATAAAAATACCACAATGTCGTGATTAATTTTCTTAGTTGGGGAGGAAAGTCAAACTAACAAGAGAAATTAATCACATTACCTTTTTAAAATACATATCCAGAACACAATATTTATTTTAAAACCCATATCCCACTCAATATTTTGGACTTGAGGGTATTTAAAAAAATACATATTCAAATATAATTTCTTGAATTAAATGAACGATAATATACCAATAAATTTTATAAATTAAATTAGTAGGTGTCACGATTTTAATTTTTCAAAAATAATTTTTTTATTTAAAATAAAAATCTAGACACCAAAATTTATTTTATACCTTAAATTGATTATATGATTTACTATAATTTAGAATATAAGAGTCCACCGCACATCAACTATTTAAAAACTGAGAAGTCAAAATCCAAAAGAATAATCTCCTGCCTAACTGAACCCGTGGGCGTGCCTGGAATGTGTAGCGATCGTGAACATTAACCCACGGTAGTTCTTGGTTAGGTTGTGTGGCACTGATCGGACCTACAGTCATTCCTAGTTCGGCTATGCATGCGGTTTTCTCTTTAGTTATGATTCGGCTTAGACTTCCTTTTTAATCAAAACTACATTGTTTTGATGTTTTTCTTTTACTTCAAAAACTCCATTACTAGACCTTTAAACTTGAGGAAAATGCATCAAAAATCCATGAAACATCATCCATGATCAAAGCCCATTGTAATATCATTTCTAAAATAAAAAACTATTACATCCTCCCATTAACTCCTCCAAATACATCAATTTATGCAATGATTAAAATAATCTAAATATTACAACCAAGTCCAATATAGAAAAAGTAGTTACGGATAAACCATTGTCGGATCCATGCACATAACAAAATCATTTGACCATGATAGAGGGAGTAATGAGAATCCTACAAATCATATTAATACAAAAGATACATATCCATGCATTGATTTTCAAACATGACAGACTAGCGCTTTCTTGGTTGACAACATAGATCAATCCTTAACCGGAGATCTGATACCAATTGATGAGGATCGATATATAGAAAACTTTTCTACCTAAAAACTTTGATTGATTGTGTTTCAGAAAAAAGAGGAAAAGAAATAGATTTAGGGTTATGATTACCATACCTTTGTGATTCTTACAAGTGATCCGAAGTTAGAGAATGATTTGATGAAAAAAATGATAAATAAGATGATTTAAGGTTATGATCACCAATCACTGAAGTTCTTAATCTTGTTGATTTCAGAGATAACATAAGTAATATTCTCCATTTTAGAAAACATTTGTGCAATATTGGCTTAATTACACTTAGATTTTGAAATTCCCCTTTCGTATGACACTTTTGTGCACGATCACCTAGTTTTGTACAAAACGAACATTCACCTTTACATTTTTTTCAAATCTCTACCTTTTGGTCCTATGTGGTTAAATCTCCATTTATTCTTTTTGTGAGAGTTGTATCTTTTCATCTCTCATTCACTTTCCTTCAAAACATTGGCTTCGGTCATCATAGAATGTCCACTTTCTTTTTTCTCACCATTTCAATCGGCTTCTTCTATTCTCAATCGAACTATCAAGTCCTCCAATTTCGTATCCTTTCGTTAATGTTTCTAATAATTCCTAAAATCTCTCCAATCGGGAGGTAATTTTTCAATGATTGTTGTTACTTGAAATGACTCACTTAAAGACAGGCTTTCGGTAATTATTTCATGAATAATTATGAGAATTTCTTTGACTTGACTAATATCATCATTGGAATCCACCATTCTGAAATCTAAGAACCTACGAATGAAAACATTTTAAGTCTGGCATTTTCGGTTTTGTATTTTTTATCAAGGGAATCCGAGAGTTCTTTTACCGTTTGGATTTGATTATAGACACTATATAGACTATTGTCCAATCCATTGAAAATATAATTTTCGCATAGAAAATAAGATTTTTACATGCATCAATTGCGGTAACAATTCCAGTGTCAGTATTATCTTTTAATTTTGGGATGTATTCCCTTAAGAACGTTGTCAAATTCAATGTTGTTAAATAAAACAAATTTTATGTTACTAGTATTTGAATTCTACTCCATCAAATTTTATGTTACTGGTATTTGAATTCTACTCCATCAAATATCTTTAGTTCTCACGATGGTTGCCTGGAGGATTAATATTTTCCTTGAATTTGATTCACACAAAGATATTAATTGTATTAATTTTGTTGGGTTGTGTGAACAATTTTGGAAAAAACAAAACTATTTAAACACAGAGAAAAATTGAGAGAAATAATAAACCAATATTTTTATGAATAAAAATTGAAGTACAACAATAAAAATATAGACTTACAGACCTTAAGAATCACCCAAAGAGGGCAGGCAACTAAACTGGATCGAGGTTGTTGTTGGATAGTATTTTCTCAAGACAATTATGTCCCCGTACGCTACTGATGGATGTTTGGACGATTGACTCCCAGGGTAAACAGATCTTATATATAGTCAAAAAACCTAAGTGACGCAACAATTCAGACGTAAATATTCCAAGTATAATTGTTTGAACCGTAAATTGGATGGGTTAAAATAGGTTGATGGTATTAAAAGAACTAGTCCTACGCGCCATCTCCTACCAAACCAGAACACCCCAAAGCAGTTACTCACTAAGGCAGAGGGATGAACAGTTTGTCATTAGCAACAATGTTTACCAAGTCAGAAACTTGATATGAGGCACCTTAATATAGATGTTGGGTTTCTCCTATTATTAAGGCATTTTAGTACTTTGCATATCTTATAAATAAATGGATGTGTAGTCGTGAACTAATGAGTTGGAATAAGAATAAGCAATTTCTCTTATATTCTATAAACATTTTATTTATTCATTAAAACATTTAAATTTTACATGGTATAAGAGTTGTAAAACTCTAATGATTATTGTTAATCCTAGTAAACCATATAAGAATATGTATTCTCCAACAGTGGTAGCCACCGTTAATTAGTACAAAATTAGAAAAAGAGGTGCTAAAGGAAGCACAATGACAGCGATCGAAAGACGTCATGACAACCATATCAATCAAAAGTTTAGTCACCATGACACAATCAAGCATGCCTTTGTTGGCGTCTCCCATTCAGTTTTCCCCATCACCCTCTTAACTTGACCTTGTTTCAAACATACGCACTAGCTTACCTCCGGACATATCTTTTTCGCACCATAGTAGATGCACAAACTGCCTCAAGTCTCTTTATCTTCTAACCATAACTTACCTAGTCTATCCTCTTCCTTTATTTCCACTAAGACACATCCCATGCAAACTCGTTCCAAAACCGCCCAGCATGCTTTGTCCGTGACTCACCCAGAAGACAGGCACACGAGACAAATTTTAAGATAATCATTTGTCCCGTCTTTTCCTACATAACCCTAGATATTCTGTGTTCCACGCGGTATTTTTATAGAATTTAGAGATTGAAATTTTCTATTTAAAAAAAAAAAATCCAACTTAGTGGGACATTAGCCCACAATAAATACATGATCACGTACCCTGTTCGCATGATCCAATAACTTAACTGGACTTTGAATCCATTGAGATCAATCCCCAAAAGTATCGAGCCTCTGAATCAAATGAGATTAAGCTCATTTTGCCAAAGAGCCCAAAGAGCCCAAAATCGATAATTGAGAATTTGACTCAATTTTTAAAAAGCTCATTATGGTCCAAGACACCATATAACAGTTGTTGGTCCATCCAAAAAATATTTTTCTAAAGCTAAATATCGCTCCCTTACGTCTACTGCAACAGAAATCACATGGGTTATATCTATTCTCAAGGATTTAGATTATCGTTTTATCCTGGAAAAAAGTTGTTAACGAGTTTTTGCTCATCATCAGGTGTCAAGCATTTTAACAACAACTTTGTCAGCTCAAATATATTTTTACTAAAGCACTCTTCACTGTGTAATTCACCGTTCTTTGTGTCAAGCTTGGCGTATTCGATCCTCTCACACCTCACTTGAGGGGGAGTATTAAAGGACTTAGTCCTACTCACCATCTCCAGAAGCAGTTACTCACTAAGTCAGAGGGCTGAAAATTTTGTCATTAACAACAATGTTTACCTAGTCAGAAGCTTGATATGGGGCACCTCAATAAAGACATTAGGTCGCTCCTATCATTAAGGCATTTTAATGCTTTTTATGCATATAAATAAATGGATATGTAGCCTTTAACTAGTGTGTTGGAATAAGAATAACCAACTTCTCATATATTATGTTAACATTTAGTTATGCATTAAAACTTTTAGATTTTATAACTGGGTTGAAAAATAAAGGCCCAATTAATTCTGAAAATTTATTTTAGACAATACCAATTTAATAAAAAAATTATGAAGATAATCAAATAAAACATGGCCTAAAAATAAAGGACAAGGCCCATGGATAATAAACATGGGCACGGGAGCGTGTGACTTTTGGGTCAAAGCCCATATCATTCATAGTGTATGTTCTTTCCCCTTCAAAGGGGTGGCAGACCCCAAGGGCATCCATGCCTTAAGCTCAACTCATGAGTACATATATTACTCACTTTTCTTATAATTTTTCTACGTGGGACTATCCCACTTTACCCAACTAAACACTGGTGCACTCACTTTTAATGGGGCACTTTGAGGCCAATTTATCATTTACCTCTTAATGGTTTGAACATGTGAATTTGACACGTTAATCTCTATGCGGAGAGGAATGTTTTGATATGTGGACCTGCACCAAAGGGTGAGTGTGTTCCACTTTTTTTGGACCAAAGTTTAAGTAAATGTACGAAACCCATTAATTTTCCAACAAAATAACTTATCACCATGTTATTCAAATGTTTTTCTCACTATTAACGGTATTTATAAAAAATAATTTAATGTATTGTCTCCCTAAGTACGCATATCAAAATCTGTATAGAGGTATACGATTCACAAGTTCACTTTAATTTACTGTTTTATTTTATAAATATGTTAGAGGGATTAGATCACTTAAAACTCCTTGAGTTTTTTTTTTATATCATATAAAATCTATTGCCAGGTGTATATTATGATCAACTTAGGCACCCAAATAGTAATGACAAACAAGTAAGAGTCAAAACCTTATTTGTTGTCTATTTTTTATACATATAACATATAAAAGTTCCGTGAATCAATTGTTTCATTCTTGAGTGCATATAATTGTTTAAGTAATTTTAATTCAAATTCATATTCATCAGGAATGTTTAGATATTGTTTGCATGCATGCATTGTAGGAATGCTCCTAGGTGGAGGAGACAAGTTGTTTGAGTTTATGATTTTCTGTCTTGATAAATCACTAATTTTTATTTAGCTTATAAGAAAAGAGTTTATATTAATTAAGTCTTGTAAAATTATAAAATGACCTTGTTCAAATTGAAAACTACCCCCGATCGTATCCCAATGAAAAGTTTTAGTTCACAATGGATTAAGGATGCTTAATTGGATAAATTCTAATTAGAAGTTGGTGATATTTTATGCAATAGTAAATCTTTCATAAAGTTGACTTTAATTTCGTAAGAACGTTGTGATTGACTTATGCTTACAATGCACACACCAGGGCAAAATTATAATTGTCGCTGTATCAGTACAAGTGCGCCACAGGCACAAGATAATGCACAAGTTTACCATAGACAATTGGGTGCCAAAGTCGTAAGCCACTAGATGTTTTGGAGGTAGAAAAACAAATGGTAGGCATTGGTATCCACTAGTTTACATAATATAAAAAAGTATACTACCTCTATCCCAAATTAAAAAGCCTTATTAATTTTTTCTGGATTAACGATGCAGTCAGTCAATGGCAAAGATCAAAATGTTTTCACTAGCGTCGAATTTGGTTCGTTGATTATGTTTATAAAAGAAATATGAATTATTAATTTGGGAGGGCCCAAAAAGAGTGATTGACTCTTAATTTAATACGGATGAAGTATAATCAACTCAGTATCATGGTATAAAGGCACGAGTCTATAACTATGAGAAACAATATCATGCACTTCGGGCACCACGTGTTCATGCTCAATACAAATAAGGATACAACATGTTTAAATTTGTTAAAAATGTTACTTTTATAATCAGAAACATGTGAGACACATATTTTAAGAGCATAATTTTCTCATAACTTACGCTAACGTAGTTTTTGGCATATTTCAGTATCGTTTGACTCGAGCCGTCACGTAGTCCGAAGATCCAACATCTCAAACTTTCAAGCATCTCCATTCTATGAAGGTATAATGCTATTAAGTTTAAATTTATTCCTTGAATTTATTTTGGTATGTTTATTTTTATTAAAACTGGAAATAAGATTTTTTATTTAAATAAGAAAATGGAGGCAATTTTTCTTTATTTAAAAAATTTCAAAATGTGCATATCTCGTTCAAACGAGATTGGATTCTTGTTCTAACGAGATCCTAGTTTCGTTCGAAGTTTACTTTGATCGAACATAGAACAAGGGTGTACTATTTTAGGCTGTTTGAAGATCGTTTGAACTTCGTTCAAATGAGATTGCTTGGTCGTTTGAATAAGATCGATCATCCTTGGGTCGAGCCTACTATTTTTGTTCAAGCGAGATTCAAAATCCGTTTGAATAAAACCACCGCCTCAAAATTTGTGTTCGCCTTATAAATACCTGTTTCATGTTTGTTTTCATTAAGACTTTTACCATAACTATTTCTACATATCTTTTGCAAAAAATTTCCACCTTTTGAGTTTAGAAAACCTTTTCGATTCACAAATTACATCCCTAGAATATATTTGAGTGAATCAAGTTTAAAATATATAGTTAGTAGATTGCATAAACCTTTGTGGATAAGGCACCTCCATGGCAACCCCAGGGGATCACTGCTGAAGACAAAGGCTGATCTTGAAGAAGAACAATGGTTTTTGTGATTCTTGCGAGGATCATTGTTGAAGGAAAGCTGCGGCTTTGTGGTCCCACCACAACAAAACAAATAATTAGTGACAAAAAAATTCGCCACCAAATAAACAAATTTCGTCACAAAAGACATTTGGTGACGAAATTTTTTCGTCAATCGTCCGTCACGAAAGTCCCGTCGCTAAAGGTTTTGGTCACGAAATACAAATTTCGTCACCAAATAGTACACCATTTGGTGACAAAATAGGCTTTGTCATCTAATAACAGGCTTTTAGTTACAAAATTATTTGTAGCCAAAGATCTTATTTTTTTTCACCAAAAGGCCAGTCTTGTCACCTAATGTATATGATAATATGAAAAATGATTACCATTTGGTGACAAAATTAATATACTTAGGGGACAAAATATTTTTGTCACGAAATGAATTTTATTGTCAAAAAATTATAAATTTAGAACTCATATTTTTTTGCATTTCTCATATAGTTATTCAATCAAATAAATATTAAATATAGAATCAACTAATTTTTTTTAATATAAAAATCAACTAAATTCCATCAACGTTATATAAGTAATCAACTACCATCATATACATACTCAAAATTAAGGTTCAAAAGATTGTATAATTGATACGAAAGCGTTCATACAAATATCTCAAAACCATTGGTGAATTACAAAGTAGCCTATATCATTTGTTACAACACATCAACTACAAAGTAACCTCCAAAAATAATTCCTAAAGCATTAGTTTCTAACTTTATATTTCCTAATACTATTTCTAATCAATTACAAAGTAGCATTTTAAAAAATAATTCCCAACAAGTTTGTTAAATTCTCCTTGCTTCTTCATCATCCTAAAAATAATTTAAAAAATAACGTCGTCATAACATCCCAATATGCAATTCAAAAAGTTCCAAGGCATTAGTTTCTAACTTTACAAGTCTATGAACAATTGATAAATAGAATAACATCAACTAAAAAATAACACATTGAACTAAACACCAAAAAAATTATGAAATTCAATTTTATTTTTAATAGTTTAAAAAACTTCGACATAATTTCCTTTGTTTATAGACAAAAATCACCCTGTTAAATTAAAAAATGAAAAAATAAAGAAGCCCAATGACAATCCACGAAAATACCACTTCCGTCGATTCAAAAGATGAGGTAATAGCATCACCAAAATTTTAAAAAAATTCGACAGAGTTTTCTTTGTTTATAGACTAAAACCACCATGTTAAATTAAAAAAATTAAAAAGTCAAGGAACCCAGTGACAATTCACCAAAATATCCCTTCCACCGATTAAGCAAATAAGATAATAGCACCACCAATGAAGATATTAAATAACTCAAAGGATGTGAATCCAACAATGTAATTTCGATAAATTCAACATTGAAATTACTAAAACTTACCATATAGTAAATGTGGGAGGAAGGGAACCTGATGCTTTTAAAGCATCACACAACTTGTCGGGAGTCAAAGGTTCACTAGCCTCGGAAGCAGGCTTAGCTTGTAACTATTTCATCTTAATCTGTAAAACAAATTAGTATATATCATTTGAATATATAATAAAGCAAGAAGATCTAAATATCAATAATACAACATACCATCATAGATACATACATGAATTTATATAATAAAGCTTGAAAATCCAAATAGCCATAATATATCTTACCATTTAAGATACGTATTGAATGTAATAATGTAAATCAGGTATGGGAGTTAAAAAAGCTATTTCCAAGCACTGTTTGCTCTAAGAAACTACCATAAAGGGGAATTCTTACTTTGAAGCTGTAAACTTTAATAATCAGATAAACTCACACAAATGGAAACATCAAACACAATCCGAAAATTGAGTGTAAAGGGCAGAAAGAGAACTCATTGGAATCAAAATTCAAAGGCGAAGAAAAAATTTCACCATATTCTAACATACTCCTAAAAATTTCAGCATACTAACAACGATAACTAAAAATTTTAGCATACTAACAACTACAAATTAATTAACAACTAAAAACTAATCAACTAATGAGATCTATTTTTAATAGACTGTTGAAAAAACTAATCAGCATACTAGCAAAGGGAAGGGGTTGCTTCACTGCTCTGCTTTGGCAGTAGGGAGGGGGCTGCACTTGCTTCGACAGCAAGGACAGGGGCAGCGAGAGAGAAGCGAAGAGCCTGCGAAGAGGGGAGGGGAGGTGACCTTGTGAGGAGGGAGAGAAGAACAGGGGCGGAGCGAGCGAACAAGTGAGGAGAATAGGGATGGAGCAATCACTGCTTTTGCTCTCGAGGATAACGAGCTCTGGCTCAGACATTTTCTTGGCCTCGTATTCCAGTGTTTGGCTATAATTTATGTTTTCTCTTAATCACTTCCCAATGACAAAAGCTTAATTTCAAAGTTGTAAAGGTTGTCCATCGATGCAACTGCAACCTACTCAAGGTAGAAGTGAAAATAAACATGCCTGTCATCCAAGTAACCTGATCCACCCATGAACTTGAGTAAGATGGATGCCCCGACTTGTGAAATTGATTGAATTTTTTTATTACACATTGCTTTTCTCAATTAATTCAAGTCCTATTGCATGGGATTAACAGCACAATCACTAAAAATATGTATCATAAAGAGAAAGAAACATACGTGCAATGATGTAGATAAAAAGTTAACGCACTTGCTTAGGCTCATGACCTCAATACCACTAGACACTGTAGCTTTCCATATAGTTGGACGAGTGAAACCGCTGCCTCCTAAAACTTCAACCTAGTAAGAGAAATTAGTTAAGTGAGATTTAGTTTTCAAATGTGGGTAAGTTGCATTTTCTATAAACTTAAATTTCAAGACAAATGGTAAGTCCATACCCGCTCGGTCTTAACATCAGCGGCGCCATCTATTGTAGAAGAGTTAAAATCCCCCCTTGTGCTTGCTTCTGCATAACTGCATCGCATGCTAAAGCGACAAGATCTATAATTGAAGCAAAAGTAAGATGAACCAATTCCCTTATCTTGAAAAGCTAGCAAAAGCAATTTAATTAAAATATCCTTTCACCCAATGGCTGCCACGTACGATAATGATGACATCTCTCTTCTTCTTCTTCTTCTTCTTCTTCTTCTTCACAAGAACCAATAGTTGGCCAAATAATTAATATATATATCATTTTCTATATAATTAGGACTTCCAATAAAATATACAAGTATAAATTTTCTCTAGTGAGATAAATTAGACACGACTTACTAACATGGACGATAAATAAGTTGGGTTAGTGTCTAGTTCAAAAATAATCGGAGTATGACACAGCAATACGAAACTTATTTCAGACAAACCAGCTCAATATAAAGGCAATTTTTCAAAGATCATAACACCAATGGTGCCTTCAGTTTTCCGCAACTCATGTGAACAACACCATTATTTCTGCCTTCATGACACGTCACACATGATTGACATAAAATAAATCCACGTGAGGTAATTTACCACGTGAGGTAATTATACAACATATTAGAGGAGGGAGTAAATAATACAACATATTAGAGGAGGGAGTAAATAATATCTAAGTGAGAAAAGATAATATTTACTAGATTTTTTTTTGCATATTTACTGTTATGTAAATGTAAATAGCATTATGTTACTATTCATGGGGTCGTTGTGCTTTAAACAACAATTATGGTTTATATGAAGTTGGAACTTGAAATGATTTATATTATTTCGAATGCCAATTTAGAGGGCGCGGTTAGTCCCGAAATAGTCGAGATAGTCAAAATAAGTGTCATATTGTATTTTTGGGTCCCGGGCACTTTTGACAGGTTATGACTCAATTATGTAGTTACGAGTCATTTTAAGGGTGTATTAGCATTTAAAGATGAGAATTAAGGCTAAGAGGACGATTTAGTCTTGCAAACCCTTTTATTTCTTAAGTGTATTCCTACTAAACCTAGAGAGAAAGAGAAAAGAAGAGAATTGGGGAGAAAAAGAAAAGAAAAGGAAGAGAATTAAAGATTGAAGCTTGGATTTGTTACTACCGGAAGAAAATCTGATATTACAACCTTAAGGCAAATTTCTTACTTGTTAAGATATGATTTGGGATGAATAAATTATGGTGATAGTTGTGTATTGGAATAAATTGAACAAATGTGGATTTTAATGAAATTGGGGTGTTTGAACCCTTAAACATTATTTAGATAGATATTATGTTGATTATAGTAGTTAGTATTTATGTAGGATTGTTTTGGTTTGAATTATGGTGGTTGTTGTGGGTAATAATGGAGAATACTTGAGTTGTGGGAAAAGTAGGGCATTAAAATCCATAGTCGAAATCATAAATTCTAGGCCAGGCGAATCGAGTGGCCCCTAGCGAATCGGTTCCATAAAGGGGTAGGATACAGGTCTGTGATGAGCGAATCGATTTGGACTCTCCGAATCAATTTGGATGTATGCAGAATGTTGGGTTCCCTTGACCGAATCGATTCGGACCATCCGAATCGATTCGCGTCAAGACCGAATCGATTCTCTTCAAGACCGAATCGATTCGGCCAGGGCGAATCGATTCGGAATTCCTGTTGTTTTAGATGATTTTTCTAACTTAGTTTGTAATTCTTTTCTCGTAGGTTTGTGACCTAGGAACCTTCTCTTAGGATAAAATAAAGTGTAATAGAGTCTTATATCACATACGTTACTACTCTAGATTTGAAAAGGGATACTTAGGCCTATCTCGGGGATTATTTAATAGATGTTAGGATAGCTCTTTCTTTTGTAAATTAATTTGAGACTAGGGGAGAGTAAGATTACATAATTGGGGAAAATTTAGAGATATGAATGAGGTAGACTATACTTGGTGGCTCATAGTAACATTATTAATTCTCGAAGACTAATTTGGGGGTTCAGTAAACGTTGAAGTTTATAATGATGACATTAAACACTTATGGCTCCGGATAAAGACTTAATGTATATTTTAAAATGGAAATACCATGTGAATGATAATTGTATATACACACCTCTCTAAATGCTATCATAGGGGATGTTACGCGCATGAGGTGAAGTCCCCTGTCTAGTGAATGCAGGGAGAATACAGTCCTCGACCATAGGACCGATTATATTATATTGTGTGATTATTGTTCGAAATGAGGTAATTTCGGCGGTGGTTATGACTCACCGTCGAAGGTATATGGCTGATTCCCGATGTTATGCGATGTAGGATGCCCAGGTTGTCTTGTGTGATAGGATCTGGAAGATGATAGCTATTTAGAGGCGCATCCAATGGGGAAACTCGGAAGGACGGTCTTAGAATCGTTATACGTTAAGAAATATAACTATTCATAATAAAGTGGAACTTATATTGATGGTAAAGCATTTTGTGAAATAATTTGCATTGAATATGTTTCCTAAAGAGAAAAGGAACTATGAAGATAAATCGTGTACAACTGAAATGGAATCTGATTAAGTAAGAATTATTTATATTCTTATGCACAAATGAATATTGACCATTGTTATTGATATTACGTTAGGTTATGGTTTTAGATTGAGAAATTAGATTCTTTATCATTACTTATAGTGAACGAAACAAGCTTATTCATGATGATTATATTGTCCATAACTTTCATGCATTTTATTCACATGGTGATCATATCAAACCGGGCCCTGACCCGTTTATAACTCTTTGTTTTGCATGAATCGATTATTCACCCAGGTGCTCCGCCGCAAGGACTCCCGTATTGACTTTCCTATTCTAGTGTCCTGGAGATGTAACACCTTACAGATGTTATGGGATATTTGACATAGACGCTTCCATCGTTTAGTATTCTAGTTATGTTCGGTTACACATTCGGGCGTGTTGCCCAAGTTTTATACTTGTTGTAGATACGTGATATTGCACTTTAATACTCGGTGTAACCTAATTGTATGGGTCTGTTAACTGACAGATTATTCGGTTATTTTGATGTATATGGGCGTTGATTTGCCATCTGTCTTTATTATATTCATCTTCCTTTTAAATTGAATTGTTTAAATGTGATCACTAACTTAAAAAATAAATTTGGCAATCCGTTTTATAAAATAATGTGTGGTTATCTCGTAAGTTTATTGCTATATATGTTGATGCTAAGAATGGACCATCTAGGATTCCTGTAATTATTGGAGTATCGGGCTGGACACCTCTTATTTTAATAAGCGGGGTGTCACATGTGACGATGATGTGTGTAAAATTTTGCGAAGAAGCTCTTGGGTCCAATTAGCATCAAAGTTTCAAGTCGAAAAGTTAAGTACTTTTTTATTCGTTTAATTTCATTTCATTTCCTAGGGGAAAATTGGAACCAAGGAATTACTGTGTAGAGTAGCTGGCCATTTGTTTAAGGAAGATCAATTTTCCCCCAAAAAAGCTAAATAAAGATTACAATAAAATAAGAAATAAGACATGAAGTTAAATCTCGTTGAATTCAAATAACAAAACTAAACTTTCAGACATTGAATTCATATTACAACACATAAATTGAAGAATTCATATATCACTACAAGATTATTGATTTTTTTCGGCATAAATTAAATGCTGAGAAAAGCACTAAAAATGCCGCTAACACTTTTTGCGGCATTTTTGACAAGTACGGTAATAGCCAATGTGGTAAAAGAACAACGGCATTTTAAAAAATGCCGCGAAAAGTTAGTGGCACTTTTTGGCGGCATTTTCACAAGTGCGGTAGCCAATGTGGTAAAAGAACAATGGCATTTTAAAAAATGCCGCAAAAAATAGCAACATTTTTAGGCATTTATATTAATGCTGGTACTAACCTTTTAGCGGCATTAAAAAAATATTGATAATAACCTTTTGCAACACCTATTAAATGTTCAACACACTTTTGGCGGCACTAAAAAAATATCGAGAATGATAATAGCGGCTGTTGATACCAAATTTAATCTGCTGATGTGGACCAATAATAAGAAGACACGTGTCAATCTACATGGCACAATAACAACGAGGAAGTTTATTTCCCCCGACCAAGTCATGTTCTCTCCGAGCAACGAGGAGGACACCCCGAGGAACTCTATCATCCCGAGATACTCTAAGCACTCCGAGGAACTCTTGATCAACGAGCAACTAAGGCGTTCCGAACTGCATCTCGGCCGTATCATTAATTACCAGACGGACAACTGTTCAACTATTCATTATATTCTTGACGCACACGCAGCATTAAATGTATTACCCTTTCGTATGTATATCATTTAATGTATTGGACCTTTCATGTACAGCCTAAAGGCTATAAATACCTTGTATCATCCTCATTCAAGGGGACCGGAATTTCTTGAGAGAACTTGTAATCAAGAATTCCGCAAACACTCAGCAATAACATAACAGTGGACGTAGGCTTTATTCCTAGCCGAACCACTTTAAAAATCTTTGTCTTATTTATTTATCTGTGATTGAAAAATTAGAGCGATCTAGTTTTTTACATCAACAGATTGGCGCCGTCTGTGGGAACGTGTTACAAGCGTTGTTCTCCACCAAAAGCTAAGTTTTTATTTTCTATATGATTTAATCATGATTTTTATGTTTATATACATAAATTAATTGTCCAATTTTTATCTGCAAAATGTTGCATATCATGATTTTTAAATCATAACTGTTAGATTAATTCTTATTTAGAAATCTGAAAAATAGTAGATTTCATAAATCATAATTCTTTGCTTGATTCTCAAATTTTAATTTTATATCATGGAATAAATATTTTAAATGATTACATATGCCAATATATACGACGATGATAAGATTTGATCATTTTCATTGTTGATTTTGAAATAAATTTTGTAAGATATTTGATGTCTATTCATATTCCCATCATATTTTTAATAAAAGAATGGGAAAAGGTTAAAGACAATGAAAAGTCTTTTCATGGAAATCATGACCCATATATATTCTCTCTCTCTCTTCAAGTTTGAGTCTCTTTGCATTCACTTTTATGAATTATATACTTAATTTGGTTCATTTTCCATCTATGTCAATAAAATCAAATTGATTGATTTTTTATATAAATTTGGTAATAATTTCGATCATTCACCATATTTTTATCTCTCCAAATTGGGAATAGGAAGGGATCAATAAAAAAAATAATAATTTTCTCTCACTTGAAAAATCATTACCCACCTCTTGTAAAAGAGGATCAGTAAAATAATCATGACCATATCAAGACTCTGGGAACAAATTTGATATGTTGGCCCCTCGTTCATCACATCACAAGGTTTCTTTGACGAAATCACACGATCTAGTGGGTTATATATTTATTCATTTAATTAACAGTCTCAAGGCTTAAATTTTACATTGAATGTTATTTTTGATCTAAAGATTCGATATATTCTGGTCATCCAACCATATATTCTATAATTTGAGATATCCTTAAATGTTGGTCGGCAATATCCATGTCGTTTGTCGGCAGCAGTAGAATCTTGGGGTATTAAAAAAAATGCTAAACACCCCTGATATTTCTTTAAACACGAGTTCGGCTTGGGGACAAGCAGGGGGCTTAAGTCTTTTTTAACTTATGATCACCCCAAAAATATTTTTAAAACCAAGTGATAAATAGTTTTCAAACAGCAACTAATATCTGATTAGTTGTTGGAGATTAAATAATTTTACGTCTTATTTATGATGCATATTTGATAATAATTTGTCCATCTCACACACATTTGGCATATTATTAATATTTTTATTTCTCAAGCATATACATACCAAATCATATTTGGCATAAAACATTTGGCATAAAACATATTATGATGCATATGTCCATCTCACACACATTTGGCATAAAACATATTATTTCATATTTTGAAATTTTTATGCTGATACATATCATATATTGATTAGATGAGTAAATTATTCTCATGACTAATCAATTCAGCCTACACATATGGTAGAGCAAATTATTAATTTTTACAGGCATAAGATTCAATGCCGACGAATGCTGAAGCACAAATTATTCTATATCCGTTCGGATTCATATTTTATATTTATCTCAGCATGGAGCTCGAAAAATTTCTTCTCTCTATATATATTCAGCTCAGAGGAAAAGCTACAACAGTTATTATATTTCACCCCCAACGGATAGTTGGTCGGGGTAATTCTTATTTATATTCAGGCCCAGATATCTGATCCAGCACAAATGATTCTATATATCCATTGGGATTCATATTCTATATTCATCTCAACATGGAGCTCAGCGAGATACTTATTATCATATTCATCTTTGAAGAGAACTATAACAGTTATTATATTTCACCCCCAATTTATAGTTGGTCGGGGTAATTCTTATTTATATGCAGGCCCAGCAAAGTTCTCGGCCATATTCTTATGTTCTGGAAAATATTATTCTTATTCGGCATTCTGCAATTATGCCTTGACAAGATACTTATTCAGCTTTAAGGAGAATTACAACATTCGTTCGGATAATTCTTATTTATATTCAGGCCTGACAACGTTCTCGGCCATATTCTTATGTTCTGAAAGATCTTATTCTTGTTCGGCATTATATGATTCTACCTCGACGGATCGGCGAGGCACTTTATTATTTTTAATTATTCTTTATATTAATTTGGATGCATATTCTATTCTCATTTCAGCAGGGAGCTCGACAAACATTTGTTATATCTTATTCAGCTCCAAGGATGTCTCCAACATTTATTATATCTTATTCAGCTCCAAGGATGTCTCCAACTTTTATTATATCTTATTCAGCTCCAAGGATATCTCCGGAATTTATTATATGATATCTCCAGAATTTATTATATCTTATTCCCAACAATCTGTTGGTCATCGCCGAGGAGGTATCCTGCATTTATATTATCTTATTCCCAACAAATCTGTTGGTCATCGCCGAGGAGGTATCCTGCATTTATTATATCTTATTCCCAACAATCTGTTGGTCATCGCCGAGGAGATATCCTGCATTTATATTATCTTATTCCCAACAAATCTGTTGGTCATCGACGAGGAGGTATCCTGCATTTATATTATATTTTATTCCCAACAATCTGTTGTTCATCGCCGAGGAGCGCCGAGGAAGTCTCTAGAATTTATATTATCTTATTCCCAACAATCTGTTGGTCAGCTCCGAGGAAGTCTCCAGCATTTATATTATCTTATTCCCAACAATCTGTTGGTCAGCTCCGAGGAAGTCTTCATCAATTATTATCAATTACCACCAACTCCAATTGGTAGATAAAATCCAACTCCGGTTGGTAGACAAAATCCAACTCCGGTTGGTAGACAAAATCCAACTCCGGTTGGTAGATAAAATCCAACTCCGGTTGGTATTGGTCGATAAATCTCATTCAAAGTTCACATTCCACAGTTGGGGGCTTCTATTACAAATATATTTGTTCATTTGGTGGCACATTCTTATATCATCATGCAGTCGAGCATCAAATTCAACCCCGACTAATCACTTTCTCAGGAGGAATATTGAAGTTCAGGAGGTATATTGAAGTTCATGAGGAATATTGAAGTTCAGGAGGTATATTGAAGTTCAGGAGGAATATTGAAGTTCAGGAGGTATATCGAAATTCAAGAGGTGTATTCAGAAGTATCAGGACGTGATGAAAGAAAGCGACAAGTATTCCACCGAGGAACTCTGTCAGACCAGAAATTAGAAGACAAGTTGCCTATATGGAGGCTATATGTAGATGGCTCATCTTGCACTACAGGCTGTGGGGCAGGGATCGTTTTGAACAGCCCAGACGAGATCGACATGGAATACGCCCTATGTTTCTAATTCAAAGCTTCTAATAATGATGTTGAGTATGAGGCCATGATTGCAGGTCTTAATTTGTCAAATATTATGGAGGCACATCAGGTTATTGTCTTCAGTGATTCTCAATTGATCGTAAACCAAATGTTGGGAAAATAATGAGCCGAAGGAGAATTGATGATCAAGTATCAAGCAAAGGTGATGGAGTTGGTATCAGAGTTTGTTTCTGTCCAACTGGTAAGAATATCAAGAACGGAGAATGTGAGAGCATACGCTTTGGCCCGATTAGCATCAGCTACTCGCACCGAGCTGCGAAGAACGATATCAATTGAAGTATTAGAAAGTCGGAGTATAGATGAAGACCTGACGATGAATATTATTACCCTTGATTTAGGAACATCTTGGATGGATCCTATCAGAGCATATATTAAAGAGGAACAATTACCGGAGGATAAGCTCGCGGATAAGAAATGGAAGTTTAAAGCTGCTCGGTATGTACTAATTAATGGTATTCGGAAGATAAGCTCGCTGCCAAGAAATGGAAGTTTAAAGTTGCTCGACGAGGAATTATGGCAGGTTTGCAAAGATGTGTACATCCCTCCGAGGTGAATTGATTAAAGAGATCCATGAAGGGTCCTGTGGAGCCCATGTAGCAGGACGAACACTTTTGCAAAAGGTGATGACGCAGGGATACTACTGGCCGACGATGAGAGCTGATTGTATAGCTTATGCCTAGAAATGTGACAAGTACCAACGCTTTTCCTCCATCCGAAGAACTTCACAAACATTGTTGACACCCATCATTTATCCTTGGCCATTTTCCATGTGGGGATTGATTTGGTTGGACCATTGCCGACGACTCGAGGAAGATTCAAATACCTCGTCATCGCAGTAGATTATTTTATTTAGTGAATAGAAGCTGAGCCACTTATTGACGTGACATACGAGAAGGAAGGTGTACCAATTTGTTTGGAAGAACATCATCTACCGATATGGTCTCCCTCATGCCTTCATCACAGACCATGGAACACAATTTAAAAACGAGGAGTTTGCTGCCTATTATCATCAGTCAAACATTTTGAAGGTTCATTCAGCGCCAGGATATCCTCAGAACTAATGGACCAAAAGCTCTAAGGAGCCAAAAAGTGCTCTAAGGAGCCAAAATTGCTCTAAGGAGCCAAAAAGTGCTCTAAGGAGCCAAAAGTGCTCTAAGGAGCCAACCTCCTTTGGTTAGGAGGACAGCTCTACGGAGCAAAAGTGCTATAAGTAGCCAACCTCCTTTGGTTAGGAGGACAGCTCTACGGAGCAAAAGTGCTATAAGTAGCCAACCTCCTTTGGTTAGGAGGACAGCTCTAAGGAGCAAAAGTGCTATAAGTAGCCAACCTCCTTTGGTTAGGAGGACATGCTCTAAGGAGCCAAAAAATGCTCTAAGGAGCCAAAAAGTGTACACCAGCATGATCAATTACGGTTGGTAAGATAAAAATATACTCTCATATTACAACTTATGTTGGTCGGGAGGTAATATTATTACAAAAAGTTCTTTGAAGAACAAAATATTCCAAAATACACCAAGTATAGTTGGTCGGGGATAAAAACCCACTAACTGTAGTTGGTCGACGAGGATAAATTATTGACCTTAGTTGGTCGGACACTTTTTATGAAAATATTTGAAATTGAACCAAGTATGGTTGGTCGGGGATAAAAACCCATCAACTGTAGTTGGTCGACAAGCATAATTTAACAACCTTGGTTGGTTGGAAAAATTTTAACATTTTTATACTCATTACTTTATTATTAAGTGATCAAGCAACGTTACTAATACTTGTAACTTCTTTATTACTAAGTTGGTCGATGAACAACACAATATTGTTATACACATGCACACATGTAAAGTATTTTACAAGACAATAGCAATTAAGATTGCGAATAAAAATGAAAGTCTTTCATTAAATTCAAAAAACAAAATACATTGAGAATGAAAATGTATACTAACTATTACATTGAGATTCCTATTCTATTGGTTTCTTCTCCTTCTACTTTTAAAACAGGTTCCTCACCAGCAGGAGGATCATTCAAAGCATAAGGGGAGTGTATGAAGTTAAGATCTTTCAACATTCTGATATTCATCACAGATGATCTATCCGAGAAGCACTAGCTCATTCCCGAGAAGCACTTGCTCGTCCCTGAGAATCACTTGTTCGTCTCCGAGAAACTCTTGCTCGTCCCCGAGCAGAGGTAGAAGTCAAAATCAGCATCTATAGCACTGAGATCTTTGCTAATACTGTCTCGACCAGTAATGAAAAAGAATTTATGTGAAAATGTTTCGAAGTCCACCACTAGCTTGGTACTAATTAGATTGAAGAGTTGGGTTCAAAAGCTATATGTTACTCGGCAAAGTATTCAGATAAGCTTAAATCAGAAAAATCAAGCACGTGAAGTTAGCACTCAGTTGCTCGACACAGGAAGCAATTGGTCGGATGGCAAACCAATCAACATACTTGAAGATTATGACAAGCTACAAGCGGCAGATAATGCACTTTATGTTAAACAAATCAAGAAGGTAGATCAAGAATTTCACGAGCACCGAGCAACATTGCAGAATAAATACTTCATCCTTTCAAGTAACCCATCAAGCATGAAGCATTGGGGGCTTCTGTTGATACCAAATTTAATCTGCTGATGTGGACCAATAATAAGAAGACACGTGTCAATCTACATGGCACAATAACAACGAGGAAGTTTATTTCCCCCGACCAAGTCATGTTCTCTCCGAGCAACGAGGAGGACACCCCGAGGAACTCTATCATCCCGAGATACTCTAAGCACTCCGAGGAACTCTTGATCAACGAGCAACTAAGGCGTTCCGAACTGCATCTCGGCCGTATCATTAATTACCAGACGGACAACTGTTCAACTATTCATTATATTCTTGACGCACACGCTGCATTAAATGTATTACCCTTTCGTATGTATATCATTTAATGTATTGGACCTTTCATGTACAGCCTAAAGGCTATAAATACCTTGTATCATCCTCATTCAAGGGGACCGAAATTTCTTGAGAGAACTTGTAATCAAGAATTCCGCAAACACTCAGCAATAACATAACAGTGGACGTAGGCTTTATTCCTAGCCGAACCACTTTAAAAATCTTTGTATTATTTATTTATCTGTGATTGAAAAATTAGAGCGATCTAGTTTTTTACATCAACAGCGGCATTAAACAAAATTTTGATATTATTTTGCAATATATGAGTGGGAACAAGTGTTAAAAAAATCATTTATTACAAGTATCTTATTTATGTGCAAATACACTACCATAACATTAAATTGAGACGGCGGTAAGAAAATTAAAACGTTATTAAATTAAACCCAATAGCAGTCATCGTAAATAAACATAATTGAGCTTGGAATAATTATCCATCCACAAAATAAAAGGTATTACATGTCCAATAAGAAAAAGTGGGGAAACATGAAACGAAACGAATTTTTTTGTAATATATGATCCTTGTCCATCAAAGTCAAACATCTCCTTCGACCTACAAATAAAAAAAAGTCAATCGTTAGTCATTGATACTTATTCTATAATATTTTAATTAAAAAAAACTAAAAATTAGTACATTAGTAATATACCACGCTACGGTTGAATGATATGGATCTCCAATTGTGGAGTTGTTTCCATAAGGTCTAGGAAATGGTTCATTTGTTACAAATGTTTTCTCAATACATGTTTCCCAAAATTCTTCACCAAGTGGCGTACCCTCTACTTTTGTTGAAGAGTTCTTGCTCACAATGAATCCATGTGCCGCAACCACTTTTAGAAGTCCACTAGTAACAAGGTCGATAATTTTAGGAAGTGCATTATTTGAGACCCTTTTGTCGTGGTTGATGGTGTTTCTTTTTCTTCTTTGATGGTTCTTTCTACAAACAAGATGAATATGTCATCAACCATATATTTCTGGAAAAAAATTGACAGAGTTTTATTTGTTTTTAAGACATCCCAAAAATTTTAAGACTATATACAACGAAATAAACCAACAACCCAATGTCAAGTAAACTCCACAAGAAAGAGAAAATATATTGTGCCCTTTTAAATCCTTTAAATTAGTAGCATACCTGAATTGAAGTAGCATTCGTTTGTTCACTAACACGAGCAACAATCTCGGGGGCAGCCATGTCTTGAGAATTTGCAATCTATAAAAAATGAATTATTTCAGTCATGAAAACGTAAAGTCTTAAATTATGACTTTAAAAAGTAATTATCTACTTACCTATTGAGATGGAGCTAAATGGTGATTTGATTGTGATACCACTACAGATTGAAATTGACTGATTTCTTCTAATTATTGCTTGGGTTGTAAAATAGTCCTATATGATGGTTTGTTTTGCTCGTTGGAGGATTAAGGAACCTGTTAATAGCATGATTTAATATTAAAACATACATTTACATATATACACGATAATTAATCACAAAATATAAAAGTGTGTACCTATTAACCTATTTGGATATAACGAAAGGGCAAGTGATCATGTGTGCGTATCAACTCAAACCGAGCCTCTAAATGATCAAATTTATCCTGAACGGCAGATCGAATCTCAGATCGTAGTCCCTCATACTCTTTTTCATTAACCTTCGGACGCTCAATTCCATGCACATCAGTTGGAGATGGTCCATACCCATAAGCTCGACAATGACCGTGTTTATCAGGTCCAGGACTTCATAAAAAATCTCATCTTTATGACTGACGGATTCATTACAATCTGACATAAGTTGTTTAACAATTCCTCCTATGGAGTCAACCTCAGCATTGACTAGGAGAGAAGATCCTGAACTACATCCATACATTACTACCTTAACACCTACAGCTGTTCCGTTTCCATTAAACCAAGGCCTATATAAACTTCCTTAAAGCAAAAGAGCAGGATAGTCAGACAAGAACAATGAAAGAAAAGAAAAGAAAAAAGTATAATACAAACAAAACTTTAAGATGGTTGATGACTCATAAATAAACAAAATTTTCATTATTCATAGATTTGGGGAAATGGAAGCAAGGCATATGGAACAAGACATTGCCATTGGAGCCCAATATTTATGATGCAACATATTTATAATTATTAAAAATAAACTAAAGAACCTATTGAACTCTAAACAACCAACAAAAGTATATTGATTAGTTGTCAATTAGTCAGCGAGACATGGAGGGGGAGGGGGTGGAAGGAACTTGTCAATTGGTTAGCCAACTATGCTTTTAATACTATCTTAGGGCAAGTCAGAGTACACATTAGGCAAGCCAAACTAAATAATTTTGATTATGTTTCAAAAATGTTGTATATGAAAAATTATCTCCCCCACCCAAAAAAAAAAAAAAAGTGCTGAAAGAAGTGAGTTACCCCACCGCAAAAAATATCTTCTTGCTTATATTTGTAAGTGCCTCAAATTACTATATGTTGTACCATTTGGGAACTAGTTCATTGGAATAAAATACCTGTGTATTTCTTCTTGGTGATAAGAAATATTATCTTCCTGCTTATCCCAAGTCACCTCATAATCATCCCTCAACAACGATCTTTGTTGCATAATGCATCCAAATGTACTTCACAGTCCCATTCAGTCAATATGAAAATGCACTATATACATTTACCAAGATAATTATTTATACAAGCAACAGTTAATACAAATTCATTTGATAAAAGACAAGAGAGAGAGAGAGAGAGAGAGAGAGTAACATACCAGGAATGAATTAATAATTGATTTAGCGGTGTATCACGTCAGAAGATATGCAAGTCATACAAACATGAAAATCAAATCGTATTTGAGATTCAAGACAAGACGATATTCTTTTATCTAATTGAGAAACGACATAATCAAACTTCTTGTGTCCACAGTTTTAATGCATAAAATCAAATAATTATACTTGCATCATGATCTATATCAGTATGGAAAAGACTTATTCTCATGTCAATTCATTAGCTATAGCTGAAAGTTCTTTATACATAACTGAAAAGGTTCAGTGTACATATTTGCCTTCTTTGCATCGTGCCCTGCCCCACTAACACCTGATTTTGCATCAACAAAGATGTTTTTAACTTTAATGAGATTAGCCCTTATCAAGGGAATAAGAGGAAGATAGCAGCCAGGATTTGCACCTATGCGTGCAGTTCGAATTTCACTTCTTAAGATCTCTGTCAAACCATATACAACTTCTTTCTGCATATCTAGTACTCTGTGAGGCTCTGACCATACCATTCTTCATACTCACCAATATTTCTCAGCCGAAAGTACGCAAAAAGATCAACGATTTTTAACCGGTTGCCCTTTGATAAATTCCTGAGTGGTACCATGTGGCAAATAGCAGAACAAAGCATCCACTTTAGAAAAATCTACATCCTTGACAACAACCATAATTGGCAAGTATTGCTTGATTAGATGTGGAGAGACTGATCCAATTGGTTGCCCAGCTTTTCTATCAGCAGTCATTAGCATAATGTCGAAGTAAGTATGATTTGCTAGGCTCCAAAAACACCAATTCGAATTGAATTGTCTGATTTATGAGCTTCAACCTTGGAAAATGCACAAATCCTACCTCACAACTTCCTAATATTTGAATTTGAAGTCTTGGCTTCATTCTGAACCTTCCAAATGCATACTCGGTCCAAACTAAACGAACGCAAAGCAGCCGCCGTACTCATTTACTCCAAGTGATCATCTGCATTGATCAAAAGACGAAACATGAGAGAACATGAACCACAAGGAAGTACACCCGATACTGGTAATGCATTTGGCGCCTAAAGAGATTTTACTCCTCCCCCCACCTCAACAAAGGACACCCCATCTCTTCCAGCTCCACAGAATCAATCAAGAAATAATCTCCACATCGGCACCTATACAAAAACTCCACAATTTATCCCCCATCTTCCACTGTCATATCCTCTAAGCCCACATCCTCTGCAATAAATACATCATGTCTCAAAGCTCGCAACTCAGTATCATAAATGGCACGAGACTTTGAATTGCCGAGGATTTCCTAAGCCCTTTGGATCTCCAAAAATCTCTCTCCTAGTCCTCGCTCGTGTTCGGGATTCAATGCTTGGGCATCCTGTTGCAATTTATCGGGATAGGAGTTGAGGATAGAAGACCGGTAGCTTGTACGGATTTCTTCAGAGCTTGCGTCTTCTTTCACGCCCAGGATGTCATAGTGAGTTTTATTAATTATAATGTTTCCAAAAAACATGGTTGAAAGCTGCTCTTTGTATCAGATCATTTTTTATTTTTTGTCCAGTTTGCTCTCTTCCCAACAGGGATTTGCTTCTGTCATTTTCATGCGCAAAATGGTGCCCAACACGCTATATGAGCTAATTGAGTGAATAATACAAAATAACATGGATTTCGCACGCTAAGTAAATAATGCAAAAAAGAAATCAATGACTCAGGGGGTCAAATCAAAGTTGTATTATTGAAAGTCTAGGTTATCAAATGAGATCCGATCGAAATAACTTCCTTGTTCAAATTCAGATCCCGTTCCTCGGTTGATATCTGAAGTCAAATAATTTCCATGACTTGGGGTTACCACCAAGGAATGCTAAAGCAGAAGCAGAGATTGTTGCTCATCTTTTTGTGTCTTTGATAAGAAGTGAACTCATCTAACAACAATGTTTGTTGTAACTGCTTCTGCTTCTTGATGCACCGAGCACCTGCTGCGTGTAGAGGAGGAGGATCAAGCAAGCACTTGATTTACTGCTTGCTGTTTGCTGCATGTGGAGGAGGAGGAGAGCGTGCAAAGGGAGGGGGGCTAGGCTGAAGTGTAAAATAAAGGGCAAGATAATGCACTAATTTGAGTAGCTGAAAGAAATAAAATTGAAGAATATTATTATACAACTTAAAAAAATAGCATCGATTACAACTACATTATTCAAAATGGGATTAAATACTTAAGATAATGCACTAATATACCCAATCAAAGATCAATAAGAAATAAGCCTACTGAAGTTTGTTCACAAATTGATATATAACAGAATAGAAGTCGACAAGTCAGTAATATTGGATCATATAGAGGCAATGGTCTGAAGAAGCTATGTAAAATGTTATTTGTAGTTGTATATTTTTGTATTTAGAATAGAAGTGAATACTAAATATTGTTTTACTAGCGAAATGATCTTTGTGCAACACTCTTGTAACGATAATATCGAAATTGTGATTGAGCTGATGTGTTCCCGTATCTCCTTATTCATTTCTGATTATCAAGAATTCCTCAACAGATTATCAATGCCCCACATAAAGGATTTTAAAACTCCAGAATTGAGTTTGACTGCAGCTATATCATTGCTTTGCATCCCCATCATGCTTTCTGCCCAAAATTAATACAGGATTATATAATTTCATTAGTTTCTGAAGCAATTGGCAGTGGGTTGAGTTCGAAAATCTCGAAACAAAATTCTAGATATACTGATTGCTACCTATTGTCATTTGAAAGGTCATTCATGTTACACACCAAACACATGTCTAATGAGAGAGTGGATAGCAAAACAACTGAGCCATCATTTGAATCACATATCCAGCCAGTCACAAAAATAAAAATTAATAAAGTAATCATGAAGTTGGACGATAAGTGGCTTATTTAATTAGTGCAATCAAAGAATGTTCTCATATAATGTTGGCCTTGTATAGTTCTGGAGTTTATTTCTCAACAGAAAATACATTGAGTCAAATTCTAAATGGCATTCTTTAGGCAATAAATAATGGCCAAAAGTTATGCATCATTGGCACAACCAACGACATGGCGTTATTTGTTAAAATCAACGAAGATAAACTATCTAGCCTCACTATGTCATCTGAAGGAATAAACTATAATCAATTTGGGCAGAGGTTGTACATTTGTTCAACAGAGTATATATATATATATATATATATATATTAACGATCGACACATCACAAAAGTGCGAGCCATCGGCGTTTTCAGAATATTAGACTTTGCTAACATGTCATCTCACTTAATTTTGGATAAAATGTTAATATTAGACTTTGCCAACCTTGAGTAAAAATTCTGCCCCTACCCCTGCCAAAGCCGGAGTTCAAGTCTTGCCAAGAGCTTGAGCACTATCTTCATCACTTGCTTCGCTAACCGCCATCCCCTAAAGCAAGTACCAAAAATGAAATAACCAGCATCTTAAGGAAGATAAACACAGAAAGAGCTGGGGGGATGCAGGAAAATATTATTAGTCCCACAAAATATGTCATTTACTTTTGCAAATAATTTTATTTAAGTTGTGTTTAGGACCTTCAATGCCATGATTTAGAATTGGAATTGGAGCAACGTTGGGTCAAATTTAAAACTCATTTTGTTCCAATTTCAATTCTTAATAAACCTTGGAACTGGAGTTTTCAATCACACCCTTATGATACCTTGTGACAAGGCCAATCATATGACCATATGAATTGGCAACATCACCACCACTACCACCCGAATGCACCGGAGCTATAGTTTCAATCATTGCTGGAAATTGAAGTGATCCTACTTTTTATATTTGAATCACTTCCAAATTCATCTCCCAACATCTTAGTGACAGGAGAGATTTGATCACGTGAATGCATAATAAAGGAAATCATGCTGGTTCTATTGCCTCTAGAAATTTTGAGTGCCTTGATGAGCTTCTTGATTTTTAATATTTCAACGTTTTTGTCAATTTCGTGATCATCTGACGTCGTAAGGTAACAAAGAGTGCCGAAACAGTAATGAAATTACCTGCAATCATACCATCATAAAATCAGCCCACACTTTGAATCTAAATAGGCAAAAGGCATTGAGCTAAAGCAAAATAGGGACAATGATATAAATAATATTAATTACATCAATTATATGGGCATCCGTAGCTGTTGTCCAAGACATGGCCAACTTGTTTTTTCAGTTTGACAATCGTAACCAGTCGGATTCAATGCTGCTTTAGCACTTAACTCGTAGGATTAGTCAAAGACTAGTATTTCATAACATTTGAACAAAATAAGAAATAAAAATAATCCAATGAAGTGGAAGACCCCAATTTTAAAATTGAATGACACCTAGAACATACTGATAAGCTCGATTCTTCGTTAGCAGAAAAATGAGCAAAGCCGAGCTTACTCATTACTAAAACCAACCATTTTAAAGTCTTAACTGACAAAGAAATGATGGATGCCAGAGAAATTGGTGGTTGTAATTCTCAAAATAGATCTGTAACTCTGGGGAATTTCTGAACTCCTGTGACAGCTCTTAGGGTTGCGCTTTATAAGCACCCTTACCTGATAGTGGCCCCTACACAACCTTGCTGAAACACTTTATGAGACTGCCTTTAGATATCCTTAAGGGCATACCAGAAGCAGAGTTCATGGCATTGCATAACAACTTAATCAAGGCTCAGAATCATTTTAAGAGTTGAACCAGACATAAGGGTCAAAAATAAATTCGTTTTTAATTTAAGGGCTAACAGGGCACATATTACTTTGGGACTACTATGGTATAATTTGCAAAGTGGAAATTTCTAAGAAATATGTCAGTCTTAGGAGTAGTATCTTTGGACTTTCTTTTATTTTTCCCCTTATGCATCTTTAACAGAAATGTATATCCATCATCTTCTTAGATGACATAATTTTTGGCCCCATATTAAACATGTTATCGATTTTCAAAAGTAATGTTATCATGTGTAAAATATACCTCAAAATTTTTGTCTCTGTCTTTTTTTCATAAGTAATGTTATCATGTGTTAAATATACCTCGAACTATAACCAAAATCTTGAAAAATTAGTATAATTTCTAAACCTTACAAATTTGGGAGTTCATATCATTCATCATATAAGTGTGAGAAAATGTAAAGTTGCATTGTGCTTCAATGGAACTTTGAGAATGACCAATAGATATACACCACATAAATACACACATATAGTACATACACACAACACAAAAGACAGAGGAAGTTACCTCAGATTAGAGAGAGTCATAAGTGACTAAAAAATTCAGAGAGATATAAAGTTGAATTCCAAATTCAGTCAAACTACAGAATCTATAGTTTTCACTAAATCAAATTCCTAGGACAAACACACATGGAGAAAAAGTCTGATAAGAAAGCATAAACAACTTATAAAAATTCAGTTCAAATCATCGTTAATTAAAAAATAGGTGGTATGTTTAGACTGTTTGGCATATTTTAATGACCAAATGATATTAAAATCTAACTAGTAGTTTACATCATAATTAAACAGAATATTTGTCATTCTTTCACTAAGATGTGAAATGACACTTAGTACCACTAAGGCTACCCTATAGATGAAACAAGAGAGTTTGGAAGCCTTTGTAGCCCACACTCTAAGATGGGCTGCTTGACTTCCCCAATTCTAAGTTCTCTTAGGTTTGGAGGTCGGACCCCTCGAGGAAAGGAATAGAGACTTGGACAATCTCTTATTCTTTGTACTTCCAAATATGTGAGGCTTTGCATCTGAACATCAGGCAGGGACTTCAGATTCTCGCAATTATACTAATTTCAAGTTCGATCAGGCTCTAGGGCAAACCTCTTTCTGGAAAGGATTCTATCCCGAACAGTTGTGTATGATTAATGTGGTGAGACAATTGAAGCAAAATTTCAGATTCATCCAACTATTGATATGAATAGATTTAAGTGATGATATACTTATTTGTGTAGCCAAAATTTCTCCGAATCTGGCTCCAAATTTGTGCAACCCGAAATGAAAATTGACTTTAGGGCGGTGGGTAGATTTTGGCCTATTGGAAGGCATGTCAACGAAGATCAGCCATCCATAATCACATGTTCGAGATGAGGAAAGCTTTCCACGTGGCTGCTATTGTTGCTCAAATCTAATACTCTTGGACTGGACTAGAGTCCTCGGAATTTCTGTATATGCAGAAATCTGAGAGACGTGAAGTTGTTCCCCCAATTAGGCAACTTCTTGAGCTTATCAAAATCAGATATTATCTGTTCTTCAATACATGGAGCCCATGTGTGCTCTTCTTTCGCTATAGATACAAGCTGGGTACAATGACTGACTCTTAAATGTTTCATATTTATAAGATTCTGACACAAAGATTCTTCTTGCCACAAATGACTCAGTTCATCACAGTATTCAATAACTAAACGTTCAAGTGATGCCAAAGATTGTACAACCCCTTCACGTAGGTTAATAATCCCAGTGATACCTGAAATCTCCAAGGTTTTTACTGATGAGGTGACACTAACCATAATTCTCAGCACCACCTCGCATCATTGTTTTATTTTAACACCCTTAGAGATGGAATCCTTGGAAGTATAACCTTGACCAATGTAGGGCAATTATGTAGAGTACACTCGCTAAGACGAGGATATAATCCTCCAATACTTCCATCAACATCTGTTAAACAAGTAATCCATTCATCCCAACACTTCATGTTCTCAAACCTGACAATCTCAAGTGACGGGAAAGAAAGAACCCGAGCAAGATGAGCTCCATACAACTCAACACCAATGTTTTTTACCACAAATTGTAATTGATCCCCACTTGAATGTTGTAAAAATGGCATTGATAATAACTCATTGAAATATTAAAAACCTATCTCCTCCATTTTCTTATTTTCCTCTGCTTGTCGCAAAAAGTCTTCTACCATCCATAATAAAACTAGTTCAAACTTGTCAAATTGATAGTCCTTGGGAAATATTAAGCAGTATGTAAACAACCACTTTAGAACGGGTGGCAGATGATGATAACTCAATCTTAAAGTAGAAAGAATGTCACTTTTCTCTGCAGGTAATTCCCAGAATTTGCTATTCAGTACATTTTCCCACCCCCAAACTAAACAACAACTTAAACCCACCCACATCTCCACCACTTAACCTCAACTCCATCAACAAAAAATGCTATTTCAGACTCTGCATAACATATGAGAAACATAACATATATATGTACATTTTGCCTTAAAAATTAAGATGACTTACTGAAATAATAACATATGAGATAATTTGATAAGAGTTCCCTCGATAATGGTATTCAAAAATACATATCTCAAGTTCCTTGAACATAAAAGCAAAACATAAACAAACATACCAAATATATGTTGAAGCGGGTATCAATCAACTGAGAAAAAATACCTTTATCAATTGACAACCACCAATGCAAAGCAGTCAAATGCCCTATTGCACCAACAAGCACTAAAATTTTGGTTCTAGAAGGAACTTTCTAACTGCAATTGGAACAACATCCATTTAATATGTGAGTGAAAATCCTATTTTATACCATAATATCACACATTGACTAAGACCTATACAGTAGTAGATGTAATCATCAACAAAATGCAAGAAATATAAAAAGCAGTCATTCATTAATCATCAATAAATATAGAAATAAAACTAAATGCAAAAAGAACTTGACTCTCCATCATTATTTATCCATTCATACATATGATGTGAAACAAAAAAAAATGCATTCAGTCATTTTTAAAATATTAAACTAAGAAAAGAATGTCAAATTTCGTGAACATCTAAGCATCCTTAACATAAAACTATTCATAACTAAAAAAATCATGTCAATTGTCATCTTCATCCATGTCAGTATCATAATCATCATTGGTCTCCTCTTTTTCATTACTTTCATCTATATCACTCGCATTAGCTTCCTCGTTCGCCTCTGAATCGTCTTCATAAGTCTCAAAAACATCCTCATGACTACAATCCTCAACAATATCAACATAATATATCATTACCATCATCTATACAACATATGTTGTCAACAGTCGTTCCCTCCACACCAGTTCTAACCCAAGTAATATCCCCATCATGGTTGATTAGAGTGTCAACTAGTTGTTGGATGTTGTACGGCTCAACTTCTGCATCTATTGTGCCATTTCCATAAGTATCTTTACCATACATGTCATAAAAATCTCTCGGTGTCATCTTTACGACAACTTGCCAATCTTCTTCTATCGGGTCTCGCACATACCAAATTTGTTTGGCCTGAGATGTTAATATAAATGGCTCATCTGACAATCGATTATGCTTGTATAGTGAATGTTTAAAGTTCACTAATGTGAACTCAAAATCATCCTTTGCCGTCCCCGAATGAGTATCAACTCAATCACACTTGAATAGCATAAACTTGAAATTATTTCAATAGCGCAATTCAAATATATCTGTTAATAGACCATAATATGTCACATCCCCCGAAACAGGTCGTTTATCCTTTGCACTTGCAAAAGTTTCGGTGGTGGCATCAAGCATAACTCCACTATTCTGAGTATTTAATCTTCTCTCACGCTTCTTTGTGCGAAACCTAAACCCATTTACAATGTATCACATGTATCTCCTAGCGCATTGGGATTATCTCCAAGCAATTATTTATAAAAAAAACACAAATACTTGCCTCTAAAGGTTCAAACACAAATATCATTTATTTATTAGGATATTATATCCAAGCATATGAGATATATAGATTGATTTGAAACTACCCAATTACAATTCTTTAAAAACTAAACAAAAAATTGTAGTAGAAAACTAAAAAAAAAGTCTCGCTCACACGCATATCAATTAAAGAATGGTATATATCAACTAAAGGTATATGTATATAGGGAGAGGATCACAAGTGAACCTAAAAACTGAACTTTTTAATGAACCTTAACAAATAAAATACCTAACATCCCGTTAATTTTAATTCATATGTTATAATTGCTTTGCAGCAACGGACACGTGGGTCGATCGAATATTTTTTTTACACACCCCCAACCCCTGTCCCCACCATGACAGCCCATAGCCCTGAGTAAACATTCCAGCAACTTAATTTTTTTTAACTAGTTGTCTCCCATGGTGGGGGTAGGATAGGTGGGTGGGTGGGGAGTGTCAATTGTAGCTGGCGCGAACCAGTTACACCATATGAATTAAAATTAACGGGTTGTTGGGTGATTTTTTGTTAAGATTCATTAAAAAGTTCGGGTTTTAGGTTTCTCTTGTGACCCTCTCTTTATATATATATAATAATCAATTAAAAGAGATATGTATAACAAAATTCCGAGTACATATCAATAAAAAATTAGACAAACATACACTTGAGTATGCGACCTGGCATCAATACATCAATACAGTTGAGCATTCAAATTTGCAACAGTTTTTTGTCTCACACATCAATTAAAAACAAAGATTAACTATTTTATATACATGATTATATAATGTCAAATTTGAAGAACAAAGATGCCAAAATTCCAATAATATTTTTTTTGGGTGTGGTGTCAAAATACTTTTTTAATGTCCTAAAATATTTCTAACAATGAGGAAACTTGTCCTAAAAAAAGCTTACCCCTATGCTGTCAATTTTTTTTTTTAATTTTGAAATCTTTCATAAGAAGAATGTCAAAAATAATTTTTTTGATGCACCGAAATAAAAAAGAAAAAAGAGAAAACAACAGCAATGGTGGAGAAAGTGCCGCAGTGGAAGAAAAATACACCCAAAAAAACAACAACTTACCAATGATAAAGCCTTCAAAGATCAAAACCTAACAACACCAATGGTCCAAACAACAATGTTTGTTGTGAATATCAACCTCCAAAACAATACCACCAAATATTTGGGTATGCTTAAAACCACGAACAGATCTCCACCTAAGAGAGGATTATTAGGTCAAACTTATTGAGGGGGAGAGAGGTTTGGGGAGGATTACGATTGATGAGATTCTTCCGTGGAAGAAGAAACATGATGGGAGAAACGTGATGGGAGAGGGGATTGAGGTGGTAAGGAAACGTGGTGTATTTTTTTTAACAAAAAAACAAACCCCCGCCAAAATCTTAGGAGAGGCGCTTTTTTTCTTAATTTTAGTGGCATTAGTTATAAAATGCCTAAAAAATACCACATTTATTTTCGTATGTATTAAAAAAATCTTTATTTATGCGGCACATCAATATAAATGCTGTGAATTTTCAATACTTAAAAACAAATGCTGGTAAAAAGAAAATTCTCAGCATTTTTAAATGATACCGAGAAAAAAGTGCCACAAAAAATTAGTTTTCTTGTAGTGTATTATTTAGCGAATATAATAATGAAAATAGCGAAATGTTGATTAGATAACATATGAACTGCAACTATAGTACATTCATAACCAAAATATACGCTTGCTAGTAGACACAAAAGTGAAAGTTGAGCTCATAATGCAAAATCTTTTGCGATCAGACTTTTTTTGGTGATGACGGGAACAATGTTGAACAGGGGAATGATTCTAACTAGAGGACTAATATGATTCAGTTTTTTTTTTTTTTTTTTTTGGGGGGGGGGGGGAGGGGATAATTACTTCTTCATAAATAACATGACGGTGAATCTTTAAAAAACTGATATAATCTTCATCAGGAAACACTAAACATTCATATCAAATTTCCAAAAGAACCAAATTTAATTGGAATAATTGAAAAAATACTCTTAAAATCCCCATTTTTACTAATATTTGCATATTTTAGAAGATTTCACTATTGACTCAATTAAAGGCATAACATGCAGCTTATGCAATTTGATTATATCCTTAACTCTTCTAGTACAGGGTCTATTTAAAATCCCTCTAATATTTCAACATAAAAGACTTATAATTTAGACTTCCTAAAAGAGGATTTTATGATTACCTTGGATTTAGATCTTGTGATTACTCTAAAGAGAGGGTCCCTTCAGTTATTCTATGTGATAACTACTGTGATGATCTACTTTAGACTTATTAATTTTCTCTGTTCTTATCCTCATTGTACTTTCTCCATTTCTTTCCAAAACTTGTAGAAAAAATCTCCAGTTCGTGCTAAATAGGGGCACTACCAGTCTTATAGTCTTCACTTTTTAATGCATAAGGTTTATCCATTATCTCTTTTTGGATTATATCTTCATCTTATCTATCTACTCTAATAATTTTAGTTAGGATGTTGTTTACATAGTCTGCAACTGACCTTTTTAGGACTTGAATTTTGGAGGAATTGGATGGAGGTTTATTCTATTTTGGGAGGGAATTTTTGAAAAGGAAATGTGCATCACCATGTTCTTTCCTCTTGCAATACTTACAGTGAAAAGGGGATCTTCATAAAAAACTTGTTGCCAGAAACCTTGGTTGTCACAAAAAATCCAAACTCTAGAGGGTACTTGTCACCTACTAGATCTAATTAATCCAAACTCTAGAGGGTGCTTGTCACCTACTACATCATAATTTGGAAACTACCACTGCATTAGCTCATCGGTGCTATCTTCTTGATCCCTTTACAAATTTTGTGTTTATTCACAGGACGTATGGCTTACTGAAATCATGAATTTGGTTAAAGAACAGAGAAGTTTAATGGTTGATTCAAACACAAAATATAATAGTATCTTTTACCAGAATATACTGAACTGTTTGATATCCCCATAGGATTTGAGAATGTAAATACCTGTAACAACCCTCGAATCTGGGAGGCTCATTTTATATTAATTTTACCGCATAAGGTAATTATATAAAATGTGAGGACTGGAGTAAATATTAATTGAATGAATTAGAAGTTAATATTTACTAGACTGATGTATATTTACTGTATGTGAAAGTAAATATCATCAGGTTTCATGTTTATAGTGTCATGTATTTAAAATGACATTTTGATTTAAATGAAATTGGAACTCGAAATAATTTATAAAATTTTTGAATGCCAGTTTAGAGGGTGTAGTTAGTCCCGGAATGTCCGAGACAGTCAATATAAGTGCCATATTGTATTTTTGTATTTCGGGCACTTTTACCTAGTTTTAGCTTATATGCGTATTTTGGGAGTCATTTTAATGTGGTGTTAACCACTTAAGTTGGGAGATGGGTTGTTTGTTTTCTTTTATTTACTTTAAACAAAATTTTTGGCAACCCGTTTTCTGAAATAGTGCGTGGTTGTCCTGGATACTCTATATTTTTATTGAGATGCTGAGAATGCTTCCATCTATGATTTCGTTATATTGGAGTATTGGGCTGGCCACCCCTTATTTTGGTGAGCGGGTTGTCACAGATGGTATCAGAGCATCAGGTTCTAGAGTCCTTAGGAATCTGTGTGGACGCCTTAAGTTTTCAGCGTTGCTTTTGGATTTGACATAAAGCCTTAGGATTAAGATCGTTGGTTTCTCTTGTGAGATTTTGTTCTTCTGCCATGAGGTAGAATCTATAGAATCTTCTGCGCATTCGTGTGAGAACAGTAGGTTGATTGGAGAAGGGCGTCATGAGAAGGAACTACTAAGGACTGTAAATTGTGGTCGGGGATGAGGACCGCTTTGGAGGTCGCTCCCTTTTTGTAGCACTTCCTTGTCGTGCTACTACGACTACTAATTACAGTTGATGTAGTTTTCCCAAGTACCACTAGAAGTAGAAAGTGGTACTAATCTTGAGAATTCAAGAGATGTTAAATTGAAGTAGAGAAGTGCACTGAAGTAGGATGGAGGATAATCCTTCACCCGTAGGAGTAGTGCTGAGATGGTGAAAATGTGATCACCATATTCAAGGGTGCCGGAAGTTTGGCCTATAGAGAAGCCCGGTGGATACTTACAATGGCGAGTTTCTCTAGGATAACTGGACTGAGGAGAAGGTGGATTCTTGAATGTTCACAAAATGTTCGGTTAAAGACCGATGGGGAATAAGGTGTTGTATGGTTAGAGAGACCGTGCACCAGGAAATGATAGGCTCCAGAATAGGTGTCGTTAACACTTCTAATGGAGTAAGATTCATGAAACCCCATTGGTGGACATCCGCCTGGGGAGGTTTCATTGAAGTGAGGAAGAGGAGGCCAAGAGCGTGTCCTCTTTTACTGAGGAAGTAAGAGGGACTGCGTGGGCAATTGTTGTCGACCAGAGTCGGAGCAATGGCTAGGATGCGGAGTGGTTGGTAAGAATGTGGATGGGAATTCCACCTTATTAGTGGGTGGTGTATTCCTTATTATAAGACTTAGTAGTATAATATCTACTGTAGATTCGGGTGTGTATATTGAGCTTGTAGTTGTATTGACGTCATTATAGGAAGAGTACTTATATGACTTCCTTGGTATGGAAGTTCTATTTTTCCTCACTCGTTATGAAACGAGTGATGATATTCTAAATATGCATGTAGTATGTGTAAATTGCATTGTATGTGGATGTTATGACTTATCTCCACGACCAACAAAGTTAAGTAGTAATACATAGGAGGGGTTCCTTGTTTGGATTCCGCTTTTGTGGGACGCTCCACGCGTGAACCTTAATGACGTTGGGAGTGGAGAGATGTTACTTTTTCCTTTCTCATATCTTATGTATAGTATGCGAGTAGAGATACTTTGGTTGGTTTGGGGTGATAGCAAGCAAATAAAATTGTAAGGCTATCTTACTTATAGTTCAAAATGGAACTAGTTGTTCTATGATTTCTCCCCTGGATACAGGTTGAGACTTTATAGAGGTGAATCGAGGTAGGTAGGAGATTTTTTTATTTGTTTAGTTATCTTGTGTGAGTGTTTGATTGTTTGTTTGTCTTATTTATGCATGTTACGCTTATCTCCAGGATCAACTAGTTAAGTAGGCATGTGTCGGAGGGGTTCCTTGTTTGGATTTCGCTTCGGCGAGACACTCCGCCGCATGAACACTTAACGATGTTGTGATTAGAGAGATGCTATCCTTTTCTTTCTCTTTTAATTTATTTATTTTGTTGTTGGAAGTGGGATTGGAAGATTAGCCGAGAATCACGTATAAGAGTGATTAAGGGCTATTAAAGTGCGAGATAGAAGCACTGTATATAGTTCTCTCCTCTGATCGATGCGAGGGAGACTATGATACGAAGTCGGATTGAGACTTCGGGATTGTGCCTTGATAAGAAGGCCATTTTTTTTACAAGGGGGATATGTATCTGAAAGACTTCACAGGAAGTGAATGTCTGATCAGTTAAGATCTTTAAAAGATGCTATGGTAAGTAGGATTGTAAATTAGAATTGTACCGATCCCGATCATGTGTCTTAGACCGTCGTATCTTAATGACCAACGATGCGAGGTAGTAGTGTAACGGGAGGGTTCCTTGTTTGGATTTCGCTTCGGCGAGACGTCCCATGCACGAAACCGAGCGAATGTCGGAAGTTGAGATAGGTCTTGGACACTAGGGATATATTTAGTATTATCTATCTATGACTTAGATAGGATGTATACTTGTAGATTGACTTTAGGTTTATTAGAACATAAGGCCCTTAGGGCAGGTGATGTTTATTTAGGAGGGTGGTAAGGAGTTGACCACGAATAAGTTGTGGGTTAACTCTATGTGGGATTAGATCTCTAGGAACGAGATTTATGGGATCTCGAGAGGTTTGGGTGGCTTAGGCCGAGGAAGATAAGGCCTTTCTTAGATATGGTGCTACGTGGCGACTTCACTTACGGGAAGTTAAGGGACGGGCTGACCTTCACTCCTGAGCTCATAATAATGATCTCGAGAGTGGGTTAATGAATAAGTCTCTGCCAGGGTGGGAAGTAATATCCCACGCTTGAATTTAAAATTCATTGCGGTGGAAATTGCCTTAAAGAAATGGAGGCACTACTTCCTGGGCAGGGAATTTTAGTCTTTCTCATGAAGCAACAAGTTGTTGCAATATGTCGTGGTATAAATCGAGTTAGTGCCCGGATTTTAGAAGAACTAGTGATTGGGTATTTTCTCATTCGCTAAGGAAATGCGATTGGGGTAGTAGATGCATCGAGTAAGAAACTCGTCGGAGATATTTGTGTTGGCATGGAAAGCCAAATGAAACGAGCATGACTCGAAAGACTCTGTAGTGAGAGCATTTCGATCTGTGATTGACCATTTCACCTACTCGTACGAAGAAGAGCATCGGTGGAATAAAGAGGGGTATATTCATAGACGGTTGTACTGAAGTGCCGAAACTGTTATGGTCATGATCCTATTTGAGAAAGTTGTTGATCGTTTGACCAGACTGTTGCATTTCCGTCCATTATGGATGGACTACATGTAGAAGAGTACGCCCCATTATTGATGGAGGAATGGTAGAACTGTGGGAGGTGCTTATTAAAATAGGGTGGACCGAGACTAGATATTCATGTCGGAGGTTTGGTAAAATTTTCCATGAAGAAATGGGAACCGTATGAAAATGGTGTATATCCTACCACTCTAAAGTGGATGGATGTATGGAAGAAAACAGACTTATGCCGAAAGGTATATCTCAAAGCGGACGCCTTAGAATACATATCAGGTTAGAGCAGTTAGTATATGGATAGAGATTCCAGTACAACCATTAGGCTATTGAATGACCTTGTGGATCATTTTCTAAGGCATGGTATCATGAGTGGCTTAGCGTGGTCGGTTGAATATTTTGTATACTCGTTGGATGGAACCAACGGGTAATATGTTCCTTGGACTTGGAGTGGTCTCGGGACATTTCTGTAAAGATTTGGCTTTTGAGCCATACGCCTTGATGAGATACGTCGATGCGGGGGGGGGGGGGGGTAAGTTGAGTAGCATTGGGGTTAAGCCACTTAGAGTTGGTATGGGTGCCCCGAGGGGAGATGTAACATGATTCTGGAGGTTGGGCGATTTGTGCCGAGTCATGTGGGCATCGTCTTCCGTAGTAGGAAGCTAGAATCGATAGTTAGTGAGTGGTGCTTTGTTCTATGCTAGAGCACAAATGATGTAGGCTGAGATCGATAAAGTCGACCTTAGTCCGGGTCCATTTAGGATAACTGTGATGACGAGGGGTTTGTTTAGGATGGTAGAATCCTAGTTTAGAGTAGTATACCCTTTATGAGATTTGGGTATGCCCGAATTTTGGGGGGAAAATTCCCTCTTAAGGGGGGGAGTATGTAACAACCCTCGAATCTGGGAGGCTCATTTTATATTAATTTTACCGCATAAGGTAATTATATAAAATGTGGGGACTGGAGTAAACATTAATTGAATGAATTGGAAGTTAATATTTACTAGACTGGTGTATATTTACTGTATGTGAAAGTAAATATCATCAGGTTGCATGTTTATAGTGTCATGTATTTAAAATGACATTTTGATTTAAATGAAATTGGAACTCGAAATAATTTATAAAATTTTCGGATGCCAGTTTAGAGGGTGTAGTTAGTCCCGGAATGTCCGAGACAGTCAATATAAGTGCCATATTGTATTTTTGTATTTCGGGCACTTTTACCTGGTTTTAGCTTATATGCGTATTTTGGGAGTCATTTTAATGTGGTGTTAACCACTTAAGTTGGGAGAATTATGTTAAGCCCCGATTTTTAGTCTTCTAAATCCCCTAATTTCCTAATTTATGCCTTAAACATAGAGAGAAAAGGAGAGAAGGAAAGAAGAAGAGAAAAGTGGAGAAATAAGAGAGAAAATGAAGATTGAAGATGGGAGATTGCTTCTACCACCAAGAAATCTGAATTTGCAACCCTAAGGAAAGTTTTCTACTTGCTAATATGTGATTTAAGTTGAATAATTTGTATGATAATTATGTATATTCATTTGGAGATCAAAATGGAATTTATGGGAATTAAACCCTAATATTTATTTTGATGATAAAATGGTGGACTACAATGGTTATTAATCATGTAGGATAAATTTTGGGTAGATAAATGTTGTTGGTTGTGTGTAAAATTGAAGAGATTTGAGGTTTGGGAGGATTAGGGTTCATAATCCTTAAGACAAAATTTGGCAAATCTGCAGAACCGAATCGATTCGGCCTGGCCGAATCGATTCGCCTTGAGACAGTTTCCAGGTCTGGGTCGACCGAACCGATTCGGATGGTCCGAATCGATTTGGAAATTATGCAGAAGGCAGGTTTTCTTGACCGAATCGATTCGGATGGTCCGAATCGATTCGCTTTCCTGAACCCAAATCGATTCGGCTAGGCCGAATCGATTCGGAAGCCCTGCATTTTGAGGGATTTTCTTAGTTTTGTTCCAAATTCATTTTCTCTAATTCTAGGGCCTAGGAAACTTCTTTAATGAAGTAAACTAGGTGTCCTATAGTTGAAATTGAGTTAGTACTTTCCCTACACTAGGAATGGGAGATGTGGGGACTTTTCCGGGGATATGCCAATTGATGTCAGGGCATTCTTTTCTAGTTAATTATTATGAAACTGGGATTCCTAGAATTATGTTTGGGAGACTTTAGGAGCTAATTCGTACTATATTAGCCCTGATGGTTGATAATAACCCCATAAAAGTAAGTTGGGAGAATAAATTATAAGTTCATTCATTTCTTGAGGTATGATAGTATTAGGGTTATAAAATAACACTCTAAAATGTTCGGAGGTAATTAAGAGTTTCAATTACTCCTTGGAGGTTGTAGCAACGATATAATTTATCTTGTGGCTCCGGATAATAAGTTATATTATTTACAAATAAAGTAAATTGAAATGGTTTCGGATAAAATGAAACATATACATGGGAATGGTATTGATTTTAGTAAATGATAATTTACTTAATCATGAATTAGGTAAATGATAATTTACTTGTTTTTTGAAAATGGTAAATAAAATGGTTGATACATACCTCTCTAAATGACATCATAAGGGAAGTTCGCGCGCTTTGTGATGCCCCCTGGCTAATGAATGCAGGGTGGATATAGTCCATAGGCCATATGAGCGATATGCTATGTTTTCTGCGCTGGTGAGGAGATTCCGGGTGTGGTCTTGGCTCTCCCACAGGCATATGGCCGCTTCCCGACGTATTGCGATTGGTGCCCAGGTTGTCTTGTATTGATAGGCCCTGGAAGATGATGGTCATTTAGGGGGGCGCCCAGTGGGGAAACTCGGAGGGGCGGTCTTAGAATCGTTATATGTATATAAATATAACTATTCATCATCAAGTGGGACTTGATGGATTATATGACATAAAGAGCATGAAGAATTGCCACAAAGAGCACAGTACAATGCCACAAAGAGCATTTAAGGTTGATGATATTCGTGCTAAGGAATGGTTATGCCAGGATGGGCATGCAATTGAAATAAAATCGATAAAGAGCTTAAAATTTTAATTATAATTTCCTGATAAGGAATGAAATGCTAGTAAAGAGCATAAATGTTGTAATTATGAGTTCCTGATAAGGAACATAATAATGAAATAGAAGTTTTTACATTTATGTTACTCATGCTTTTCTTTTCTGTCTTAGTTATGTTTTAGAACTGTGTAGATAGATTTTATTCTTTCTAGCAAGATTTTATTCATAACTGTCATACTCTTTATTCATCTGGTAATCATATAGAACCGGGCCCTGACCCGTTTACATTTCTTGTTGCATATGCATCTTGTCTCCGCTCAGGTAATCCGCCGCAAGGATGCCTGACTTGAGTTCCTATTCCGATGTCTTCGGCGAGCCGTGATGCATTGCGGGTATTACGGGATACAATTGGTATAAACGTTTTCTTTTTTTATATTCTAGTTAAGATCGTGTCTCTTTCACTCGGGCGAGGCCCAAGCTTTTGTAATTGATTAATGAAATGTAATATATAAATTTATTGAAATTGTTTAATAATATTGTATGAATCAGCGGACCGATAACATATTTGGTCATCTTATTTGTTACTTGTTGTTATAGATATATATATACATCCTTGTGGTTTCCCCTATCTTTTCAGGAAATGGGTTTTTTGTTTTCTTTTATTTACTTTTAACAAAATTTTTGGCAACCCGTTTTCTGGAATAGTGGGTGGTTGTCGTGGATACTCTTTATTTTTATTGAGATGCTGAGAATGATTTCATCTATGATTCCATTATATTGGAGTATTGGGCTGGCCACCCCTTATTTTGGTGAGCGGGTTGTCACAATACCTCCTTGGGAGGGTCTGAAATTGTCTTCTCTCATCACGATTGTGATTCAAGTTCCTTACACCATCATAAATATGGATCTAAATAAATAGCACAATCAACATTAGGCAACCACATGAATTATCACTATCTTTTAAATAAATAAAAGTTCAGAGGGGTAGAAGTTAAAGATAGGTCAAATAAAAAAAAACATGAGATCCATCGAGGAAAATGTTAAGGACATTATATCATTTAGATAAATGATCTATATGTAAATCAAATGAATACATATTTGTTAAGGATTCGTGAATCTGAATTCAATCCGTTTAATATAAAATTCAATATTTTATATCTAACTAAATTCATTATCACCACTAGATTGAAAGCCGAGATAAATGTTATTCATGCATTTATAATTATAAAATATTTAAAGATTATATTCTATCAACTCAGGTACTTAGAGGGCTGAATCTAACTCGGCTTTATCTATTTATAAACATCATTTACCCCTCCACATTCAAGCTTTAAACGCTGACAATATCGCGCGCATTTTTCAAAATAAAGCTTTTATAAGCATGCGAGTGATACTCTTGTACTTGCAAATCGAAATTGAGAGATTTAAAAAGGGCATTGTTGGACGCGGACTTTGCAATTCGCGATGGAGAAGACATTGTAAATCACTAAAATGGTGATGATGGTGAGCGTAAAAGGTTGAGAGAGATGGAGACCGAGGGTTGTTTTAAATATATGGAAGAATCAGTCTTCTGCAAAAGACTTAAAAGTATTGAAGACTTAAAGTCATTTTAGTTTATATTCAAATAAAAATAAAACTCACAAAATTCAAATTGAAGTAAAGAAAAAATCCATTAGCTATTAAAAATAACTATATATGTTGGAGTTGAACAACAAACTAAATATGTTGAACATACATAACAAACTAAATCTATTGGACTTAATAAGTACTTATGTGTATATATCAATTGTATAAATCCACTCACATTTTAAAAAAATGGACTTTTACATTATATCAAACCCAAAGGTTATTAAGATCATGAAAATGCTTCTTGGGAATTTTGTCAACCACATTAAATACAAACTTAATCACCCAATTAGATCAAGCATAATCGAGATATGAATTAATCAAACCTAATAACAAAACCAAAACATAAATAACGAGTTTCAGTTAATTAGAAATTATTTAGAACAGGGAAATATAGCCATATATGCCCATACATAATATTAAGCATACCATTGATTTGGAAACAAAACAAATGCAATCCAAATCCTGAGAACAAAGTCAACAATCAAGAAAATAAAGTTATAAACTTAAGAACAAAGTCAACAACTAGATTAATAAACCCTAAGAACAAATTCCTCTTTCACAGTGTCTAAATTAAGGCTGTTAACATCACTTTGAGGATACCTGTTAAAGGGGTCGGGTATAAGAGGGGTGATCGGAGAGAGAAAACCAAACACGAGAAGTCCAACTGGGGATATGGTGGTTGAGGTGGCTGGGCGAGATGGTTGTTGAGGGCGACTGGAGGATATGAGCCTTGGGTGAGTTATTTTAGGTGAGTGATGATTGAGGGCATAGAATGAATAGGCATTTTGTTCTTTTTTTTAGGAATAAGTGAGGAATTTTTTTGTCACCAATTAATTTTCTTTTTGTGATAAATATATTTGTCACTAAATGTATAATAATTTCGTCATGAATAGATGAATGGAACATTTTCGCACGCGGGAATGGTGGCGCCAAAATTTTAATGATTATTTGGTGACAAATATTATTAATTTGTCACTAATTTAATATCATCACACTTAATTCGTGACGAAATTAATTTTTCTCACAGAAAGGTTACTTTTTGTGACGAAATTACTTTTGTCCTAATTTTTTTTGTCACCGATAAGACATTTTGTTGTAATGTCCCTGAGAGGATCATAGTGGATTCGTTTATAAAATTTGTAAGTTGCGATTTGTAAATTTTATAAAGTGAATAATATTTTTTACCCGAAAAGGGTTCCTGAAACATTTTCTTCGTGAGTGATTGTACATTCGATTATAGAAATTATCCATTATGATCGAGCTAGCGTATTCTCGAATTGGTATCAGAGCGGGTTGGTCTAAGTTTTTGTGTTAAATCCTTGTTTAGTGTTATTAAAGGTAGTTGTTTATTCTTATCTTTAGCATTTGATTTATTTATTTTTCTCTCGATGAATTCCTATAGTTTTGGTGACTTAAATAGTTTAAATTTGAAGTTTGGTAAAATAATTGAAATTCTTGAAAAAGAAAATTCTCGATTAAAATCTGCTATGGATCTTTTGCGAATTGTTCAAAATCAAATGGATTTCTTCGGTGAAAAAGTTGTGGATATGGACCGATATTTTAAAAAGTTAGAATTATCCAATAAAGAGAGTGATGATAGAGTTCGGTTATTAGAAAAAGAATTATAGTATTCTAAAATTTTCAGGGTTTGTAATTGTGATGTGAAGGATAATGATAATTTAATTAATAATTTTAAGACACGCGAGAAGACTTTTAGGGATAAGTCAGCCAACATTATAGGGAAGCGAGATAACCTTCTAGGGATAATTGAAAATATGAAGAATGAGTCCCTATAACTTGAAAAGTCAAATTCATTGCTTGAGCCAAAATTTTTGAAGTTAAAATATGATTTAAAAGACTCGAGTATTTTTAGAAGTAATGGTACTAGCTCCCATATTTCTAATTCTTCCAATATCAAAGCCAAGACTGTTATTTGTTTTAGAGTGTCAACCACGTTAAAGGATATTAGAAAATGTCAACCCATAGGTAACATTCCTCGTGTTTACACATGCATTCATTGTGGTAGGACATGTCACCTTAGGTCGATTTGTTATGATCTTGGAAGAGGTCCTAGATAATTGAAGTCTAGTGTTCCCTTGGTTCCCCAAACCCGACGTATTAAGAATATACATATTTGTGCTAGGAAATATCTTTCAGAGGTGCTAAATATTATACTAGTTGATTCTCATATTCTTGCACACGAGAATTCACATGCTATATCTTATGGTCTATTGCTTGCATGATTTTATTTATCATAATCTAGTTGTGCTTCATGATATATGTTTGCTAGTATTATGACATGTGTAGTTTTTGTATTATATTTTCTTTTATTAAGTCATATTCCAAAAATACCAAAAGATTTTATTTTGATAAAATATTTGAAAAATACAAAAAGAATTTTGGCTTTTATGTATTTTAGTTTTACGCATTTAGTGTGTCATATTGGTGTATTTTAATCCAATTCACTCCGTGCTTTTCATGTGGCTAGGACATTAGGTTATGACTTTACATACTTAGGTTGATCTTAATAAAGCTTATGGAGTTGTTTCAAACTTGATTTTCTTTACGGATTTGACTTTGTATATGCCTTCATGCACATATGCACGAACTTGTTGGATTTTAACTTCACATGTATATTTGTGCTCCGTGAGATGTTCTTCCATTAATTTTGTCATCTACATGTTTATGTGACATATGGGATTTGTGCATGTAAGAAAAGTTTCCCATGAGAGATTTTATTTTGTATTGAAAAAAATATGAGTGAGCACGAGAAAGAGTTGCCAAAGACAGGTTGACTTTGCATGAAAGCCACCATTAAAAGGATCACAAGGAAAAATAAATGAATAAAAACTAAAAAATTACCAAAAAGGGGCCAACATATTTTAGTTTGTTTGATATTTCAAAAGAAATATCTTTAAAAGAAAAGAAAGGAATATAAAATATAATTATCTTTATCTTTTAAGGGAGTTTAGTTGATGATCAACATGTTTGCACAGTAAATCATAGTATGCTTATTTTATCATGATGCTATTGATTTGTAGAATCATAAATATTCCGAGCTTATGTAGACTGTTCTTATTTTGTTCATTAAGTTCACCTTAATTTCTCACTTGAGGATAAACCTTAGTTTGATAAAGTTTAGAGGTCAATTAGAACTTCTGGAATATATTTGAGTGTTTGGGTTATAATTCATTTGTATCTAGTTTACATCCATTCATTCCATCCCATTTTCTTTATTTCATATGTGTGGGTAATTTGGAAGATCATATTTGGACTACACTCGATGAAGACAAAGTTCCCAAGAGAATAAAAATAAGAAGTGTAGATTTGAAGACTTTATTTTGAAGACTACTCTATCTTGTACCTATCCATTTTAGGGTTTGGGAGGTTATTAGAATATTTTATTTTTCTTAGGGAATTTATTTGTAATTAGAATTTGGATTTTATGTTTGTACCGAAATAGCCAAAAAGAGGAGATTCGTAAGAGCATAACTTGCTTATAGCTTAGGCTAACATAGTTTTTTTCCATATCCCACTACCGTTTGACTCGAGCCACCACGAAGTCCAAAGATCCAACATCTCTAAATTTCAAACATCTCCATTCTATGAAGGTATAATGCTATTAAGTTTAAATTTATTCCTTGAATTTATTTTTATTTTTATTAAAACTGCAAACATAATTTTTTATTTAATAAAATTCAGGTTTTCTTTAATTATAAATTTTCAAAATGCATGTACCTCGTTCAAACGAGATTGGTATCTCATTCTAACGAGATCCTAGTTTCGCTCGAAGTATCGTTTGAAGTTTACTTCGATCGAACATAAAACGAGGGCGTACTATTTTAAGTCGTTTGAACTTCGTTTAAACGAGATTGATTGATCGTTTGAATGAAATCCATTCTCTTTAGGCCGAGCCTGCTATTCTCATTCAAAGGAGATTGAAAATTCATTTGAACGAAGTCGCCGCCTCGAAATTTGTGTTTGCCTTATAAATACATATTTTGTGTTTGTTTTCGTTAAGACGTTTGCCATAATTATTTCTGCATATCTTTTGCAAAAAATTTTGGCCTTTTGAATTTTGAAAACCTTTTTGATTGACAAATTACATCCCTAGAATATATTTGAGTGAATCAAGTATAAACCTTATAGTTAGTATCTTGCATACACCGTTGTGGAGAAGGCATCTCCATGGCTGACTTGTGAAACCTGAGAGGATCACTGCTTAAGACAAAGGATGAGGCTGAAGGATTGTGGTTCTTATAATTCTTCCGCAGATCATTGCTGAAGGAAGGCTGCAACTTTTTGGTTCTCGAGAGGATCATAGTAAATTCATTTATAAAATTTGTAAGTTCGAATTTGTAAATTTATAAAGTGAATAAAAAGTTTTACCTGAAAGGTGATTTTCCTGAAACTTTGCCTTCATGTGTGATTGGTAATTTAATTATAGAAATTATCCATTAAGATCGATATATCGCACTCTCACGTATCACATCTGTATTGTATCATTATTGGTATTGAGCATGAACACGTGTTATCCTAAATGCATAATACTATTTCTCTTATAACCATACTTTCATATAATTGTATAGAGGTTTTCTATTCTGACGAAAAAATCGACTGAAAACATTCAATTGATTGACGTGGCCTGCAAAAAAGACAAAAAAATAAACTTTGGAAGCAAGTCTTTTTGAAACTGGTGTTTTTCGGTAGTGTTTGAATTAAGTAGGTAATTCCTTACCATTGTATTTTCTTTTGAACCCCATGATACCAAAACAATTCACGACAATCCCACTTATAAACAACTGATACCCAAACAAAATAATAACCCAAATAAATCCATTTTTTTGTATAATTTTTTTAATTACTTTTTAAAAAAAATTATAAATAAAAAACCGATTTTCGTGTCGTGTTGCTTATATTTGAGTTGTGATTATGTATCATGTTGATGTTACTAAAACATTATAAAATTTCATGTCATGTCTTGTGTGTCGTAATTAGGACGTGTTCCTATTTGGAAAAAAAAAAAGATTTTGTGTTGTGTCATGTCATTTTTATTTGAGTCTTGTTCATGTTAAGTAAAAGAAAAATAAGATTTCGCGTTATGTCAACGTTATAACTGGTCAAGTTGGTAAAGAAAAATAAGATTTTGTGCTTTGTGATGTCGATTTTACTTTGTTGTGATAAAATAAATAGGAACAAAAAAAGAACAAAATATTGTTTCTTCGGAGATAAAAACTGCGACAAAAAAATAAGACAATATTTGTTTTTTGTTAAATAAAATTGGGACAAAAATGGAAATTGGAAAAATTATTTTTTTACCTAACACAACCTGATGTGATATGAAATGGCAGTTTAATCTTTTTAATAGGTAAAAGAATGCGAAATGACATGGTGTGATATTTTTTTTATAGGTAAAAAGTGATATATAAAAAATATCGTCTAGGGGATGGTATCCATACACATGTTGTATACAAAAAAGAGAAAAAACGGCGAGGGGCTAAAGAAACCACCCTAAAACTCCAACTCCGCCTACATAGTTCTATGAACGTCAGCCAAGAAATCCAAAAATACAGGCATCGATGTGTTACAACTCCCTGTATGACAAATAAATAGGGAGCTCAAAAATAGATACCGAAGCCTATACGGAGAAACTTCATTTCCTTCAAAACATTTCACGTTTCTATCCCGCCAGATCATCCAAAAGATGTAGTGTGGGACCCATCTCCAAATCCCTCTAATACTCTTTTGGTCCCTTGGGGGTTTCCAAGACTCAAGAAATGCTCTTACATAATGGGGTATCACCCACATAATCCGACTAAAGGTGAAGAAAATATCCCACAACCCCCTTTTCACCGAACAATGTACGACAAGGTGGTTGGTTATCTCTTCCGCCTCCTTACACAAGTAACACCAGCTCTCCATCGGATGCTTCATCTTCTGCAAACCCTTGATCCTCAAATCGTCTATCTAGTTACGGTCCATACAAAGAACATGATTTTCAGGGAAGCCTTTTCCCTCCAAATATATTTGCAAGGAAAAGTAATAGCCCCGAATCAGTCTCCTCTCAAGATGGAGTAATAATCTTTCACTGAGAAACAACCCCTCCTCCATAGAACCCACCTCAACTCATCTTCCCCTCCCGTTGGGATAGGTGTTGATCCCAATCAGTCGAAAAAAAGCTCAGCTGCCTCTACTTCTTAGTCACTTCAACATAATTTTGGATTCCACACTACTCTTTCTACCTCCCTCACCATATGTTCGGCTACCATCCTGTCCTTATCTCCGGCTAATCACTTACTCACCCTTTCAAAAGGTAGTCGTTCTTCCACCCCGCCAATCACTTATTCACCCTCTCAATAATCGGGTCCCGCATAGATTTAGTTTTATAGTTTGATCATAATGGAAGATCGAGATATGTATATGGGAGATATATCATCCTACTACCAAGTGTCCCTGCTAGACGGCATGCGTCCTCGCCTCCCCCAATCGTAATCATCTCACACTTTCTGGCATTGGCATAAAGCCCTGAAACCTCCTCAAAGCACATCAAGAGAAGCCTTAAGGATCTCACATGGCCTTCATCCTCTTTGTAAAAGACAATCTTATCATCTCCAAATAAAAGATGTGACAACCTGACCTAGCTTGCACCCGAAAACCTAATCGTGAATCTGCTAATCAACCCTGCCTTTACCACATAACCCATCATCTGAACAAATTCCTCCTTAACCAAGATGAAGAAAAAAGAAGACAAAAGGTCCCCTTTCCGCGGGCCTCGCGAGCTAGAAAAGAATCCCTCGGGGACCCTATTAATAAGGACCAAGAACCTAATAGAATAAACGCAAGTCTTAATCCACCCACACTATCTCACTCTGAATCCCATCCTCTTCAAAAGATACAATAGGAACTCCCAGTAAACCTGATCACATGCCGTTTATATATTTAATTTGTAAATACTCCCAGATTCTCCACTCATAGTCCTCGCCTCCACACACTCATTCTCGACTAGGACCACATCAAAAAATTTCCTCCCCCTCCCCCCAAACACAAAGTCATTTTGCGACTCAGCCGAAGCTTCATTAAAAGTCGTTTACTTCTTCACATCCCCTTCCCCCCCCTCCCCCTCCCCCTCCCCCACTCCCTTCCCACCCTCATCCTCAATCGCGCATTGCAACCTCTTGAGTTCACTCTCCTTCCTACTTACCCCTGTTGAAGAACATCCCCCGCTTTCTCAGACTGCTTGTTGATCTCCCTTCCATACCTTCCTATTCCCGTAAATAACTTGACCTACTAGATCTTCAACCTAACCCTTTGAATCACTATCCCATACCTCCTTAACTCACCACACCCCTCTTCCATCTCCTCCCCCTCTCCTCTATTGCCTCTCACAGCTATTTACTATCCGCATACGGAGTAATTGCCCCACACCCACTTTTATGCCTACCCATTTCAAGCTCCTCGTACCCTCTTGTGATTCTATTGTCCACACAAAGTTACGAATTCTGCAATGCCTAAAAAAAATGGCAGTGTAACGCGAGTGTTGCACCCTTCCCTTGCCATTCGCCTCCCTCGTGTCCACAGCTGAAAAATTCCCATTATAAAAAATGTCTGAATTTTTGCTAGCAACTGCCATAGTTAAGTTATTCTCATGAGCCCCTGACTCTAATACTCCAACTACCATGTGTCGGTTGTTTAAATATGTTGTGCTAGCCCTTGATCGGTGAGTGATGTATGGCTATCACAACATGATGTGATATGAAGTGGTAGTTTTAAATGGCTTTTTAAAAGAAGTTAATTTGTTATTCTTTCTTGTCGTGCGCATTTTAATGTATTTTTTTACCTAATATGAACACGATACTATTAATTTGTGTCATGTTTGTGTTAGGTAAAAAAACAATGTGTCATGTTGTTTCAATTTCATGGTGTTCGTGTTAGATATAAAAAAAATTGTGTGATGTTGTATTTCCATCGTTTTAGTGTTATGTAAAACCATTTGTGTCGTGTCGTATTTTATATGAGCTGTGTTCGTGTTAAGTAAAAAAAGATTTTGTGTTATGTCTTGTTTAAATTGGCTATATTTGTGTTAAGTAAAAAAATGTGATTTTATGTTGTGCCGTAGAATATTTGGGTCGTGCTGCCCGATTTTATTTGTTTCGTGTTCGTGTTAAGTAAAAATAAAAAGAGTTTGTGTCGTGTTCAAGTTAAGTCGAAAGAAAAAGATGTATCATATTTTAACTTTACTGTATTGAGTTTTAAATGGATTGTCTTCGTGTTAGATAATATGCAAAAAAAATTATTATGTTTTAATTGAGTCATTTTTGTGTCAATTGTAAAACAGTTTTAAAAATATAGTAAAAAATGTTAAAACAGTTAACAGTGTAAAAGTAAAAAAAAAAAAGTAGTGGCAATACAGTTTTATTTTCCCAAAAAAAATAGTTTATAGTAGGTATAGTTGACAAAAAATAAATAGAGTAGTGTACAGTTCAAAAAGGTGAAAACTGTATAGTTAAAAAAAACTGAACAGTTTTTTTTTTTTTTGTTTTTTTTGAAAAAACAGTTAAAAACACTTTTTGTAAAACTAAAAACTTGTAAAAGTAAAGTACGCTTCTATCCATAAGAAAACAACTAAAAATTGAGCGTACAGTTTTTGTAAATTTCTTAACATTCGGTTCAAAAATATTTTTTTTTGTAAAAGAAACACTTTTTTTTATTAATTTAAAAAAGTTAAAATGGCATTTAGAACAATTATCTATTTAAAAAAATTCCCACTTTTTATTTATTTAAAAATAGTTTAAAAGCATCTTTTATATAAACAATAATCTAATTAAAACCATTTTCCCACTTTTTTTTTTGCTAAACACATCGCTCAAACGTAAATAGGATGTAAACGTTTAAATTGTGAAGGAAAGAAATTTTTTATTCCAAATGAGATGAACGTGGGTATGTGGTTGGTTCACGTCATTGTCATTCAGTCGAATTATCTTCGGTCTAAAGTTTGGGCATAATTCGATTCCTCAAATGTGTAAGTGGGCATTCCACATGTCATGGGGCCTCGAGCACGAGCATTTGATCAAGAACCCTACTCTAGATTTGTGCATGTCATGTATGCCACGCGCACAGCAAACGCTATGTCTGTGGGAACGGAATAAACCATGAATATGAAGCCTAACGAATGAGAATCGCCTCTTCCTCTAATTCAGTTTAATATTCCTCATCCTCCATTTTTATTATTTTTTGTTTCGTTTTTTCTTGTTATCTTCTTCTTCTAGTCTTGTAATTTTAAACAATCAGTGGTACACAGTAAATCGTCATACCATCTGTCACCCATTTCACTCTACCATGAATATACAACAAACGTAGTACATATTAAATATATCGAGAGATGGATAAATTTATGTATGGACTGTTTTTATATTACACGTTGGAAATTTTTATGGCAATAGTACATATATAAATATATGTGTGCTGTTAGCATCTACCATCTCACTTGGTTATCGGATAAATTTGACATTTCTCCAAACAAAACCAAAATGCTAGCACTGTCGCCTCCTTTGTTTTCGACATATGGGTGGCCATTAGATTTAGAGGATCCCATAACAACCGAACTGAATAATCTGTATAGAGAAATAGATTCATCAAACTCACTTCTTGATTCTCCTTTTTCTCAGCCACGAGAATCACCGGATTTTTGTTCCATCAGTGGTGGTGATTCCCCGGTGTTGAAAAAGCTTAATCACAACGCTAGTGAACGTGATCGCCGTAAGAGAATCAACAACTTGTATTCTTCTCTCTTTTCACTTCTTCCAGCTACTGAACAATCGGTACGAACTCATTTTTCCATGTCATTGTGTTTGTGTTATGATTATCCAATTTTGCAGTGACATTTTCTATATTCAGATTTTGAAGTAGCTTGATAAGATTTTACTAAAACAAACAAAATTTAATAACTCGAAAACTCAAAACATATAGGCAAAAGTAAAAAGCAACTTTCAATAAATAGAAAATGTTAACATGTACCCAGCCTCAAAATATTAGGTTTCAGTGCTCTATATAAATATATGTGTCTTATTAATTATAAGTAATTTACTCGCATAGTAAAATAATTGAGATTTATTAGGCACTGTAAAAACTATAGCTACACTACGAGGATTCGTTTTTAAACGACTTCTTGTATTCTTACAGAAGAAACTAAGCATTCCAGCCACAGTTTCACGAGTATTGAAATACATACCAGAACTTCAAAACGAAGTGCAAAGACTAGCTAAAACCAAGGAAGAGCTTTCATCAAAGATATCTAGGCAACAAGATTTTGCTCGTCCAGAAAAACTCTTTATCAGTTGTTTCAACAAGCCCGCTTGGTGAAAGAGAAGCTGTGATTCAAATATCGACGGTTAAGGTCAACAAATGCTCACTTTCAAAGGCTCTACAAAATTTAGAAGAGGATGGAATTATTTTACTAAATGGATCTTCTTTTGAGTCCTTTGGAGATAGAGTTTTCCATAATTTACATCTTCAGGTACTATATCATATCCATATTTTTATTTTTATGAACATAGTATTTTTTTTTTATTTAAGCATTATTCATTTTCGGGTTATTGTTGTTTGATCTACCCAGTTATGACCACTTCTAAAGTAGAACTCAAACTTTCGGGGGCAAAAAAAAAAAGAACATCCAATTCCCCAAAACTGTTGCACAGTCTCACTAACTAAGTGTCAATAATGTTCCTTCGGATATGCCGCTAAAACCAAAAGGACGCATGTAACTGATACATTTTATATCTAGATTTTTGAGTGACACAAAACCAATTCCAAAGTGGGCATCAACCTCCAACTATGTATTTATTTTACTTGTTTAACTTTGCAATTTAAGAAACGTGTTTTCTTTTATTGGCATATTTGCCGTTCTGCGGAGTGCATTATTATTTGCTATATTAATATTAAGACTGTTATCATCAGCATACACGACAAGTCTTATTGATGTTTTATCAATGCCATCCAAACACATTTCAATTAATACCCCAAAAATGTCATTGTACTAGCTGTGGGATTTTACGTATTTAAAATATTTTGACTGACACGAATATATGCCACTTGACATTACATAAAATAATGGATTTTCATTGAAAAGGAAGAGAAGTTTATATGTACTACTGAATAAAGTTGAAGGTAAGGTGTTCATGAAAGTCTGAAACATTTATAAATGAAAACAATTCATCACAAATTAGTGATATTTTCAAGACATCTTTTAGTTTCAATAAGCTAACCATTTTTCTTTTGTTTTTCTTTTTCATTTTATTACTACTGCAATGAGAATATGAAATTATAATTTGTATTTAATGTGTGTTTTTGATCAACAGGTACAATGGAATACGAAAATTGATTACGAGATACTAGGGGAAAAACTCTCGTCGATGTACGAGAAGAGGGAAGAAATGTTCTTGTCAAATTTTTGGAATAAATAGTCTAGTAGGAGATTGTTGTGAATATGTAACAAAATCATCTAGATAATTAGTTCAATGTGAAATTAACGACTTTCTAAATGTATTTCGTCCATGTTAGTATATATTGTGTCGTTGACATGCAGTAGCTCATGTATTTGAAGATCAGAGAATGTTTTGATTTCACTTTGAATCTTCCAGGGAGAAATTTATCTCCTATATAAAGGGTGTTTTTATTAGGACTCATTTTTGCTTTCTCTATCCCCCTTTTAAGTTTTATGATTTCAAAAGTTTTTGTACCAAAACAGTTATAAAACTTTTATCACCCCGGATCATTTACCATTCTTGAACTTAAATGTCCACAATTATTAGAAACTTAAGAAATATAAGACTACAAACACCAATCTCATATCAAACTCAAAAAATTTAACCCCTCAGTTGATCGAATTAAGAATGTGAGGGATCTTCCTATCATATTGCCACCAAGGTCATCATTTTCTGATGGAATCGCCTTCAAATGCAGAACTCTAAATCTTAAAAGAACAAACTTAGTAAATATTAATTCTGCTACCTGTTACGTGTTTGTAATTTCTTCAAGTTATGTTCCTGTGTTTAAATACTTTCAACGGTGAAAAAGATTGGACAATATCCAAATAGAGGTTCAAAGTAAGAGATCCAATCTGTGCACACATAATTGCATAAAATAATAATGGTAGAGAGATTCACAAAAGGCACAATTTCATCCTCTATAGATTTTACTATCTGTGAGCAACAATTGTTAGATTCTATTTAATGGATATGAAGGAACAAAGTAGTGTCCTGAAGATAAGTTCGTTTTGGCAATAAAAAAAGAAGTGTCCTGGAGTGTTTGGGTTCGTAGGAACTCTTTTAAATTTCTACTTTTCTTCTATAACCCCCTTTTCTTGGTTTGGGTAATTGAATTGCAACACGTTGACGTGGGGCTTATAAATGTGGGGGATATAAAAAGAAAAATAGGGTTTAAATAAAAAAAAAACAATATATAAAATGTTATTTGATAATCGTTGAAATAAATAAAAGTATAAGAGCAACAATATAAATAGAATTAAGTAATTTTTTTTATAAATAAAAGATTGTATCAAATAACCATCGCTTAGGGAGCGAACCGGTATACATGAAGTATACAAAGAAAACAAGCTGGGAAAAGAAATACAGACATACCCCAACAAAACAAAACTCTCAAATTACATTGTTGAGTGTATCTCCTCCACGATGTCCAAGAAATCATGCGTCGTGACAGTGATCCTCTCCTTGGACCAACTAAGTAGTGTGCTCAAAAAGATATAATGAAGTCTCGATGGTGGTGTCTGAATGCCATCAAAACATCTCGAGTTCCTTTCTAGATAAATCGTCCAAAAGATGCAGTACGGAACCAAACTCCATATCCGCTTGTCACCCGATCAGCCCCATGGAGGATTCCACATGTTTAAAAGCTCCCTCACAGACATCGACATGACCCAAACTGTCCTCGTCAAAGCAAGAAAAGTGTCCCATAAACCTCTCGATACCCTACCATGTAATAACAAGTGATTAGTCTTCTCCGCTTCCTCATAGCATAACCAACATCGACTAGCCAGACAAAATCTTCTCTTCTGCAAACCCTCTAGCGTCAAAATGGCCTGTATTACTGCCGTCCATACGAAGAACTTGACCTTAGGTAGCGCTTTAACTTTCCATATCTTCTTCCAGGGGAAACGAACCGTAGAAATCCCGCCCGTCAGAGAACCATAGAAGTTGCGTACCGAAAAAAAACCTCGTCCCTCCCCCCTTCCCCCTTCCCCCTCAGCGGATCCTCTCTGAGCTTCTGACTAGGAGCCGCTTTCAACCATTCAACGAACAAATATGCCTCATAAAACTCCCAATCCCACAACTTTCTCCTAAGTTGAGGCCTCCACAATATCTCATCTCCGCTAACAATTACATGATCAACCAGCAATTCATCCGGATTGCGCCCTAAGTTGAACATCCCCGGAAACAGATCCTGGATAGTACCATTCACACCCCATTTGTCTTTCTAGAACCTTATCTTATCCCCTTTCCCTAAGGAAAAATCTGTGTGTCTCTAGTAATCCTCCCAGCCTCTCGCAATATGTTTCCACAAACCCACTCCATGAGCTAAAGAACCCCCGACCGACCTCCATCCCATTTGCCAAGATCCCCATCTAGCTTTAACAACATGTCTCCATAATCTGTTGGTCTCATGAGGATATCTCCATAGCCACTTACCTAGAAGAGCCTTATTAAATTTACCCAAGTTTCTCACCTTCGCCCCCCCCCCCCCCTCCTTGATAGGCTTACAGACCTCCTTCCATCCAACAAGGCTGTGCTTAAATCTATCTTCCATGCCTCTCCACAAAAAAATTCTCATAAGTTTCTCCATTTTATCATGCACCGCAATAGGTAAAGGCAAGATAGACATGGAATAGGTGGGCAAACTAGACAAGAAACTCTTGATTATAGTCAACCTCCCCCCTTTTGATAGATATCCATTCTTCCACCCCGCCAATCTCTTTCTCATTCTCTCCAACACCGGGTCCCAAATCGCCTTGGACTTATATTTGGCTCCAAAAGGCAGCCCCAGATAAGTATTAGGGAAGGAGCCAATCCTACCATCAATAATGCCTGCTAAACCCTCCACCACCCCTTCCCCCTATCGGAATAATCTCACACTTCCCCCCGTTAATCCGGAGCCCCGAAATAGCCTTAAAGAAAATCATCAAAAGCTTAAGGGACCGAATTTTGCCTACGATTAGCATCACAAAAGATAATCACATCGTCTGCAAGGACACCGTAATCACCTCAGATCTAGGAGTCCCAAAATTAAAATCCCTAATCCACCCCGTCTCGACCACCCGGTCCATCATTCATCTAAACGCCTCCATTACGAGGATGAATAAAAAGGGAGACAAAGGATCACCTTGCCTCAACCCACGAGAACTCGAAAAAAATCCTTCAAGAACCCCGTTAATCAGGACCGAGAATTTGACCGTAGAGACACACCTCTGCATCCACCGACACCACCGTTCCCCAAAACCTATCTGATAGCTCGCGAGAAGTGTGCGCGTTTAAGTGCACCTTCATTGTTTTCTGTCTCTCCGCGACTATACAAACAAACTTAAATTACGACTACACTCAACTATTGAGTATAGCGGTAAGTCGGGTATCGAAAGATCCACTGAGACGAGTTGCTAGAATTCAAGTGATTTAATATTCAGAAATAAAAGTGCAAAAAGGTGATTACAAACTAAAAAGAAAAATATGCATGAAAGGAAAATGTTAATCTAGGCAAGCGTATTGAAACTAGACTAACAAAACGAGTAAAACTATAGGTTCTGTCGAATATCCCTCACCCGAGTTAATTTGTATAAAATGGTTACATGGGTCGACGAGTTATTACAAATGCGTCTTGTTTTGAAAGATAATTAAATCAAGGGTTGTTATACCCCTAAATCCTCATAAAAGCCTAATAAGATTTTGACGTCAAGAAATATCCCGAAAATTACGCACGAAAGGTCGTAAGCATGGGACATACATGATATGCCCCGTCAAATCTCTTAGGCGTAATAACTAGGACAACGCACCTGAAATAAATCCGTAAATACCATCACCAAAGCAAAGCAACGCGTTAACCCGAGTGAGTTCCATTCAAACATAGCCAAATTTAAATTAACAAGAAAGCATCGTAAAAACACGATATATGAAAGCGTGTAAATAAACGCGGTAAATCTACACTAGAAAGCAAGTAAAGAAAGTATGTAAACCTAAATTAGAGAGCATGAAAATTACACTACAAAGCAAGAAATTAATGAAATACAAATATATTTATTGGTAGGGAAGATGAATAGTGCCACTTACAAACCCTAAAGGGTGTCAATCCAAAAGAGGAAGAAGAAGAACTCTTCAAAAACCCAAACCCTAACATACAACTCTTTAAAACCTAATATATCTAAGTATATCTGAAAATGAAACTAAAATTTGGTTTAAATAGTAAGTGGGAAAGAAAGTAAAGGAAAAAGAAAAGAAAAAGAAAGAAGAGCAAAATATCTGGCATCACCGGTCGACCGGTCGCAGGGGCGCTGTCGACCGTTCCTTCTTATATAAGCCCACTTTCTCCTTCCCACGATAAAACTTGAAACCGTGGTCGACCAGTACCAGGGACGCGGCCGACCGGTACTCTGTTTTCTGCAATTCTTGTTCCATGAAGAGGGGGAAAATGTCCAAACCACGCAATGCTAACTCAATGAACTACGCATCTGTGAAATTTCCATGAGCTGGATAAGAAATGTAAATTGACTAAAATGCCCTTAAAGTAGAGTCCGACGACGGAACTTCTCGAAAATGCAACTGATCCTCACTTTTAGCGTTCCAATACCTACAAAAGGAACATGTATATATCCAAATCCAAGGTTTTCTTGTTAATGAGAATAAATATCGGCATTAAGGACCATAAAAGCGCTAGAATGCATTAAGATAACGGGCAAAAATATGCAATATTTGATACGAATCACACCCCCTAACTTAAACATTTATAGTCCCTCGTAATGAAACAAACAAAACTAGTCAACAGAAGGCGGTATAAGACGTATATATGCATCGAAATATAAATGCCACTTTTGTAGGAAGCACGATTGCATTTAACATATGCAATAAGTCGTTAAACCCCTAGGTTACCCTAGTGGACGAGTGTCGTCTCGTGAGGGTTTTCAAGGATGATACCCACAAACATCAAATGGTTTCCTCAAAATATGCCCAACCCAACATGCGACAAGCCCAACAATAGCGAAAAAGATTTCATACGCATTATTAGCAAAGTGAATTAATTCAAACAAAAGTCCGAAATCATTAACATTATAGAATGCACCTTATAGAATTGAAACCTTAAAATGTGGGAGGGGAGCGAACACATGCAAAGTGTGATTTGGTGAAAAACTTATATAAACCGGATAAATATTAAAGCAAGCATATATTCAATCCTCACGCGCATTACACTCATCAAGTGAATTTACTCGAAACAGGGAAGTAACGCACGGAACATGTGAGCATAAAGAGTAAATGTAAATGGAAACTAGGCTGCACACATGTCACAAATGAAGAACGCTATATTAAAATGAAAAATTGTAACCTCAATGAAAGGATACCGCACACTAAACGAGGCGAAATTCATTTTCACAGATTATCAAAACTATTTCAACTTTTGAATTACATCAACCTAAGATCACATAGGACTTTAATAGGGTAGGGTACGAAACGAAGGATATGTATGTACGGATTCAAGGTGTTCAGGATGAGAACACGGGATAATGAGAAAATGCAGGCACTAGCAAAAATGGAAAACAGGTTCCAAAAGGCTTTAGATATATCATCGGGGAGAGTAACCTAACTTATTTAACTATATACACAACATATGCAACTTTATCTTTTCTTTCTTTTCTTCTTTTTCTCATGTTTTCTTTTCTTTTCTTTTGCTTTTTGCTTGCTCTTTTTCTCACCTTTTCACTACACTTTCTTTTCTTTACTTTTCAAACTCTCATATGCCTAAATTGAAACCGACATCATAATAATATCATTCAATCCTAAGTAACATTTCAAACAAAGGTATTTAAGGTGTATATATGGTATATAACTCCAATTCGGAGTTGGTTATGGGAATGGGGTTATGAAACGAAAGTCTATATTTAGGCTCAAAGGGGTTAACGAGGGTAAACATATAAGGATGAGGTCAAGGATAATATGGGTGATATAACAAAGATGGCCTATGATAATTTTCGAAAGTTTACGCAATTCTCGAATCAAAAAAATATATGAAAATCATGCTCAAGTAACACATTTCAAGTATGAATTAAATTAATGAACGATCAAATGAAAGAATAGTGACATTACCGATGAATTCAATGTTTTCAATGAGAAAAGAATAGTGTATACACTCACAAACGACGAAAGGTATAAAGCTTACTTAGTGTAAGTATATACAATGCAACAAAAGATTATCGAGTTATAAAAATCTTAAACCAAATTAATTGAACAATAAAAGTGCCTGGGCTCATGGGATTAAAGTTTAATTCATGGTGTTATTCACAATATCAATAATGGAGACTAAAGTCTAATAACTTCTAAAATCTAGAACATGCATCATTGAGTTGTCTATTAGATTGGGCAATTATTGAAATTTATCATCGGAAACAAAGGCAAAATGCCCAAAAAAGGAGAAAAAGAAAGAAAATCTTTTTGAATTTTTCTAAGAAAAGCATACTAAGTAACTTACATGTGAGCCAAAACATGGACTAAAATATGAAATGGATAGAATATCCCACACCCCCTAACTTAAAACTTGACATTGTCCTCAATGTAAATTAAGAACTAAGTCAAAGAGAGGAAAATAGCGATATTACCCAAAATTTGAGTGATCCCCATAAGAACAAGTCCAAAGAATCTACAAAACAAGTTAGTACCGAGCATAGCAAAAACAAATAACGAAAAGTTAACTAATTACACTAAACTAAATTAAAAAGGAAAGAAAAAAATAAAAAGAAAGAAAGCTAACTATATACAACCTACTATTTACGCTTCAGACTAACTGTACACTAGAAGTCTAAATAGCTGAGGGTCTACCGTAAAAATAATTTGACTTTGGAGGATAACCGTTGTACCCTCACAAACAAGCATGCCTTCTAAAAAATATGAATTTCGTTTTAAAAACGAAAGGCCTGTGTAAGGAGGAAGAAATGAACCATCGTCAATTAACAATTTTGGAGAGACGATGGGGGGTTTGGATTGAACGGGTGACAAAAACATGTGGGGACCTAGAAAAGCCAATTATCCTCCCAATGATTTTAAAATTGGAATGAGAGTTGGTGCACACGAAGGCAAAGATGTGATCGTGGAAGGCGACTCGAGCAATTACTGCTCATCGACGAAAAGGTTTAAAACATTAAAGTTTAAAACCGAATCATCGGGTACTTGAGACGGTGTGATAATAGAGAATGAAAATGGGGATGAAAGAAATTCAAACTCATGAGATGAATCATCATCACATGAAGATTGAGTTTCGAAGGAAATAATATAATTTTCAATGAAAGGTTCTTCTTTGGGAGCCAAAGAAGAAATCATTTCATTGCAAATAGATATTCTGTCATTTTCATCCTCACTTTCAATATCTATTACGAGATGGGCAAAGTCTATAATGGTTTGTTCGAAAGTAAGCACAAGTAACTCATTTGGTTCAAAACATTCTTCGACCTCGAAAGTCTCGGAAGCAAAATCGTCGTCGAACTCAAATAATAAATCCAACTCATGTCCCCAACAATGATTTTCTTCCCGATAATGATTTTCAAGTTTCTCATTATCATACATACGCAAGCCCTCACCGAATGTCATAGGTCGAGGTGTGGATCCATGTCAATGGGAACTTTGAAAATTACCATCAGACTTAAAAGAAAACTCATTATTATAGGAATTTTGAAAACTATTGCAATTTAATTCAACATTCCTATTATAAGGAGGTAAAGGACCAAAATCATTATCATCATCATCAAAATTCCAATAACCCAAATTTTGACTTTCGTTATACTCGCCCAAAGTCATATTTGAATTTGTAAATTTTTGGGATTCTAAGTATTCAAAAGTCATAAGTTTGCGGGAATTTTGAGAATTATCATAATGATTACCGAAAGAATTGGAATAAGACATGCTTACCCCAAAAATTGCTCGAAGTGGAGAATTTCACAAAGTAGGTGCGCGCGAGAAATTCAAGCGTTTCTAAGTGCTCAAATGTGGAAGTCCTGCAAAAGTATTAGCAAATAATACAAATAGAAAGAAAATACTGTGAAATACTAAATCAAATAAAGTCTAAAACAAACTAGTTCCCGACAACGGTGCCATTTTGATAGCTCGCGAGAAGTGTGCGCGTGTAAGTGCATTGTCGTTGTTTTTCGTCTCGCCGCGACTATACAAACAAACCTAAATTATGACTACACTCAACTTGTGAGTATAGCGGTAAGTCGGGTATCCAGTGAGACAAGTTGATAAAATTCAAGTGATTTAATATTTCGAAATAAAAGTGCAAAAGGTGATTACAAACTAAAAAGGAAAAGATGCATGAAAGAGAAATGTTAATCTAGGCAAGCGTATTGAACCTAGACTAACAAAACGAGTAAAACTATAGGTTGCATCGAATATCCCTCACCAAAATTAATTTATATAAAATGGTTACATGGGTCGACGAGTTATTACAAATGCGTCTCGCTTCGACAGTTAATTAAATCAAGGGTTGTATTGCCCCTAAATCCTCATAAAAGCCTAATAAGATTTTGGCGTCAACAATTTTCTCAGAAATTACGCGCGAAAGGTCGTAAGAACGGGACATACATGATATGCCCCATCAAATATCCTAAGCATAATAACTCGTACAACGCACCCGAAATAAACCCGTAAACACCATCACCAAAGCAAAGCAATGCGTTAACTCGAGTGAGTTCCATTCAAACACAAACTAATTTAAATTAGCAAGAAAGCATCGTAAAAACGCGATAAATGAAAGCGTGTAAATAAACGTGGTAAATCTTCACTAGAAAGAAAGTAAAGAAAGTATGTAAACCTAAATTAGAAAGCATGGAAATTACACTACAAAGCAATAAATTAATGAAATACAAATATATTTATTGGTAGGGAAGATGAATAGTGTCACTTACAAACCCTAAAGAGTGTCAATCCAAAAGAGGAAGAAGAAGAACTCTTCAAAAACCAAAACCATAATCTAGAACTCTCTAAAACCTAATATATCTATGTATATCTAAAAATGAAACCAAAAGTTGGTTTAAATAGTAAGTGGGAAAGAAAATAAAGGAAAAAGAAAAGAAAAAGAAAGAAGAGCAAAATATCTGGCATCACCGATCGATCGGTCGTAGGGGCGCGATAGACCGGTCCTTCTTGTATAAGCCCACTGTCTCCTTCTTGTACCGGTCGACCGGTCCTAGGGATGAGATCGACCGGTACTCTCTTTTCTGCAATCCTTGTTCCATGAAGAGGGGGAAAAGGTCTATTATGAAAACGGGCATAACTTCTTCGTCCAAACTCCAAACGACGCACCGTTTGTGGCCACGCGATGCTAATCAACGAACTACGCATCCATAGAATTTTCATGAGATGGATAAGAAATGTGAATTGATTAAAATGCCCTTGAAGTAGCATCCGACGACAGAACTTCTCCGAAATGCAACGGATCCTCACTTTTAGCATTCTAATACCTACTAAAGCACAATTAACCCCTGCAAAACATGTATATATATCCAAATCCAAGGTTTTATGGTTAATGAGCATAAATATAGGCATTAAGGATTGTAAAAGTGCTAGAATGCATAAAGATAACGGGCGAAAATATGCAAAATTTTATATGAATCACCGTTCTCTTTAGAAGGTAGAGGAGAAACTCCCAATTAACATGATCATATGCCTTCTAGATATCCATCTTTCACGCCACTCCAGGAACCCCACTACAAAACCTCGATTCCACACATTCATTGGCCACTAAAACTGCATCTAGGATCTGCCTCCCACCAACAAAGGCATTATGGGACTCCGAAATCAGGTGGTCGATTCCACACATTATTAAAAACTTAAGAAATTCAAGACTGCAAACACCAATCCCATATCAAACTCAAAAAAGGAGATGTCCCTTAACTATGTTAGTTGAGTGAAAGTGATGTTTTTATTTTCACAAAATAATAAAAAATTTTAATAAAAGGGAAAAGGACACTTGCCTGATTTCTCATTAGACAATGATAGAAATTATAAAAAGATTAGGATTTGAAGCCACATTTGCATAATAATTCTCCACACAGTCACTACAAACACAACGAAGAGTTTCATCCACAACGGTTCATATGATGTTCTTCGAGCTATTATCATTTACTTCCAATAACAATAAGTTATTTTGATCTAGAAATAAAAGTGCTTGGCTAAAACCATTGGAATAAAACGTTTATTATGACAAATGATTATTTAATCATGAGGCTTATTGTCATTTCATCTCTCCTTTTATCCATTGCCTCCCCAAATACTAGAAACTTTGTGATAATTGGTTCTTATTTCTCAAAATGTGGACTTGTTTGTTGTCTTTATCCAGGAAAGAGGCATCTTTTTATTTATATATTTTTTCCAAATAAAATTTTATTAAGGCATTTTCACATAGGGTGGTGGTAAAAGCACCCCAAAAATTCATACGAGGCATCACACATTGTATTATACATTGTAACACCCCGCCTAATTAAATACCGGGTGGCCAGCCTCGTACCAAATTAAAACAGAATATACAGTTGGCTCATTCTTAGCATCACTGTCGAAAATATTTACAAATCACCAAATACCCAATTAAGCTGGTGTTAAAAACTTTCCAAATTTTAATTCAACAAAATCATTTGAAGTTTACGAATAACATTACACATTTTATTCTACCACAATAATTACTAAACAGATAACTCAAAAGAATTTAAATGCAATTGGAATAAACATTCCCAAATAATAATCCCAACAATAATAAAAGTATTAAAATGACATGAGTTCAAGACTATATGACTCAGATAGAAAGGAGATAAATGAATTCCTCTGGGAGAAATGCCCTAAACAAAAGATCACTACATAATGTGAATAAAATGAAGATAGACGTCTAAGCAATAGTCCATAGCTCCATAGCTCTTCATAATCCCCTAAGTTTGGCGTCCCTGCTGCTGGACACCTGATATAGGAGGTACAATAGAAAAGAGAATATGCAAGGAAACAGCTCAGAGCCCGATGTAAATTTCTTTTGGAAAAAACAAGTATTTAACAAGTGCAATAAAGAATTTAATATGTACATGTTAGTATCCAGACTCTCACTTGAAATTCTCACATCTCATCTAGAGTGTACGCTTAACGTTTCCTATTAACCTCCTAGTTAATGGTTCGTTCTATCTAGTTTCCATAATATGATTATATCCCATATCATAACCTCGTATGTCTTATACCATACGTAGTATAATCATTCATATAAGTTTCTCATTAATATAAATTAATCTTTTCAAATCTCTAAGAATAAATATTCATTAACTTAATTCAATTCTTTTTCTCTAATCACCGTCATCTACAATTATCACACAACAGATTAATCAAACCACTCTATATACATTCAATTAATTCATTATATATATATATATATATATATATATATATATATATATATATATATATATATATATATATATATACCCTTAGACACAGCTGCGGTGCATGCATTACTCTACTATCACGTCCCAGTATCGCAGGTCGCCGAATAGGGGACTAAAGGTTTGGTAAGGATTCCTTAAACCACAAATAACAACACAAAAATTGGAGGCGAACATAGTTCTCATATCCATGGGTCACGCACATACGTACGTACCCATAGTTAGTAGACTTATCAACTCCCCAATAAGTCTTTCATAGACCTATGTTCTCGAGCGACAAATCAAAAATCCCATGGATTCATCAGGATATGACTGCCCTCAGGCGCAAACGTCCCGTCGATAGCAAGTAAGCTAGGTATGTCATACACATAAATCATCAATTAATCAAATAGGCATTATCATCTACCTATAGATATAATATCAACAAGGTAATCACACTACCATAAGATAATTTCCATACGTAACATTATATCTCTTGAATCTTACGTATAAAAATATTATGACTTTACTTCTTTAATTTAGTTATTCCATAGTCTCACTCATTACTCAAGGTTTAAATAGGTTTTTCGTCAATATCTTTATTCAGTAAGAAATCACTAATATCCTACTGATCCATAACATCTTATCTCCCGAATTACTACGAATTAAACTCTCTTTTAATTAGGGTCATAACCGATAGTTTCTAATCTCTTATAAACACCTCTTCTATCACTTAGGATTAAACCTTCTTGTAAACTTAAGGCTGCCCAGGGGATTTATAAAATTTCCCTTACTGGACCTATCCTTAATCGTCATTTATACAAATTAGAATCTAACACATGAATCTAGCAACCGAAATTTCTTCCAAATTTAATTATCATAATTCTCATCAATTAAATTCCAAGCGCATTAATTCGCTTCTTATCTAGGGCTTACTGATCTTTCCTAAGTCCCATTATATCCAATTAATAATCACCAAAGATTTACAAAATATTTAAGATAACATCAAGGATTAAAAAGAAACAACATCATAAATTCTGGGGAGGTCGATCGATCGAAGGTAGGGGGCAATCAATCGATCGCCGAGATATCAACCTAGATTTTTTCAATTCTTATACTACGGGTTTCATAACTTTTGATAATCCAAACCATCATATTAAGAGCCCAAACTCCTTATAATTCTTACTACATGATATAGAAACATATGTAAATGATTTCTAATGCTCTAAACATCCTAGAATCATCAAGAGTTTGAATTAAAAGCATATATTTATCATATTTTTTTCCAAAAATTATAAACATGATATCTTCAAGAACAAACCAATGATTCTCAGAATTTCTTCAACAATTTAGTGATTATTTCGTGGATTACTATCTACCTACAGCATGATTTTGATTCCTATATATATCCATATTCCAGAAATCAATCAACAACTCTATCTTTTTCTTCCAAGCATGAAAAATCTGATATTTTCATAACTATCCTAACATGGACAATATACTAACTAGATTGCAAATATCAAATACTTGCCTCTAATGAAGATCTGATCCTTCAGGGTTGTGTATCACTAGTGGTTCTCCCCTTCTTCGGTCAACTTCTGGTGGTGGTTGGTGGTGGTGACCTTTGGCCCTTGGTTTTCCTCCTTTCCAAGCAAGCTTCTCTTCTCCCAAGCACCCTTTCACTCTCTCTCAAAAGGTGACCTCTCAATTTTTGTGTAGAAGAGAAAATGAACCTACGTACACTAATATCCAAATACTTATAATAAGACAAAATCCAAAATCACTATTCACCCCCTCGTCTAAAATTGATCAAAATGCCCTTTTTGGGTGTCTTTTCATTTCCAAATGACCCGAGACCCAAAACCAACATCCAAATAGACTTTTCTGATTATTTCAACCCTTCCGGACGCAACGACGGACTAGAAACGACTATAAGGTTGATGTAAAAATAAGTTTCCTTTTTAATTTAACAAATTTGTCCCGACACGTCCCATATCGCGTCTGACTAAAAATTCAAATTATTGAATTCAGATCTCACAGCAATATCAATAACATCACATTCATATATTACGTAAATATCTTTAAGTAATATCCAGAATCATTCATTTTAATATCCACAATTCGGATAAAACCCAAATGAATTAATTTATAAATAAAATCCAATTAATTCATTAATTTAAAATATAACACATTTTAAAAGTTATTAAAATTACGGGGTATTAAATACTCCCCCCCCCCCCCCCCCCCTTATAACATAATTTCATCCCGAAATTCGGAAAGACAAATCATACTGGTAAGGTCAACTCTGAGTATAAATCTCACATCGCAAGTAATCTATGTCGTGCCGCCCATGCAGTACATTAACGAAAATCCCCCATTGATGTTATACGCAAAGCCTCACCATATAGTTTCAACTAAATCGAATTTAAACTTTACCCAATCTTCCTTATACCATCCTCGTGACAAAGTTTGGGAAAAAGTGATCCTTAATCATTAAGTAAATAAATCCTGAAGTCACAACCTCACAATTATGAAAACTACTACAATCAAACCATCCAGGGCGCCTATACACCCCATCATATAACTTCCATTATAAAATGGATATGTTTACCAGCATAATACTCTGATTTATCGCAAAGGTTATACACTCATATCCTAAAGACCTAACTTACTTCGACTCCCAACGTTTGTTAGTTTCATGTGTGGGGTGTCTCGCAAGCGAAATCCAAATAAGGAACCCTCCTATACACAACTACCTAAAATAGTCGATCACCGAAACACCTCAAGTCCTTAGTCAATAGTATATAACTTCTCTACGAGTTTATCGATTTCAAATAAAAGTCTACTCATCTACTCTCTTGGTAAAGACAAAACGCCGGTTATAGTAATCCATAAGTTCTCATATACCACAAGTCAATCCACGTCGATAGTCTCATCATGTTCGGACATGTCTAATGTACATAACTCCGTGATAAAAATCAGACCCCCGTGATGACATGTAAAAATATAGGTGTCCCACGACCCCTCGATGAGTCTACGTATATAACAGTGCTATAGGCTAAGCTTAGTAATCCTATTGCCCACACAATATTAGTTGCTACTATAAATATGAGGTCTTCCTATAAATCATTATGTGCCTCATAATTCCTTAGATAGAAAACATACCCTCATTCGCGGGTGGTGGTTGTTCACTCCTACTATACCCTAAGTCTGCCTCCCTCTACTCGCCCAACGGACCTCATCTGCCATACTACATTATTCGATCATGCCCGATTCACTGATAAATACATGATAGCAGGAGAACGAAATCTCATCAAGGAAATCATTAATCATAAAGATAGGGCTCTACATCAAAGAATGCTAAGCTGAAAGCATAATAAGCCGTACAGACCCTAAAGGACTCTAGAACCTGATGCTTTGATACCACCTGTAACACCCGCCTAATTAAATACAGGGTGGACAATCCCATACCAAATTAAAACAGAATATACAGTTGGCTCATTCTTAGCATCACTGTCGAAAATATTTACAAATCACCCAATATCCAATTAAGCTGGTGTTAAAAACTTTCCAAATTTTAATTCAACAAAATCATTTTTAGTTTACGAATAACATTACACATTTTATTCTACCATAATAATAACTGAACATATAACTCAAAAGAATATAAATGAAATTGGAATAAACATTCCCAAATAATAATCCAATACAGTAATCCCAAAAATAATCAAAGTATTAAAATGACACGAGTTCAAGACTAGATGACTCAGATAGAAAGGAGATAACTGAATTCCTCTGGGAGACATGCCCTTAACAAAAGATCACTACATAATGTTAATCAAATGAAGATAAGCATCTAAGCAATATTCCATAGCTCCATAGCTCATCATAATCCCCTAAGGTTGGCGTCCCTGCTGCTGCACACCTGATATAGGAGGTACAATAAAAAAGAGAATATGCAAGAAAACGGGTCAGAGCCCCATGTAAAAAAAAATTTGAAAACAACAAGTATTTAACAAGTGAAATAAAGCATTTATTATGTACATGTTAGTTTCCAGACTCTCACTTGATATTCTCACCTCTCATCTAGAGTGCACGCTTAACGTTTCCTATTAACCTCCTAGTTAATGGTTCCTTCTGTCTAGTTTGCATAATATGATTCTATCCCATATCATAACCCCGTATGTCCCATACCATACATAGTATAATCATTCATATAAGTTTCCCATTAATATGAATTAAGCTTTTCAAATCTCTAAGAATAAATATTCATTAACTTAATTCAATTCTTTTTATCTAACCACCGTCATCTACAATTATCACACAACAGATTAATCAAACCACTCTATATACATTCAATTAATTCATTATATATATATATATATATATATACACACACACACACACACACACACATATATAATATGGCACCCTTAGACACAGCTGCGGTGCATGCATTACTCTCCTATCACGTCCCAGTATCGCAGGTCGCCGAATAGGGGACTAAAAGTTTGGTAAGGATTCCTCAAACCACAAATAACAACACAAAAATTGGGGGCGAACATAGTTCTCGTATCCATGGGTTACGCACATACCTACGTACCCCTAGTCAGCGTACTTATCAACTCCCCGATAAGTCTTTCATAGACCTATGTTCTCAAGCGACAAATCAAAAATCCCATGGATTCATCAAGATATGACTGCCCTCACGCGCAAACGTTCGGTCGATAGCAAGTAAGCTAGGTATGTCATACACATAAATCATCAATTAATCAAATAGGCATTTTCATCTACCTATAGATATAATATCAATAAGGTAATCACACTACCATAAGATAATTCCCATACGTAACATTATATCTCTTAAATCCTACGCATAAAAATATTATGACTTTACTTATTTAATTTAGTTATTCCAGAGTCTCACTCATTACTCAAGGTTTAAATAGGTTTTTCCTCAATATCTTTATTCAGTAAGAAATCACTAATATCCTACTAGTCCATAACATCTTATCTCCCGAATTACTACGAATTAAACTCTCTTTTCATTAGGGTTATAACCGATAGTTTCTAATCTCTTATAAACACCTCTTCTATCACTTAGGATTAAACCTTCTTTTAAACCTAAGGCTGCCCATGTGATTTATAAAATTTCCCTTACTGGACCTATCCTTAATCCTCATTTATAAAAATTAGAATCTAACACATGAATCTAGCAACCGAAATTTCTTCCAAATTTAATTATCATAATTATCACCAATTAAATTCCAAGCACATTAATTCGTTTCTTATCAAGCACATTACTGATCTTTCCTAAGTCCCATTATATCCAATTTATAATCACTAAATATTTACAAAATATTTGGGAGAAGATCAAGGATTAAAAAGAAACAACATGAGAAATTCTGGGGAGGTCGATTGATCGAAGGTAGGGGGTCGATCGATCGATCGAAGGAAGGGGGTCGATCGATCGATTGCCCAAATATCAACCCAAATTTCTGCAATTCCTATACGGGTTTCATAACTTTTGATCATCCAAACCTTCATATTAACAACCCAAACTCCTTATAATCCTTAGTACATGATATAGAAACATATGTAAATGATTTCTAATGCTCTACACATCCTAAAATCATCAAGAGTTTGATTTAAAAGCATATATTTATCCTATTTTTTTCCAGAAATTATAAACATGATATCTTCAAGAACAAACCAATGATTCTCAGAATTTCTTCAACATATTAGTGATTATTTCGTGAATTACTATCTACCTACAACATGAGTTTGATTCCTACATATATCCATTTTCCATAAATCAATCAACAACTCTATCTTTATCTTCCAAGCATGAAAAATCTCATCTTTTCATAACTATCCTAACATGGACAATATACTAACTAGATTACAAATATCAAATACTTGCCTCTAATAAAGATCTGATCCTTCGGGGTTGTGTATCACTCGTGGTTCTCCCCTTCTTAGGTCAACATCCGGTGGTGGGTGGTGGTGGTGACCTTTGGCCCTTGGTTCTCCTCCTTTCCAAGCAAGCTTCTCTTCTCCCAAGCACCCTTTCACTCTCTCTCAAAAGTAAACCTCTCAACTTTTGTGTAGAAGAGAAAATGAACCTACGTACACTAATCTCCAAATACTTATAATAAGATAAAATCCAAAATCACTATTCACCCTCCCCCCACGCGTAAAAATGACCAAAATGCCCTTTTTGGGTGTCTTTTTATTTTTAAATGATCCGAGACCCAAAACCAACATCCAAATAGACTTTTCTGACTATTTCAACCCTTCCGGACGCAACGACACACTCGAAATGACAATAAGGTTGATGTAAAAATAAGTTTCCGTTTTAATTTAACAAATTTGTCCCGACACGTCCCATACCGCGTCCGACTAAAAATTTAAATTATTGAATTCGGATCTCACAACAATATCAATAACATCACATTCATGTATTACCTAAATATCTTTAAGTAATATCCAGAATCATTCATTTTAATATCCACAACTCGAATAAAACCCAAATGAATTAATTTAGAAATAAAATCCAATTAATCCATTAATTTAAAATATAACACATTTTAAAAGTCATTAAAATTATGGAGTATTACATACATTATGCTTTAAAAAAGAGTATTGTGGTACCGTTATAAGTTTGTTGCGGTGCTTTTAGTACCACTCTTTAACATAAAGTTTAATTTCAACTAGTAACATCTTTATGGGCTTACTATCTTTTTGGGATTTCAATTGCCCCGTGAATTAAATAGATTGGAAGAATGTCATGGTTCCAAGTTGCGGGAGTTATAACGTATTTCGTTGAGGAGAATGATACATGAGCATATTTTAATCTAAATGGGAAGAAGCTCGTTGAACGTGGGCTGCAAGGTGCAGTCTCACATCTTGTGTATATGGGAATAAAGTTGGGCCTTACTGATAGACATAGGTTTTGGAGCGATGATAACTATTTGACCCATGATTTGGTATTAAGGCGAGGTCATGGGTTTGAGTCATAGGCTTGGAAACTATTTACATGGGAATAATTATGTAGGAGCATTTCTAACCCCAAATGGAACGAGCCACAATGGGTTTGGGTTCAATCGGGCACACTCACCTCTTGTGTATATGAAAAACTAATTGCACTTTTACTGATACGTATACCTTTCGGTACAACGGTAAGCGTTTGACCCATCATTTGGAACAAGATTTTTAGATTAAAAGTCTCGATATGGGGAATCTTTCGAGAACTACTATCGAAAGTAACCATACTATTGTTATTAGAATGCAAAAAATTATCACCTTCTTTACTAGTACATAAATGACCTTGTCACCAAAATATTCTATTGGCCCATCTAAATCCAAGGCTCACTTAGAAGAGGTTTGAAAGCCAAATTATTTTTGTCATTCACTAAGAATTTCATTTACATTGGTATATTATTGTTTTAAATATAGTGGTAGCTTAAATAAGCTTTGATACCAATTTGAGAATGTTATGTGATATTGATTAAATCGAATTCGCAAATTCCAATTGTGAACTTACTTAATTAGAGTAAACTTTTAAACTAGTTTAATTCTTCCCTAAAACATAAAAATACATGGGTAAAATCCAACGAACATAACTAAATAATTGAATCACATATTTCTGGAAAAAAATCCAAAAAGGGAAAACCTTTCATTTCATTTAATAATACTCACAATAATTACAAACGAATCTGTAATGAATATCTGCAGATACTCACAAGAATTGTTGTTCTCAATAAGCAATAAATCAACCTCAGAAGATCCACAAAGATTCACAGTCCAATCAACTCAGGAACACTCACAAGCACTCCCTATATATGCAATCAATGTCAACTCAGTACCTCCTTCAAGTGGCACCTAAATTAGCAGTAGGTTATCCTCCCTATAAGAGAAACTCTAGAAAAGATGTAACTTGGGTTCCAAAAAAATTCACTAAAGCATTTGGGATTTTTGTAAATTAGCAGGGATGTCGCTCGAATGAGGCTTCGTGCGACATACACATGTCGTTTGAATAACAAGCTCAGCACGACATAAAAATTTCTTTTTTTTCATAAAAATGCATCTCAGCACTTAGAAAAATATTTTGACAAAAAAGAATGCCTCAACACTTAGAAAATATTTTAAAAAAAATATCCCAACACATTAAATGAACCGTTAAGGGATTAAAACACATCCTTACCAAAATTAAGCTCAAAGAGGCTTGAATGTTGAAGAACTTTAATATTCAGATTTTTCTTCATGTATCTTCAAACTCGAACTATTTGTTTCGACGATTCGTAGCGGTATATGACATACACTAATGTAAAAAAAACTTATAAAATATGTCCTTACAAATCTCCACCTATGTTTATGTGGGTACAAAATAAAAACATCGGAATTATCAAATAAAAAATGCCTATACAAATATTATACCCTCCCATAAACCCTGAAGCACCCTATATCTTTGGCTTACTTAAGTCTATACTATATAGGTGCTCATCTATTTTGAAAATTGTGACAAAATTTAAGTCCCATCCCTAGTTACCAAAGAACCTCAGACTCTTCATTTAATTCCTCTATAAGTTCTTAAAGGTAGCTCACCAACACCACACACTAGGATTGCATACATACATCGTATCATGCTATATTTGGTTGTGTGTGAGTTAATCCCTCAAAATTAATTTTCTATTATTTTTTAGGAATTTTTAAATAATTTTTGAGATTTTAAAATGATTTTTAGAAATTAAATATGTTGGCTTAAAAACCCTTGGGGCTAGTTTATAATTTGTTTTTAAGGCATAAAATCTGGTTGGGTAGAAACCGAAAGAGCTTGAGAATATTGTGGGTACAATTTGTATTTCTAATAATGGCCATATTTGTATTTTTTCCTTACCACATACTTAAGCTTCTCTGTGAAACATTGGATCTATTCTAATCAACGATATGCATGTGTTTTCTGTTAATCCCCATGTTTATTTTTGAACCAATCAAATATATTTTAAAAGCAGTGGGTTGATATCCCTTAGATTAACTTCGATTTAATCCTGATCGTTGTTTTTCCCTCGATGTTCCAGAGACTTCTTCTCTCAGTATATAACGAGACTTCGCCTCATATTTTGTAAATTTTTTTACTCTAACCTCTGAGAGAAAATAGAGAGAAGAGACAGAAGTGAGATAAAGAGTTAGAGTTATTGAGAGAGATAGAGAGAGATATAGATAGATAGAGAGAGAGAGAGAGAGAGAGAGAGAGTTCAAAAGGTTTTAACAAACCCTAACTCAAACTTCAACCAAATCCAAACTAAAAAATCTTTTTCTGAGTGTTTCTAGTTCGAGATTTGTGAAGTTTCTTCCTCTACTATCTTATATCTCTGTACCAACTTAATCACGTTGATTAAGTCTCCATTTCTTTATATAGAAATTTGAGATTTGATTTTTGTGATACAGATCACTTAGTTATTTGCTAGATCTCATTTCTTATTTCGAGAAATCTATTTTTGTTGGTTGGTTAAAAAATAAATGGTGTTTTCAAACCCTAAACCAATAAAACCCTTTCTGATTTCAACGTACTCAAACTTTCAGACTTAGATATAGTTTGGGATCTTGATTGGGGATTTCACATTCAAAATTATTTCACCTTTTGTGAAATAAGTTAATGTTTTCAAATAAGGAACATGTATAGGATCTTGGCTAGTTTGAATAGAAAAATTCTCTCTTGATCTGTGGTTATTTGAAAGATTCGAAGTCTGATTTATTTGACTAAGTTGATTTTAGAACCCTTGCATCTTGAGAGATCTGTTTGTAATTTAATACTTAAATTGTGTTTAATTAAGTGTAAGGACATAATTTTATAAATATCCGGGATGGAATCTAGAAATTTTATGTTTGTCCTGGATCATAGTATGTGTGGTGATAGTTATATTCAACACAAATTAATAGGAAAGCGCAATTACCAAAGGAAATAAAGAATAAAAAATTCCAATCACACAACACAACATGTACGTGGTTCAGCAGGAAATGCCTACGTCCACGGTGGTTCTCTTCGTTTTATTTCTATATACTTCGGGGAGTGTTTTACAGAGAATACAATGTATGCCTTTTTTCCCAGGCTTAGGGTTTGTTATATACATGTTTGTTCTTAGGGAGCGGGGGTGTTGGACTTCCCCACGTCCACCTTCTACTCCTAGAATATCTCCTTACGAGATTTTAGGAGTAGACTAAGTCATAACCGAATTCAGTTGAGATACAAGGAGCCCAGACTTTGGGCTGTTTCTATTGGGCTACTCATCTGGGCCCGTGATGGCAAATCGAGGTACCCATAATTGCCTCTAAAGTTATTAGGCCACAAATTGGGCTCAATAAATTTAAATGATTTGTCATAATGGCTCTCTTATAAATTGTGTAACTCTTCACAAGATTGGAGTTCTCTACTTGATTTTGGCGGCAGCCTGCTTTGGATCACATGCGATATGATTAGAAATGTTTAAAAGTTCACTTGGAACGGCATTTCCATACCGTCGTTCCAAGCTTCTTCATATTTTCTCATCTTCTCTGAGCTCCTACTATTGTGCCCTCGTTCCGAGGTCATCGTCTCCCAATCTCAATCTCATCCACCATCTTCGCTTGTGATTTTGTGTCATTTCAAGCACAGTTTTTATTTCGTAAGTCATTATTGTTTTCTTTCTGTGCTTTTTTTCTTTTGTAATCTCCTCACATTTTTATTTAGGTTTTTGTAAATTGTGAAAATAGGTAATAGGTCGATAACTGAATTTAGGAAATATTACAACATTCTAGATCGGGTTGACATTGAATGTACCTCTCTCCCTAAAAATGTTAGAGAAATAGAAGGTGCTCACTGGATTCACGCTCTTTTGCTATCTCAAGAGGGGCTCACTTTTCCCCTAAGTAATTTTTTTTTGCACTTCTTTGGTTACTTCAATATCGTTCCTGCACAGTGTTCACCAAACGTTTAGAAGATAGTTAATGGTGTACATAGAATAGACCAAATCTATGGCATTAAATCAGGGCTCGCTGAAATATGCTTATGATATTCTTTCTCGTGAATAAGTTCTGGTCTTCTTTACCTCAAGGCCAGAAGTCCTGACAGGGTATCGGTAGTAAATCTACTTGATTCCCATAGGGATTACTAACAAGAGGGTTTTCTTGCTAAAAATTGGCAATTTCCTCCCCATACCGAGGGGTCGAGGTTTGACAGGTTCACGGTCCCCTTTTATGGGGAGGAGTACATAAGTAGGCTTAATTTTTGTTCTGCTCTTTGATCTTCTTGTTAATATGTGACTTCTCTGATATTCTTCTCTCTTCTTTCCAGCTAGGATAAAGAATTTGGAACTTGCTCTTAGTGAGGCCCGAACTGTCAAGCTGATAAAAGCTTGGAACATCATAGAACCTTTGGATGACGGTGAACATCCCCGGTCAGTTGCTTTTCTTCTGAAGTACAAAAATATTGGATCTAGTTTCATCGCTCGGCCTGTAGACAGCATCCTTGAGTTGGATATCATTGAAGAAGCTGCTGTAGACCCCATTTAATTAGACGAGGAGGAGAGCAACTCTGAAGGTGATAATAGGGGAGGTACTGAAGGTGGTTATAGTGAGGTGAGCTCCAGTGGTGAAGGATCTTCCATCTCGAAAGAGGTTTCAGAGGCTCAGGAGTCCTCAAGTACATCCAGTAGTTCCAGTGAGGAAGATATGTTCCCCCTGGGAGGAATCTGATCCGTAATGACGATGATGATGATGACGTGCTTGTTGCTCAACGGTCGAAGAAGCAAAAGTCCGGCGGTGGAGATGTTTCCACTAGTTCTTAGGCTACTTCTCATGAGCAGGAGAAGAAGAGGAAGGATGAGCATCCGTTGAGAGAGAGAGAGAAAGAAAAAAGAGGGGAGGAAGAAGGCTGAAGAGAAAAAGAAGTTGGAAGAGAGGAAGAGAGGAAGAGAGCTGAGAAGGATAAGGAGAGAGAATAGGAGAGAAGGAGGGTGGAAGCGAGGACAAAGGTCCGACAGGCGTTAGTGCCCTTGTCCGCGTTTCCCGAGGGGGCCTCGGTTTCCACCTCTTCCCAATTGGCCCCTGCGCTGCTCGAGAGAGAAATTTTACCTACTGATCGACAAAAGGCAATGGTGACTGACTAGTTAGCTCTGAAAGTGAGTCAGAGGCTAGCCTTGGTAAGTATGTTTCTGTTTTTCGACACTTATAATATTTTGTCCAATGCTTTCTTCTAATGCTCCCTTTTTACTTGCAATTTGTGACTGAATTCTCCGTTATCTACCACACTCGCGATGAGCTAGTGAGTAGGAATGCGGATTTGGAGAGGCATAATATTAAACTGAAGGGGAAAGACACCGAGCTAGAGGCCAGTCTGAAGGCTTCTAGCGAGGCCCATAAGTCCTCTGATCTTGCCCTTGCTGAAGCCAACAAAGCAAAGGAGGCGGTGATAATGGAGCAGAATAAGCTGAGGTAGTACTACGACCTGTTCTACATGAGAAAGCTGGATGTGGTTAAGGAAAAATAAGGTGTTGACAGAGAAACTGAAGAGGATGGATTCCGAGGCAACCACTATTAAGGAAAGTTTATACAATTTCGGGTGGGCTACCGTATATGAGGATGTTATTGCTCAGATAGGCTACATCAGTCATCTGAACTTCAAGAAGGGCTGGAATAAGGCTCTTCTGGTTGTCTAGGTGAATATTGACTCACCCTTGTTCGACGAGCATGATCTAGGCCCAAAGCCTATCGTAGACGAAGCACCTGCCCCACCCGTTGAAGGTATTACCCCTTCCTCCCAGACTGTTACTGTTGGTGCTCCTCCTGCTCGAGGAACAATAGTTGTTCCTTCTAAAGGAGATGCTCCTATTGTTGCTGACAAGGGAAATGAGCCAGCTTCCTCTGAATAAACCGAGGTTGTTATCTAGCCTGCTCTTAGGAATTCTCTGTATTTTTTCTTTATTTGTACAACTCTTTTTTAATTATCAATGTAATTGGACTCCTTTATTTCAATTAAATAAAAGTACTTTCTTTTCTAGGCATTGATTCTTCTGCTCTTTGCTGCTTATACGGATTATAGTCGATTGATGTAGACGAGTATATACCTTCCACCTCTCAACTGGGAAGGATCATTGGACCTTAAATAAGCACCCAAGTTCATCAGGACTTCATTAGGATTTGCAAGTATCTCGGGTCAAGGAATAAGACCTTTAAAGACCAATCCGAGCTCATCATTAAACTGAAGGATAGACTTCAGGAGATAAAAGAGGTTGGTGCCTCTATTCAAGAAGATGTGAATACTTTGAAAGCTAAGATCCTAGATGCCTCTGAAATCAATCAAGTCAGAGAAATTCTTTAGCAAGAGAACGAGACTCTGAGGAGGGAGGTGTCACGACTCAGGGAGCATACGCTGAGCATCGAACCATGCATTTTACGAGGTTCCTCTTCATCGGTTGTTTCGCGAGCTGATACAAGACCGAGCAGTACCCCTCTAGTCTTGTGAGGTTTTACCTCATCAACAGTTCTGCAAGTTGGCCTGAATATAGGGGGGCAACTAGGGATATGGACGAGCTTCGAGGAGATGTCCATCAAGCATACGTGATTGCTGTTGGGCTTCAAAAAAATGTCACACGACTGAGGCATATGTTCAAGAAAGGACCTCGGCGAGTGTGGGCTGATGGTTACGACCAAGGTTGTACACATGCTTTGACGAGACTGACAGAGTTTGAAGAACTATCTTTTATTAGGGGTGGTTGAGCACCCTCAGGGAGATGCAAGTCCCAAGGAACTCAGTGCTCTGGTACCACCATGAGATTTCTCCTTCAACTTTGAGGCCGAATTCTTTCAGGAGGTATGACCAGTGGATCCCTATCGATGCAATCCCCAGGCAACTGTTAGAGCCAGATGAGAATGAGGTCGATGAAAAATTATCTCCTCACCTGGACGATGGCCGAAGAGCACAAGTGGCTGATTATCTTGTTCAGAGGCCTCATCCTCATTAAGATTTTACCGGATGTAACTCATTGTATATATAATGAAGTAATGTAATATCAATGTTTTGGGCGATCTTAACGACTAAACTCATGTTTTATATTCTCATTGTAGATGTGATGAAGTAATATTATATCTATACTTTGGGAGATCTATCCAACTAAAAATGTGTTGTATATTTTTTACTTCATTACTTTCCCATTTGATTATCTTGGGCTCTTCGTAGCTGACTAGATTTGATGTAGGTAAAGTTGTCTTATTGTGTGAATATCCTCCCAGTCCAGTATGCTTTATGAGATACCAGTTTTCCCTACTTTACCTTTTAGGTCGTGTCATCACACTCCCTTAGGCCTAAGTATGGTAACGACGAGGACACACCTGGTGTTGGATGTTCCATCTGATCAGGCTTTTCGAGCTAAACGTTATTTGGCGAACAATTCGATTTGGCCGAACTACCTAAGGGTACCCTGTAGGTATTCATGTGTTGCCAGGGGCAATGCTAATAAGGTTGTTCGTGTTTCATAACGAAGACCTGAGGAGGGTGATTCCCTACATTTTCATACTTAGTAATATGCTTGTTACTTGGAAAAGGTGTGCAAGTTATTAAGTTCATAATACCAAATTAACACTTCAGAATGTCACTGCCAAACAATCTTTTATTAATCACAAGCAATAAAAACTGAGTTACCAAATCCAAAAATGCGATAAAAGATGAATGAAAAAACTATAAGTAGAATTTCTTCAGATTGGCTGCGTTCCAAGCTCAGGGTATCTCTCTGCCCTCCAGCGTTTCTAAGTGATAGGCTCCTTGTAGGTCGCCCCTTGTCACCTTTAATGTTCCCTCCCAGTTTGGCCCTACCTTGCCATCTGATGGTCTTACTGCACTGCCAAGGACTTTCCTTAGGATGTAGTACCCAACCCGGAATGCCCTTAGATTGACCTTTATGTTATAGTGTCTCGCGAGCTGTTGGTGATAGCTTGCCAGCCTTACTAAGGATAGTTATCTACGTTCGTCAGCTAGGTCAAGTTCAGCGAGTAATGCTTCATCGTTCTGGCCTTGGTCGACAAGGGTGGTTCTCATGGTTGTTAGACCAACTTCCAATGGGATGATTGCTTCCATTCCATACATTAGTGACAATAGGGTTTCCCCAGTTGCTCGTCGTGGGGTAGTGTGGTAAACCCATAAAATATATTGGAGCTCACTCACCCATGCGCCCTTGGCTCGCTCTAGTCATTTCTTTAGCCCATCGATCACTATTTTGTTAGAAGCCTCGGCTTAACCGTTACTCTGGGAGTAGGCCACCAAGCTGAAGTAGTGCCTGATCCCGTGTTCTCTACATAAGTTCTAGAAAGGGCCACTCTCAAACTGTGTTCTGTTATCAGTGATGATGGTCCTGGGGATTCTAAAATGGGTAATTATGTTTTTCCATATGAACCTCATTATACTACATCTCGAATATTTTCTAGTGGCTCTGCCTCAATCCATTTGGTAAAGTAATCTATTGCGACCAACATATACTTGCGATTGCCGACGACAGTAAGGAGAGGGCCTACGATGTCCATCCCCCTCTAGGAGAAACACCATGGGCTGGTGAGCGATCTTAGGTCACTGTATGGTTGGTGGACTATAGGAGCATATAGTTGACATTTCTCACATTTGCGAGCATACATTGCCGAATATTTTTGTATAAATGGCCACCAGTAGCCTTCCTTCATTGCTCGAAAAGCTAGTGACCTCCCTCCAATATGGCTTCTATAGATTCCTTCGTAAAGCTCATGTAGAACTTGCTCGACATCCTTCGGGTGAACACATTGAAGGTAAGGGCCGGTGAATGATCTCTTGTATAGCTTGCCTTGAGGAGATAAGTGAAAGCGATCAACTTTGACACTTATCTGATGAGCGACCTTTTTATTGTTTGGAAGTGAACCATCTTTTAAATAGTCCCTCAAAGGGTCCATCCAACTGGGTTCTAAATCAATTTAAAGCATGTACTCTGTGTTTGGCATCTCGTCACCCCGATTGATTCTCGAATGGGAGAGGAAGTTGATGGGGATTGTTATCTTTAAGTCAGAATCGATTGCTAAACTTAGGACTGCCAGGGCGTTGGCATGGCTGTTTTATCCTCTGGGAAACTACTGGACACTGACATCCTCAAAGATGGTCATTAACTTTTTTACTAGGGAAAGGCAGGCTTCAATCCTTTCGTCTCTTGCGTTGAAGTCCCCACTTATCTGATTGGAGACTAATTACGAGTCGCCGAACACCTGCAACTGCATTGCCCCCAACGCCAGTGCCTTCTACAGGTTGGCTATCAGAGCCTCATATTATGTCTTCTTGTTGGAGTCTTTAATTCCAAGTCTAATTCCTTGCTAGAGGAATGTGTCTTCTAGAGTAATGAGCACAATGCCTACTCCTGCCCCCTTTGAGGTAGAAGCTCCATCAATAAACAGTCGCCAGACTCCTACTGATGGGTGATCTTCCATTTGCTTCATTGGTTGGAGATGGTCGCAAGGCTGTTCGCTTGTGAATTCTATAATGAAATCGGAGAGGACCTGCCCCTTGATTGCATTCCTAGGTTAAAATTGGATGTTAAATTGTCTGAGCTCGACTGACTATCTGGACTGCCTCCCAAACATATCTGATTTATGCAGGACTGCTTTAATGGGGTGTGATGTGAGGATGATGATAATATAAGCTTCGAAGTAGTGCTTTAGCTTCCTCTAAGATATCACTAGTGCAAAAGTGAGCTTCTCTAGCGGTAGGTAACACTACTCGGCATCCAATAAGGTCTTACTCGCGCAGTAAACTGGGTGTTAGACTCCTATTTTTTCGTACACTAGTGCAGAACTGATGGCATGACTGGAGACAACGAGGTATAAGTACAGGGGATCATCTTCTAGAGGTATAACGAGTAGAGGTGGTGATCTAAGGTATGCCTTGAGCTCTTTCAATGCTTGCGAGTAATTTCGATTCCATTCTACTGTCTTATTTCCTTTCAAGATCTGGAAGAACGACTTGCATTTCTTATAGGACTTCGAGATGAAAAGGTTCAAAGCGATGAGCACGCCTGTGAGCTTTTGCACGTCTCGTATCATGCGAGGGGGATGTATCCTGTTGATCACATCGATCTGGTCTGAGTTGGCCTCAGTTCCTCTCTCGCTAATGAAATATTCGAGGAATTTTCCTGACTAGACACCGAAAGAACACTTGCTTGCATTGAGTTTCATTCAGTATTTCCTGAGGATCTCGAAGGTATTTGATAGGTCTGAGAGATGGGCCTCTTTTTTATTGCTCTTGACAAGCATATCATAAATGTAGACTTCCATGGTACCTCCCATTTGGTCTTTGAACATCTTAGTGACAAGTTGTTGGTAGGTTGCTCCCGCATTCTTGAGCCCAAAGGGCATAACTTTGTAGCAGTATAATCCGACAATAGTGATGAACGTTGTCTTCTCTTAGTCTGGTACATACAAAGGGATCTGATGGTACCCCGAATATGCATCCAAAAAACTCATTCTCTCTTGAGCTGTTGTGGCGTCTACCAAGTTGTCGATCTTCGGGAGAGAGAAACTATCCTTAGGGTAAACTCTGTTAAGGTTAGTGAAGTCTATACAGAATGTCCATTTCCCATTGCTCTTTGGAACTACTACTGGGTTGGATAGCCATTTAGGGAATTGAACTTCCCCTATGGATCCTGCATCCAGTATCTTATCTACTTCCTTTTCTACAGCTTTGGCCTTTTCGGGCACAGTTCGTCGTGCCTTCTGTGCGATAGGCCTAAAAGTGTGGTCGACGTGCAACCGATGAAAAATCACACTAGGATCAATTCCAGGCAGCTCGTATGGTTCCCACGTGAAAACTTCTAGATTACTTATCAACAATACTGTCAATTCACTCTTCTCTTGATCTGTAAGAGAAGTCCCGATCAAGAAACTCCTGTCTTTCGTGCTTCCACCGGTTGATATCTCCTCCAGGTTTTCAACGACCCTCTTAGAGGGAAGGATCCTGGTCTCCTCCACTCCGGGCCTTCCATATCTTAACTGCTATTTTGAAGGTATCAAACCTTTTTGCTCCTCGACTTTCTCTTTGGCCTTATCGAACTTCTTCTATGGGTTCAGGTGTATGGCTTCTATAAAGCACCTTCTCACCATCATTTGATCTCCGTGAATCTCCATTACTCCTCCCTCACTCATGTACTTGAGATTCTGATGGTAGGTTAAAGGGATTGCCTTCATTTCATGTAGCCACCCTCTGCCGAGGATAGCTTGATATGGCGAGTCGCTGTCGACCACCAGAAACTCGATCATCTTGGAGACACTTCCTGCCCTTACCGATAGCACGATATTTCATAATAGCATAGTCACTTTTCCAGTGAGGCCAACAGGAGGGACAGTGGCTTCCTTCAGGTTGGAAACTCTTAGCTTCAACTTTCTGAAATGGTCGAGATACATTACCTCGAATGATCTTCCTTGGTCGATGAGAAACTTGTCGACATCATAGTTTTCTATCCTGAGCGTAATGATCATGGCGTCATGATGTGGGGTTCTTACCCCCATCAGATCTTCATCTATAAACACGATGTGTTTACTATAGGCAACATCATCTACTCACCGATGGTTTCCTGACTGTGTCTTCGCTGGATTGATCTGAAAATCTTGCATTACTGCTTTAATCTTTTTCACTTCCATTCGAGCTGAATTTCCTTAAATGTACCTCATATCATATGCGCCATGAATAACTACACATTCATGCCCAGCATCATCTTCGAGTACATTGTTGGGTCTTATTTCCCCATTGGTAGCGACTTTCTCAGCCTTTCTCTCCACAAACTCGTTCAGGTGCCCAGTGTGGGCCAGATCTTCGAGGTGAGACTTAAGAGACTTACAGTGATCAGTCTTATGTCCTCCCTCTTTGTGAAAAGCTCATCTCAGCGCGTTATTTCTCTTTGAGGGATCTCCTCCCATCTCTCTGGTCCACTTAACAAATAGCTCGTCTTTGATCTTCGCAAGGATCTTGTAGATTGGTTCTTTGAAGACAGTGCTCACTGCCTAAAATGCTTTTGAAACATCATTATTACCTCCGTTGTTGGAGGTAATTTTACCCCCATTCTTACATCCTTTATTCTGGTTTTCAAACTTATCGTTTCCCTTGGCAGCGAGCTTAGTTCGTCAATTTTCTCCTGCACCGAGGCGGATCACATCTTCCACCTTAGCATACTTCTCGATGCGATCCATTAGGTCATCGATGGTTGTAGCCTCCTTCTTCGTTAGGGATTGGTGCAGAAGGCAAGAGCTGGGTAGGCCGATCTTGAAAGAGGCCACTGCTACTTATTCCAAGCAGTCCTCGACCTCATTTAATAACTCCCAGTACCTTTTTGCGTAGTCCCATAGGCTCTCCTATGGCGTATTCTTCATTATTAGAAAATCATCCATCTTCTTTCAATGGGAGCTGCTGGTAATGAAGCGAGCCGTGAAGAGCTCGGCCAAGGACTCGAAGGTCCTGATGGACCTGTGAGGGAGACTCTCGAACTACTTTTGGGCCACACAGTGCAGGCTTGAGGGAATAATCCGACGTATTAGTGTATCCCGATGGTTCCGGAGAGTCATGGCTTGCCAGTACTGCCTAACGTGATCTTGAATCTCGGAATAGCAAACGTTTTGGGGGATTCTTCTTCTTCTATCTCCCTTGAGAAAGGGGATTTCATCTGGGTTTTGATAGGTCGTCGAGAAAGCTCCCTGGTTGACCTAGCACCCCGATGAGCTGGGTGATGGTCCATCTCCCTTTGGACAAAATTCTGTATATCCTCATCACCTCGAGCTTGGCTCTTGTAATTGCGAACTGGTCATTGTTGTTCGAGCAAGTCATCATCTCACTCGTGCTCCTCAAATCTTTGGTATCCGCATCTTGGGCTCCTTCCTTGACTACGAGACTTGCTCTCCTGAGGGATAGGAGTGCGGTATGGACGTCGCCTAGTGCTGCGATGGAGTTCTTTCTCCTTCCTCTCTAATTTACTTTTAAGGCGAGTATTCTCAGCCTCTTGCTTGCGAGCGGACTCCCTTTTCTCTTGGAGCCTTGCCTCATAGGCATCTATCAATCTAGAGATTTGTGTGGACCTCGTTGGTCCTTGGCTCTCCTCTGAGGCTGGCCTCTCCGGGCGAGCCCTCGGATCTGAATGCCAAACTTCAGATCTGATCCTACGAGGGGCAGATTGTTCTTGGATATCTCCTGCCTGAGGGGCGTTGCTACTCCGACCAGACATTCTAGTTTCTTTGTTGGGGAGGGCTTTTTTAAAAGAAGACAAACGTTCCCACAGACGGCGCCAATTGTGGCGATAGTTATATTCCACACAAATTAATAGGAAAGCGCAATCACCAAAGGAAATAAAGAATAAAAAATATCAATCACACAACACATCATGTACGTGGTTTAGCAAAAAATGCCTATGTCCACGGTGGTTCTCTTCATATTATTTCTATATACTTCGGGGAGTGTTTTATATAGAATACAATGCATGCCTTTTGCCCCAGGCTTAGGGTTTGTTATATACATGTTTGATCTCGGGGAGTGGGGGTGTTGGACTTCCCCACGTCCACCTTCTACTCCTTGAATATCTCCTTACGATATTTTAGGAGTAGACTAAGTCATAACTGAATTCAGTTGAGATACGAGGAGCCCAAACTTTGGGTCGTTTCTATTGGGCTACTCGTCTGGGCCCGTGATGGCAAATCGAGGTACCCACAGTGCGTATGTCAGATACCGCTACATTCGACACATTAACACGATCATCCACGATGGACTTTATTCGAATCCATGCATCCCTCATCTTCACACGTGCATCATGCTACATGCGACGTGCTGATCAACTGTTCCCACTATTTCACGACGCATTATTAGTAAAATGATTTATTGGAGTTGTTTATATTTGCATAAATCTTTGGGAGTTTTTTTAGAACATATTTTTCGATGTCTAATTATCTTTTAACACAAAAGCAGAAATTTTTTGAAGTGTAGAAGCGAATTGCCTCGGTCGACGAGCTCATTCAAACGATATAGCACTGTTGTTCGAGCGACATACCCATAAAGCGTGATCTCGTTCGAACGACATGTGTCCTTCGTTCGAGCGGCATGCTTATCTCGTTCGAATGCTGCCGCCTTGGTTTTTGTATAAATATCTAGTTTCATTCTACATGTTTTCTAAGTCTTTTTCGCATATGATTTTGGCGTTTTAACTACCCAGAAAATAGACTTCCAGTTTTTTAAAGTTTTATTCTTTTTTTATTCACAAATCCATTCCCATATATTTGTGTGAATCTTTAAATCTTTAGAGGATTGTTTACTCATCTGGAGTAACTTTTGGGGAGAAGTCTACAACCTGAGAGTTGTGTGCTATTGTGGAGGGAGTCCTTATGAAGTTAACTTGTGGAGAAGTCGTTTCTCTTCTTTATTGCTTACCACTTGGAGTTCTTACGGTAGATTCCAGTCGACGACATCAGAACTGACACCTGAGGGTATTTCGTATGTCACTCTTATTTTCAGTATAATCCGTGTAAATCGTTCTTTACAAATTATATTCAAAATAAAAAGGTTTTTCCCTAGATGTCTGTTTTAGGGTTCAACTAAAACTTGGGAATAATTAAAATTGGATTTTATTTGAGAAGTGGCAATATTTCTGCAGTAGCGATTCTACATTAAGTGTGTGTGAGTTTCATGCATGAGTTTAGAGAACTACACCGCATACACCTTCACACCACTACACTGAAAAGTGTTAGTATTGTGATCTTGGACTTTTAGAGTCGACGTAAAGCTAAAAGGAGTAAAATTACGAAGCTGGGAGAACATGAGCAACATCAGATCCTTAGGAGAAGTCAGAAAACACCAGAGTAGTTGGTAAATTTCCGAACTTAGTTTAAGTTTGATTGTGTGTCTTGATTATTATATAGCTTGTAATCTGTTACTCATTTTTAGTGGACTTTTTACTTGTGTGACGTTGAGGTCACCGTGGATCTTTCTTCAATTGGGTGGGGTTTTACCACGTTAAAATTGCTTGTCTACGCTTCCTCTTCCTCTCATCCCTTTCTTAAGGCTGTGTTGGTTTATTTTGTTTTTCAAAACTGGTAAACCTATAACTGAAATTACTCGTTCATACTATTTTACACATCTTGTGTTTAAAATTTATTTTAAGAAAAGAGTTTCTTCAACAAACTGTTCGGAGCCATTTAGATAGTTTAATCTTGTATTAAACAACTTAAGTGTTACTTTTTCAATTGGTATCAGAGCTTTGGTTTCTCAAAAATTCTTTAGATCTTGAGTTTCTGAAATTATTTTCTCAAAACAAATTATCGATGAGAAATTTGAGAGACTAGGTAACCTATCCAGACCCCCTCTCTTTGATGGAAACAACTTTCCTTACTGGAAGGTAAGGATGGTTGCATTCATCCAAGGGAATTTGGGAGATGATGTCTGGGAAGTTATTGAAAATGGTTACACTTTTCCTACTAAACCAGCCGTTGAAGGAAGTACTCTCAGGATTGGAAAGTTACTAAGTGAATTCTATAAAGAAGAGAAATAGGTTTCACTTAATAATAAAGGCAAAAAATGTCATATTCATGTCTATCAATGAACACTAATTTAAGAGGATATCATTTTTTTCTACCTCTAAAGAAGCATGGGACACCCTAGTGACTGCACATGAGGGTGATACTAGAGTTAAAGCTGTTAAAACCCAAATTTTAATCCATTAGTATAACTTGTTGATCATGATTGAAACTGAGTCATTTGATGACTTCTATATTAGACTGGCAGACATTGTGACCAAATTGCATGTTAATGGGATTGTTTATGATAGAAAGGAAATTGTCTCTAAAATACTAAGATCACTTCCAAAAAAATTTGATAATAAGAGATATGCAATTGAGGAGATGGATGATCAAAATCTTACACCTGAACTCCTCAGTAGCAAATCGAGAATTGTGGAAATGGAATTAGAATTTAAGAAACAATTAACCCAGTCCCAAAAGAGACAATCTACCTCCAATCTTATTTTTTTTATTTAAGTTGACCACACCTGAATTTAGCATACCTAACATTGACTTAGACTATGATGAGGACCGTAGTTTAAATACTTTGAATAATCATATTTCCTTCATGTTTAAACAGTTTAAGAATATTGTGAAATTTAGAAATAAAATAGCAAAAAGATAAGGTAAACCTACGTATCGAAATCAATCTAACAACAAACCTCATGAGAGAAGACAAGAGAAATACCTATCTAACAATTACAAGAGACCTGAGAAAGACCTTAAAAATATTGAATGTTATATATGTGGAAAGTTAGGACACATGGCTAGTGACTGTAGAGTTAACATAGACAAATTCATAAACATAATAGGCTCATTTAGGCAAGACATGGGATGACTCAAGTGATTTTGAAAATGATGAACGTTAGTCATCTAAAACTTTTTACCTTTGTATGTCATTCTTTGCTAAGATAATCTACAATGATGATGAGGAATCTAATCATACCATGATTGATATTGTGCCTACTGGTTTATATCTACCATATTGCTTGAGAATATTGATAATTATTCAAATACCGTGTGTGAGAGTCAAAGGGAACGCTCTATTGTTGATGTCAATGGGTGTGTGAGTTCTAAAAATGAACCGTTAGGGGACACTACACACTGCACACTTAGTGACTCCGAAAATGGTGACCTTACTGACATTCACTCACTGTACACAAAACTCTCAAGAAAAGCACTAGGCTTGAAAAAACTGTCAAGGATCTTAACCAGAAGATAGAAACCTTAAGTCTGATGATCAAACAAAATGCTGAAGAGTATACTACTCAATGTCTAACTTATGAGAATGAAGCCAAAAACTTTGAACAAAAGCTGAAAGAGTTGTCTAACTCTAATGAAATTTTGGAAAAGAAGTACAAAGGAACGTTGTTAGAATTGGAACAAACAAAAGAAAAGACATCCACAGTCTTTAAAAAGTTTGCAAATCTGAAAATAATTCGAAGTGTTTTGAAGATTATTTAGTTAAAAGAAAAACCAATTATGATGACAGAACTGGAATAGGTTTTTGTCCCAACTCTAAGACACAAACTAAAACCTTTGAAACCATAAAGTTTGTGTCTGGTGGAAAAAGACCTATTGAAACTTGTCCAGATTTTCAAGGTTTAAAAATGATTTTGATAAAAAATAATTGAAGTTAGACATTAGTGAATCAAGCAACTCTAAGAATAATGTTGAACAAAAGACTAAATATGTTTTCCCCCTATTCGGCAAACAGATTCGACGTTTCATCTTGTGCCACCTATGAACAAGACTAGAGCTCAAAACCTAGAAAAACATTTTAATAATACCTTTCCCAAGGTTATGAGTTCAATATGCCATCTTTATTGCTCCTATTGTGATGTCTATGGACATTGCCTTAATGGTTTCTATTCCAAACGTCTATGTGATCCAGTCTATACTTCTCCCATTTACCATAACTTCAAATATTCTAAGAGAAGCCGAAACAACTATGTCCTTCCTAGATAACCAGACAAGAACACTAACTATCATAATAAAAGGAAAAAGACTAATACTAAAAGACAATCTACAAGAAAGAATCCTAGATTTTATTCTATACCTATTGCTCCAACTATTTATAACAACAATAAAATTGTGCAAAAATCTTTTAAAGAAAAGTCAGAAGCTGGCAAGTTTTATTAAATACAAGCTAATAAGCGCAAATGGAAAACTAGAGAAATTTGGGTTATAATAGAGGATCTATTACCCCAGTTAAAATGCAATATAGTGATCAGTGCTTTTAGAGCTAAACACACTACAACTGGATGGTATTTAGACTTAGGATGTTACAAACATATGACCGGGGATGATTCCAAACTTTCAAACAAAACTAACTTCTCCAGAGGAAAAGTCTTGTTTAGAGATGGTGTATCAACCCAGATCATTGGTAAAGGAACACACCATGAAGAAGGATTACCCATTCTTGATAATGTTCTTTTAATAAAAGGACTTAAAGCTAATTTACTAAGTATATCATAGTTCTGTGACTCCAATTATACTGTCACTTTTTCAAAGAACAATTGCAAAATTTTAAATGAAAAAGGTGATTGCTTTATTAAAAGACTCCGTACTCCAGACAACTGTTACACAGTCAATCCGAGTACAGAGGTCTATAACATTGCCAGAATGGATGACAATGAGATATGGCATAATCGTTTGGGTCACATTAAGTATGATAATCTTGGCAAAATTATGCTCTTAAAATATAGTTAGAGGTCTTATCAAAATCAAATCGATTGCAAACATTGTTTGTGGTCCATGTCAAGAAGGAAAAAAATGTCAAGGCTCCCCATAAGAAAGTTAAAGAACTTCTATCCACTAAACCTCTAGAACTCATCCATATGGACCTAATGGGTCCTTCTTGTACTATTAGTTGTTGTGGAAAAAGTTACATTCTTATTATGGTTGATGATTTCACTCGATTTACCTGGGTTGTCTTCTTAAAACATAAATTAGAAACCTTTCAAAAGTTTTTTAAAATCTTAGTTCGTATAGAAAATGAAAAAGACATTCAATTAGATAGAATTCATAGTGATAGGAGAGGAGAATTCGTAGATTCAGGCGTCGTAGAATATTGTGACTATAATGGTTACAAACATGAATTTAGTGCTCCTAAGACAACTCAACAAAATGGGATTGCTGAGCATAAAAATCCCACTCTTTAAGAAATGGCTCGTGTGATGATTCATGCAAAAAACCTACCAAAATATTTTTGGGTTGAATTCATTCGTACTGCCTATCATAAAATCAATCGAGTATACTTAAGGAAGAATACAAAACAAACACACTATGAGCTTTGGTATGGAAAGTAACCTAACCTAAAATACTTTAGAACTTTTGGTAGTACTTGTTATGTCTTTAAGGAAAGAGAACATCTGTCTAAATTCGAAACCAGAGGTGATAAAGCCATATTTTTAGGATATTCTCCAAATAATAGGGGCTATCGTGTCTAAAATCTTCGTACCAAAACCATGATGGAATCCATTAATGGGTTTGTAAGTGACACTAATGTAGAAAGTAAGACCAAAGAATCAATTATTAAGGATGAGTCTGAAAATATTTTAAATTATGACTCTCCAGAAATTGTTGAATCTTTACCAATTGAGACCCGTGATGTACATAACTGGTTTTCCAAAGATCACCCTTTAGATAATGTAGTTAGTAATCCTACTGAGCCTATTCATACAAGATCTCAACTTCTTAACACTGTTCATTTTTGCATATTTTGTGTCTCTTATTGAGCCTAAAACTGTAAATGAAACCTTGAATGACACTTTGTGGATAAGTGTTTTACAAGAGGAACTTCTTCAATTTGTCATTCATAATGTTTGGTATCTTGTACCCAAGCCTGAAACTAAAAGGGTTATTGGCACACGTTGGATTTTTAAAAATAAGACTGATGAATATGGGATGATTATTCGAAATAAATATAGATTAGTTTCCTAGGGCTACTCTAAGATTTAAGGAATAGATTTTGAGGAAGACTTTTCTCCTATCACTAGCCTCGAATCTGTTCGCTTATTTTTTGTCATAGCATGTCATTTTCATTTCACTCTATATCAAATGGATGTTAAGTCTGTCTTCCTTAACGTAATTTTAATTGAGGAGACCTATGTAGAACAACCCAAAGGTTTTATTGACCCTCATCACCCAAAGTATGTTTATCGTCTTAAAAAAGCTCTTTATGGGTTAAAACAAGCTCCTGGGTATGAGCGTCTATCCACCTTTTTTTTATATAATGGATTTAGGAGAGGAGGGAATGAACAAACCTTGTTTGTCAAACATTTTGACAACAACATTACTATTGCTCAAGTTTATGTTGACGATATCATTTTTGGTTCCCCCTTCCCTTTAGAAGTTAAGACATTCTCTCACATTATTCACAAAGAATTTCAGATGTCAGTTATGGGGGAGTTACAATTCTTCTTAGGACTCCAAGTTAAAAAGAGTTCCGAAGGATTATTTCTATCACAATCTAAATATGCTTCAAAAATTGTTAAGAAGTTTGGTCTAGAAACAGCTAAAGGCGTTAGGACTCCTATGAGTACCACTGTCAAACTTTCTAAAGATGAGAATGGCAAATCTATTAATACCACCTTCTACCGTAGTATGATAGGAAGTTTGCTTTATCTAACTTCCTTACGCCCTGATATTATGTACTCCGTTTGTATGTGCGTCCGATATCAAAATAATCCTAAATAGAGTCGCCTATTGTGCGTTAAAAGAATTATCAAATACATCAAAGGCACTCTAAACTTAGGTATTTGGTACACTAAAGAAACTTCTAGTACTATAGTAGGTTACACCGATGCTGATTGGGCCGGTTGTATCGATGATAGTAAGAGTACTTCAGGAGCGTGTTACTTCATTGGTAACAACTTGGTAGGATGGAGTAGTAAGAAACAAAACTGCATTTCCTTGTCTATTGTTGAATCCAAATATATTGCAGCAGGAAGTTGATGCTCCCAATTACTTTGGCTGAAACAAATGCTAAAAGATTATGGTATCACTGAAGACAAGTTACATCTATATTGTGATAATTAAAATGTAATTAATTTTTCTAAAAATCATATTCAACACTCTCGTAGTAAACATATTAAAATCAGATACCATTTCATACGCAAGTTAATTGAATCTAAGGAGTTAGAAATAAATTAACTTCCTATTGAATTGCAATTAGCTGATTTATTTACGAAACCTTTAGACTTTCTTCGATTTGAATCTTTACGCAAATCTCTTGGAATGGTCATGACAGAACAGTGAATTATTACATTTTCTAGTTTTTCTTTACCCTTTGTCCATTTGAGACAAAATGGGGGAGAAATTTTGCATATTCTCAATTGAAAATCTTGATCTTAGTTATCTTATTTTCAGGAATCATTACCGTTAGTTTCAACAGAATTTTGTTAGGGTATTGATTTGTATCTAGTTGAGTTATGTAATTTTATCTTTCTAGGACATTGGGTAGATAGAATTTTTTGTATAGGAATAGGATTTTCTTATTTCTTTTGTATCCCTACGAGTCCTCGTTGACTCAAAGGAGATTTTTTCTCATATTTCCAAAGGAGGAGATTAAAGCACCCGATATTTTTGACTTACTTAAGTCTATACTATATAGGTGCTCATCTAATTTGGAAATTGTGACAAAATTTGAGTCCCGTCCCTAGTTATCAAAGAACCTCAAACTCTTCATTTAATTCCTCTATAAGTTCTCAACAGTTGCTCACCAACACTACACACTAGGATTGTATACATACATCGTATCATGCTATATTTGGTTGTGTGTGAGTTAATCCCTTAAAATTATTTTTCTACTATTTTTGGGAATTTTTAAATAATTTCAAAGATTTTTAAACGATTTTTAAAAATTAAATATATTGGCTTAAAAACCTTTTGGGCTAATTTATAATTTTTTAAGGCATAAAATCTAGTTGGGTAGAAACTGAAAGCGCTTGAGAATATTGTGGGTACAATTTGTATTTCTAACAATTCTAAAAACACACGTTTTTCATTACATCTCAGCCTTACACGTGTTGCTCATATAATGGCCAGATTTGTGTTTTTTCCCTCTCACATACTTAAACTTATCTGTGGACCATTGGATCTATTCTAATAAACTATATGCATATGTTTTCTATTCATTCTCGTGTTTATTTTTTAACCAATCAAATATATTTTAAAAGCGGTGGGTTGATTGCCCTTCGATTAACTTCGATTTAGTCCTGATCGTTCTTTTTCCCTCAATATTCCAGAGACTTATTCTCTCAGTATATAAGGAGACTTCGACTCATATTTTATAACTTTTGTTACTCTAACCTCTGAGAGAAAATAGAGAGATGAGAGAGAGAGAGACAGAGAGAGAGAGAGAGAGATTTTTTAAACCCTAACTCAAACTCTAACCAAATTCAAACCAGAAAATATTTTTCTGAGTGTTTTTAGTTCGATATTTGTGAAGTTTCTTCCTCTACTATCTAATATCTCTTTACCAACTTAATCAAGTTGATTAAGTCTCTATTTCTTTGTATAGAAATTTGAGATTTGATTTCTGTGATACAGATTATTAGTTATTTGCTAGATTTTATTTATTATTTCGAGAAATCTATTTTTTTGGTTGTTTTAAAAATAAATGGTGTTTTCAAACCCTAAACCAACAAAACCCTTTCTGATTTCAACGTACTCAAACTTTCAGACTTAGATCTAGTTTGGGATCTTGATTAGAGATTTCACTTTCAAAATTATTTCACGTTTTGTGAAATAACTTAATGTTTTCAAATAAAGAAAGTGTATTGGATCTTGGCTAGTTTGAATAGCAAGATTCTCTCTTGATTTGCGGTTATTTGAAAGATCCAAACTCTAATTTATTTGACTAAGTTAATTTTAGAAACCCTTGCATCTTGAGAGATCTGTTCATAATTTGATATTGGTATTGTCTGTAATTAAGTGTGTGTGAGTTGCATGCATGAGTTTAGAGAACACTACCACGCACACCTTCACACTACTACATCGAAAAGTGTTGGTATTGAGATCTTGGACTTTTAGAGTCGACGTAAAGCTAAAATTAGTAAAGTTACAAAGCTAGGAGAACATCGCAACATCAGAACCTTGCGAGAAGTTAGAAAACCCCATAGGAGTTGGTACATTTATGAACTTAGTTTAGGTTTGATTGTGTGTATTTATTTTTACATATGTTGTAATTTGTTACTCGTTTTTAGTGGAGGTTCTACTTTTGTGACATAGAGGTCACCGTGGATGTTTCCCCAATTGGGTGGGGTTTTACCACGTTAAAATTACTTATGTACACTTCCTAGTCCTCTCATCCCTTTCTTAAGTTTGTGTTGGTTTATTTTGTTTAAGTTTTGTTTTTCAAAACAGGTAAACCTATAACTGAAATTACTCGTTCATACTGTTTTACATATCTTGTGTTTAAAATTTGTTTTAAGAAAAGAGTTTCTTCAACAAACTGTTCGGAGCCATTTAGATAGTTTAATCTTGTATTAAACAACTTAAGTGATACTTTTTGAATCCCAAAACTGAAAAGGTACTAAATATGCAAGTCTAAAACTTTTTCTTCAAAATATTCAACTTCATATCTTCAAATCTCTAAGCTTTTCTCATCTGGGCGTGCAACATATGATCATCAATGTTTGTACCTACACATATGAGACAAAGCAAAAGCCTTGGTGATGCATCGTGTTGAAATGAGATAAACATAAATCAAAACAAATATTGAATCTCAAATCTCCACCATATTATAAAAATCCCCCATAATTCGTTCACCCCCTTTTTATTTTTCCAAAATAGACAAGGAAAAGAATAAACAAACCAAGCATAGAGTGTCATGACACACATAGAAGAAAACAACAATCACCAAGGATGTACTCAAAATCATTCACAAACTATTTTTTATTTTTCAATATTTTCAAACAAAAAAGTAAAAATAATTTTACAAAAATCACTCACCATGAATTTACATTAAGATAACCAAATCATGGAAATGGAATGAATGGGTGTGAACAAATTCGATAGAAAAATCCATGCAATCAAACATAACATATGTGCACGATGAATACAAATACTCCTAACGAAGGACCTCCAAATCATCCTCAGGCGTAAAAACTATGTGAATTCGTATGACATTGACTCAATCTAATCAACACATCAAAGTCTAAAATTATTTCCACACCAATAATGACTAAAATTAGGTAATATTTTTTCAAGACTTTGTTAGGACGTGGAACCCCATTTTTATACTTTTCCATCCGAGCACCCTCATAAATAATAATGCAATTATTTTTTTCATTTGAGGTGATATAAACCTATTGGCCCCTTATTTTGTCATTTTATCTTTTTTATTGCCTTTCAATTCTGTTCGGGCCCTTTTAAATGGTGGCTTTCACTACGATTTAATTTGGTACTCTCGTGACCCTTTCCCATGAACACTCATCATTGTTTGTAATTTAATTCATCATGGTAAACGGTTCTTACATGCACTATTTCATTATCGAGTTTTATCGCATTAGTTCATTTTAAAGACAATATTGAGATGGAAACACTTCGACCAACATGAGATTTGACAAGTACAATAATCAAACAAATTCATGCAAGTTTATATTAAAGGAAACTAAGAGTCAAACAAGTAGATAGTGATGATACCAGAATTGGTATCACCAGATCAAAGTGATGAATAAGCTCACACCAGTTCAATAATTGCATAAATATAGCAATATAACAATAGAGAGAGGTAAATGTAACACCCCGCCTAATTAAATACTGGGTGGCCAGTCCCATACCAAATTAAAATAGAATATGCAGTTGGCTCATTCTTAGAATCACTGTCGAAAACATTAACTAATCACCCAATACCCAATTAAACTTTTGTTAAAAACTTTTCAAATTTTAATTCAACAAAATCCATTTTTAGTTTACGAATAACACTACACATATTATTCTTCAACACTAATAACCAAATAGATAACACAAAAGAATTTAAATGCAATTAGAATAAACATTCCCACATAATATTCCAATACCATAATCCCAACAATAATAAATGTATTAAAACGACACGAATACAAGAGTATATGACTCAGACAGAAAAGAGATAACTGAATTCCTCTGGGCGACATGCCCTAAACAAAAGATCAATATGAATCAAATGAAGATAGGCGTCTAAGCAATATTCCATAGCTCCATAGCTCGTCATAATCTGCTAAGGTTGGCGTCCCTACTGCTGGACACCTGATATAGAAGAAACAATAGAAAAGAGAATAAGCAAGGAAAGGGGTGAGAGCCCGATGTGAAAATGATTTTCAAAACAGCAAGTATTTAACAAGTGCAACAAAGCATTTATTATGTACATGTTAGTATCCAACTCTCACTTGCTATTCTCACCTCTCATCTAGAGTGCACGCTTAACGTTTCCTATTAACCTCCTAGTTAATGATTCCTCCTCACTAGTTTCCATAATATGATTCTATCCAATCTCATAACCCCGTGTGTCCCATACTATACGTCGTATAATCGTTCGTATAGAATTCTCATTAACATCAATCGTTTCTCATTAATATGAATTAAGCACTTCAATAAATATTCATTAACTTATTTCAATTCTTTAATCAATTCACCATTATCTACAATTATCGCACAGTAGATTAATCAAACCGCTATATACATTCATTTATTATATATATACACATATATAATACGGTAACCCGAGTCATAGCTACGGTGCATGCATTACTCTGCTATCATGTCCCAATATCGCTTGTCGATGAATAGGGGTTAGAACGTTAGGTAAGGATTCCTCGAACCACAAAAAAACAACACATAAATTGGAGGCAAACATAATTCTCATACCCACGAGCCACGTACATAGTACGCTCCCATATTTAGCGGACTTATCAACTCCCCGATAAGTCTTTCATAGACCTATGTTCTTGAGCGACAAATCAAAATCCCATGGATTCATCAGGATATGACTGCCCTCATGCGAAAACCTCCCCATCGATAGAATGTAAGCTAGGTATGTCATACACATAAATAATCAAACAATCAAATAGGCATTATCATCTACCTATATAATTATAATATCAACAAGGTAATCACGTTACCCGAAGAAAATTCCCATACGTAGCATTATATCTCTTTAAATCCTACTTATTAAAATATTATGACTTTACTTCTATAATCTAATCATTCCAGAGTCTCAGTCATTACCCAAGGTTCAAATAGGTTTTCCTCAATGTATTTATTCAGTAAGAATTCACTAATATCCTACTTGTCCGTATCATCTTATCTCCCGAATTACTACGAATTAAACTCTCCCTTAATTAGGGTTAAAACCGATTGTTTCTGAACTCTTATAAACACATGTTCTATCAACTAGGATTGAATACCATCATCACATGGCTCATAATCTATAGTGTTTCATTCACACTATATAACTTATCAACAAAATCAACATCCTCGCATCCTATAACATCTCTTCACTCCCGACGTCGTTAAGGTTCATGCGCAGAGCGTCTCGCAAAGTGAAATCCAAACAAGGAACCCCTCCAATACACTACTACTTAACTTTTTCGATCGTGGAGTTCCGTCAACTTCAAATACACAACCGGAATAACTTCATCCCTTCTTTCAACCAAATGTGGTCTTAACTCCCATCTCTATCCTGGAGTCGTACCACTAAGCGCTTGTACTACACCTAGTCCTTGCGCAATCAATAATGGGCTTAAACTCAGTCCTCGATGCTCAAATTATAACCCTAAGGCTACCCAGGTGTTATATTAAATCTCCTCTACTAGACCTATCCTTAATCCTCATGCATACAAATTAGAATCCAACACATGAATCTAGCAAATGAAATTTCTATAATTATCGTAATTCTATTCAATTCAATTCTTAATTAGGGCCTACTGAACCTTTCTAAGTCCCATTATATCCAATTAATAATCATAAAATATTTAGAAAAGGTTTGAAATACGAACAAGCATTAAAAATAAACAACTTCAATGATTCTGGGGAGGTCGTTTGTTCGAAGGCAGGGGGTCGATCGATTGATCACCCAGATAACAACCCAGTTTTCTGCATTTCTTCTACTACGGGTTTCATCAATTTTAATCATTCGAACCTTCATATTAACTTCCCAAATTCCTTATAAACCTTACTAAATGATATAGCAACATATGTGAATGATTTCTAATGCTCTAAACATCCTATAATCATCAAGAGTTTGAATTAAAAGCATATGTTTATCCTCTTTTTCCAGAAAATTATATACATGATATCTTCAAGAATACACCATTGATTATCAGAATTTCTTCAACAGATTTATGATTATTTAATGGATTACTATCTACCTAAAACATGATTTTGATTCCTATATATTTTCAGTTTTTAGAAATCCATTAACAACTTTATCTTTTCATCTTCCAAACATGCAAAATCTCATCTTTTTATAACTATCCTCACATGGACAATATACAAACTTAGATTGCAATTATCAAACACTTGCCTCTAATGAAGATTTGATCCTCCGGAGTTTAATAACACAAGTGGTTCTCCCTTTCTCCGGCCAACTTCCGGTGGTGATGGGTGGTGGTGACCTTTGGTCTTAGTTCTCCTCCTTTCCAAGCAAGCTTCTCTCTTCCCAAGCAACCTTTAACTCTCTCTAGGAAGATGCCTTATTAATTTTGTGTAGAAGAGATGAATGAACCCACGTACAACTAATATCCAAATACTTATAATGAAACAAAATCCGAAATCACTATTCATCCCCCTTATAAAAATGACCAAAATGCCCTTTTTGGTTGTCCTTTCATTTCCAAATGACCCGAGACCCAAAACCAACATCCAAATAGACTTTTCTGACTATTTCAACCCTTCTGGATGTAACGATGCAGTCGAAATGACTATAAGGTTGATAAAAAATAAGTTTCCTTTTTAATTTAACAAATTAGTCCCGACACGTCCCATACCGCGTCCCACTAAAAATTCAAATTACTGAATTAACAATTCACAGCAATATCATTAACATCACATTCATATATTACCTAAATATCTTTAAGTAATATTCAGAATCATTCATTTTAATATCCACAATTTGGATAAAACCCAAATGAATTAATTGATAATAAAATCCAATTAATCCATAAATTTAAAATATAACCTATTTTAAAACTCATTAAAATCACAGGGTATTACATATTTCCCCCCCTATAACAGAATTTCGTCCCGAAATTCAAGAAAGACAAATCATATTGGTAAGGTCAACTATGAGTATAAACCTCACATATCAAGTAATCTATGTCGTACTGCCTATACAGTATATTAATGAAAATCCCCATTGATGCTATACGCCAAGCCTTACCATATAGTTTCAACTGAATCGAATTTAAACTTTACCTAATCTTCCCTATACCATCCTCGTGACAAAGTTTGGGAAAAATGATCCTCACTTATTAAACAAATAAATCCTGAAGTCACAACTACTTACTATTTCACAATTATGAAAACTACTACAATCCAACCATCCAGGGCGCCCATATACCCTATCGTACAACTTTCATGATAAAATGGATATGATTACCAACATAATACTCGGATTTATCCCAAAGGTTATAAACTCATATCCTAAAGACCTAACTTATTTCGACTCCCAATGGTTATTAGTTTCATTCGTGTGGTGTCTCGAAAGCGAAATCCAAATAAAGAACCCCCCCTCCCCCCGATACACTACTACCTAAAGTAGTTGGTCATCAAAACTCCCCAGGTCTTTAGTCAATAGTTTATAACATCTCTATGGGTTTTATCAATTTCAAATAAAAGTCTACTCATCTACTCTCTTATTAAATACAAGATGCTGGCTATATGCTCTCATATACCACAAATCAATCCACGCCGATAGTCACATCATGATCGGACATGCCTAAAGTAAGTAATTCCGTGATAAAAATCAGACCCACGTGATGACATGAAAAATATAGGTGTCCCGCAACCCCTCGGTGATTCTACATAAATAAAGTGACATAGGCTAAGTTTAGTAACCCTTTTTCCCATACAATATTAATCGCTACAAAAATCAATATACGCCTCATAATTCCTTAGATAGCAAACATACCCTCATTCTCGAGTGGTGGTTGTTGACTCCCACTATTATAACTTTGCTCCGATGAGTCAAGAAAAAAAAATTTACCCTAATTTTTAGTTCTAGTTCACCACACTCCATTATATGCCCAAGCCTTTGAATATATTGCCTTCGTAAGGTAACACACAAAATTCCTACATTTCAAGAACTTCTACTGATAACTCTCCTTAATTTTCCCTAATAGGGGTGACCTCGACTACGATCATCATTCTCGAACATACTTCATAACCTCCTAAGTACAACCTTCGATATCCTCCCAATGGCCCTCATCTGTCATACTTCTTATACGAACATGTCTGAACGCAAATAATATTCACTAATATATACGGAATCTTACCAAAGAAATCAACAATCCTAAACAAAGGGCTCTACATCAATAAACGCTAAGCTGAAAACACAGTAAGCCGTACAGACCCTAAAGGACACTAGAACCTGATGCTCCGATACCACCTTTAACACCTCGCCTAATTAAATACCGGGTGGCCAGTCCCATACCAAATTAAAACAGAATATACAGTTGGATCATTCTTAGCATCGGTGTCGAAAACATTAACTAATCACCCAATACCCAATTAAGCTGGTGTTAAAAACTTTCCAAATTTTAATTCAACAAAATCCATTTCTAGTTTACGAATAACACTACACATATTATTCTTCAACTCTAATAACCAAATAGATAACACAAAAGAATTTAAATGCAATTGGAATATACATTCCCACATAATAATCCAATACCATAATCAAAACAATAATAAATGTATTAAAACGACACGAATACAAGAGTATATGACTTAGATAGAATAGAGATAACTGAATTCCTCTAGGCGACATGCCCTAAACAAAAGATCACTATGAATCAATGAAGATAGGCGTCTAAACAATATTCCATAGATCCATAGCTTATCATAATCTTCTAAGGTTGGCGTCCCTGCTGTTGGACACCTGATATAGAAGATATAATAGAAAAGAGAATATGCAAGGAAATGGGTCAGAGCCAGATGTGAAAATGATTTTGAAAACAACAAGTATTTAACAAATGCAATAAAGCATTTATTATGTACATGTTAGTATCCAACTCTCACTTGTTATTCTCACCTCTCATCTAGAGTGCACGCTTAACGTTTCCTATTAACCTGCTAGTTAATGATTCCTCCTCACTAGTTTCCATAATATGATTCTATCCCATCTCATAACCCCGTATGTCCCATACCATACGTCGTATAATCGTTCGTATACATTTCTCATTAAAATGAATCGTTTCTCATTAATATCAATTAAGCTCTTCAATAAATATTCATTAACTTATTAAATTCTTTTCTCAATTCACCATTATCTAAAATTATCACACAGTAGATTAATCAAACGGCTATATACATTCATTTATTGTATATATACACATATATAATACGGTACCCCGAGTCATAGCTGTGGTGCATGCATTACCCTGCTATCATGTCCCAATATCGCTTGTCGCTGAATAGGGGACGAAAAGTTAGGTAAGGATTCCTCGAACCCCAAACAACAACACATAAATTGGAGGCGAACATAGTTCTCATACCCACGGGCCACGCACATAACTACGTTCCCATAGTCAGCGGACTTATCAACTCCTCGATAAGTCTTTCATAGACCTATGTTCTCGAGCAACAAATCAAAATCCCATGGATTCATCAGGATATGACTGCCCTCACACGCAAACCTCCCCATCGATAACAAGTAAGCTAGGTATGTCATACACATAAATATTTAAACAATCAAATAGCCATTATCATCTACCTATATAACTATAATATTAACAAGGTAATCACGTTACCCTAAAAAAATTCCCATACGTAGCATTATATCTCTCTAAATCCTACTTATTAAAATATTATGGCTTTACTTATATAATCTAATCATTCCAGAGTCTCAGTCATTACCCAAGGTTCAAATAGGTTTTTCTCAATGTATTTATTCAGTAAGAATTCACTAATATCCTACTGGTCCGTATCATCTTATCTCCCGAATTACTACGAATTAAACTCTCCCTTAATTAGGGTTAAAACCGATTATATCTAATCTCTTATAAACACATCTTCTATCAACTAGGATTGAATACCATCATCACATGGCTCATAGTCTATAGTGTTTCATTCACACTATATAACTTATCAACAAAATCAACATCCTCGCATCCTATAACATCTCTTCACTCCCGACGTCGGTAAGCTTCATGCGCGGAGCATCTCGCAAAGCGAAATCCAAACAAGGTACCCCTCCAATAAACTACTACTTAACTTTTTCGATCGTGGAGTTTCGTCAACTTCAAATACGCAACCTGGATAACCTCATCCCCTCTTTTAACCAAATGCGGTCTGAACTCCCATCTCTATCCAGGAGCCGTACCACTAAGAGCTTATACTACACTCAGTCCTTGCGCAGTCAATAATGAGCTTAAACTCAGTCCTTGATGCTCAAATTGTAACCCTAAGGCTACCCAGGTGTTATATTAAATCTCCTCTACTGGACCTATCCTTAATCCTCATGCATATAAATTAGAATCCAACACATGAATCCAGCAACCGAAATTTCTATAATTATCATAATTCTAATCAATTAAATCCCAATCAAATCAATTCAATTCTTAACTAGGGCCTACTAAACCTTCCTAAGTCCCATTATATCCAATTAATAATCACCAATGATTTAGAAAAGGTTTGAAATACGAACAAGCATTAAAAATAAATAACTTCAAGGATTTTAGGGAGGTCGATGGATCGAAGGCAGGGGGTCCATCGATCGACCGCCAAGATAACAGCCCAGTTTTCTGCATTTCTTCTACTATGGGTTTCATCACTTTTAATCATTCAAACCTTCATATTACCTTCCAAAATTCCTTATAAACCTTACTACATGATATATCAACATATATGAATGATTTCTAATGCTCTAAACATCCTAGAATCATCAAGAGTTTAAAAGCATATGTTTATCCTTTTTTTCCAGAAAATTATATACATGATATCTTCAAGAATACACCATTGATTATCAGAATTTCTTCAACATATTTATGATTATTTCATGGATTACTATCTACCTACAACATGACTTTGATTCTCATATATTTTCAGTTTTCAGAAATCTATTAACAACTCTATCTTTTCATCTTCCAAACATGAAAAATCTCATCTTTTTATAACTATCCTAACATGGAAAATATACAAACTTAGATTGAAATTATCAAACACTTGCCTCTAATGAAGGTCTGATCCTTTGGAGTTGAATAACACAGGTGGTTCTCCCTTACTCCGACCAACTTTCGGTGGTGACCTTTGGTCTTAGTTCTCCTCCTTTCCAAGCAAGCTTCTCTCTTCCCAAGCAACCTTTCACTCTCTCTAGGAAGATGACTTCTCAATTTTGTGTAGAAGAGATGAATGAACCCACGTACAACTAATCTCCAAATACTTACAATAAGACAAAATCTGAAATCACTATTCACCCCTTGTAAAAATGACCAAAATGCCCTTTTTGGTTGTCCTTTCATTTCCAAATGACTGGAGACCCAAAACCAACGTCGAAATAGACTTTTATAACCATTTCAAACCTTTTGGATGCAACAATGCACTCGAAACAACTATAAGGTTGATAAAAAATAAGTTTTCTTTTTAATTTAACAAATTAGTTCCGACACATAACATACCGCATCCGACTAAAATTTTAAATTACTGAATTAACAACTCACAGCAATATCAATAAGATCACATTCATATATTACCTAAATATATTTAAGTAATATTAAGAATCATTCATTTTAGTATCCATAATTCGGATAAAATCCAAATGAATTAATTAATAAAAAATCCAATTAATCCATAAATTTAAAATATAACCTATTTTAAAAGTCATTAAAATCACGGGTTATTACAGTAAAGAGGAAGTAAACACCCAAATTGAGTGGTTCATCCTATTAAAGGCCTACGTCCATTGTCTAAGCGTCTGAAGTCCACTAATACTGACTCTAATGGCCTTAAGATACATGCACTCAAGCTTTCTCTCTCTAACAGTAAGTTTGACAGAGTTTCAATAGGGTTTTCAATATGTGTCCCACTACAATGTTGAAGATGAAGTGTACTTATAGCATCTTAGCAGTGTAATGTACCCCCAAGCATGTAATCAACATGTTCTTGAGGAGGCTCCTAATAATGCGTTGACATTTGTCCCTCACACCTGTAACTAATCATTATGTAATATTCCCTCACATGAGGGGATAATATTATTGTAACAGACTTGTGAACATGGGATTTGCCATATTGGAACCTTGTACTACTCGTACTGTAGATGTCGTCTGGAGGGCTCTCGACCTGTCCGAGTACGAGACCCTAACATAGCCTTGTTCGATATTCTGGTGGAAGTGTAGGCTCAGCTCAACACGCCAGACCGAGACATTCCTTGCATGATATTACCAGGTCTTTACCAAAATACTGGATGAGACATGTCTTTGATGATGAGATGTTACCCTAGAGTCTCAGCTCATTAAGGGGCCAAGAGCATGGATTCACGAGGCCGACCTTATTTCGGATGATCCTTAGGTAGCCTAGGTGGGATCTTTTAAGAACTCAGTTTTGGACATTACTGACCCTTATCTTAAGGCAAGGTCACACTTGGTCATATTAATCACCCCTTGCCATTAGCCATCTATGTGAAGAGGTGGATGAGGGATACGAGTAGACATAGTCTTTGATAAGACGTCTCTGATGTGTTGGATTCTTATAGCTTATAGGATGGGATAGTGAAACATGTCCTTGTTCTGATTGGTTATCATATTCCCTAAGTTTGATTTAACGATTGGGCGCTTAGGGATTTGTTCCCTTAATGATGATGTCTATTGGGAAATGTTCCTTGTCATTTTATGGTATTTAATCCTATAATTATCTCTTTCCTCAGTTCACCCAAAACTTTCCTGCTTTAAGTTTTCTTTAAAATCCAATAACAACCTTTCTAGAGCTTCTTGATTCCCTTTGTTCCCAAGCTTTTACAACCTCTTTTCCCATCCAAAAGGTTCCCTCTCCTATAGGTAACAACTTTCTTGTCACTTTTCTAGTTTTATTCCTTAAGTTCGTAAATTTTTCTGCACTTTCTTTTTCTGGTGAGTTTTCTCTCTTCAACGAGCTTAATGGGTGGCTTTAAGGGTTGAACTGCCCATTTTCGTTTTCTCTTTTGGGAATTTAGTAGTGGTAGAGGTTGTGTTCACAGGGTTTATGGGGTAAACCACAATAGGAAGGTTTTTTAGGCCCGTCTCCGATCATCCTCTCTGGTGGGTCTTTTGGGTAATTCTTAGGTGTTCTTGATGGAAACGATTACGTTTCCAGCCTTAAATCATTTAGTAAACAAAACTCAAGCTTGCATCTTATTTGTCCACCTTTCAGTTTTCAACCAAGTTGATCCTTGATAAGTACCCAAAACTGTACCATTTATACCCCGAATAGACATACTTTAGTTGTTAATTCTCGGCAATATTGGTCTTACGCACTTAAATGTTTATCTTGTAAGTCAAATGAACGTTGTGGTGTTCAAACACGTATTTCAAAGCAATTGTGGGCAATATGGAGCTAAATACCCAATTCCCTGACCCTAACCTAGCCCATCCTAGCCTTAGTCTTCCCCGATCCGTGTGTGTTGATTTTGTACTTTTTTATTAATTTTTAGATTTTTAGTTTGAGTTGTTTTATTTTTATGATTTATTTTAGATTTATTTAGAATTTCTAGGTTTTAATTTCTATTTTTATATTTTTATTAGTATAATTTTATTTTATTTTGATTTCTATTAGTTTTTATTAGGATTTTAATTTTTAGGATTTCATGTATTTTTTGTTTTATTAGAGTTTGCATTTTCTTTTTAGGATTTTAATTTTAAGTTTTATTAGATTTTATTTTTATTTTTTTATTATTTATTTTTATTTCTTTTCAGTTTCAATGTTGATTTGAGTCTTCATTTTATTTTAGAATAGAATTTTATTTTTTAGGTTTTTAGTTTATTTTATTAATTTTATTTTAGTTAGTGTTATTTTAAGGGCCATAATTTGACACACGCACACTAACCCCATACACCACACACACACCCTAACACTATCCTCACCCTCACACACTTACCATACACTACACCACACACAACCAAAAAAAAAACATCTACTATTCATCATCATTTTCACTCAACTCTCTCTCTCTCCTCAACCTCCATAACCAAAACTCATAACCAACATCACCTCTCACCTTCTCTCTTTTCTCTCTCATCACCCAACTCTTACACCACCACCAACCACCCTACTTCCACACCCTATAGCCAACCAACCCGGCCAACCCGCCATCGTTGGACCTTCCATTTACAACCCCATATCAGAACTCCCTACCTCTGACCCGCGACCGCCGGTTATACCACTCCCCGATCGCAACCATCTCCAACCCGCAACCATCCTTCAAAATCCAAGCCAAATCCGAAAACCCCGACGGCATCCCACCAACCCAGGCCGACGAGACCCCAGTTCTGGCTAGACCTGCAAAACCCACATCCGAACCCGCCTCTCACCTGCCCAGCTACTAACCCACCTAAATTCGGCCCCTCTCTCCCTCTCTCTCCTCGATCTGACCCAACTCCAAAACCGAACCCCATTTCCATTTTCACCAAGACCATGTGAGCTTCCAAAGTCTTACACGATTTTGTCCCTGCATAACAAGAAGCCAAAAGACCAAACCAACTCAATTACCCCACATGTGTTTTATCCCACTTACCCTTTATTCCTAAAATACCGCCAAACAAACCAAATCAGATTTTATTACCTCACCTCAACCGACATGCTCTTTTCACCATTTCCATGCACACTTATGTCAATTACCCAATTTACTTCTAGCCTCCATGTGCACCATATAAATTGAGGACTTGGGCCATTTGCCAAGAGATCTCAAAATTATTTTTAAGCTTGGTGTGATAAAATTCTCTCCACCCCTCTATGTTGAGTATTTTCATTTTTAGCAAATACCTCAATATAGAGGTGTGTAGTGAAAATTATCTCTAAGATAGATTTCACTCCACCCCTCTATTATGAATTATTGCATTTTTAGCAATTAATTCAAAATAGATTGATGTAGTGAAATTTATCCCTTATGGGAGGTAAATCCTAACCCATTCCTTTATGTTGAGATTTTTCATTTTTAGCAATTATCTCAATATAAATTAATGATCTAGAATTTATTTCTTTGGGTGAGTTCTAATGTACAATTTTATAATGTTAGGATTTGAACTTTTAACAAATCTTTTTTATTATTTAATTGTCCATTATGAATTCATCCACTATCATTTTTATTTTTATTTTCTAATTTTTGGTTTAGATTCAGAGAGCTTTAGATAGGAATTTTTAGAGAGAGAATTGTAGAGAGATAAATACCATTTTGTAAATAGTTTTTGTTTTTATTTTTTTTAGAGATTTGGTGAGATTTAATTATGATTAATTGAATTGCATGGAAGAGGATAGAGTTCAAATTGCCAAATTCAAGGAGACTTGTTGAAGATTTGTTCTCTTTCACTACTCTTTTATTATATTTGCCTTTAATTATTTGTTCATCATGTTTATTAACATGTTAGGCTAAATCACCTTTCAAGGGGTGGGGTAAAATCCTTATTTGATGTTATTTTAGTTTAATTAGTTTGATTACTTGAAAATCCCCTTTGAATATTAATTTTGATACTTCACCCTTAAATTTACGCCTCGAGAGAGGGTAAATGGTTTTCAAACTAGAGATAGGGGTTTCTTAAGTGGGGTATTATAACTTGAATTTCAACTCTAAATTTATTTTCTAAGATTGACATAAATTTTAATTGATCGATCCTAGCGGGTGATTAATTAAAAGGAGTGTAGATCTGTTTTCTAGAGTTGTGGGGTGTTAAACTTAATTTTCTAAAAGGTTACTATTAAAGTTACATTTGCAACGAGAGTTGATTTGTAATGTTGATATTAATTAGGGAGAATTCAATTAATTAATTAGAATAGCTAAAATTTTGGGTGTAATCCCACTCCTTGATTGTTCTCACAATTATTTACCTCACTTTATCTCTTATTTTTAGGTTAGACTTTATTTTTCAGTTTAGTCACGTTCTAGTTAGTTGTTATCATATCACATTTACTTTAGTTTAGTCTTATTTCACCTCACCTCACCCAATTGTTTTAATATTGAAAAAGCTAAGAAAATTAGAAAAGTGAAAAATCACAAAAAAAGAAAATAAAAAGTGAATTACAATTGAATTTGTCTCTAGCTTACCCCCTTGGAAGTGGATTGATACCCTTACTCACCTCTACACTTAAGATTATTATATTTTGTAGGTATTTGAGGTTTTGACTAACTTGGCTATCAACAACGAGACTTACAAAAATGTAAAGTTATCAACCAAAAAAGTAAATCATCTTGTAAATAAAAGTGAAGCTTGCGTCTTGTTTGTCCCCCTTTCAGTTTTCAACCAAGTTGATCCTCGTCGTGTTAATGTTAAGGTGGCTATATAAACTAGCCGAAGAATTTCCAAGCCTCGGAGAGAGGTATTTTCAACAAATTAAGGGTGGATGCTGATGAAGCCGAAAGTCATAGAGCCGAGGCTTTTCCTACTCATCCTATTTATACTCACCCATTAGTTGTCACTCATCCTATAGCTATTGAGTTGAGTGACTCTACGTCTGAGTCGTTCTCTTTTGCAGACGATAATATGTCCATCTCTTAGTCGACCGAGAGTGTTGATTCTTTTGAGGTATCCATGGCACAATCCTCATCCCACGCAGAAGGGTCTGAGGTAAATGAGGCCTTTTCTCGTGTCTCAACCTCTCATAATGCTGAGACATTAGATCAATATGACTCCTCTATCCAGATACTTGAGCCCAATGTTGTTGTTCCACCTCCAATAGATGCGATTCCTCTCTCGGCTTCGATGAGAGACGAGTTTATCTAGAAATTCCCAAGTGGTGACTCAAATAATCCCCGACTGAATCAATAGAAGATAGTGATGAAGAGAGTGAACTTAGCACTTCTGTCACTGAGTCCTACGAGAGCACATCTCTGAGGTCGATCTTCTTGTTTGGAGACACCTTTATGGAATTATACCCTCCATTTCCATGAGAAAGCCCTTTGAAGACGAGAGAGCCTTTCATGACCGAAAGGATGAGGTCTATATGTATGAGCAGATGTTTAAGGTTATCTTCTGCCTACTTATTCACCCAATCATGAGTTATCCTATCTCGTTTTGGTCTTTCCCCATCTCAGCTTTCTCCTAATTCCTGGAGAGTTATTATCAACTTCATCGCAATCTTAAGATAGTTCACCAAACTGATCCTCCTATGAATATTTTTATGTCTTGCTATATCGTGTCATCCTCTAAGACTCAACATAGATACTATCATCTCGTAGCCTGAAAATCTACAAATAAAGTTTTGTTGGTAACCCAAACCTCTAACCATAACTGGAAGCCTTGCTACTTTTTCATCTCTGGGGCTTGGGAATTTGGTCCCTATATCACTTGTTGCACATATGCGTCTGGGACTCCTCAGTGATGGGCCAAGGTCTATGCATCATCTAAACTTGATCCGGACTTGAATTTTGAGGCTATCGAAAAAGTTAAGAAACTTAGTAAACAAGGTGTTTGTGGTGGTCGCCTTGTTAAGTTTGAGATGATGATTATTCTATACTACATGGCTTAGATAGGTCTGGAGGTTGACCCCATAACCGAGCTGTGTAAGTGATTTTCTTACCAGCTATTGTGTCGTATCTTATAATATTTCATTCTCGATCTCGTCCTTTTTTTATAGATCGTCCAGCAAACACACCAGATAACATTTGGAAGATGGTGGCCGTAAACCTAAGCAGACTTGTCGATAAATACAACAAGAAGTCTGACACCCCTGCTACTCAAACTAACATATCCACTGTGGGCGGTTCTAGCCGAGCCGACAATGCTGGGAATAAGAAGAAAGGACGAGTTGGCGACACTATTGTTCATCATCCAACTAATCTAGTTAGTCCTAAGAAGGCAATCCCTATCTCCACAGACAAGGATTTCGCAACTCGTCTTTCCCAATTAAAACTAGATGATGAGAGCGTCATCGGCCATGTTGAAAAGGTTATGGATGGTGTCGACTCTCTTATCTCTGAGGGTGATAAATGCTTCCTTCAGTCCCTAGATATATCTTTGCTTATCGAGTTTTCTATCCATATGGTTATTCATATATTTACATAGACTTATCAAGTGTAGTATCTTTAGTCCCATATCATACTCATTTATCTGTCCATATTTTTATCGCAAAGCATTATTTCCATCTATGATATGGGGGATTGGATCTATAAGAAACTTCCCTTGACTTAGAAGCGAATAGTTGCAGCGATGACCGAGAGTAACTTGAGGGACGAGCTTCAAAAGTCCAAGTCAGCCCTGTAGAAATCTATGGACGAGGTTACCAATCTGAAGACTGAGCATGCCAATACCTTGAAGAAGATGGATGAAAATAAACAGGACGAGATTAATGCTACTCTTAAGGATGAGTTGGATGAGGATAAGGCGTAATCCATAGCTAACTGTAAGGAGTCTGATGATTTTAGGGGTTATGCCTTTCAGTATCTTAAGAGATTCCTAAAGACTGCTGACCGATGGGCTGCACTCATGCACGTCGAGATTGAGAACCTTACCCCTAATGACTTCGAGGGTCATGACTTCAGCACCCCCCTTCTCGAGACCGCTCTAACCTATGTTTAAAATTCGGGTGACACATTAGAGGTAAACCGCAATGAGGTCACCGAGAACAATGATGTTGCTGCCAAGACAGGCTCTAATGATAATGAGGCTGAGACTACTTATGTTAGGGTCGAGACTACTATGAACAAAGTTTCCCCGTCGGAATCCTCTCTTTTGTCTTATATCCCCATAGGACAGTATGGACTTCCTCAGTCCATCTCCCCTTAGCATCATTTAAATTTTTCTAGATTCCATCAAGGATTGTTCTGTTGGTGACCTCTGTTTGCCCGTTAGCTTAGGGTCTGGAGTCGAAAAGAACTATTTGATGTCGACCCGATCAAAGTATTTCTTAAGGTAGAGGCTCTTGAACTGCTGTCTGTTATAAAAAATCAGAGTGTTAGGTAGGACATATATACATATGATGTTTTTTCGTATAAACTGGAAGGATTTCTTCTCTGTGATTGTAATCATCGGCTTGGACTCTACCCATTTCAAAAAATAATCAATTTCCACAATTAAATAACAATAAATGTTTATAGCTCTCAGCAGTAGTCCTACCAAGAGTATCCCCCAGACAGTAAATGGCCAAAGATATGGAATAGAAGTAAGAGGCTGATAAGGTTGATGAGGTATGGTTGAAAACCTTTAGCACTTATTGCACTTCTTAACATACGCAACTGCATCTTTTACTAACATCGACCACTAGTAACCCTGAGTGATGATCCTCTTAGCTAATGACCTTCCTCTAATATGACTAGAGAAAGACCCCTCATGCACATCTTTTAAAATATACTCTACCTTAGATGGCTGGACACATATGATTAGTGGAAATAGGAAACCCTTTTCGTATAAGACATCTCCTATGAGGGAGAACTTATTTTCTTTATACCTCATGTAATACCTCGCATTTTTTATTGAATTGAAATTGAAAAAGAAAAAAAACTATGTCAATATATATATTCGAAATGTTTGGAAATAAAACTATGTCAGTATATATATTCAAAATGTTTGGAAATGAAAACTTAAAATGAATTCATTGAGATACGAATGTGCGACTTAAATATTAGAAGTGAATTAATGCGTAAAAGGATCGAGAGGGTTAAAATTGGGGGCAATGGCATTTTTATAAATAAACTAACCCTGGGTATAAATAGAAAAGAAGAGAAGAAGTCTTCATTTTATCATTTCACAAATGGGGGCTAGGGTTTGGTAGAGAGAGAGAGAGAGTAAGAAGAGAAGAAAGCTAAGAGGATTTTAAGAGGATTCAACTTCTCCATACAATCCAAGGCAAGTTAATAACCTATATGTGTATATTATGTATCTATAATGAAATTTCCAATGAACATGTATTTGGATCCCTAAATTAATATGATATTGATGTTAAAAATGATATGAAATGTATTAGGATCACTCTCCATGTAGATTCAAACGCAATAAAATCATTATAGGGATTGAATTGTTGAACAACCTCTTGAATTTGAGAAATCTATGAACTTGTAAATCGTCATATTAAAAACTGTTTTGAGCTATTCAGGTTCCGAAAATGGATGTTTCTCTCACGGTACCCAATAGAAAATTATATTCCGAACAACTTTGTACTTTTAAGTTTTTCCGAAAACGGATCGGAAAAGTCTTAAATCGGCGTTTTAAAATTCTGCGCAGAAAGTTGTCTTGAACAGGTCCGAACTTTATATGTTAGTTCCGGGTCTGTTTTAAGCAGACGACGGTAGCGTGCCCACGCATCCTTGTATAAAATCACGTTCCGAACAACTTTGTAGTTTAAAGTTTTTCCAAAAACGGATCGAAAAAGCCTCAAATCGGTGTTTTAAAATTCTGGGCAGAAAGTTGCCGAAAATAGGGGGAATATTATATATTAGTTTCGGGTCTATTTTATGAAGGCTATGGATTCGTTCCCTCGCGAACTTAAAGAAAATCACGTTCCGAACAACTTTTTAGTTTTAAGTTTTTCCAAAAACGGACCGGTAGAGCCTCGAATCTGCATTTTAAATTCTGGACAGCATGTTGTTGAAATAAGAGTGAAAATATTTTTCATGTTGTTAGGAAGATAATTGTGGTGTTGTGCCTAATATCCTAACTTCATCACGTACTTATGGTTATTAGGGATATATAACCATGAAATGATTTGATGTTGAATTAGTAAATTAATTATGTAAATTATGTTATATTATAAATAATGACTATTGTATAACTCGAGTAAGAGACTTGACATGATTGTATATATACATAAGCGTAAAATTGTTTTACATGTATATTGTCAAGTATACACTAGACTAGTCCTCCGGTCGATGTAGGCACATGTTGAATGAAATTTTTTGTGATTGATCCGGTTAGGTTCTGCTAGAGTGCCGTGTCAGAGATAAACCACCGGAAGCGGACACATGGTTGTAATGCGGGTCGGATAGAAAGACCTTGAAACGCCATGTGATTTAGGACTTAGTACGATTGCCCTTGCCACATAATATTGGGGAGTATTCGTGTATAGGCCTAGTGTTACGACTTGTTCTCCCGGGTAACGATAGTGACCCAATATGACTTGTTGTGTAAGATATTATGCTTGTGTCTTAAAATAATATCCCGAATCGATGCATTTGATATTATACTTGAAGGAAATATTTCGATACGTTAAATACTGAAATGAGATTAATAATGATTAATCATGATACGATATGAGACTACACGTTACTCGAGTTTGGGTTGGGTAGTCATGGCATAGGAACATTGGTTGGGTAATTGAACAACTTAATTACTAGAGACGAGTAATGACTAGTGTGCTTTCATTATAAGTACATCTTATTATCTTATAGCTTATTTTCTTGCTTTGACGTTTGTCTATCTTGCATCTTGCTCCTCTCCTATATATATAATATATGACAGGTCCTCGTCCCGATAGACAATAGACTATGGAGCTTGATGAGATCATATCAATCTTAGGATTCCTGTAGCTGTGGAGTTATTCTATTTTAATTTATGTCGCTTGTTTCCTTTTCTTGAGGGTGGTATCAAAGATTAATATCACATTATTTTTACTTGGTATTTGAGAGAATTGTTATATTATTCTTTCCCATTTTGTGTTGGGCCACATGTTTTGGCATTTTATATTTTTCAGTTGAGATTATTGATGGATTATTGCAGTTAATAGTTATGAGTTGGTTTCACTAGTTATAATTGTCATTATATGATTTGGTTACACATATGAGAGTGTACATGTTTACTTTACTACATTTATTTAAATTTTGTTTCTAATGCCAACATATTGATGCTCCACTTTAATTTAATTGGGCGTAGCTAACCTAATTAGATTTTAAAAGATGGGTTGTCACAGTTGGTATCAGAGCACGATTTTAGAGCCTTTAGGGATCTGAGGGCGTCCGTTACATTTTTCGCGCATCGTTTCCTTGATACATAGAGCCTTACGATTAGGTCTTGTATTCAATGACTTGGAAGATCTTCACGCTACGATTTCGACGGGAGATTTGGAGCTAGCCTCGTGTAGAGGGAGGGTTCCTTGTTTGGATTTCATTCGTGAGACGTCCCACGCATGAGGTAAATCTCCGATCGACCACATGATAGTACGCGTGAGGTCCATGTGTGAGTACTTGTTGTAATTATGACTAGTGCTCCACTTGAATAATTTTTTGAGGATACGAGTTAACTTACTATCTTTTAAGATGGTGATTTGATGAGACGTACACTGTAGGAGGGCATATGGTCCAAGCATTTTAAGTACCGTAATTCGTGTGCAACTATCATAATTTCATCACCCACCAATAGGCTAGAAAATCGATGTTGAACTCAATAATTGAGTTGACTTTTGGTTCATTAGGGGGAGGAAACACCCGTATATTTGCTGTGCATTATCAACTTTGAATATTGTCGCTCTTATGGCTGTAAGGAAGTTGGTATAAGTTATAGCCCACCCTGTAGTACCACTGATTTATTGGTACCACTTGCGTGTGTAGTTGTCTAAAGTTGTTTCCAATGTGAAAGGGTAGAGCTTTAGATATGGCACACCTCAAAATGATGTGGTCAAGTTGTTGTTGTGACATTTTCCTGAGAAGAAATTATCACGCTCCACCCGTAATGGACAGACTGTTGAGGCATTCGATGACATATTAATAAGTGAATGGTTAACGAAGTAAGTCTTGTGATAATGAGAGTATATTATTACTCATGAACATGTAAAGGAAGGGTTGTGATTTGAGAGAGGACTACTCCAAATCGATGTATGTCCCATACCATTAAAGGATGACCCGAGGGATCTAATTTTGGTGTATGCAAGAGTGTTATCATACTTATGAAAAGAATGAACTAGATTCATCCATTTGATGATGTTCAATGGGATATTCATGAGTCTAAATCTGGAATGGATAAGTGATTATCCTTGAAATATTATGTTGGTATCAGGGAAGTTTGGTAGGCATGTACACCTACACGTTGTCAACACAAGTGATAGATGTCGTATCGGGGTGACACAGTGGTTCCATAGTGTTTTGATCTGATAAAATCCATAATGGAATTAACTTAAGGCCGATTAGGTGTGTGTTCGGTCATGTATAAGATATGTTAGCGGGTTGGGTACTCACACGTTCAGAGTGGAATGTTTCGGTGAGTTATCCCAAACAAGCTCGTGAGAACGTACCAGTGATGATGCGAAACTAGGGATGAGGAAGTCCATATCGCAAGGTCATACGAGGATTGACATTGGATAAGTCCAGAATTATCGATGGTCTTTTCTTTCCATATTTGGTAATGATTGGAGTTAAGTATTTTTCTTAAAGCCCTAGGTTAGAATGGGTATTCGATAAGATGTGGTTATCTTATTTTGTAATATCGGTATATTTGTTAAAAGTTATCGAGACTGGGACGTGAATATGGGTGTGCTATGGGATGGACTTAAGCTGGAGTTACCAGTTGTGAACCCTACGGTGAGTATATAATCTCGAGGGATGAGTTGTCGAGTGAGAACATCACGAGGGAGTGTTCAATAGGCGTTTCATTTGATACGAGTGTGATCGCTTGAGTTGGTGATATATCCATGAGTTAAATTTTATGTTATCACCCGATAATTTGGGGTACTAATTTGTTGCACCATGATAATGGTGGTGCTTGATTTTGAATCCATTAGATATGGGAATGTGGCTATGTTTTGGCCCTCTTTATGTATTAATGTGAATTAGAGCACGAGTGAGTATTTAGTGACATGGTGTTTACTTAGACCGTGTGTGATTAAAGATGTGTTACAAAACCAAGTGTGAGATGTTCGATTATGGTGACGTCTATACTAGTGAATAGTCACACCATGATGGTCTTTTGATAATGGTAGATTGAGACAGTTTGGGATTCCAAATGTCGGACCATTCATTGAAATGGTTGTCATAACCTCCACTATACGGGGATAACAAGAGAGTATTTTGACCATTGTTGAGAAGTTTTGTAAGGAGGGTGTGTACTCTTGGGAAAACACCCGCGAATGGGTTCGTAAGATATTTAATTTTACTTCAGTTATGTGTGGATTACCGGGTGTTAATTGGGGTCACAGTACGTGAAGGTACCCGCTAACTTATATTTATGACCTTTAACATGTTGGATAGCACACCGTTCTTCATAAATATCAGGTAACGTTGGTGTGCTGGGAGATGAGTATTCAGATGGTGAGTGTGCCAAATCCTATATTCTGATTTGGTAAGATAAGTGGTAATTTTTGGTCTTACCTCATTTCTTGGCAAATGTACAAGCCTTATTCGTGGTTTGAAGAACCAAGTTCATTTCTTGTTCGGTGAGAAAATTCTAATATACTCACAGTCAAAGGAAAATCATGTCGGATAGGTTGAATTCCTTACGTGTTTTTAACAAAAGAGCGGTAAGTCGAATCTAGCGAGGGTTTTTCGCCTTGGGTTAGAGCGACCACACCATGAGAAGTTAGGCAAGGGGGCACATTGCATCTTAGGTTAGTTCGAAACCTTTGGGTGAGGGATCGTTGACCGCCCAGAATGCAACTTTGTCGGTGTTGTCTTGTTCGAGAGAGTTTGAACCTTGCTGATATTATTTACCTACGTCCAGACTTGAAAAGATGGAATAATATTTATAAGTGCAGAGAAGTCGTATGCTTATGCGCATGTATAACATTAGTGGATAATAATGGTTGCCATATCGGTTGACTCGCCATCAATTTAAGTGCAAGGCAAGTTTTATTGACAACTCGGAGTAGAATTATCTTTTGAGCTTTTAGTATCATCTCTTAGTCGATTCTGAGTTGAGTATCGAGGCATGATTGGTGAATAGTGACAGATGTATTGAATAGGTGAAGTTGGATTATTTGTTGTGTGATGAACCGTTGAGTCCATAGATAAGTGGTTTTTGTAGTTAGATGATTCTTGTATCACTATGGGTCTTGATTTGACAAATTCCTTATCTCGACAAGATGACAGTAGTGTATCAGAGGGGTTCCTTGTTTGGATTTCGCTTGCGAGACACTCCATGCACGAAACTTAGCGAGTCGGGACTTGGGGGTATTGATTTATGGATCATCTTAGTAGTTCAGTTATGTTAGGCTTCATGGTGAGAGTTCGGTTTTACAATTAGAAATGGGAAAGTATGTCCACGGATTTCATTGTTGGGTTACCAAGATCGCAGCACGGTCATAATTTGATTTGGGTCATCGTCGACAGAATAACCAAGGTGGCTCATTTCCTTTCAGCGAGGACGGATTATATGGTAGCATAGTACATCATGGTGTTTATTAACGAGATTGTGAAGTTGCATGGGGTACCGCGTGATATCTTGTCCGACCATGGTAGTGCCTTCATCTCGCACTTTTGGGGCGGTCTTCAGGAGGCGATGAGAGTTCAGTTGAGTTTGAGTACTGCGTTCCACCCTCAGTTTGATGGTCAGACGGAGCGGGTAAACCAAATTTTGGAGGACATGTTATGAGTTTATGTGTTGGACTTCAAAGGTGGTTTGCCACTGGTGGAGTTCGCATAAAATAATAGTTATCAGTAGACTATTGTCATGGAACCATACGAGGCTTTATACATCAGGCCATGTCGATCCCCTACATGTTGGTTGGAGTTCTGAGAGCACCATATGTTGGGTCCGGATATTATAAGGGAGACCTCGGAAAAGGTTGACGCGATTCATGCACGGATGAAGACCGCGCAAGATCCTCAGAAAACTTATGCTGACATAAGACGGAGGAAGTTAGAGTTCGTCGTTGGGGACCTAGTGTTATTGAGGGTCTCACCCATAAGAGGTGTTTTTCGCATTGGTGCCATAGGGAAGCTTTCACCGTAATACATGGGTTCATTAACAGTGTTCGGTAGGGTGGGGTCAGTTGCCTACCGTTTAGGCCTACCCGACCAGCTCTAGCGGGTACACGATATTTTTCATGTATCCATATTGAGGAAGTTATTACGTCCCGAGGACTCACACCTACACATAGAGTTAGATGGGGTTGAGCTACAGCCCAATGGGACCTATGAGGAGAGGTCGGTCAGGATTCGAGATCGTCGTGAGCAGTAGTAGATATCAAAAGTTATTCCTCTTGTTCGTGTTATGTGGTGTAATCATGATGAGTCTGAGGCCACTTGGGAGAGAGAGAATGACTTGCGAATTAGTCACCCATATCTCTTCATGGAAGGTATGTGCGAAACTACCTTACTTGACTTGAATTGATTTATTTTAATTTGGATTTCGAGGATGAAATCTCGTTCGCAGAGGGGGAGAATGTAATACCCCGCATTTTTGATTGAATTGAAATTGAAAAAAAAAAACTATGTCAGTATATATATTCGAAATGTTTGGAAATAAAACTATGTCAGTATATGTATTTGAAATGTTTGGAAATGAAAAGTTAAAATGAATTCATTGAGATACTAATGTGCGACTTAAATATTAGAAGCGAATTAATGCGTAAAAGGATCGAGAGGGTTAAAATTGGGGGCAATGGCATTATTGTAAATAAACTAAACCTAGGTATAAATAGAAAAGAAGAGAAGAAGTCTTCATTTTATCATTTCACAAATGGGGGATAGGTTTTGGTAGAGAGACAGAGAGTAATAAGAGAAGAAAGTTAAGAGGATTTTAAGAGGATTCAACTTCTCCATACAATCCAAGGCAAGTTAATAACCTATATGTGTATATTATGTATCTATAATGAAATTTCACATGAACATGTATTTGGATCCCTAAATTAATATGATATTGATGTTAAAAATGATATGCAATGTATTAGGATCACCCTCCATTTATATTCAAATGCAATAACATCATTATAGGGATTGAATTGTTGAACAACCTCTTGAATTTGAGAAATCAATGAACTTGTAAATCGTCATATTAAAAAACTATTTTGATCTGTTTTGGTTCCGAAAATGGATGTCTCGTTCACGATGCCCGACATAAAATTATATTCCAAACAACTTTGTAGTTTTAAGTTTTTTCGAAAACGGATCGGAAAAGTCTCAAATCGGGGTTTTAAAATTTTGCGCAGAAAGTTGTCGTGAATAGGTCCGAACTGTATATGTTAGTTCCGGGTCTATTTTAAGTAGGCTACGGTAGGGGTGGCCATAGGCCCGAGGCCCGCCAAGCCCGCCCAACCCGCCCAATAAAAAAATAGGGCTTGGGTAAGGTAAATAGGCCCGCAAAGCGGGCTTGGCAAAATTTTATAGGCCCGATTTTTTTTCGGGGGGGCTTGGGCATGAGTTCTTAAGCCCGATGAGGCCCGGCCCTGCCCGAGGCCCGAAATATATATATATATATATATATATATATATATATATATATATATATATATATATATGTGTGTGTGTGGGGGGGGGGGGACTTCTATAAATATAAAAACGTATACCAAGTCTTTTCATGTAAAGTGAGAACCTTTATATATGGACTTTGTAATATATGGAATTTAAAACATATTTTTAATTAAAAAAATTGGTCTTTAAATAAAAAAATAGGTATTTTAATTTTTAAAAAAAATCTTTTAATTAACATAATAGGGCCCGATCGGGCGGGCCTGGGTAAAGAGCTTTCAAATCTGGGCGGGCTTGGGATTACATAATAAGGCCCGATCTAGGCCCGAGCGGGCTTGGGATAACACTTAATTTTTCAAGCCCGGCCCGAGCCCGATCGGGCCTGCCCAGGCCCGGCCCACGGCCACCCCTAGGCTACGGTAGCGTGCTCGCGTTTCCTTGCTTCAAATCGGCGTTTTAAAATTCTGGGCAGAAAGTTGCCGAAAATAGGGGAGAATATTATATATTAGTTTCGGGTCTGTTTTATGCAGGCTATGGAAACGTGCTCGCCTATCATTATATAAAATCACGTTCCGAACAACTTTGTAGTTTTAAGTTTTTCCAAAAACGGATCGAAAGAGCCTAGAATATTCATTTTAAATTCTGGGCAGCATGTTGTTGAAATAAGAGTGAAAATATTTTTCATGTTGTTAGTAAGATAATTGTGGTGTTGTGCCTAATATACTAACTTGATCACATACTTATGATTATTAGGGATATATAACCATGAAATGATTTGATGTGGAATTAGTAAATTAATGATGTAAATTATGTTATATTATAAATAATGACTATTATATAACTCAAGTAAGAGACTTGACATGATTGTATATATACATAAGCGTGAAATTGTTTTACATGTATATTGTCGAGTATACACTAGAATAATTCTCCGGCCGACGTAGGCACATGTTGAATGCGATTTTTTGTGATTGATTCGGTTAGGTTCCGCTCGAGTTCCGTGTCGAAGATAAACCACCAGAACCGGACACATGGTTGTAATGCGGGTCGGATAGAAAGACCTTGAAACGCCATGTGATTTAGGACTTAGTTCAATTACCCTTGCTACGTAATATTGGGGAGTATTCGTGTGTAGGCCTAGTGTTACGACTTGTTCCCCCGGGTAACGATAGTGACCCGATATGACCTGTTGTGTGAGATATTATGCTTGTGTCTTAAAATAATATCCCGAATCGATGCATTTGATATTATACTTGAAGGAAATATTTTGATACATTAAATACTGAAATGTGATTAATAATGATTAATCATGATACGATATGAGACTACACGTTACTCGAGTTTGGGTTGGGTAGTCACGACATAGGAACATTGGTTGGGTAATTGAATAACTTAATTATTGGAGACGAGTAATGACTAGTGTGCTTTCATTATAAGTATATCTTATTATCTAATAGCTTGTTTTCTTGCTTTGACGTTCGTCTATCTTGCTTCTTGCTCCTCTCCTATATATATAATATATGACAGGTCCTCGTCCCGATGGACAATAGACTATGGAGCTTGATGAGATCATATCAATCTTAGGATTCCTGTAGCTGTGGAGTTATTCTATTTTAATTTATGTCGCTTGTTTGACTTTTCTTGAGGGTGGTATCAGAGATTAATATTACGTTTGTTTTACTTGGTATTTGAGAGAATTGTTGTATTATTCTTTCCCATTTTGTGTTGGGCCGCATGTATTGGCATTTTATATTTTTCAGTTTGAGATTACTGATGGATTATTGCAGTTAATAGTTATGAGTTGGTTTCACTTGTTATAATTGTCATTATATGATGTGGTTACACATATGAGAGTGTACATGTTTACTTTACTGCATTTATTTAAATTTTATTTCTAATGCCAACATATTGACACTCCGCTTTAATTTAATTGGGCGTAGCTAACCTAATTATATTTAAAAACCAGGGTTGTCACACCTCAGCTTCTTTCTCTCGGTGCTAGACTCTTGAAACTCTCTATCTCTGAGGTACCAGATGATAGGATCCATCCAAGAAGCTCCCATACTCAAATTCAAGAAACATTCCACAATATTGTCTTCTCTTTTAATAGTCGGTCGATGGAGGATCTCTATCGGGACTATTCTTCTTATTTCAATTATGGTAGTAGAAGCTAACCTCTCCAGAGCATCGGCTCGGCCATTGTCTAGCCGGAGTATCCTCTTCAGCTTCACTTCACGAAAATGCATCAGTGTTGTCTTCACCCTACTCAAGTACTTGGCCATTCTGTCGTCCTTGGCCTTGTATACCCCCAAACTTTGGTTAACAACTAACTTGGAATTACTATGGATAATGATTTGGCCAACGTTTAGTGCTCGGGCAAGGGAAAGACCTGTTGGGAGGGCTTCGTACTCTAATTCATTATTAGAGGTATTAAAGCTGAACCTCAGTGCAATTTCAATAATAATCCCATCTGGGGTCGACACAACCCCACTTCCATTTTCACACGAAAATCCATCAACAAACAGGCTCCACACATTATTATTGTCAGGAAAATTACCCTCATACACAACTTCCTTATTGAAGAGATATCATTATTTCTCATTCTCAAGCACCTTTCTTCTCACTAAACTCATCTCGGCCTTAGTCGAGGGAGATACTCCCTACTATTTCGCTCATAAGCTATAGCTTTAATCCCTTCTGTGTTGGCCTCGTATCACGTGAACATGGCTACGAAGTCATCTTGGAACTACCCCTTAATTGTCATTATCAGCTGGTAGATGATGCCGAATTCCCCCAATTCAATTACCCAGGACACCGACCTTCCTAACTTCTCAGGCTTGTTAATGACCTATCTGAGAGGTAAGTCTATGAGGACCACTATGGTATATGCCAGAAAATACGGCTTCATCTTCCTCGATGCATGGATTAGAGCATAGGCCAATTTCTCTATTTTGGTATACCTTTTCTTAACCCCTTAGAGGGCCTTGCTGCTAAAGTACACTGGCCTCTAGACTCCATCCTCTTATCTAATACTAGCAGCACCTATTTCCAACTCCAACATCGCTTGATAGAGACACAACCTCTCTCTATGGACTGGTCTCGACAATAAAATTGGAGAGCCGAGATATTACTTCAAATTTTGGGATGCTTTCTCACACTCATCATTCCATTTGAAATATTTTTTTAATACTTTAAAAAAAGGAAGGCAATTATCGATAGCTCTAGACACGGACCTGTTTAATGTGGACACTCGTCCAATTAGCCTCTGCACATCCTTTATAGTCGTAGGAGTCTTCATCTCCAATAAATCCTTGATCTTATTAAGATTAGATATGATTCCCCTTTGATTTATGATGGATCCTAAGAACTTGCCTGCTCCCACGATGAAGACATAATTAGAGGGGTTGAGTTTCATTTTGTATTGTTGATAGTATCGAAAGTACGCTCAAGGTCATCCACATGAGTGTCAACCTTAAGACTCTTCGTCAGCATATCATCAATATAGACCTCCATTGTTTTCCCAATCTTCTCTTCGAACATCTTATTGACCAATATTTGGTAGGTAGCCCTAGTATTTTTTAATCTAAAGGGCATAAACTTGTAGCAGTACGTCCCCTTATTAGTTATGAACGTTGTCTTATCTGAATCGTCCAGATCCATAAATATCTAATTATAGCCACAGTAGGTGTCCATAAAGCTCATCAATTTATGGTCGACAGTAGCATCGTCCATTTGATCTATTATTAGCAATGGGAAGTTGCCTTTTGGGTAGGCTTTGTTCAGATTTATAAAATCAACGCACATCCTCCATTTTGCCATTAGCTTCAGGGACGATGATAGCATTCGCAAGCCATTTGGAGTAGAGGACCTCCCTGATAAAGTCGGCTCTTTTCATCTTCTTTACCTCCTCTCTAATGAAATAATACTTCTCTCGAGAGTAAACTCTCCTTCTCTGCCTGATCGACTTTGCATCCTCATCCATGTTAAGTCTTTGATAAAGTACCTTCGGATCAATGCTTCGCATATCCTGATGTCTTCAAGCAAAGTTACTATATCTCTTCTTTAACAATTTGAACATCTCCTCTTTGACCTCTTTCTTTACGGCTTTGCCGATTTGGGCGATTTTTTTGGCTTGTCCTCATTGAAGATGATGGATTCTACCACCTCCATATCCTTTCCCTTCTTTTTCTTCTTTTCGTCTCTAGGGTATAAGGTATCAATGTTATAGGTCATAGTGGCCCTTTTATACATTTCCCTCTCCTCGGTCGATTTGAAGTAGAATTCATGTGCCCCAACTTGGTACCCCTGAACTTCCTCTACTCCATATAAAGTCGGGAATTTAATCATCTGATGGACTATTGAGGTAACGGACTCAAATTCCTTGAGGGCTACACTTTCAAGAATTATATTATAGGCCGAGTAGACGTTTTCATCCACGATGAAGAAGTTGATCTTCTTTGTAAGATATTTAGGACAACTATTTTACATTCTCACTTCCATTTCATATATACTCTGAACCTGATGCTCTGATACCATCTATAACACCCCGCTTAAAATAATAACGGGTGGCCAGCCCTATACAATATTAAATAAGGAATTTCAAATGGTCCAGTCTCAACATCAACTACCGGTACTATATAATATAGGATTAACTACCCGATATCATATAAGCGAGATGTTAAATAAATTAAAACATGCAACATAACACAACCCAACACTATGAATAAAGGAAAGAACTATGATAATGAAATGCTAGAAATAAAATGGAATAAATAACTACAACTGAATGTACGAAAGTAGACCCGAATAAGTTGTCGGGTCACAGCAAATACAATAACTGGAATGGAATAAATATACACATCTATAAATATCCCTTGGGTACAAACCCGATGTACAACATGAATCCTACCTAGAATTTTAAAAGTAGGAGGCGACTACTTGGAACATCCTGCAATAGTCCGCACCTGTCACGGCTCCCAAGACACTGGATAGAAGGTCATCCGGCATCCATGCGGTAGGACACCTACAATAGTATATATATATACAGGCAGGAGAGAAAAGTAAACGGGTCAAAGCCCCGATTGTGAAAACTATTTAGAAAGTGTGTTAACCGTGCATAATAAATATCGGTGCACTTATGTCATAATTAAAGTGAGACCGCACTCTCGTGAAACCCCAACTCACCTCTCATCTAAAGGCGCGCACCTATTCGCGTCCTCAAGTTTTAGTTAAATTACCCGCATTTTTATTTGGACAACCTAACTTATCATAGGCCTAGCCTATATCCACGAGAGCTACTTTCCTATCATGACCCAAGGATCCACCCCTTTCCTAAACACAATTAAGTATTTATTTTCAATCATATGTGCCTTATTAGGCTTAGTGGATTCCGGTATATACTTTACCCAATTATAATTTAATAAGTTACCCAATATGCATTTGGGTTGTAAAGTATGATTTAAATTTCTAATTAATAAGCATGAACAATCATTATTGACACAACTTCCCTCCAATTTCAACGCTATGCTGCGTTTCGTGCGTGGAATGTCTCGCAAAGCGAAATCCAAACAAGGAACCACCCCGTTACACTACTCCTTGTCAACGTCGATCCTGGAGATCCATTATGCCACACATAAATATCGACAGAACTTCTCTCTAATCTCATCAATGTACTACGTTTCGTGCGTGGGGAGTCTCGCAAAGCGAAATCCAAACAAGGAACCGCCCCGTTACACTACTCCTTCACAATGTCGATCATAGAGATCCATAATGCCGTACATATAATATAATACTACCACTATTACCAAAACTCCCATAATATCCTTGGGATGATGTAACCGAAATATTCCTTAAATGCGATACATCAACCCCCATCAATCTAGTACACCGTAATCATCCAAGATGTACTCCACAAAGATTCTATATCCTTTCATCTATAGGATATATATATAAATATATATATATATATATATATATATATATATATATATATATATATATATATATATATATATATATATATATATAGGTATTTCTACTAACCATATATATATATACACACCATCATCCAATACCATGACCATGTATACATACCATATATGATGTACCAAGGCCATGCACAAATAAATACCCGGCTATATGTAGCGCCGATAAAACTGCATCAATGCTATCATCTTCCCAGTGCCCGGCTTACGTAGCAATACTGTGGCCACCATGGTGGGACTAAATGGCACCCATCTCGTGGAAAACTCACGCACACGACATCCCGGGAAGTGGTCATATCTCCAAACCGGCAATGAGACGAAACATACCCACCACGTCTCATCCCAAAAATATAAAAATGTAAATCACATAATAACACACCGGACGACTATGACCTGGGGAATATCCACACCCTGCTTTTCTAGCCAGGATGCTCACCTTCTACGCGCGCAACTTCCCAATGATAGCATGAGCGCGGTATGCTTAACCAAATAATTATATATATAAATCACATGCACAATATATATACATCCATTTGATCCAATCATATGATCAAATAGTAAACCATCATATACGGTTTAAATATCCCTACCATGTATGTCCACAACATAAATATATCCATATTTTCCTATCTATATAGATACATAAACATATATTCGCATATCCATACATCTATATATATATATACAAACTATATCTCGTTCATATGTATAGTATATGTGTAACCTCAGCTATAGCTATACATAATCCTCAATATACAAGTCGTCACCACAAACTCATATCATTACCTTGATATGTGAATACAATCCCTCACTTTAAACATATTCAATCATTTTCCCTATGATGAACAGTCTCCCAAAACCATATGTATATATCTATACATATATATATTCAACATTAGGGTTATCACCCAAAATTTTGTATAGGAAACCATCACTATACATTTCATCCATATTCAAAAGTACATAGTTTCCTTTAGTACTATTTAACCATAGGCACCTACATGACTTAATAGTTTAAAACCTCAAACTATTCCACCCTCGTTTCAAGTCTTGGAATCTCAATGGTCATATCCCCAAAATTACGGGTAAACTATCCTTACTAGAATTACTTCATCAAATAATCCCATATGTTAGGGAAAATCCTCTATGTGGATCACACATTAATAAACAACATCTACCCCAACTAGATTTACACACTCTACTCTAGATGGTAATATGATCTCATCGCTCTCGAATTTGACTACGATTTAATCACTTTTATGAATCCCCTAGTCTACGACCTCTCGGATTTATTCCTTAAATTTGTTATCATTAAGGATATGCGATCATTCTCTTCCATTTGGCCCCAAATTGTATCTTAACAATATCCTATCCTTATAAGGATTTGACATACATGTCGGCCTAGAAAATTTCACAACATACATGGATATTTCTTATCCAATTATTTCAAGAAGTCCCCACTATCATCTATTAAGCGAGAGACCCCCTATAAGTCTCCAAAACATAACTCTCACATCATATAACCATGTCCCAAATCGATAAACCCAACCAAAAAGGGTTAGAAATCATCTTAGAAAAATCCCCCCTAAAACAGCCCTGTTTCCGAATCGATTCGGCCCTATTCCGAATCGATTCGGCCTAGCGAATCGATTCGACCTCTAAGGCGAATCGATTCGGGTCCAAAGACCTGGGCTTCTGCCATAGGTCGAATCGATTTGGCTTGGGTCCAAATCGATTCGGTCAATGCAGACCTGCCATTTCCCTTAAACCGAATCGATTCGCATAAGGGGGCGAACCGATTCGGACCTACAAATTTTGAAGGGTTCTTCTTTAATGAACCCATGAATTTTAAACCCTAAAATTTTCATTCTAACAACCAAACCTTAATCAAATCATGATTTCAAGCCCATAAATCAACCCAAAGTTGATCCCAACCATTTCTATACCATTAAATCCATATATAAACATTGATTTCAAGATTTAACCTAAAAATCTAGGTTTTGATATTAATACCCAAAAATCCATTTCTTTAACCCACAAATTATGAAATGAAATACACAAACAGCTATTTAGCAATATTAAACACTTGCCTCAGATTTGTAGAGGTTGGATCGTCCTTGATGTCGCGTTTGGGCCAGGAATCTCCAAGATTTCTTCCTCTCTCTCTCTTCTTTTCTTCTTCTTTCTCTCTTCTTTCTCCCTCTAGGGCTTTTATCTCTTTCTCTCAAATGAGAAATGGCTTCATCCGTAAGCCTCCACTTCCTTTAAAATAAAATCCCAATTTTAAATGTTAATACACACTTTAAATGACTCGTTTACTCTAATTCGAGTCAAACTAATCTTAAAAATATTCCGGAGCCGAAATAAAACCCAATGATAGTCATTTTGACTATCTCGACCCTTCCGGGATCAATGGTACCCTTAAAATCATCATCCGGAATACTTTAAAACGTCCTCTATTTTTGGACTTAAATTCCCAAATTTAAAATTCTCCAATTTAATTAAATTTTATTTTCCCAAAATTTAAATTTCTCAGTCTCAAAAGTCTTGGGGTGTTATAATCTTCCCCCCTTACAAAAATTTCGTCCGCGAAATTTAAGACAAACCTAGGACCTCAATATCATCTAGTCCTTACATCAACCCTCAGGATCACTATGCCGATCCTTTCTAGTTCTCACGTCGAACTATATAGATCCTTACCGGTCTTTAAAATCAACTAGCTACCCAGGGCGCCCATACACCCCGTACTCGAGTTTCCACTCGTAAAATTAAAATCAGGCTCCATTAGCCTCAAATCATAATATAACCCTCAGCAATATAATCTATAGTAACATATTAATTATATAGAAGTTTGAAAGTTCCCACCGATTGAACTCTCCTCAATTCCTGACACTAGCCACCTTCATGCGGGGGAGGTCTCGCAAGCGAAATCCAAACAAGGAACCCTACCAATACACGACTATGTAGCTAGGTCGGGGATTGAGATTAGTTGAACCAGGGTTAAGGTTTTATAAAAAGATTTTCATATATTAGATATTGCCCGAGGTCCTATACAACAATACGATATAAATCAATCTCGCGTCTTTCGACACACCAAACAAACACCTCATGCTCAGGACACAAGGTCTCAACAACGATAATACTCTAACAATACCTAGTTCTCAAAACTAACACAACTATGTGCTAAATTATCTGCTCAACATAAGCCCACTAAACTCTAAACTTCTCAGTTATGAAATTCCTCTACATCACATCAACACCTTTATATAAAAATAAATTCTTCCCTCAATGGGATACCAAAACTTCCCCACTATTCCGTTACGAGGACGTGTATCATCTCCAAAGATTCCATACAAAGGCCATACTTGCTCACTTCCTCCTCTAGGAAAATTTCATACACCCTAGCGGGGTAGCAGCTGCTACTCATCATGCCTTATGCACGACGTTCCCAATATCGCACAAAGCGTAACTTAAACCCAAAGAAAGGTATTCTACCTTATAATTCCATAACCTAATGGTTTCCCCTCATCCTAGAATCTCAACTCAGGGTCCTTAACTCTTTCCAGGAAAATCATTATCCCTAAGCCTATTTCTTCACGAGAGAAACATCTTCCTCAAAACCCTTCCTAACCATATTGAAGGGCAAAGCGCGATTGCAACTGCCGAAAACTCCATCAGTCCTACACAACGAAACTGAGTCTCCAAAGGCATTCTCCCTCATCCCGGAAGGCGATACTCTTGATATTGGGATAACTACACCTTTCTCACATCGGTAAGAGTCGCCAACACTAGGTTTCCTAATGAAGGTTAACAGACTCTCAATCTACACCTCCCAAGGACTACACTACATGCCTCTCCTCGGATTTACCTTACTAAGACTAAGGTTCACTATTCGAGAAATTTTCCTTTCTTACTCAACTGCCAATAAATCACCTCAAACCACTGCTAAAAATCTCCTCAACAACTCCTCGAAAACCGCGGAAAACAAATAGCCCCGATTAAAACGTACCCAAAATATGCTATGGGTATTGTACTTCTAATCCTATCCTTTCCTAGACGACAAAATCTAGGCAACGTCTGAAACAAAACAAGAGCAATTGTTGTCAGAACGTCAATCAAGTGAATATACTTCACAAAAGAAAACAACGCAGTGAACACAACATTCCTATTTGTAGGGCTTTAGGTCAAGAACGTTAACGGAAGAAGGCCGAAAACTCACACAGATCCTAAGGACTCTAGAACCTAATGCTCTGATACCATCTGTAACACCCCGCTTAAAATAATAAAGGGTGGCCAGCCCTATACTATATTAAATAAGGAATTTCAGATGGTCCAGTCTCAACATCAACTGCCGGTACTATATAATATAGGATTAACTACCCGATATCATATAAGCGAGATGTTAAATAAATTAAAACATGCAACATAACACAACCCAACACTTTGAATAAAGGAAAGAACTATGATAATGAAATGCTAGAAATAAAATGGAATAAATAACTACAACTGAATGTACGAAAGTAGACCCGAATAAGCTGTCGGGTCACAGCAAATACAATAACTGGAATGGAATAAATATACACATCTATAAATATCCCTTGGGTACAAACCCGATGTACAACATGAATCCTACCTAGAATTTTAAAAGTAGGAGGCGACTACTTGAAACATCCCGTAAGAGTCCGCACCTGTCACGGCTCCCAAGACACTGGATAGAAGGTCATCCGGCATCCATGCGGTAGGACACCTGCAATAGTATTATATATACAGCCAGGAGAGAAAAGTAAACGGGTCAGAGCCCCGATTGTGAAAAATATTTAGCAAGTGTGTTAACCGTGCATAATAAATATCGGTGCACTTATTTCATAATTAAAGTGAGACCGCACTCTCGTGAAACCCCAACTCACCTCTCATCTAAAGGCACGCACCTATTCGCGTCCTCAAGTTTTAGTTAAATTACCCGCATTTTTATTTGGACAACCTAACTTATCATAGACCTAGCCTATACCCATGAGAGCTACTTTCCTATCATGACCCAAGGATCCACCCCCTTCCTAAACACAATTAAGTATTTATTTTCAATCATATGTGCCTTATTAGTCTTAGTGGATTCCGGTATATACTTTACCCAATTATAATTTACTAAGTTACCCAATACGCATTTAAGTTGAAAAGTATGATTTAAATTTCTAATTAATAAGCATGAACAATCATTATTGACACAACTTCCCTCCAATTTCAACGCTGCGCTGCGTTTCATGCGTGGAGTGTCTCGCAAAGCGAAATCCAAACAAGGAACCACCCCGTTACACTATTCCTTATCAACGTCGATCCTGGAGGTCCATTATGCCACACATAAATATCGACAGAACTTCTCTCTAATCTCATCAATGTACTACGTTTCGTGCGTGGGGAGTCTCGCAAAGAGAAATCCAAACAAGGAACCGCCCCGTTACACTACTCCTTTACAATGTCGATCATAGAGATCCATAATGTCGTACATACATTATAATACTACCACTATTACCAAAACTCCCATAATATCCTTGGGATGATGTAACCGAAATATTCCTTAAATGCGATACATCAACCCCCATCAATCTAGTACACCGTAATCATCCAAGATGTACTCCACAACGATTCTATATCCTTTCATCTATAGGATATATATATATATATAGGTATTTATACTAACCATATATATATATATACACACCATCATCCAATACCATGACCATGTATACATACCATATATGATGTACCAAGGCCATGCACAAATAAATACCCGGCTATATGTAGCGCCGATAAAACTGCATCAATGCTATCATCTTCCCAGTGCCCGGCTCACGTAGCAACACTGGGGCCACCATGGTGGGACTAAACGACACCCATCTCGTGGAAAACTCACGCACACGACGTCCCGGGAAGCGATCATAGCTCCAAATCGGCAATGAGACGAAACATACCCACCACGTCTTATCCCAAAAATATAAAAATTTAAATCACATAATAACACACGGGACGACTATGACCTGGGGAATATCCACACCTTGCTTTTCTAGCCATGATGCTCACCCTCTACGCGCGCAACTTCCCAATGATAGCATGAGCGGGGTATGCTTAACCAAATAATTATATATATCATTCACATGCACAATATATATACATCCATTTGATCCAATCATATGATCAAATAGTAAACCATCATATACGGTTTAAATATCCATACCGTGTATGTCCACAACATAAATATATCCATATTTTCCTATCTATATAGATACATAAACATATATTCGCATATCCATACATCTATATATATATAAAAACTAAATCTCGTTCATATGTATAGTATATGTGTAACCTCGGCTATTGCTATACATAATCCTCAATATACAAGCCGTCACCACAAACTCATATCATTACCTTGATATGTGAATACAATCCCTCACTTGAAACATATTCAATCATTTTCCCTATGATGAACAGTCTCCCAAAACCATATGTATATATCTATACATATATATATTCAACATTAGGGTTATCACCCAAAATTTTTTATAGGAAACCATCACTATACATTTCATCCATATTCAAAATTACATAGTTTCCTTTAGTACTATATAACCATAGGCACCTACGTGACTTAATAGTCTAAAACCTCAAACTATTCCACCCTCCTTTCAAGTCTTGGAATCTCAATGGTCATATCCCCACAATTACGTGTAAACTATCCTAACTAGAATTACTTCATCAAATAATCCCATATGTTAGGGAAAATCCTCTATGTGGATCACACATTAATAAATAATATCTACCCCAACTAGATTTACACACTCTACTCTAGTTGGTAATATGATCTCATCGCTCTCGAATTTTACTACGGTTTAATCACTTTTATGAATCCCCTAGTCTACGACCTCTCGGATTTATTCCTTAAATTTGTTATCATTAAGGATATGCGATCATTCTCTTCCATTTGGTCCCAAATTGTATCTTAACAATATCCTACCCTTATAAGGATTTGACATACATGTCGGCCTAGAAAATTTCACAACATACATGGATATTTCTTATCCAATTATTTCAAGAAGTCCCCACTATCATCTATTAAGTGAGAGACCCCTATAAGTATCCAAAACATAACTCTCACATCATATAACCATGTCCCAAATCGATAAACCCAACCAAAAAGGGTTAGAAATCATCCTAGAAAATCCCCCATGAAACAACCATGTTTCCGAATCGATTCGGCCCTATTCCGAATCGATTCGGCCTAGCGAATCGATTCGACCTCTAAGGCGAATCGATTCGGGTCCAAAGACCTGGGCTTCTGCCATAGGTCGAATCGATTCGGCTTGGGTCCGAATCGATTCGGTCAATGCAGGCCTGATATTTCCCTTAAACCGAATCGATTCGCATAAGGGACGAATCGATTCGGACCTGCAAATTTTGAAGGGTTCTTCTTCTTTAATGAACCCACGAATTTTAAACCCTAAAATTTTCATTCTAACCCCCAAACCTTCATCAAATCATGATTTCAAGCCCATAAATTAACCCAAAGTTGATCCCAACCATTTCTATACCATTAAATCCATATATAAACATTGATTTCAAGATTTAACCTAAAAATCTAAGTTTTGATATTAATACCCAAAAATCCATTTCTTTAACCCACAAATTATGAAATGAAATACACAAATAGCTATTTAGCAATATTAAACACTTGCCTTAGATTTGTAGAGGTTGGATCGTCCTCGATGTCGCGTTTGGGTTGAGAATCTATAAGATTTCTTCCTCTCTCTCTTCTTTTCTTCTTCTTTCTCTCTTCTTTCTCCCTATATGGATTTTCTCTCTTTCTCTCAAATGAGAAATGACAGTCATTTTAACTATCTCGACCGTTCCGGGATCAATGGTACCCTTAAAATCATCATCCGGAATACTTTAAAACGTCCTCTATTTTTGGACTTAAATTCCCAAATTTAAAATTATCCAATTTAATTAAATTTTATTTTCCCAAAATTTAAATTTCTCAGTCTCAAAAGTCTTGGGGTGTTACAGTAAACCCATACACGGGTTGCTCTAGTCAATGTTCTTGAGAAGGCACGACACCTTATCTCATCTGACTCTGAGAAAATGTTAGCAGCAGATTGGTACATCTCCATGTGGTGGACTAGATTAATTCTCCCATTATAGTTAGGAGTGACCACCGACGACTTGAATTTGGTCAGGGTTGAATAATTGATGTTCCTAGCCACTAAAGGGGAGCCTTTAGAATATCCCCCCTGCAAGGGGTCCTGAATTTTTAGAATATCTCCTATTTTATTTTTCAGCCTTTGGATCGAATCATTTCAGGGTCTCTCAACTATAACTTCAACATCGTCCTGGATGATATTGTCTTCGACTCTCTCAGCCAACCGAACTGAAGGTTCCATTACCACTCACCTTTATCGACTATTTACTTCTTTAATCCCCTCGTCTTGGCCACATGGCGGCCTACACCCGCTTTATCTCTCCTTGAGCCAATAATACTCCTTTACCTAAATATACAATCTCTCAGATCACCCACTGGGATGAGCCTTTCAAAGGTCGACCCTCTACTTAACTGATCAAAAGATGATCCCCTTGGTTGTGCGTTTTGACACAGCCTCCTGATGTGACCTCGACTGACTTGAATGGGGCGTACAATTTTACTTGATAATTTATATGGTTCCCAGTATTCGGCCTACGCATCCTCAGTCTCATAGTCATCGTACTGGTCCTTTAGACAAGGTTGACCTTGCCTCCCCAAGCATAAATGCCTTGGGTTAGCAGCGTTCCTCCATCGTTGATGAGGTGGCAACTCCTTATGTTGTGCCTGGGGTGGTCTCCTAGCCCCTGGATGCTGCTCTATGGCGGTTGGAGTAATCATCTTTAATATTACCCCAATGAGTTTCGTCAATACATTTTCGCTGAAGGCAGATAGTTACCCCCGCATCGCATGTTGGCTAGCCACCAATGACTTCAATGCCTCCGCCACCTCCTCCATCTCCGACAGAGGAGGTGCGTGGCTAGAGCTAGGACCACCAGCTGGTGGTGGAAATTCTGATGCGTTATTTCAAACGTGGTGGATGATCTGTAAATTGAATAATGAAAGCTTAGAAGATCAAGAAGAGCTATTTCATTGGTGAAACAGCTCCACAAGAGGACTGGCTCACTATCTGAGAGTCTGTTGAGTATAAGATGAACTAGGGAAGTGATGAAAATCCTCATTCCTAGAGACGGTGCCAGACTATTGATACTGGAATTGGTATCACAAGATTAAAGTGATGAATAAGATCACACCAGTTCAATAATGGTAGAAATATAGCATTATAACAATAGAGAGAGATGAGGCAAAGAGTAAGTAAACACTAAAATTAAGTGGTTCACCCTATTGAAGGCCTACGTCTATGGTGCAAGTGTGTGAAGTCCACTAATACAAGCTCTAATGGCCTTAAGATACATGCACTCAAGATTTCTCACTCTAACAATAAGCTTGACAGAGTTTCAGCAGGGTTTTTATTATGTGTCCCTCTATAATATAGAATATGAAGTGTATTTATGGTTTCTTAAGGGTGTAATGTACCCCCAAGCATGTAATCAACAAGTGCATGAGAAGGCTCCCGATAATGAGTTGACACATGCCCCTCACACATGTAACTAATCATGATGTAATATTCCCTCATGTGAGGGGATAATCTTGTTGTAACAGACTTATCCAAGTGGGATTTGCCATATTGGTACCTTATATTTCTTATACTATAGATGCTGTCTAGACAGGTCTCAGCCTGGCCGAGTACGAGACCCCAATGCATCCTTATTCGATATTCTGGTGCAAGTGTAGTCCCAATTGAACACGTCGTGCCAAGACATGCCTTATGTGATATTACCAGGTCTCGACCAAAATACCATTTGAGACTTGTCTTTACTGATGAGACGCTGCCCTAGAGTCTCATCTCGTTATGGGGCTAAGAGCATAGATTCACGAGGTCGACCCTATTTTGGACAAGCCTTGGGTAGCCTAGGTGGAATCCTTTGAGAACTAAACTGTGGACATTACTGACCCTCGTCTTAAGACGATGTCACACTTGGTCATATCAGGTAGTAATGTCAAATCACATCCCAATGACTCCAAACATTGTAAAGCACAAAAATGAAATGATGATGCATATCAAAACACTATCAAATCATCACATGGATACGGAATGAAATTTTGACTCGATTATCCTAAATGTCCATCCATAAACGGTGTAAACAAAATATAAAACTTTTTTTGACTTTTTCTAAAAATTTTATCAAAATTAAATCGTTTTGACTTTTTAAATTTTTCTCAAACGACATAAAATCTTTTTGTATTTTCCAAAAAAAAAATAAAAAAAAATATAATACAAAAAGTACACGTGTCATAACACTAGTAAACATATATCATGAAGTACAACTAGCATATGACAAACAAATCATGCAATCAACTATTCATAAGACATAACATGTGAAGAATCATGTTCAAGCATGTGAGAATCAACCAACAAAGAATTTAACATCTCCAAAACACATTTCCTAACCCAAAAAAGTGTGTACCTAAATCGAGGGGTTAAGGGAACCGACGGGACACTATCCTTAAAATTCCTAGTATCTCTTCCAAGATCAAAACGAAAACCTCTAAGGTGACATTTCCTACCAAAATGTGAACATGTGTAAACTGGTGGACTGATACCCATGGGTTGACCTTTTCTAACGTCCTTGGGATTGATTGACTCTCTAAAACAAATAATGGTCTTGTCTTTAATGCTCGAAACATGATAACACAATGCGCAATTGCCATTGCTACCAGCACTACTCAAGTTTGTCAAATCATTTTTCATCTCAAAAAATTTTGACTCGAGCAAATAATTAGACTCTTCAAATTTTAGGGACTCCTTCTTTAATATTTTAATTATTTCTAGAAGGTTATCATGTTCTCCCTTAAAATATGCCCACTTATCCCTTAGAGTCTCTTCATGTGCCACAAACTCGTCGATTAAAATATTTTTATCCTCTTTGGCGCAAATACATATCCTAAAATTTTTAAAGTCCTCCAATTCTTTTTCTAAAATAGGACTATATCACCACTATCTTTTTGGACAATTTTAAAGCTTTAAAGTCATGGTCCAAAGAAAAAAATTTCTCACGATAAAAATATCTTTGATTTTCAACCGTTTGCAAAAGATCCATATCTGATTTAAAACAAAAATTTTCTTTTTCCAAAACTTTAAATCTTTTCACAAAAGTCAGATTCAAACTATTTAAATCATCAAAACTCTGACTCGTGCCATCAAGGGGAGGCATACGATTACATCAGTACTCCATCGAAAAAATTGTAATTTTTCAAAAACTGATTTAAAACAAATCAATATCACAATTTTTTTGCGGAAAATAAGATCACTTAATAAATTAGAGAAACCCTCTCTGATACCAATTTGAGAATGCTATGTGATATTGATTAAGCCGAATTTACAAATTCCAATTGTAAACTTATTTAATTAGAGTTAATTTTTAAATCAATTTATTTTAGCCCTAAAGCATACAACTACGTGGGTAAAATCAAACCAACATCAATAAATAGTTGACATAAAGATTTCAGGGGGAAAAAACCTAAAAGGAAAAACTTTTTATTTCAGTTAATAATACTCACAATGATTACAAGAGAAATCTAAAATGAATATCCGCAGATACCCACAAGAACCGTAGTTCTGAATCAGCGACGAATCAGCATCAGAAGATCCACAAAGAAACACAGTCCAATCAGCTCAGGAACACTCACAACACTCCTTATGACACACAGTCAATATCAGCCTAGTACCTCCATCAAGTGGCACATAGATCAACAGTAGGTTATCCCCTATAAGAAAAACTCCAGCAAAGAGGGATCTTGGGTTCCAAAAAAATTCACTAAAACATTTGGGATTTTTTTGAATTGAAAAAAAGGATTTGAACCCTAAATGAAGAAGATAAAGTGTTTTGCAGAATGCAGTTTACCGATATAGAAATTCGTCAGGTCTTCTTAACAAAAAAGGACTTGTTTAACACGCTTTACATAAAAATGGGATGTCGATCAAATGAGCACAGATGTCGCTCGAACAAGGCTTCGTGCGACATACGCATGTTGTTTGAGCAACATGATCATGTCAATCAAACGACAGAGTGAAAATAAAAAAAATCTTTTTTTCTTTAAAAATCCACCTCAACATTGAGAAAAATATTTTGATGAAAAACCACGCCTCAAAACTTAGAAAATATTCTATAAAAAATATCCCAACACTTTAAATGAACTTTTAAGGGATTAAAAAACATCCTTACCCAAATTAATCTCGCAAAGGCTTGAATGTTGAAGAACTTTGATATTTGGATTCGTTTTCACGTATCTTCAAACTTGAACTTTTTCTTCGATGGTTTGTAGCAGTATACGACATACACCGATGTAAACAAGACTTATAAAATATGTCCTTACAATTGTAAAACATTTCATCCCTTTCTGTTTATCGCTACACTTTTATTGTGAGTTGTTTGATTTATTATTGATATATAATCCCTCATTTTGAATTATAACTTAATTTAATTCATTTAATTTGTATTTCAATATTTCAAAATTACTTAACTAAGATAATTGTTAGAAAGTGGAGGTGGATTATTATCTCTTGATTTTTATCGTACTTATTCACCTCGTATTTATCTCACCTCATCATTTTTCTTCTTATGTTGTTTAGTTTTAATTTATCATATTTAGTTTAAAATTCATTTTACAATGAAAATATCATTTCCCCTTATACTTCCTTACTTTCTTGCATGAAAGTGAGATTAGCACTTTAACTTGCCTCTATACTTATGTTAATAATAGTGTGTAGGTATTTCAAGATATATTGATTGAGAAGATCATACTTTATTGACATTTTAAAAACCTATTTCATCAAATGACGTGTTTGTCATATTTTGGGTTGATGATGCATGAAGTCTTATTTAATTTGTAAGAATATAGTATAATTATGCGCCCCATAAAGAACTAGATTGTCTTATTTCGTGCTACAAAATACATTTTTAGTTACTCCAAATGATCTTTGAAAATCTTCATGAAAGTCATATTGGATCACACATGTTGTTTGCCTCGAGCTAATCACATTAGATACTCTTTTTTTCTCTCTCATGTCCAACCCAAACTAGGGTTTGCATGGAGTCTCCCACTGATGCAGTACCCTTAAACCCTAAACCTCCAAATCTGAACAAGGTTTGGTCACGTTCATTTGCTAACGTAGTTCTCAATAAGCCTTTAAAGTATGTTGAGCTTAAAACTCCTACAACATTTAGAGATGAGCTAGCTCTTAGGTTTTCACAAAAAAGATATAAAAGTTCAAATAGAGGAATTTAAGTTCTGGATTATGGGGGAGTTTTTACATGGAAGGCTATCTGTGGATGAGATTTGTACGAAGGTATTGACTTTCAATCTTAATCAATCATGCACGATTGGATTGATTGATAATAAGCATGTGTTGATAAAGATGAATTGCGAGGAAGACTTTGTTAGATTTTGAACCAATGATCTATAGTATTTTGGGAGATATCCCATGAGAACTTTCAAATGCTCCCCTCAATGAATAATGGACTTGTTCATGCGTGGATCAATTTCATAAATCTACTAATACATATTTTTATGAAATCATCATTGTTATCTATTGTTCAATTGATAGTGAACCCCTTAAAGTTTGATTCCTCAACCGTTTCTCAAAGAAGACTAAGTCTAGAAGAGTTTTCATTGAGTTAGACATGATTAAAAATAAACCAATAAGGGTGTGGATAGGATTTAGAGAATCTAATTTCCGGTAGGATGTTCAATATGAAAGCCTTCCTTCAGACTGTCTTCACTGTATGAAGAAAGGTTATGATGAGAAGTCGTGTATTTTCTTAAAGAGTAAAAAGGAGATATCACTATAGAGAAGAAGAAGAAGAAGAAGAAGAAGAAGAAGAAGAAGAAGAAGAAGAAGAAGAAGAAGAAGAAGAAGAAGAAGAAGAAGAAGAAGAAGACAATCACCCTCTAAATCACCAACCCCGTATCCTTTAAAAAAATAGTTTCCATTTCCTTATACATCCTACCATAACAACCAGTCATCAATAGCTTACCTAAGGTGAAACATAATAATATCACAATAACCAAGATCATATCTAGCCAAACTTCAAGCCTAGAATCTATTGTTATTAAAGACAATCATATATTCCAACAATCCTTACCTCACAACTCCCCAATTAATTCATCCACTCCAATAATCTAGACCAGTGATTTAACTAACTCAAGAATGAATCTAAACCTAGTACATATCCCTAGAAAAAATAAACTCATTGCCAACCGTACCCAAAAGATTCGGCATTGCGATATTTCTCCTCAGGAAACATTTGTTGTTAATCAACTAATGCTATCTCTAAGAGCCACTGATTTGCCTTACTATCATGTTCAATAATCTAAGGAAAAGGATTACTCCTTAGAGAATGAACAAGACAAGGTGGTTTCCATATCAATGATAGAAGACTTACACATTTTTTCTAGTTCGTTTGAAGGGAAATGGAATAGCATAGAGAATACTTCTAATAGAAACGAGGAGAAAAATATTGTTATGGGGACTTCTAAGTTTCCCTAATTTTCTGATCCAAATGTTGAAATTTATGGTTTATGTGGAGTCTTGGTAGTAAGGTTACAGTTATGCAAAATGAGGAGTAGCTTATGACTCTCAAAGTGACTTATGATAATCTGGTGGAAGTAGTGATTCTAGCTCTGTGTATGATAAGTGTATTAAGGAGGAAAATAATTTTTTATGGATTTAATTGGAGTTCATTAGTTGTTCTTATAGTGAATTCCCTCAATAGTATATTTCAATGTGGTTTTTGACCAAAGTGGCAAAATTGGTGCGAACACTATTGATCAATAAGCAGTGGAAGATTTTAGGGATTGTGTCAATAACTATGCTCTTCTTGATATGGGATATCAAGGTTCAATATTCACTTAGAATAATTATACCGTGGAAGAGGATGACATATGTGATAGCCTTGACAAGGTTGTATGTAATCTCAACTGGTACAATGTATATCAATATTGGTCTATCTCCCATTTATCAAAGGAGTGCAATAATCAAGCTCCACTTCTTTTATCCATTAAAAACCAGTTAAATTGCCATACTAAACTTTTCATTTTTCAAAAATGTGGATTAATCTTTCTTATTTCTTATCTACTGTTTCCAAATCATGGATTAGTCATGTTGCAGTAGTTTCCATGGTGGCTTTTTCAATGAAGTTAAGATGATTAAAGATGGATCTCAAATCTTGGAATAAATATTCTTTTAAGAATATCTTTCAAAATATCCAAGGTATTGAAGATTAAATTCTTGTGTTGGAGAATGCTTTTTAAATCGATCCAAGTCCTGATAATAGGTTGGAGTTGCAGAAGACTTAATATAGCTTAAACAATGCCTTAAAGTAGGAAGAGGTGTATTCAAAGAAAAAATTAAAGATCAAATGGCTCAGTAAATGTGACTATGGTACAAAACAAATTCATTCACTGTGAAAGCTAACAATAATAAGTTAGAAATCTTGAAAATAGGGAGATATAAAAGGGTTTTATTGACTATTTCTTAGAAAGGTGGACTATTGATCAGGCAGTATTGGAGGAAGATTTGCTTGATATGATAACTAATTTGGTTGTAGAATAATGGAATGATCTATTGATTAGGATGGCATAGGAATAGGAGAATCTACAGGCAATCAAAAGCCTTAACGAAGATATCAGCCCAGGTCCAAATGGTTTCAGTGTTTTTTTTATATTAAATGTTGGCATTTGATAAAGTAGGATCTAGTTAAAGTTGTTCAATCCTTTTTTGTTGGAGCATAAATTGTAAAGAGTTGGTATTTAGATAATGTGGTGCTTATTCCAAAAATCAAACAACCTTCTCAATGCTATCATTTTAGGCCAATTAGCCTTGGAAATTTCTCCCTTAAAATCTGTCCAAAATTCTTGATACAAGGTTATCTTTGGTTTTACCTGCTATAGTTTCAGAGAATCAATCACGATTCATCAAAGACAAAAGTATATAGGATAATATCCTATTAGATCATTATATGGTTAACCTTTTGAATACGAAATCCCATTGATCAAATGTCATGATAAAATTGGATATGAAGAAACCCTATGACAAAGTTTTATGGTTATTCCTTATTAATGTTTTGAGAAGGTTGGGGTTTTTATAGGTCTTTATTGACTTTATTTTGAGACTTTTATCCAATAATTGGTTCTCTATTTTAATTAATGCAAGCATTCAGGATATTTTCAGTCCTCAAGGGTTCTAAAGTAAGGTGACATAATCTCCCCTTCTTTATTCGTCATTGCAGCAGAGGTTTGAACTGTGAGGTTATTTCAAAAAAGGTACAACATTATTATCATCCTCCTATTAGTAGATTGATTACTCATTTGAGCTTGGCTAATAACATAGTCATTTTTATTAATGGAAAAAATAAGAGTGTAAAAAATTCAATGACTTTTCTTTCAAAATATGAGAAAACTTTAGGCCGATTAATCGATAGAAATAAGAGTTGTTTCACTAATGCTAAGTCCTTATCTCTGGATAGAAAGAATACTTTTACAGGATGCCTGAACCATTGACACGTCACGAATATTCCATATTCAAGTTCGTTATCTTTATGCATTCCATCACTTTTTGTGTTCTTTATGCCTATATTCATGCCCTTTAACGGTGCAACCTCTATCATGTATGTTTATATGCTTTGAAGGGGTTGATTGAGTTTTTGCAGGTATTGGAACGCTTAAACTGAGGAGTTGTTGCATTTCGAAGAAGTTCTGTCATCGGACGCTATTCAAGGGCATTTTAAACATTTCACATTTCGTCTTCGACTCAGCGGGATTCCACGAAAGCGTAGTTCATCGAGTTATCTTTACGTGGCTGCGAATGGCACATCATTTGGAGTCCGAACGAAGAATTTATGTCCAATTTTGTTATGGACTTACCTCCCATGTTATGACCAAGGCATCCCAAGAAATAAGGGACTATTCGACCAGCATTCAGACCTCGGTCGACTGGTGAAGCATAATATGGCCCATGCACAAAATAGTGGCTCATACCTGATTCATCGATCGATTAATGAATTTCATCGATTCATAGTTTTAGGGTTAGAGTGAGAGGGTTATTGGGTGGTGCTTTTCTTAGGGTTTGCACCCATTTAGTTATTGTAAGCACTATTCATCATTTTCTCCATTTCTATTAATTGCATTTTTGTTTTAAGCTTTACTAACTAGTTTACTTTCTTTGTAGTGCAGATTTACTTGCTTTCATTACTAGCTTTCTTTATTTCTTTTATTTAATTAATCTCTTTAATTATGTTGAGTAGCTAGTTTAGCCTAGGTTGTGATTTATTGAACTCACCTTGGGTTGGTTTGGTTTCTTTGCTTTGGTGATGGAGTTTTCATAAGTTTATTTCAATTGGGTTGTCCTTGATTTTATGCTTAGGACATTTAATGGGGTATATGATATATGATCTATATTTACGACCTTGCAAATGTAATCTTGGGGGTATTTAGTGACGCGAAAATCATATTAGGCTTTTATGCGAATTTAGGGGGTTGTAACCCTAGATTTAATTAATTATTGAAATGAGATTCAATCTTAATGACTTGTTTACCCATGTAACCATTTATACCAATTAACTCGAGGTTAGGGATATTAGTCGCAACCTATAGTTTTTATTCCTTCGTCAGGCTTAGTTTAATTTCCATGACTAGTTACATTTTCTTTTTGTTAACAAATTATCTTTTATACTTTTATTGAGAAATATTAAACCAATATAATTCTAGCAACTAGTCTATGTGTATTTTTGATACCCGGACTGGCCGTTGTACTCCCTTAAAAGAGTGTAGTCATAGTTTATATTTTTGCATAGCGGTGGGAGCCGAGAATAACGACCGGCATATATGTTTATACACTTGTGTAGTGAGTTTCCCACGTGCTATCAAAATGGCGCCGTTGTCAGGACTAGTTTGTTTTATAATTTAATTTATCTAGTAATTTATACTATTTTCTTTCTATTTGTATTATTTCTTAACAATTTTTGTAGTACTGATACATTTGAGCGCCAAGAAACGCTTGATTTTTTTTTGCCTCATATCTCTTTGTAAAATTTTCAATCTCGAGACTTATTTTGGGTAAGCATGTCTTATTCCAATTTTTCGGTAATCGTAATGATAATTTTCAAAATCCCCCAACATTTATGAATTTTGGTCAATACTTACAAGCCCAAAACATTAAAACGTCCAAAATGTCTTTGGGTAAGTATTACCAAAGTGAACTTATGGATTATGGGAATTTTGAGAATGATTATTCCAATATTGGGCCTCAAAATCCTTATGACAATAATTTTGAAACGAATTGCAATAGCTTTCAAAATTCTTATAATAATGATTGTGATAGTAGTTCCGAGGACGATTATAAAGTTCTCAATTGCAAGAATCTGCGCCTGGGCCCATGACTTTCGGTGAGGGCTTGCGACTTCTTGAAAATGAAAATTTTGAAAATCGTTATCGGGAAGAAAATCATTGTTGGGAGTATGGGTTAGATTTAATATTTGAATCTGATGATGATTTTTATTTTGAGACCTTTGTAGTCGAGGAATGTTTTGAACCAAAAGAGGATTTTGTGCCTACTTTGGAACAAACCATTCTTAACTTTGCCCATGGTATAATTGATAATGAAAATGAGGAAGAAATGGGCGTAGTATCCATTTTTAACGAAATGATTTCTTCTTTGCCCCCCAAAGAAGAATATTTCATTGAAAAGGTTCTTATTTCCTTCAAAATTCAATCTCCAAGCTATGATGACTCATCTCTTGAGTTTGAATTTCTTTCGTCCCCATTTTTATTCTATATTGTCGAACCGATGTCAGTACCTAATGAAATGATTACGAACTTTAAAGAGTTTAACCCTTTCACCGATGAGGAGAACTTTCTCGAGAATCTTTCCATGAAGTCATCTTTGCCTCCATATGCGCCACTTCCCATTCTAGTTGCAAAATATTTGGGAGAAAATTCTATTTTTTGTCCCCTTGTGTACTTGTCACCCGTTTTATCCAAATCCCCCATCATCCCTCCAAAACTTTTAATTGGTGATTATTCATTTCTTTCACCTTACACATGCATTCCATTGAGGCTCCCCCGTTGATCCTCCAAGGTCAAATCGTATTTTGGGTGTACCCTCAAAAATATTAACTTCCAGTGTATAGTTAGTTAGAAGTTGAAATTGTAGGTTGTTTAGTTTTTATTTTTCTTTATTCCTACTTATTGTCTAGTGTAGTTGGTTAAGTTTTTGTTATTTGTTTTTGATATTCTTGGTACTAACATGTTTTGTAGAATTATTGGACTTATACTTTCACAAGATCACTCCATTTTGGGTAATATCACTATTTTTCTCTCTTTAACTTTGTTCTTAATTCATATTAGGGACAATGTTAGGTTTTATGTTGGGGGTGTGGGATATTCTATCCATTCATTGGTAGTTTCCTTGATTTGATTATATATTATTCCAAAGCATTAATTTGATTATATATTATTCCAAAGCATGTTTTTGTTGTAAAAAATTCAAAATTTCAACAAGATTTTCTTTCCTTCTTCTCCTTTATTGGTCATTTTTGCTTTTATATCCAATAATAAATTTTAATATTTTCCCGATCCAATAGACACCTCAATGATGTATATTCTTGATTTTAGAAGTTATTAGACTTTTGTCCTCAATTATTGATATTATAAATAACTTCATGAATTAAACTTTAATCCCATGAGCACATGTACTTTTCTTTCTTTATTGATTTGGTTTAAGATTTTTATAACTCGTTAATCTTTTATTGCATTGTATAACACTTTGTGAGTGTTATACACTACAATTTCCTCATTAAAAACGTTAAAATCATTGGTAATCTCACTATTCTTTCATTGATCGTTCATTAATTGAGTTTATATCCTGTAATGTGTTACTTGAGCATCATTTTTTAAGTTTGTCTTCACTTGAGAATTGCGTAAACTTTAGAAAATGATCACAGGCCATCTTTTTATATCACCTATATTGACCTTAACTTCACCTTATATGTTTTCCCTCGTCAACCCATTTGAGCTTTAATATAGCCTTTCGCTTCGTAACCCCAAATCCCATAACCAACTCGACATCGGAGTTAAAAGCCATATATATCATCTTTTATATTTTTGTTTTGAATGATACTTAGGATTGAATGATGTTCGCATTATTTGGTTGCAATTAAGCATGTGAGAGTGATAAAAGTAAATAAAAGAAAGAGGTGAAAAAAAGAAGAAAAAGAGAAAGTAGAAAACAAAAGAAAAAGAAAGAAAAAGAAGAAAAGAAAAGAAAGAGAAAGTTGTATATGTCGTGTATGGTGTTTAATATGTTTTGTGTACTCTCTCCATTGTTATATTCAATGACTTTTATGGAATTATATTCCTATTTTGTAATTGCCCGCATTTTCCATTATCTCGAGTTTTCATCTCCGAACACTTTGAATCTGTACATATTTCCTCCATTTCATAACCCGAACCTAACCTACAGTACACCCTTATACAATTCCTATGTGATACTAAGGTGAATTTAATTCAAAAGTTTAAATAGTTTTGATAATCCGTGAAAATACATTTTGCCTCCGTTAATGACGGTATCTTTTATTGAGATTACATTTTTTTTCATTTTTTATATAGCGTTCTTCAATATTGACATGTGTGCGGACTAGTTTCCATTTATATTTACACTTTATGCCCACATGTCCCATGTATTACCTCTCATTTATAGTGATTTCATTTGTTGAGCATAATTCCCGGTGAAGATTGATATATATGCACGCTTTAATGCTTATTATCCAGTTTATATAAGTTTTTGCCAAATCATACTTTGCATGTTATCGCTCCCCTCCCACTTTTAAGGTTTCAATTATATGATGTTCGTTCTATAACGTTAATAACTACGAACTTTTTGTGTGAATTCATTCACTTTGCTAATAACATGTTTAAAATCTCTTTTGTTATTGTTGGGCTTGTTGCATGTGATTGGGCATACATTTTGAGGAAACAATATGATGTTTGTGGGTTTCATCCCTGAAAACCCTCATGATATGACACTCATCCACTAGGGTAACCTAGGGGTTTAACGGCTTATTGCAAATGCTAAATCCAATCGTGTTCCTTACAAAAGTGGAATTTATGTATTTTTATGCACATATACTTTTTGTACCGCCTTCTATGGACTGGTTTTTTTTATTTCATCACTAGGGACTAAAATGCCTAAGTTAGTGGGTGTGATACATCACAAATATTACATACTCATGCCCGTTATCTTTATGCATACTACCACTTCTTGTCTTCTTTATCCCTATATTTATGCTTGTAAACCAGAAAACCTCTATTATGTATGTTTATATGTAATGACACCACTTTTATATGTTCATATATTGTTTGTTTTAAATCTTTTATTATTACATATGAGATATGGACAATGTGTTATTATGGATAATGTTAAATCCTCCCTTCATAAATCATGAAATATCAAATTAGCTAAAAATATAAAATTTCAAAGTTTTCAATAGGAATGTTCATATTTGAAACTAGTTTTGACCATTATAATATACAATTTGCTTGAGGTAAAATAAAAAAAGATGTATATATATGAATTAGGTTTGTAACAAAATAAACGGTGTGTTAAACGGAGGTCCGAGCAAGAAGTTATACAGAAATTACGAAATAAGGGAAAATATGTCCATCCTTTAAGTCATATTTTGTCATATTAGCACACCATGTTTTATGTTTTGATTGGTTAGAAGGGGAATCTAGTTAGGCCGGCTTAAACACTTTGAAATGAACTTTTTCTTCAGTAAAATGGATCAAATCAAAGTCTAATGGCATATCCTAAGTTAAAAGATAAGTTTTGGGGTACAAAATGTAATTTTATGAAACTTTAGGGACATAATTTTAAATAAAGAAAGTTTTAGGGACAAAAATAAAAAAATATATAAAGGACCATTTTGTAAATAAAATATTTTCAAGGACCTCTAAGAAATATTAAAAGTGTATGGGGTAAAATTACTAAAATACCGTTTATGTGTGAAATGACCCTTATACCCTTAATAACTTTCCACCTCGTGCTTGGTTTTGGACACCTCCATCGTACAAGTGTCATCTTTAAATGAAAAGACAAAGAACATGTCATGAATTTAGAAAGGCTAGAACACGTGTCATCGTTTGGTGAACAAAGACTGCAATACGGCTCCGTTACGCGACATGTCCACGACGACTCACCAAAATGAATGCATGGTCACCCAGACACGTGTCGATACCCTAATATCTTTGGGAAACTATAAATAGAGGCCTTAGGATCAGACATTACACGAAATTATACCAAAATATTATAAATAAATAGTGAGAGAAAGTGTGGGGAAAGTTTAAGAAGAAGTTTCGTCTCAAGATTAACGAGCGATCCAAGACTCTGTATTTATAAGTTCAGACTTCTCTTCTAGGTGAGTACTCTGGCATTCCTTGTGCATTTTAATTATATGATATTATGCAAACTATATATATTTTTTGAAATGCTTTAATTCTCAAAATTCATCTGATACCGATGATTGATTCCTTGTGATATGTTTATATTTGTCCATATAGACATATAGATTAAAAAGAGTTTGGAAAATGATATTGAATATTGGAAATAAGATTCGGCCTAAGGAACCTCTCTTACTGACTGACCTTCCCATCCGGGTTATCGCTGGTGTGCCCTAAATAAGGCATTGTGACAAATAAGTTCAATTGACCCTTAACTACTGGGGAATAATACGGTAGAAGAACACTATATTAGAGTGTACATGGACATTAAAATGATATGATTGAAAGAAAAAATTATTGCCTTTGATTTGTTGCATCCGTTCTATTCTGAGATATTCATTTCTATAAACTATGATTCCAAATTATGTACTGCAAGTTCCTATTTATATATGTATATGTCTTCTCTTTTGATTTGAATAGGTATCAATTTTCTGAAAAAAACCTTGGAATGTCTCGAGATTGAACCACACTCGGCTTTTAGCTGATGTTGTATAACTAACTATTTTTCAGGAAATAAGTAGGACTGGAGGGAACGTAAAAGGACTATATGGAAGATTCAGTTTTTAGAGCTTTTTTTGTTATTTTAAGTAAAAAGTTTGTTATATCTTATAGAGCATATTTGGCTCTCTTGTAATAAGTTTTAAATTTCGTCATAAGTTGTAACTCGTTGTTACTTGTAATATAAATGAAGTTTCCTTTTAGAAATATCCGATGATGTAATTCTTTTAATTTCAGTACTTTACGATTCATAACCATGTAATTGTATTTTCGTTGCAATTAATTAAGGAAAAAATTTAAGTCATAATATTTGTTGCCTTGGTGGCATGTCAAGACACTCATTCCCCACTATTATTTTGGGACAAGGTCGTGATAGAGGTGGTATCAGTGCATAGGTTATGACCCCGTAGACTACTGAACATAAGTTTCAATTGTGATAGATTTTAAGTTTCCATACATAGGATATAGGATGAAATATTCGACTTATGTGATAACCCTCCATATGTCTTACAGTCTACATATAATTGTTTATATATATTTATTCTTCTAATTTGCAATCTTGATATAGTATAATATGTCTTATGTTTGGCCATAACTGTAGAAAATGACCAAGACGAGATCAACTGCGGGAACTAGTGGTTCAAAATTGCAAGGACTCAAAGGTGCATACAAGGCAATTGAAAGTCTAGCAAGAATTGTGGAGCATCAGGTGAATAATGGAGCACCAAGAAATCTTGAACTAAGTAGTTGTACTATTGAACAGTTAAAGAAGTTGAACTTTCCATCTTTTAGAGGTTCTCCTAACCCCACTAAAGCAGAAAATTGGGTGAAGCCAATGGAAAAGATGTTCGATGTTCTTAAGTGTACAGATGAACAATGTGTTTCATTTGGAAGATTCATGTTAAAAGGTAAAGCCGAACATTGGTGGAGAATGTCTAAGAGAATACACGGGGAAAGGAATAATCCAATAGGTTGGAATGACTTCTTAGTGATCTTATACGATAAATAATTTCTTGAAACGGTGCAAGACGAAAAAGCAACTGACTTCATGAGTCTGGTTCAAGTAAATATGACGATTAGTCAATATGAGGCAAAGTTTACTGAGTTATCCCATTTTTCACCTCATGTTGTGATAACCGATGTTTTAAAAGCCAAGAAGTTTGAACGTGGGTCGAGGTTGAATATTGGTACTCAAATTTCCATCTTGAAGTTGACATCATACAATGACGTGGTGGCTAGGGAAATAATAGATGAGAAGGATAGTGAAGAATATAATTAGGTTAGAGAGGGGAAGAGGAAGTTTGGATAACAAAGAGGAAGGAACCCCAATAACAAACCCTTTAGGACTATACTTAATATAGGACAACCTTTAGTAAATAAACCTTTTAATGTTGATAGATGCCAAGAATGTGGTAATATTCATATAGGGCAATCATGTTACTTAGAGATGAGAAGTTTCTTTGGGTGTGGCCAAAAGGGACATAAAATGAGAGTTGACCAAACAAAGAAAAAGCGCTGACAAAGACTTTTAATTACAACAAGGATCATGGCAGACAAGGTAGATTTTTTAATCTTTCTGATGCAAAAGCTTCTAATGCAGTAGTGTCAGGTTCACTTTCGATATGAGCACAACCTTTTCAAGTTTTAATAGATCCTGGTCTACCCATTCATTTTTGTCTGTACGTTTTGTTAATCGCTTTCCTAATATTCCTGAACCCTTGAACAATAGCATACACGTTTCTACTGCTTCGGGTGAGTTATTGATGGGAACACTAGTATATAAGTCTTGCCATATAGATGTTAGTAGTCATAAACTATTTGCCGATTTGATAATTTTAGACATAAGAGATTTTGAAGTCATTTTGGGGATGGATTGGTTAACATCATATCATGCTAAGGTAGATTGTTTTGAAAAGGGGGTTACTTTCCAAATTCCTAACCATTCAGAATTTAGTTTTGAAGGAACTGACATCCTATCTCCCATACATATTATCTCTGCAATGCAAACTTGTAGTTTTCTTAAGAAGGGATGTCAAGGATTCCTTGCGATTGTTATTGATTTGTAAACAAAAGAGCCTATTTTAGAAGATATTCCCATAGATCAACATTTTCCAGATGTTTTTCCAGATGATTTACCCAGTCTTCCTCCTAGTAGAGAAATAGAGTTTAAAATTGACCTTATTCCTGGAACTATACCAATCTCAAAACCACCTTATCACATGGCACCTTTAGAACTAAGGGAATTAAAAGTCCAATTACAAGATCTGTTAGATAAGGGTTTTATTAGACCAAGTGTATCCCCTTGGGGTACTCTAGTGTTATTTGTTAAAGAGAAGGATGGGACGATGATGTTATGTATAGATTATCGTGAACTAAATAAGGTGACCATTAAGAATAAATACCCCTTACCTCGTATAGATGATTTTTTAACCAACTGCAAGGTGCGCAAGTATTTTCTAAGGTTTACCTTAGGTCTGTCTATCACCAATTAAAGATTAAGGAGGATGATATTTCAAAATCAGCTTTTCATACTAGATATGGTAACTATGAATTTCTTATGATGCCATTTTGGACTGACTAATGCACCAGCCGCTTTTATGGATATGATTAATAGAGTGTTTAAGAAATATTTGAATCAGTGTGTGGTTGTTTTCATTGATGACATCCTTATTTATTCCAAAAGTATTGAAGAACGCGAAAAGCATTTAGAGATAGTGCTGCAAATCCTTGGGAAGGAGAAATTATATGCGAAATTAAAAAAAGTGTGAGTTTTGGTTGCCTAGTGTCTCTTTTCTAGGACATGTCATTTCCAAGGAGGGAGTGTCGATTGACCCTCAAACGATCAAAGTTATATTAGACTGTCCTAGACCAACTAATGTTACAAAGATTCGTAGTTTTCTTGATTAGCTAGTTATTATCGAACATTTGTTGAAGGATTTTCTAGTATTTCCAAACCTCTATCAAGGTTAACCCAAAAGAAGGTGAAATATGAATGGTCTGAGGAAGTTGAGAATAGTTTTCAAGAACTTAAGAATCGATTAGTAACTTCCCCAATTTTGACTATTCCTTCTGGGACAGGGAGATATGTGATTTATAGTGATTCTTCTAAAAATGGTTTGGGATGTGTGCTAATGCAAAATGGAAAAGTAGTAGTTTATGCCTCTAGACATTTGAAAACCCATGAGCAGAATTATCCAACCCATGCCCTTAAATTAGCAGCTCTAATTTTTGCTCTTAAGATTTGGAGACATTATTTGTATGGTGAGACTTGTGAGATTTATACCAATCATAAGAGTTTAAAATATATTTTTACTCAGAAAGAATTGAACATGAGACAAAGGAGGTGGTTAGAATTAATGAAGGATTATGATTTGAATATTCATTATCACCTGGGGAAAGCTAATATAATAGTTTATGCTTTAAATAGGAAGTCTATAACAAATTTAGCATGTCTCATTACAAATCAGGAACCTTTGTTAAAGGATTTGAGAAGAATGGAAATAGATTTACGTATTTATAGCAAAGGAGGAATAATCGTAAACTTACAAGTCCAACCCATGTTGATGGAAAGGATCAAAATTACACAAGTAAATGACCCACAACTGAAGAAGATTAGAGAAGAAGTCATCGAGGGTAAGAGAATTAAATTTGCGATACAAGATGATATATTGAGATTTGGAAATAGAATGTGTGTTCCATGTGATGCCCAACTAAAGAGGCAAATTTGGGAGGAAAGTTATTACTCGAGATTCACATTTCATCCCGGATATATCAAGATGTATAGGGATATTCGAGAAGTATTTTGGTGGGATAACAAGAAAAATGAGATAGCCGAATTTATATCTCAATGTTTGGTTTGTCAACAAGTAAAAGCTGAACATCAGAAACCATCGAGATTACTACAACCTCTACCTATCCCTGAGTGGAAATGGAAACATATTACTATGGATTTTGTGACAAGTTTACCAAGGAGTTCAAATGATAATGATTCTATTTGGCTAATTATTTATAGGTTAACTAAATATGCTCATTTTTTTGCCATTAAGATTACCCATTCTTTAATAAAGTTAGCTAAGTTGTATGTGCAGGAAATTATTAGGCTTTATGGAACCCCAGTTTCAATTGTTTCTAATCGTGACCCTATATTCGTGTCTCACTTCTGTAAAAGACTACAAGAAGCCATGGGAACAAAATTGAATTTCATCACCGCTTTTCACCCTCAAATGGATGGACAATCTGAGATAATCATTCAAACCTTAGAGGATATGCTTAGGGCATGTGTACTTAATTTGAAAGGGAATTGGGATGATCATTTACCGTTAGTGGAATTTGCGTATAATAATAGTTATCAAGCAAGTATTCAAATGGCTCCATATGAGGCACTTTATGGTAGAAGGTGTTGTTCCCCTACATGTTGGGTAGAAGTTGGAGAGAGAAAATTATTGGGACTAGAATTAATTCGGATCACAACAGAGAATGTGAAATTGATACAAGGACGACTTCGAATCACTCAAAGCCGTCAAAAGAGTTATGTCGATATTCTTCACTGACATTTGGAATTCCAAAGAGGATATTATGTATTCTTGTGAGCATCACCAACAAAGGGAGTAATCCGATTTGGAAAGAAAGGGAAATTGAGTCCAAGATACATAGGACCTTTTGAAATCCTTTAAAGGATAGGAGTTGTTGCATATAGAATAGCCCTACCCCCTGAACTCGCTAGTGTGTGTAATGTTTTTCTTGTGTTAATGTTGAAGAAATACATCCCTGATCCAACACATATCCTAAGTCACGAACCTCTTCAAGTTAGAGAAGATTTGTTATACAATGAGCATCCGATAGAAATTTTGGACCATAAAGATCAAATATTACGAACCAAGGTAATTCCATTGGTCAAAGTGTTATGGTGTAATCATTCCATTGAAGAAGCAACATAGGAGTGCGAAGATGAAATAGAGGATAAATATCCATACTTGTTTGGAAATTAATATAAGTAAAGTTTGGGGACCAAACTTTTTATAAGGAGGGTAGGATGTAATGACCCCACTTTTATATGTTCATATATAGTTTGTTTTAAATATTTTATTATTACATATGAGATATGGACAATGTGTTATTATGGATAATGTTAAATCCCCCTTTCATAAATCATGAAATATCAAATTACCTACAAACATAAAATTTCAAAGTTTTCAGTAGGAATGTTCATATTAGAGACTAGTTTTGACAATTATAATATAACAATTTACTTGAGGTAAAAACTAAAAAGTTGTATTTATATGAATTAAGTTTGTAACACAACAAACGATGTGTTAAACAGAGGTCCGAGCAAGAAGTTATACCAAAATTACGAAATAAGAGAAAATCTGTCCAGCCTTTAAGTCGTATTTTGTCTAATTAGAACACCATGAGTTATGTTTTGATTGGTTGGAAGGGGAAGCTAGTTAGGCCGACTTAAACACCTTCAAATGACCTTTTTCTTCAGTAAAATGGATCAAATCGAAGTCTCACAGAATATCCTAAGTTAAAAGATAAGTTTTAGGGTAGAAAATGTAACGTTATTAAACATTAGGTACTTAATTTTAAATAAAGACAGTTTTAGGGACTAAAATAAAAAATATATATAAAGGGACATTTTGTAAATAAAATATTTTCAAGAACCTCTAAGAAATATTGAAGGTGTATGGTGTAAAATTACTAAAATACCCTTCATGTGTAAAATGACCCTTATACCCTTAATAACTTTCCACCTCGTGCTTGGTTTTGGACACCTCCATCGTACAAGTGTCATCTTTAAATGAAAAGACAAAGCACATGTCATGAATTTAGAAAGGCTAGAACACGTGTCATCGTTTGGTGAACAAAGACTGCAATACGGCTCCGTTACGCGACATGTCCATGACGACTCACCAAAATGAATGCATGGTCACCCAGACACGTGTCGATACCCTAATATCTTTGGGAAACTATAAATAGAGGCCTTAGGATCAGACATTACATGAAATTATACCAAAATATTATAAATAAATAGTGAGAGAAAGTGTGGGGAAAGTTTAAGAAGAAGTTTCGTCTCAAGATTAACGAGCGATCTAAGACTCTGTATTTATAAGTTCAGACTTCTCTTCTAGGTGAGTACTCTGGCATTCCTTGTGCATTTTAATTATATGATATTATGCAAACTATATATATTTTTTGAAATGCTTTAATTCTCAAAATTCATCTGATACCGATGATTGATTCCTTGTGATATATTTATATTTGTCCATATAGACATACCGATTAAAAAGAGTTTGGAAAATGATATTGAATATTGGAAATAAGATTCGGCCTAAGGGACCTCTCTTACTTACTGACCTTTCCATCTGGGTTATCGTTGGCGTGCCCTAAATAAGGCATTGTGGCAAACAAGTTCAATTGACCCTCAACTACTGGGGAATAATACGGTAGAAGAATACTATATTAGAGTGTACATGGACATTAAAATGATATGATTGAAAGAAAAAATTATTGCCTTTGATTTGTTGCATCCGTTCTATTCTGAGCTATTCATTTCTATAAACTATGATTCCAAATTATGTACTGGAAGTTCCTATTTATATATGTATATGTCTTCTCTTTTGATTTGAATAGGTATCAATTTTCTGAAAAAAAAACCTTGGAATGTCTCGAGATTGAACCTCACCCGGCTTTTAGCTGATGTTGTATAACTAACCATTTTTCAGGAAATAAGTAGGCTTGGAGGGAACCTAAAGGGACTATATTGAAGATTCAACTTTTAGAGCTCTTTTTTATATTTTAAGTAAAAAGTTTGTTATATCATATAGAGCATGTTTGGCTCTCTTGTAATAAGTTTTAAATTTCGTCTTAAGTTGTAACTCGTTGTTACTTGTAATATAAATGAAGTTTCCTTTTAGAAATCTCTAATGATGTAATTCCTTTAATTTCATTGTTTTACGATTCATAACCATGTAATTGTATTTTCGTTGCATTTAATTATGAATACAATTTAAGTCAGAATATTTGTTGCCTTGGTGGTATGTCAAGACACTCGTTACCCACTACTATTTTGGAACGGGGTCGTGACATTACTTGCTTGCAGGGGTTAATTGAGTTTTTATAGGTATTGGAATGTTTAATGTGAGAATTCTTTGCGATTCGGAGAAGTCCCATTGTCAGACACTACTTCAAGGGACCTTTAGACATTTCACACTTCATCTCTGGCTTAGCAGTATTCCACGAAATGTAGTTTATCGAGTTAGCTTTGCGTGGCCATGAACGACACGTCATTTGGAGTCCAAACGAAGAAGTTATGGCCGATTTCATTATGGACTTTTCGTCCCATGTTATGATCAAGGCGTCCCAAGAAATATGGGACCGTTCTACCGACCTTGGGACCCCAGTAGATCGGTGAAATAGAATTTGGCCTACGTGCAAGACTATGGCTCATACCTGATTCATCGATCAATCGATGAATTTCATCGACCGATCGATGAATTTCATCGACCGATCGATGATTTGCAGATTTGGGCGGTTTGTTCCTTTTTCATTTCTTTTTCCTTTATTTTTATTCCAACTTACTATATTAACTAAATTAGGTTTGTATTTGTAAATATCTAGTTTTATATTTCATTTTCGATACTTTTAGTGTTAGAGTGAAAAGGTTCTTGGGTAGAGCTTATCTTCCTAAGGTTTGCACCCATTTTGGTATTGTAAGCATTGTTCATCATCTTCTCCATTTTTATTAATTACATTTTATTATTTTAAGCTTTGCTAACTAGTTTACTTGCTTTGTAGTGTATATTTACTTTTTTTTACTTGCTTTCTTTATTGCTTTCATTTAATTAATGTCTTTAATTATGTTGAGTAACTAATTTATCCTAGGTTGTGATTGGTTGAACTCACCTTGAGTTGGTTTGGTTGCTTTGCTTTGGTGATGGATTTTTCATGAGTTTATATCGATTGGGTTGTCCTTGATTTTACGTCGAGAAGATTTAACAGGGTATAGCATGTATGCTCCATATTTATGACCTTACGTGTGTAATGTCGAGGGTATTTATTGATGGTAAAATCATATTAGGCTTTTATGAGAATTTAGGGGTGACAACCCTAAATTTAATTAATTGTTGAAATGAGATTCAATCTTAATAACTTGTGTACCCATGTAACCATTTATACTAATTAACTTAAGGTGAGGGATATTACTCGCAACCTATAGTTTTTATTCCTTTGTTAATCTTAGATTAATTTCCATGCCTAGTTACCTTTTCTCTTTGTTAACAAATTATCTTTTACATTTTTATTGATAAGAATTAAACCAATATAATTCTAGCAACTAATCTTTGGGGATTTTCGATACCCGGATTGGCCAGTGTACTCCCTTAAAAGAGTATATTCATAGTTTAAGTTTTTGCATAGCGGTGGGAGCCGAGCATAACGACCGACGTATATCTTTATACACTTGTATTGCGTGTTTCCCATGTGCTATCAACTGTCTTTATAAAAAATTGCCTTTAACTTATCTTTGTTGTCCTTTTTTCAAATTGAGAAAAAAAAATTTCCTACTTATCTTAACTAATTGAGAAGATTAGGAGTAAATTCATGGGATGGAAAATAAGATATCTTTCTTCAACAAGCAGGTCGATTCTCAATAAACATGTTTTGTCTTTTATTCCAATATACACTTAGGCTTCTCTTAATACTCCTAAAGCTATTATTAATAGACTGTAAGAAATATTAAATATTTTTTTCTTGGGATCAGATGGAATTGGAGGAGAAAAGAAATATTAGGTAAGTTGGAGTGAAATCTACAAATCAAAAGCTAAGGGAGGTCTAGAGGTAAAGGATTTAATAGATGTTAATAAATCCCTTTATTTCAAGCCTTCTTGGAGAATAATTGATTCTAAGGGCATTTGGTCTTCATTCATGGAGAATAAGTACTAAAAAATTCTATATAATGGCTCAACTGGATCACATGTTATTAAGCGAGTTAGGAGAGTCCAATAAGAGGTGTTGGAGAATACTACAATGATGGAACAAGATATGGTGTGGAAACCTTCAAACGACGGGGAATTCAATTGAAATCATCATATCAATTGATCAGGGGTTCTAGAGTATGAAATAGAACTTGGAAGCAATTATCATTTAAAGATATTCAAATAAATATTTCAATTTTTGCTTGGAAGTCTTTTCATCGGGCTATTCTTACTGATGACAACATTTATAGAATTGGTATTAATTTCTTCATTAGATTTCAATGCTATGGAAATCAAGAAGAATCAATGAATCCCTTACTATTGCATAGTTAGTTAGCTAAAAAATTGTGGACTCATTACCTAAAATGGTGGAAGTTTTACCCTCGTTTAATTTTATAAAATCTATGTTAATGTCTTGGTGGGTAGCTAATGCTGGATGGGATTATCTGAAATTTGTTCATCAATTGATACCTCTTATCATCATATGGGAGATATGGATATCTAGATTTCAAAGGTTGTTTGCAGCTCAAGAGATGAATGTTGTAACTGTAATTAAATAAGTTTAAGAAACTATATCTACAATTAGTGTCTCTAAAGAGTTTAATAGACCTGCCAATAAGATAAACTCGATGTTGATGTAAAAAATTAAATCGCTCTAATTATTCAATCACAGATAAATAAAATGAGACAAATATTTTTAAAGTGGTTCAGCCTTATATGAATGGCCTACGTCCACTGTTATGTTATTGCTGAGTGTTTGGGAATTCTCGAGTACAAGTTCTCTCAAGAAATTTCGGTCCCTTTGAATGAGGGCGATACAAGGTATTTATAGCCCTTAGGCTGTACATGCAAGGGTTGATACAATAAATGATATACATATGAAAGGGTAATACATTTAATGCAGCGTGTGCGTCAAGATGATGAACATTCAATGAATAATTGAACTGTTGATTATCTGGAAATTAATGCTATGGCCGAGATGCAGCTCGGACCGCCTTAGTTGCTCGTTGCTCAGGAGTTCCTCGGAGCGCTAGAGTACCTCGAAGTGCTGAAGTTCCTCGGTGTATCCTCGTTGCTCGGAGAGGTCATGAGTTGGTCGGGGAAATGAACTTCCTCATTGCTATTGTGCCAAGTAGATTGACACGTGTTCTCATATTATTCGTCCATATCAGCATATTAATTTTGGTATCAAGAGAAGCCCCCAATGTTTTATATTTCAAACTTTGAGGAGTATGGAACATTCTTTCTTGGTATATGGCGATATTAAATGACTTTCCTGGGTTTTAGGAGCCTTTTCTTCATATTTGAATTTCCTTCTAAATTCGCGGAATCCGCCTTTTCGAATTTTTATGAGTGCTTCGATCTTCGTGCATTTTTGTCCTTTTAGCCGCCGGTGGCGTATTAGTTTCTTTTGTGTAATCATTTCCTTCGCAGCTTCCCAAGGTAAAGTATTTAAACTTCTTAGGTAACTATACCGTCTTCTACCTTTTCCCATTTTCTGCATTCAATCTTTATGTTCTCTCTCTCTCTTGTGCGTTCATCTTTTCCTTCGCTAGTTGTCAGCTCTTCCTTTTTCCCTATAAGATTCTCTTCTTTTCTTCTGTATTTCTTTTATTCACTATGGTTTATCTTGTGGAATCTGTTGAGAAATTTCGTTCTGATTTTTCCATTCCTTCCTGGGTAACTCTGGAGGTTCTTTCTGAGCCTTTAGATTATTTTCGATTGGCTGAGGGACATTGGTTCCCCAGTCTATTCATTGCTGAATGTGGATTTTCTTTTCCACCAAACCCCTTATGCTTAGAGTTCTGTCAGTACTTTGACGTTGTTCCTGTAAAAATAGCCCCCAATTCATGGAGAATAATTAATGGGGTGTATAAATTAAATCTGACTCATGGGACTCGTATAGGGATTCCTGAGATTATGTATTGCTATAGATGGGCTATTTTAGATAATGTTTATTACTTAAAAACTAGGTTTTTAAATAGGGATCTTGTAGTTAACATCCCTGATGTAAATAGAGATTATTTTGAACATGGAGTGGTTATTAAAAATTGGCAATATGCCCCCTTGGTTGGAGATGCAGTATACTAGGGTCCTAAATGCCCCCCATATGGTAATGGCATAGGTTTATTCTCATTTTCCTTTATTTATGAAATTATGCTTTTATCATATTTGACAAAATGTATGACTGATATTTCATTATGTATTTATTTGTAGTGGATTGTAAAACAAAAACTCCAAAAGAATCAGAGGTTAATATTAAGCATTTGAAACTTATCTGGGGTTTGCATAAGAACGTGGCAGATGAGCACATCAGGTCTGCATCATATTTACTGCAGTATAGGAGCTATACGACTTCTTATACTGCTCGTCCTGTGATTAGATCTGTTGAGCCAGCCTCAACTCCAGAGGATTCTTCTTCAGATTCTCACATCCCTTTAAGTCAGAGAATGGGCAGGAAAAGAGCTCCTCCTGCTCTATTTGATGACACTACTTCTGCTGCTGAGGCCAAGAAAAGCAAAATTGATGTCCCAGAGGGGACTAAGAAAGTGGAGGTTGTGCCTTTCAAAGCTACCGAGAAGCCCCCAGTGGCTCCGAGCAAGAAGGTTACTCCTGTGGAGATGACTGCTATCTCTCCAACCAAGAGCTCTTCCTTGGTTGAAATTGCTGAAGTCCCTTTGAGGAGATTGAGGAAATCGTCCTCAGTCAATTTGGCTGAAACTGTCAATCCGGCTGAAACCATCTCCTCTCTACCAGCTGGTGGTGTTGGTGTTCCAACCATCATTCCTCCGAGCTCTGCCATGAGCTCGCTAATAACTTGGATCATACCCGAGGTCCAAAGAACCGATGAAAAGATTTCTAGGGATATGCTGACATCCCTAGCTACCCGTCACTTGGCTTCAGTAAATCTCTCACACTCTGAATTTCCTCTCTTTCTTTGAATACTTGTATTTTTGTACTGATTTGTCACTTTTTCCCTTGTTTAGCTGGTGAATTGTTTTAACAACATCATGAAGAAAGATGAAGCAATTAAAGCTTCTAGCTCCTCGTCGGGGGTAGAGGATGCTCTGCTGGGTTTGACCCAATCCTTGAAGGATTCTCGTCAGCAGTATAATGAGGACAAAGCTATCTGGGAGAAAAAGTTGTCTATAGTTGAAGCATAGAAAGTGAAGCTGGATGAGATCTCCAAGAGTTTGGAGAATAAGGTGAAAAGTTTAGAGGTCGAGCATCAAAAATATGACGACAAGCTCAAAAAGTTTGGAGAGCTTGAAGATAAACTGAAAAAGGCAGAGGAAGAGTTGTCCATCCTACGAGATGTAAAGCGCCAAAAAGAAGAATTGGATGTGAAGTTAAAGACTTCCGAGGATCTTCTATCTGAGAAGCTCTCCTCGAAGAAACTGAAAAGAAAACTCGCAGTTAAAAAATCCTTCAGCGCTGGCTGGGATAAAGGATGGGACAAAGGGATTGCTGCGATGACATCCCAAGTACAATACGGGAAGTTGAAATACTTCCGAGATGGCTGGGTAGCTGCCCTGCAGGAATTGAAGATCAAAGACGACTCTGAGCTATTTCAGCTACACCTCCCTGGTCCTCCCCACCAATTGTAGAAGAAGAAGAAGATGAGCCCATCTCTGATGAATCTTCCATGGCCATGGGTGATCAAGTCCCTGTCTCTCTACCTTCTGCCAACGAGGACATTTCTTCCATGCTTCCTCCTCCTGAGAAAATTTCAACTCATGCTGATCAAGCTGTTGTTACCACCGAGCAACCAAGCTCCTCATCCCAGCCTCCCGAGAAAGTCTTGGGAGACAAGGAAAAGGTGTGAAGTTGTTCGGTATCATTTCTATCTTTCATTATTTGTAATTAAACAATGTAATCTTTTTGTGATCTAATAAAATACATCTTTGTTCATCTATGTTGTTGATGATTTGTTTTTGTTGACTGTTGTCTTCTTTTCATTATTAGTTTGTGGCTAGAATGGAAGTGATATTTGCACATGATACAAAGATGATGCAACAATGCCATGAATATTATAGAGCTGGTCATACAAATTTGAGTGTATCAGAAATTGCTGACATCCTTAGCCATGATGCCTCAGAACAAGCAATTGAGGCTTATCGGTACTTGAAGGATTTACTTGACCGAGTTGTGGCCAACAACGTGGCCTACTATGACTTGATTGAGGAGCTTCATTGTTCCTTAAAAGATCTTCAGAGTCAGCACAATGAATCAACTGCTTTGTTGCACAAGGAATATGAGAATAAGTATCAACAGCTTTCCTCTGAGACAGGTCACAAAAAGATCATTGTTGGGTACGATGTTTGGGAGAGAACCCTAAAAGGTGAAGTTGAGGCTTGCAGACAGATCGCCGAGCTGCTGGAACAAGAGAACAACAATTTACAGAAAAAGTTGGCGCAATACGAGTCTGCAGCTTCATCCTCTACTGCCTTGGTGACGATCACTGATGATGGAGTCTCCTTCTTAGAGGTTGAAAACGCCAAATTAAGGCAAGAATTAGATACTTTAAGAAAGTCTGGTGTTTCTGCTACTGCTCGGGGACGAGGAAGAGGTTCTCGTGGGCGAGGAAGAACTGTTCAAAATGTTGTCGAGGAGCAAAGTTCTCTCCCTGCTCGGAGTCGATCAAGAGTTTTCAGCCATAATGTTGAAGAAGCTCGCACTCAGTCTACTTTGGAAACTCAAGCGTTCCAATTGAATGCAAAAGATCGTGCTCTGTCTGAAATGTCCAAGAAAAATCTAACCTTGGAAGATCAACTTACTGCGACGAAGTCTGCTTTACATACCAAGGATCTTCTCGCTAAAAACCTTCTTGAACAATTGGATAGATTAACCTTCCAATTCCATAAACAGCCCAGGGAATTTTGGATGGCCGGATACAAAGAAGCTCTAGTTCATTTAGATGCTCGTATTGAACACGCCAATAATGAAGGTTATAAGCAGGGGTGGTTGAACTCCCTGGGTGTATTAAAATTGGAGCAAGGGCATTATTTATGGGATTATCATGCTCCAGGGTTACTAGACTTGCCTGTGCCACCTTTCAAATTGGACATGGAGTGGATCCCAGCTCGTTCCATTCCTCGGAGTTTAATTTCAAAATATCTTGGTGACTATAGTCTTCATTCTCAGATTGAATTATCTCGGCCCGAGCATCTCTTGGATACCCCTTCAGTAATGAATGTCAGGATGTTGAAGGATTTGAATTTTATCAATTCTCTTCATACATTAAATGATCCTCCTGCTGGCGAGGAACCTGTGTCGAAGGCTGAAGGGAAAAAACCAATAGAATAGGATTTTCAATGTAATGGTTAGCATATATATATGTAACTTGTAATTTATTTTGATTTTTAATGAAAGACTTTCATTTTCTGTTTGTAAATCTGTATTGCTATTCTTTTGTGCTAAACACTATGTATGTATCTATTAAAAAGATAACAATTTTGTGTTGTTCATCAACCGACTTAGTAATAAACAGTTACAAGTATCAAAAATGTTGTTCGATCACTTAATAATAAAGTAATGAGTATAAAAATGTTTAAAAAAATTTCCAACCAACCAAGGTTGTTAAATTGTACTCGTCGACCAAATATAATTAGCAAGAGTTTTCATAAAAATGTGTCCGACCAACCAGGTTGATGGACCCTCCTCGTCGATAAATTCTCCTCTTTGACCAACTACAGTTAGTGGGTTTTTATCCCCGACCAACTATACTTGGCTCAGTTTGGAATATTCTGTATTTTCTGGAAAGGTTTTACCTTCCGACCAACTTGTTGGCATATTTTGTTTCTTAACCAGCCAAAATTGGCATTTTTAAGAATGTTGTTCTTGCCCTTTTACCATCCAAAGTTGGTTGTGGGTTTGAACTATCAGGTTCTTTCGAACTATCTTGTCCACAAGCTCTTTTACCAACCGAAGTTGATCACGCAAGTGTACGCCTCCTAACCAAAGGAGTATAATTTGTTCTCGCTATTTTACCAACCGAAGTTGATCACGCTCAAACTATCAGGTTCTTTCGAACTATCTTGTCCACAAGCTCTTTTACCAACCGAAGTTGATCACGCTCGAACTATCAGGTTCTTTCGAACTATCTTGTCCACAAGCTCTTTTACCAACCGAAGTTGATCACGCTCGAACTATCAGGTTCTTTCGAACTATCTTGTCCACAAGCTCTTTTTCCAACCGAAGTTGATCACGCAAGTGTACGCCTCCTAACCAAAGGAGTATAATTTGTTCTCGATATTTTACCAACCGAAGTTGATCACGGTCGAACTATCAGTGTAGTGTATCACACTAGTATTCCCCAAAAAACTTGTAATAAAAGGAAGGAGATGGTGAAACATCATCGTTTTATTCATAATGAAGGAATTGCTTTACATTTTACATTACTGATAATACTTGCGTAGGTGTTCAGCATTCCATGTATTCTTAAATTCCTCTCCTTCTAGATTTGCTATTCGGTAAGTTCCTGGTCGGACAACTTCTGTAACTCGGTAAGGTCCATGCCAATTGGATTCAAGTTTATTGTGCTTCTGAATGACCTTCTTTAGCACATAATCCCCTTCTTTTAAGTCGCATTTCTTCACCCTTTTGTTGTAGAATAGAGTTATACGTTGTTGGTAAGCAGCATTCCTAATGGCTTCCTCTTCTCTAACTTCCTCGAGCATGTCCAAATCTAATCTTCTTATCAAGTCACTGACTGGGGAATTGAAATTTAGCACTCTGTGTGTTGGGAGACCCAACTCAGCAGGTATTACAGCCTCACTTCCAAATGCCAGCATGTATGGTGATTCTCCAGTTGCTGCTCGGGGTGTTGTTCGGTAAGCCCATAATACTGACTGTAGCTCATTAATCCAATTAGCTTTAGCCTCACTTAGCCTATTCTTCAAACCATTTAGTAGCGTTATGTTTGTCACCTCAGTCTGCCCATTGCTTTGAGGATGACCTGGTGCTGAATGAGTCTTCAGGATGTTTGATTGTTGACAATAGGCAGCAAACTCTTCGTTGTCGAATTGTGTTCCATGGTCTGTGATGAAGGCATGAGGGAGACCATATTGACAGATGATATTCTTCTAGACAAATTGGTATACCTTCTCGTACGTCATGTCGATAAGGGGTTCAGCTTCTACCCACTTAGTAAAATAGTCTACTGCGACGACGAGGTACTTGAATCTTCCTCGGGTGGTCGGCAATGGTCCAACCAAATCAATTCCCCACATGGCGAATGGACAAGGGGAAGTTATGGGTATCAACAATGCTTGTGGAGTTCGTCGGATGGAGGAAAAACGTTGGCACTTATCATATCTCTTGGCGTAGTTTATACAATCAGCCCTCATCGTCGGCCAGAAATATCCCTGTGTCATCACCCTTTGTAAAAGTGTTAGACCTGCTACATGGGCTCCACATGACCCTTCATGGATCTCTTCAATCAATTCTTTCACCTCGGAGGGATGTACACATCTCTGCAAACCTACCATAATTCCTCGTCTGTACAAAAAACCATTAGTTAGTACATACCGGGCAGCTTTAAACTTCAATTTCATTGCCGCGAGCTTGTCCTATGGCAATCCTCCTTCTTCAATATATGCCCTGATGGGATCCATCCAAGATGGTCCTAGATCAAGGGTAATAACATTCATCGTCAGATCTTCATTTATGCTCCGACTTTCCAGTACTTCAATTGGTATCGTTCTTCGCAGCTCGGTACGAGTAGCTGATGCTAATCGGGCCAGTGTGTCTGCTTGTGCATTTTCTATTCTGGGTATTCTGATCAACTGAATGGCTTCAAATTCTGCCAGCAATTCCATCACCTTTGCATGATACTTGACCATTAATTCCCCTTTAATCGCATATGTTCCCATCATCTGATTCACAATTAATTGAGAATCACTGAATACTATCACTTGTTGTGCTTCCATGATCTTTGCTAAATTAAGACCTGCTATCATGGCCTCATACTCAGCCTCATTATTGGAGGTTTTGAATTGAAATCGCAAGGCATATTCTATATCAATCTCGTCTGGGGTTTTCAAAACAATCCCCGCTCCACAACCTGCTGTGCAAGATGACGCATCTACATACAATCTCCATGTAGGTAATTCGTGTTCAAATTTCTTATCCAATAGAGTTCCTCGGTGAAATATCTGATGTTCTCTTCCATTCTCCTCTATTAATTTTCGTTCCTCGTCGACCATTTCTTCTCGCCCTTTTACCAACCGGAGTTGGTCTGGGTTTGAATTTGATGATCTTTCTACATCCACAAGCCCTTTTACCAACCAGAGTTGGTCTGGACTTATGTCTGCTGATCCTGTAACATCCACAGGTTGGTCAGTGAGCAACTTTTGTTCCTCGAGAGTATCAGGATATGTAAACTCTGCTATAAAATCTATTACAGCTTGCCCTTTCAATGATGACCTGGGTTCATACACAATATCATATTCACCGAGCTCTATCGCCCAGTACATCAGTCTCCCTGATTTTTATGGTTTATGAAGGGCTTGTCTTAATGGTATGTCGGTATACACGATGATGGTATGGGCCTGGAAATATGGCCTCATTCTTCTACTTGCTTCAATTAATGCTAATGCCAATTTTTCTAACTTTGGGTACCTGATCTCTGCACCTCTGAAAGCCTTACTTGTGTAATAAATTGTCTTTTGGACTCCATTCTCCAATCTGATCAATGCCGAGCTGACTGCATGCTCTGATACTGCCAGGTATAAGTACAACTTTTCTCCCGTTATTAGCCTCGACAACAGCGGAGGTGTTCCCAGATATGTCTTCAAGTCTTGAAAGGCTTTTTCACATTCATCATTCCACTCGAAAGTTTTTCGAAGTGTTTTGAAGAATGGTAAGCATCTATCTGTTGCTCGAGATACAAATCTGTTGAGCGCTGCAACTCGTCCTGTAAGACTCTGCACCTCTTTCTTCGTCGTTGGCGATCGTAACCCTAAAAGATCTTTGATCTTTTCTGGATTTTCTTCAATACCTCTTTGGTTGACGATGTACCCGAGGAACATTCCTTCTCGTACTCTAAATGTGCACTTCGTTGGGTTGAGCTTCATCTGGTATTTATCCAGTTGATCAAAAGTCTGACTTAAATCAACTAGATGATCAGCAGCTTTCTTGCTTTTTGTCAGCATATCATCGACATAGACTTCCATATTGCAACTGATTTGCTTGGCAAAAACCTTGTTCATCAGCCGATGGTATGTCTCTCCTGCATTTTTTAAACCAAAAGGCATAACATTATAACAATAAGTTCCCCTAGGGGTAATAAAAGAAGTACTCTCCCTGTCTTCAGGTTTCATCTTGATCTGGTTGTAGCCTGAATAAGCGTCCATGAAGCTAAGCAGCTCGTGCCCAGAAGTAGCATCCACTAACTGATCAATTCTGGGTAATGGAAAATGGTCCTTTGGGCAGGCCTTGTTGAGATCAGTGAAATCAACACACATTCTCCATTTGTTGTTTTTCTTCTTTACCATCACCACATTCGCCAACCAGTCCGGGTATTTCACATCTTCAATGAATTGAGCCTTCTGGAGCTTGTCGACCTCCTCTTGAATGGCTTGATTCTTCTCGGGGATAAATACCCTTCTTCTCTGCTTTACAGGCTTGATCTCCTTATTCACATTGAGTTCATGACATAGGAAGTTTGGATCTATTCCTGGCATGTCTTCATGACTCCATGCAAAAGTTTTCTTCCTATTTCTCAAGAAAGTTATTAACTCCTGTTTTATTGAAGTATCCAGCGATGAACCTATCTGGGTTACTCGTTCTGGGTGCTCGTCATCCAGTATAACATTTTCTGTAGATTCCACCACCTGTCCTTTTACAAGTTGGGATTCATCTCTAGGATCGAGAGTTTCAATCTCTGTATCTTCTTCCACCTGGTAGGTTGTAGTCTTTTTTCTTGATTACTCAAGCTCCTCTTGTTCAGCAGATGAATAATAGCATTCCCGAGCTACTTTTTGGTCACCCTTCACAACTCCTTCTCCAAAGTTTGTTGGGAATTTTAAGCATTGATGCACTGTAGATGGAACTGCTTCGAATTTCTTCAAACCAACTCTTCCTATGATGATGTTGTAGGCTGACTGCACATTCTTATCCATCACAAAGAAGCGTATTCTTTTTGTTCGACAAGCAGGCCAAATTCCAATGAATATATCCAACTTGATCGTCCCAAGTGGAAAAACTTTCTCGCCAGTAAAACCCAGGAGGGGTCTGTGATAAGGTTCCAATTGAGATAATTTCAGATTCAAGCTATCAAAGCATGAATAGTACATGATGTCTTCCGAGCTTCCATTATCTACCAACACCCTTGAAATCACTACTTCCTTCATCCTCATTTTGATCACCAGAGGATCGTCGTGAGGATAAAGAACACCTGCCAGGTCATTTTTTGAAAAACCAATGACCAGCTTCTCTTTGTTTACCTTCCTCGAACGATCGTCCTCGGCCAGATTTATTCGCTGAATATATGAACAAGCTTGAGCCTCTCCGAGGTAAGCTTTTCTTTCTGCAGTATGGTCTCCACCTCCTGCATCTCCTCCTGTAATAACATTACAATCAAACGATCAAAAACGTATGGAAAATACCTCTTGTTCTGGCTGCCTTGGTTTCTTGGGAAGATCGGGGTCATCCTCTGGATCATCTTCATGGTTTCTCTTCTTTTCCTCCTCTGCTCAACGAGGAGATCTAGACCTCTCTCTAGCTCGATTATTATTTTTTCTTTCACCTCCCCGATCAACATATTTTGCTAGCTTTCCTCTTCGGATAAGTGTTTCAATCTCGTTCTGAAGAGCTATGAAATTTTTGGTCATGTGACCATGATCTTTATGAAACTCGCAATATTTATCCTTACTCCTTGAATCAGGGTCTGACCTCAGTTTCTTTGGCCATTTTACCTCCTCATTGTTCTTGATTTCTTCCAGGACATGATGAATACCCATTTTCAAAGGAGTATAATTGTCATATTTCTTCAGGATTCCCATGATGATTTATTATTTCTGGAGCGTTTATCACCGCCATTGCCCTTATGCTCTTTATTCTTAGACTTGTCAACTTCCACCTTGGTGTCTTTATCTATATTCTTCTTTGCAGCCATAGCTTCCTCGGCATTCATGATTTTGGCCGCTTTTGCCATTAGTTCTGACATAGTTTTAGGTGGATCTTTCGCCAAAGTATAATACAACTTATTAGGCAACAACCCACTCATCAAAGCGGTGATTGCTGTCTTCTCTTCGTAATCTATGACCTCCAGCTTCTCGTTATTGAAACGAGTTATGTAATCTCTAGTACTCTCACCAGATTTTTGTCTAACACTTAACAAATGTGCTACTCATTTTACTGGCTTTACTCCAAAACAGAAATTGCCGATGAACAACTCAGCCAACTGAAAGAAAGTTGAAATCTTACCCCGAGGAAGATTGTTGTACCAAATCTGGGCAGCTCCAGTAAGAGTTCCAGAGAATGCTCTACATCTCATCTCGTCGGGGACAGCATAGATATCGGCGGTAGCTTGATATTGCTCTATGTGTAGAACAGGATCTGTCTTTCCATCATATTTGGGGGTCACCACAGGTGCTTTAAACTTTGATGGGGTAGGAAAACCCACAATGGCCTGGACAAAAGGTGTCCCTTGAACAAAAGTTCATTGTAAGGGATTCTTCGCCTTATCCATTTCTCCCAATCTATCCTCCAAGCGCTGAAGGGATCCTTTCCATGCTTCATTTCCCTCCTCGGGCCTATTGGTTCGAGCAATAGATCGTTCTGAAGTATCCTCCTGAGATTTATCTTGACGAGCAACTGGTCGTGATTGTGCTGATCCTTCTTTTAGATCTGATGGTCGTCGAAAACTCCTCGACATGGTCTTAGGTGGACTCCTATTCCTCCTAGGGCCTAATCGACTGAAAGGAGACACCCTACTCAATCTTTCTAAGGCGCTTGGTCTTTCTGGAGAGAAGGTGATACGTTGATCAGTATCTGTAGCCCTTATTGACGAAGTTCGCCTAGGTTGATAAGAGAAATCATCAGACTCCTCATTACGATATGACTCAGTACGCCTGGATCGTGAAGAAAGTAAATAAGTTTGCCTCTGACCACTTTGCTGTCCTGAACGTGCAGGTGCACTACCATAAAGGGTTTGTATGAGTTGCCTCATTGTTTCTTGCATGGCGGTTTGTCCTTGAGCCAGATTCGTCATAATCCCGGCTAGATCTGGAGGTGCAGAGGGATTCGGAGGATTTCTAGCATTTCCAGCGTTTCGATTGCTAGATTCTGGATTATCCTCCATTGATGATGAATGATTTTTGGTGAAAAACGATAATAACAATCGTTCCCACAGACGGCGCCAATCTGTTGATGTAAAAAATTAGATCGCTCTAATTATTCAATCACAGATAAATAAAATGAAACAAATATTTTTAAAGTGGTTCAGCCTTATATGAATGGCCTACGTCCACTGTTATGTTATTGCTGAGTGTTTGGGAATTCTCGAGTACAAGTTCTCTCAAGAAATTCCAGTCCCTTTGAATGAGGGCGATACAAGGTATTTATAGCTCTTAGGCTGTACATGCAAGGGTTGATACATTAAATGATATACATATGAAAGGGTAATACATTTAATGCAGCGTGTGCGTCAAGATGATGAACATTCAATGAATAATTGAACTGTTGATTATCTGTCAATTAATGCTATGGCCGAGATGCAGCTCGGACCTCCTTAGTTGCTCGTTGCTCAGGAGGTCCTCGGAGCGCTAGAGTACCTCGGAGTGCTGAAGTTCCTCGGTGTATCCTCGTTGCTCGGAGAGGTCATGAGTTGGTCGGGGAAATGAACTTCCTCGTTGCTATTGTGCCAAGTAGATTGACACGTGTTCTCATATTATTCGTCCATATCAACATATTAATTTTGGTATCAACACTCGATTATAATCCAATTTTTCCATCTTAAAGAACATTCAAAACGTCTAAGTTTTATCACCATCAAATGGTTTATGCCTCCTAAACGGTCAGTCAAGCTTAATGTTGATGGTTGCAGTAAAGGAAATCCATGTGTTAGTGATATAGGTGGGATAATCGGAGTTGACAAAGGGGCTCTAAAGTTGGCTTTCTCTAAGTTTATTGACTATAATACTAGTTTAATCGATGAAATGTTGTGTACACCATGATCATTAGGCGGTGGAAACCTCCATGGAAGGATAAAATTCGTATTTAAGACATTATGGATTTGATGAATATTAGCCAAAAAGAAATTACTCATATCTAGAGACAAAGTAACAATGTGGTAGATCCTTTAGCAAATTTAGCTCCAACTACAAAACAGCGTAGAAAATTTCCTTCTTTTAATGATTTTACGTATTTGATTAAAGGGAACTTTAATGTGGATATATTTATCCTTCCAACTATTAATTAATTCATGGGCTTAATATTTTCTTCTAAAAAAATCACTTCGAATAAAAGTAAACCTTTAGTGGACTTATATTAACCGTTGGATAAACAAATTTTCATAAATGAAAATTCTTTCTTATTTATCATTGTGGTTCTTTCGTTATGAAATTTCCAAATCCAAAGATAATATATTGTTTATATAAAAAAATTATTGCATCTTTGTTTTTTGAATTTCTGCTTGTCCTTGGTTGAAAATGTTAAAATATTATGTTTTTTAAAATTGGAAAAAATGGAAATTTTTGGTTTCCATCCACCTTGCTCGCTGGAGATTCATTGTAGTGAAAAATAAGTCGGTGTAAAAGTCTAGAAAAACTTGTTTCATCGTTGGTGGTTCGCGTCTGCGAAATCGGGTTCTCGCCGGCGAAGCTATCATCTCACTAGTCCTGAGTTGAGGTAACCATAGCTTAAAATTCCCTGGTTACGTCCACGACTTTGGTCGCTGACCCATTGTATCATCGAAAATTGGCTTCGTTGTAGGGAAGGTGCCTGTGAGATATACCCTCCTTCTTCACTTTGTGTTATATTTCATTGGAAGTTGTCCCTAGACACAATCTTTGTTTGTAACCAACAAAGATTGTTTCTTAGACAGTGGTAATACATCTATTGAGTGTGTAGCCCTTTGTCTTCATACACAAGTACTATGTATAATCTTACAAAGCCGTATTCTTTCTTATTGATTTTCAAGAGAGTTATTTTAAAGAAGAAATAAATATTCATCATATTTTCATTATTCAACTCTTGTGTGATTTTCATGTTTTTTTATTCATTTTTTAATCCTTGAAAGTATGACCTTCTTACTAAAGAATGCTATTTCAAATTAATTTCCAAATCTTATTTGTTCTTGAGTATGACTTTCTTTCAAGCTTGAAAAACATGCTTGTGAGTTTTTAAAGAGAAAACTTTTCACTGCATCATTTCAACCATAGGATACTCTCGCACATCTTAAAAACTGGTTCTTTCATTTTAAAGAATAAATTTGTAGTGTGAGACCTGAAGGCATTCGATGAGTCTAAAACCATTTTTGGTAGTGTAACATTCTCCAGCTATTGGTTCTCTCCTCAGAGGACATGGTGGGAAATAGTTGACAGTTGGTTGATGCATTGTTATATTGAAATTAATTGTATTTTATTTGTAATAATCTACCATTGTACATTTTTCGTTCATTTTTGCCCGAAGTTTTTTTTTGTAAGTGTCTTTTCCTCGTACATCCGGTGTTGTGTAATTTGATTTATGTTCTCTATACTAGAAATACTTGTTTTAAATTAAAGTAGGATTATATCATATAGAATTTAAACCCGTTAAATTAATTTTTATCACTAAATGATAATTTAATTATAATTGGGTAGTTACTTTTCAAGAGCTCTCACGCTCACCTAGTATCACAACATGTCTCATTATTTTAGACTTAAAATCCTAGGTTAGACCCATTATTTGGGAGATGGAACGTCATTCGTCTCTCCAAACTTCTCCTTTTGATGGTAGTAATCATTCCTATTGGAAAATCCATATGACAAAACATATGTTATAATTGGATGACCAAGTTTGGAATTTTGTTTTGACGGGGTGAAATTTATCGCTTACCATTATTGATGGCATTTAAGTTCCCAAAATACGATCCAGTTGAGATGAGAACGACATCAAAGAGGTCTAAAAGGTCTAAACATAATTTATAGTTGGATGACCGAGTGGTTTGAACCAAAAAGGTCTAAACATAATTTATAGTTGCATAATACTTAGCGAATTTATTTTTACATTTTGATGTGTTCTACATCAAAGGTGGCATAAAAAATTCTCAAATGACCTATGAAGGCACCTCCACCGTGAAACATGAAATATTTAACACTACACCACCTATTTCAAACTCCTTACCATTAAAGAAAACAAAAATTTCAACTAATTATAAGCTCAACTTAGCGGCGTAGTTAATTCGAAGTTTACACTAGGTATGTTCATCAAAATGAAGATTAAAATTGATAAAATTCTTAGATGCCCACCGGCCATGTTTCATGACAAGGTTTATGCCACCAGATAAGTTGGAGCACTACTTCAAACTTCTATGAGATGAATTGGAGGTGTCACTTCAAATATATAAGGAAATTTTGAATTATCATTTCGGATAACCTACAAAAGTGAAGAACCTAGATTTCAAAACCAAAGCTCAAAATGTTGCTTCGTCGAATTCCTTTGACCTTAGTGAAGAAGATATGGCCTTATCCACTAGGAAGTTCTACCACTACACCAAGTCTGCCTAATTGTCACGGTCATTGACCTTGACAAGTTCAACTTGTCAAGGTCAATGACGGTGATAATTCGGGGCGAGACAACTTTTTTTGTCACGGACGTGTCACGGTCATTGACCGTGACAAGTTCGTTAGAATTGTTACGGTCGTGTCACGGGCCATGATCGTGACAATTTTAGTCACGGTTAATAACCGTGATAAATCCTTGACCCTTTTTAAAAAAATTATCACGGTCATTGACCGTAACAAGTCCGTGATAACCTTATTTGTCAAGGACTTATCACGGTCAATGACCGTGATAATTCTGGGCAGAATTTAAAAAAAATTGTTGGGCAGTATGGCCACTGCCACTGCCCAGCAGTATATTTGTACATGTTATAGCAACGTTGTACCTGTTCAAACATCATATATCCAAATAAACTAGAGATAATGCAAATATACATTCAAAATAGAAACTATTTAAGAAGAAACAACATCACCATCAATTATCTCAAATCTAAAAAATATTTAGCTGGAAAAGAGATTTTGTACCGCGATGCTCGGGGACACCTCCTTATCCTTCCCTTCTCGTCCGAAGAGCCACATAAGTATCGAGCCTATGTGGCCTAACCCAGGGCCACTCCCTGTCCTCTGAAATAAAATAAAGTAAAATTAGTATCCGCCCCACAAATATAGATAAATATAAATATAAATCAAAATTGAAATCGAAATCGAAATTGAAATTGAAATTGACATATAAATATAAATATAAATACATTACATGTAGTGTCACCCAAACAACTAACTTGAGCTCATATGGCACCTCCTTCCAAATAATGTACCCCGGACAATCCTGTAAAATATAATTCCCGTCATATCTGAACACTAAGAAATGCCATAATCCTATGAAGTTACGCTGTGCAAATTCCTTCCAACCATTGTGTAGCCAAAAATCACCAGTTGAAGTTGTCAATTCCACCTTCCAATGGTCTTTAATTTTTTGCTATAGGTCTCCCATAATCCTATGTTTTTCCAAAAATATACTTCCAATGGTCACCAATTGAAGTTGTCAATCCCATGTTTTGCTACATCTTCACGAGCACTTGAATCTTCTACATCATCAGTAACCTCATTCTCCTCTACTTCATAAACTCCGTACGGATCATCAACTAAATCCTCTAACATATTATGATCTACATTGTCCCCTTCTACATCTATTTTACTTGTTGAAGGTTATTGTGAACGTTGGTAGGGGACAAAAGGAACTTTCAATTCACAATGAAAACTCCAAAATCCATAACTATCTTACATACCTGATCTTAACAAATGTAGTTCAACTGTTTTCCACTCAAACACCTTACCATTCTTACACCTAGCACACGGACATGAAAACTCTTCATCATTATGACATCTCTTTGCATATTTCAAAAAATCGTTAGCAACTCTGCGAAACACATCCTCCATTCTATTTGTCTCACCCATCCACTCTTTGTATTTCGGATATCCCATCACAACTACCACAACTAAACACCTATTAAAGGTAAACAAAACTTAGATTTATAGTATGTTTCATTTAATTATCCCATCATTTAATTTATATTTGCTCCATCTCCTCTAAAGGGTGAGTGGTCCTATCCCATTTAAGACCACATTTTTCTGTAATATACTTAACAGCTCATGCACATTGTTACGATTTGAAAAAAAATCGACAGCATATCCCCGTAGTTCTCCAAGTACACGACGTAGATTGGCAGGTGTGAGTGTTATTTCAATTGATCAATTGAAATAACAGTCACACTTATCAATCTAGTATGTACCCAGAGAACATTAAGATACGACTGCAGAACTTCCTCCAAAAGTAACAACTTTAAGCCACTAAGAATATTATACATAAATTATACAGTCTCAAACTGTCCAAACGGGACAATTCGAGAGATCTCATTACAGGGGTAATGACTCTCGAAGGGGTCTAAGGGCTATTGAATGCGTACGCATAAGAACTAGAAGGCTAGTATCTATGCGCACTATATTTAATTTCAAGTATGTCTCATTTAATTATCATACTATATATATATATATATATATATATATATATTGTTCGATATACAAAGTAATTTTCACAAAAAGTTGAAAAATCCCACCCCCATATGGACAATAATCCAGTGGTCATGCCACTTTTAAAACTAACCAACCAAACATTTACTAAACAAAATAATCCAACAGCAATGTCAACAACAAATGTGTATCCCGTACTCCTTCTAATTCATCTACTCAATTAATTCATTTCATCAATTAAACTAACAATTAACATATACAATTATTAATTTACTAATTTACAATGAGGGGCAATCCTACTTTCATATGAAATGGACACTAATTATTAATTTACTTTCATCTAAAACTATACAATTAAAATTATAGTGAAAATGATAAAGTGCAAATCAATTAAAAGCATTAATTTCATTTATGAAAATCAAGTATGTTTCATTTATTAAATATATTTTAGTGGATGTAATTATAGAATCTATGGATGGATTCAATTTAATCTTACTATGTGAATGTTTTTATCTACATTGAGTTAACCTTGAAACAATATATATTATCTCAATAGAATCATCAAAACACGATATTAAGGGAATTACAACGGGACCTTGCCTCACCCCCCTCCCCACCCCCACCCACCATACATACACACAAAACAGCCCCCCACCCTGCCCCACCCCCTCCCCCAACCACCATTCATATATACACACACACAACATCCCCCCCTTCCCAACTCCCTACGCCCACCCTGCCCCCCCTCCCCACCCCCGCCCACCACATACACACACACACACACACAATAGCCCCTCACCCGCCTCCCCACTCCCACCCACGACACATATATATACACACACACACACACACACACAACAGCCTGTGACACCCCACCTAATTAAATACCGGGCGATCACTCCTTTATTAAATTAAATCAAGGTAAACAGTTGGTTCATTCTCAGCATTACTGTTGATAAAAATACGTTTTCCAATTTAACACCCTAAATAATTAATCTAAGTGCCAAAACCATTTTCATACATGCTCTCCAAATTTTATTTAAAGAAAAACATTTTTTTTATTAACAACATTTCTACAATTAAGAATCACACCACAATAAACCTGGAACACAAAGTCCAATAATAATAATACATTCGTCAATCGAATGTCCACATATGGAAACTAAAGTCACCAAAACAAACTGAATAAAACCCATCGTAACAATACTGGAAAACTGAAATACAAATGTCCCAACAATAATGAAATAATGGAAAGGGCGACACATGCCCAATAAATGAGAATGTTAAAAGTGGAGTCAATAAGGGAAGTCGTCTACGCAAGTAACCTGCAACTCTCACCTAAGCTGCAGCATGTTCCTTTCAAGGGATCCTAAGCGAGACGCCCTTGTGGCTGAGCACCTGAAATATATACATATATATACAAGAGAGAGAAAAAGAAACGGGTCAGAGCCCGAAAGTGTGTTTGATTTAAAATACGTTTAGCAAGTATTTAAATTGATACAGGCCAATGCAACAACATATTGGTGCGTCACTCTCTTGAGAAATACTCACCTCTCTTCTAATGTGCACACCTATCGCACTAATCTTCCCAATAGTGTGTTTTATCAATTATCGCAATGGTCTTTCTAAAAGATTTAACATATCTTAGATTACTCGTAAGATTTACAATTCACTATTTCCACTTTAAAAAGATGTTCCAATTTGTAACCAAAGTTCTCTATTTTTAACTTTATAAAAACAATAAAGTTTCCAGTGACATATTATACTTTCTCAAAACAAGTATTTATAATTTTAGCCAACAATCCTGTCCTACTTATCAAATCTCAGTGGGCAGTTTCAAATATCATAATCTCATATATATATATTTACTACTCGTATAATATATATATATATATATATAACAGCACCCCGAATAAAACTATGGTGCGTGTATACTTCCACTATCCAAACCCCATACCACTCAAATCAAGGGGAATACAAATTCGGAATCACTCTCGAATTGTATTAACACATATACAAACAATATCGAGGCGAAGCATAGATTCCAAGTCTCTAAGAGGATGGCACATACTCGCGTCTCTTAGGACCGTCTGAACTATCAATTAGATAGCATGTACCAAGGATATCTATCTTCTAGGGTACAAGTCAATATCCCCCATAAAGGTACCATCGAGATAAGACTATCCCCGCACGGTAACCTCAAGGATAACAAGTAGCGCGGTATATTTTTCACATGTATATAATATATGTACACACAATCATATAAATATACCACTTTATCATATTAACATAGGTTCTTCACGTTACCCAAAATTATACCATTTATCCTTAATTTCACATTTAGAGAAATACGTATAAGGTTTCGTTCCTAACCTTAACTCGAAGGGTTTTCTCACTCATTACCTGACACTCGTGGACTATATCCTCACAAATCTGAAATTCAGTAAGTGTCTTTATTAGGTTCCAATGTAACTCTCTTAAGCACCTCACCCTTTAAATTTACAAATTCACCAACCCTAACGAAAATGTCCCATAAATACCATTCTCGTTGAAGATTAAAGGTCCAAACATTTATTCCTATGCCCTACTGGTCCTCAATGTCTCCCAAATAATTTTATCAAGAATGCCCAATAATTATATCACGACAATTTGAATTTAACTCATTTAAAGAGGAAATTAGGAGTCTGCCAGGAGGGGTCGATCGATCGAAGCTTGGGGCTCGATCGATCGAACCTTCGATCGATCGAAGCTCTAGGCTCGATCGATCGATCAAGCAGGTCTGGGTAAAATTCTGCAGAATGCAGTTACGGGGTTCACTAAACTTCTTCATCCAAAACTATGTTTTTCCTTTCCAATCATCCCAAAAATCCTACTATCATCATTATAACATTATACCAGGTGTTTATAACGTAAAGCATGTGTATAACTATCATTAAACATGGATAATTAACTCAAAATCCCATCTAATCATCAAGAACCCTAGAGTTTTCCTCAATCAAGGTTCTAATATGTTTTTACCAGAAATTCCTTCTAATATATCATCAAAATTTCGTGGGTTACATTCCTCTACATGGAAAGGGTTCCAGAATTTCTATATAATCAAAACTACATGCATTATCCTAACACAAATTGAGTTTTCTTCCATAGTTTCCATCTATAAACAATCCTAGACTAATATGAAGATTGCATTAACGAAAATACGCAAGTCAAATACTTGCCTGGGATTTTTGGTATGCAGATTCACGGCTGATTTTGGTATGGCTGCGTTCCCTGTCTCGCGATCTACGTGTTGGTGGTGGTGGCGGTGCAATCCGGTGGCTTTTCGGCCTTGAATTGCCTTGGAGCTCTCTCCTCTCTTCTCCAATGGCCCTCACTTGATTTCTGGATATTCTAACCCTAAAAGGCTAACCTAATGGATGATATAGGTTGCTAAAATTCGTGGGTTTAATTACCCAATTATGTAAAATGACTAAAATGCCCTCACGGGGTACTAATTAGGCCTAAAAATGCTCCGAGACCCAAACTACACCCCCGGGTACACTTTTCTGACTATCTCGACCCTACCGGACGCGTTGTCGCACTCAAAATGACCATACGGAAAACTTATAAAATATTCACTTTTTATTTAACCAAATTAGTCCCGACGTGACACGAGCACGTTCCGACTTAAATTTCTGAAATCGTCATTTAATTCACTCATGACATTCAATATAACCAATATAATATATTACTTTGCTCATTAGTAATATTCAACCAATTTCCCATAATTACTAACTCTCGTCATGTTAATAATTATAACATAATTAATTTTCGAATTTTTATTAAATAAATCATTCACATTAAATTTAATAAATCCCCAAATTAATATAGCATAAAAATACGGGGTATTACATACTTCCCCCTTAATAACGGAATTTCGTCCCGAAATTCAGAAAATGAGGCATACCTGGTAAAAAAAAACTCTGGATATCTCTCGCGCATATCTGCCTCACGCTCCCAAATGGATTCCTCCACATTATGATGCTCCCACTGGACTCGTACAAGTGGAACTATTTTCGACCTCAATGTCCTCTCACTATAGTCTAGAATAGCCACTGGTCTCTCCTCGTAAGAGCTATCAGACTGTAAGTTTATCTCATCTATCGCAATGTGAGTATAGGCCATATCATCCCGAAGATATCGTCTCAACGACGAGATGTGGAATACATCGTGGATGCGATGTAAATGTTCTGGCAATCCCAACCTGTATGCAACCGGTCCAATCCTCTCGATGATGGGAAATGGTCCCACGTACCTTGGAGCCAACTTCCCCTTCTTCCCGAACCTCATCACTCCCTTCATAGGAGATACACGTAATAACACTTGATCTCCCACATTAAACTCTCGGAAGAACCGTTTCGCATCGGCGTAGCTCTTCCGCCTGTCCTGGGCTACCCGAATACGACTCCTGATTATCTCAATCCTCGCGGAGGTCTCCTGAATCACTTCTGGTCCTAGCAACTTGTTATCCCCCACCTCGAGCCAACAAGTTGGAGAACGACAAGACTTACCATACAAAGCCTCAAATGGAGCCATACCAATCGTAAACTGATAAGAGTTATTATAAGCAAACTCTACCAGTGGAAGATGTGGCTCCCAACCTCCTCCAAAATCGAGAACACACATGCGTAGCATATCCTCTAACATCTGATTAGTACGCTCTGTCTGTCCATCTGTCTGTGGGTGGTAAGCTGAACTCAACCTCAACTCAGTACCCATAGCCTCCTAAAAACTTTCCCAGAAATGTGACACAAAGATCTTGTCTCTATCTGACACAATATTCAGGGGCACCCCGTGTAATCTGACAATCTCCGCGATGAACAATTGAGCATACTGACCCGTGGTATAATCTGTCCGCACCGGCAGAAAATGAGCCACCTTGGTCAAACGGTCTACAATCACCCAGATAGAATCGTGGCCCCGCTGTGATGTAGGCAACCCTGTAATGAAATCCATGGAAATACTCTCCCACTTCCACGCGGGTACTTCCAATGGCTGAAGCAATCCTGACGGTTTCTGATGGTCCACCTTCACCAGCTGGCAGGTAGAACACTTGGACACGAACTCTGCGATGTCCTTCTTCATCCCACTCCACCAGTATTGTCGCCTCATATCCTGGTACATCTTATCGCCTCCCGGATGTACTTCAAATCGGGACCCATGAGAATGAGTCATCACTGCATGACGTAATTCTGCTCCTTCTGGAACTACCAATCTCCCATTAAACCGTAAACCTCCATCAGAACTAACAGAATAGGACTCCGCACCCTCGGCTAGAAGTCGCACAATCTGCTCCTGGCAAAATGGATCTATGGTCTGTGCCTGTATCACCCTCGTAACAATCTCGGGGGTGAATGACATCTCGAATATGAAAGAACGTGCCACTACGTCCTGGTGACCCAACTCCTTCCATTTTGATTTCCAGACGTCCGCTACATCGTCTACCGGTCTACGGCTCAACACATCAGCAACTAAGTTGGTCTTCCCCGGATGATACTGTATATCGAACTGGTAGTCTTTAACAAAATCTAACCATCTGCGCTGACGCATATTCATCTCTCACTGAGTGAACAGGTACTGCAGTGACTTATGGTCTGTGAACAAACGGAATTTCTCCCCCAATAAATAGTGCCTCCATATCCTCAAAGCAAAGACGACCGCTGCTAACTCCAGGTCGTGGGTGGGGTAATTCTTCTCATACGGCTTAAGCTTGCGGGAAGCAAAAGCTATAGCCTTCTCCTCCTACTGAAGTACTCCCCCAAGTCCCCGTAAGGATGCATCGGTGTAAACCAGGTACTCTACACCCGGCTTTGGTAACGCAAGGACTGGCGCTGAAGTAAGCTTGTCTTTCAGCTCGTCGAAAGCCAACTGACAAGCGTCATCCCAAACATATGGTACCCCTTTGCGAGTCAGATTCGTCAATGGACCCACTATTTTGGAGAATCCCCGAATGAATCTCTTGTAGTAACCGGCTAACCCCAAGAAACTATGCACTTCCATCGGTGTCGTGGGCTGTCCCCACTCCCTCACCGCTGACACTTTGCTCGGGTCAACTGAAATCCCCTACTCAGAAACAACATGGCCCAAGAACTGTACCTCTCGCAACCAGAATCCACACTTCTCATACTTAACATAAAACTGATGCTCTCGTAGAGTCTGAAGAACCTGCCTCAATAGCTCGGCATGCTCCTCCTCGGAGTGTGAATATATCAAGATGTCATCTATGAAGACGATGACAAACTGATCGAAGAACTCTCTGAATACTTGATTCATCAAGTCCATGAAAACGGTTGGGGCATTTGTGAGTCCGAACGGCATCACCCTGAACTCATAGGATCCATATCTCGATAAGAAGGCAGTCTTTGAAACATCCTGCTCTCTAATACGTAACTGATGGTACCCCGACCTCAGATCTATCTTCGAAAAGAAAGTTGCGCCCCTCAGTTGGTCGAACAGATCATCAATTCGAGGTAACGGATATTTATTCCGTATCGTGACCTTGTTCAGCTCCCGGTAGTCCACACACAATCTTAGTGAACCATCTATCTTCTTCACAAACAAGACTGGAGCGCCCCAAGGTGAGGTACTCCTACGAATACAGCCCTGACCTAACAGCTGCTCTATCTGATCTCGTAGCTCTCGCATCTCTGTCGGAGCCATACGGTACGGTGCGCGTGCTATAGGTCTCGTTTCTGGCAATAAATCTATAACAAAGTCTATCTCACGACTGGGCGGTAGGCCTGGTATCTCCTGAAACACATCGGAATACTCCCTGACAATAGGGATCGAATCTAAGGGAATCATAACCTCCTTAGAGGTATCCTCCTCTATGTAATACAAATGAGCGGTCGAACCTCCCTCTGGGCGAGGCATTGCCACTACAAACATCTCTTGCCCCGGAATGGCAAAAATAATGCTCCCACCGAAGCAATCAATCATGGCTCTATAAGCTGTGATCCAGTCCATACCAATAATCACATCATGCTCGTGCATGTCTAAGACTAACATGTCTGCAGGTAAAACCAAGCTACCAATCTCTACCCCCACTCCCCGGTATATAAATAAAATAAGTGACCCACTCCCCAGTGGTGAGTCGACACAACCCTAAGGACTTTACAAAATGTGTAGCTATAAAACAATGTGTTTCCCCCGTATCAAACAAAACTCGACCCATAGTACCATGGATAGGAAACATACCCTCAATCGCGGGTGGTGCCTGTGAAGCTGCTGCCTGGTGGACGTTATAGACACGTCCATACTGGAATTGCCCCTGGTGCACTGGAGCTGCTGGAATGGCTGGTAGGGCTAGAACCTGGGATGGAGCTGGGAGGGAAGGTGGAAAGAGTGGTCTCTGCGGCTCATTACGGGCTCCCTGTTGCTGTGGGGCCCTATCGCCCTCTGGGAAATCCTGGCGCCTATGGCAATGTTTGCCGCACCCAAAGCATCGGCCTTTGAAGTTTCCGCCCCTCTGACCCTGATGTCCACGGCCCTGCTGGCCGTTTCCTCCACGCCACTGGCCCTATTGGCCCTGATGTGTACGTTGTTGGCCTTGCTAGCCCTGCTGCTGTCCCTGTGGTCGGTGTTGGCCCTGCTGGCCCTGCTGATTAGGCTGGCCCTGATGGCCCTGCCTGAAACCCCCGAATCCCTGCCTAGAATCACCTGAACGAAATCGCTTAGCAGGGTCCCCCTGATGGGAACTCTGCTCTTGCTGACGAGTCTGCCCATGAGTTGGTTTCCCCACTGGCACTATTACCTCCGGTCCTGCCCTGCTAGCTGGACTCCCCTGCTCTCTTTCTTCCATGAAGATGGAAGCGGTGATCCTGGCAATGTAGTAACACTGCATTAAGTACGTTAGTGAAAGTACTCAGGGATAGATTTCCAATAAGGTGCTGACGGATCCTCCAAGCTAACCCGTCGACAAACAGCAAAATCTTCTTGCTCTCAGTGGGTGCCTCATCCGGCACAATAGTGAGAAGTCTCGTGAACTCTTCCTCATACTCAGCTACCATAAGGTTCTCCTGCTTCAGATTTAGTAATTTCCGCCTCATCTCAGTCTGCACTGCGGGTGGAAAATACTTGCAGTCAAACCGCTCCCAGAACAACTGAATAGGGATCCTGTCCCTCTCCTCCAAAGTAGTAGTGGACTCCCACCACTGTAATGTGGCTCCCACTAGCTTAAAGGAAGCCAATAATTGCTTTTGCACGTCAGTGCACTCATACATACGGAGGTGCCGCTGGATGTCTTTCTTCCATTGGCTAACTGTAATAATATCGGAGCTACCAGAAAACTCAGGGGGATGCGCTTTCTGAAAAGCATCCCGAACCCTCTCCCATGCGGATGGAAGCTGTGCTGGTACTGGCGCCACAGCCTGAACCTGGGGTGGAGCCTGCTGAATCACCGCTATTGCGGCATTCACCGCCTGAGCAACAATGGCGGCTACTTCGTTTGCATTCATTGTGCTTGGTGTCGGAGCTGTTGGCTGCTCGGCTTGGGCACGCCTATATTTTCGAGCACGTCTCGGAGGCATCTGAAACGTGAACAAGTTTATTAGTCTACAGTTATCATCAAATCTCAAATAGCTGAAGACTATAACGTAAAAGCAGGAATACAACAATCCTAAAAATAGGGCTCTATAGCAATAACGTTAAGCTGGAAGCGAAATAAGTCGTACAGATCCTATGGACACTAGAACCTGATGCTCTGATACCACCTGTGACACCCCACCTAATTAAATACCGAGCGATCACTCCTTTATTAAATTAAATCAAGGTAAACAGTTGGTTCATTCTCAGCATCACTGCCGATAAAAATACGTTTTCCAATTTAACACCCTAAATAATTAAGTAAGTGTCAAAACCATTTTCATACACTCTTTCCAAATTTTATTTAAAGAAAAACATTTGTTTTATTAACAACATTTCTACAATTAAGAATCACACCACAATAAACCTGGAACACAAAGTCCAATAATAATAATACATTCATCAATCGAATGTCCACATATGGAAACTAAAGTCACCAAAACAAACTGAATAAAACCCATCGTAACAATACAGGAAAACTGAAATACAAATGTCCCAACAATAATGAAATAATGGAAAGGGCGACACATGCCCAATAAATGAGAATGCTAAAAGTGGAGTTAATAAGGGAAGCCGTCTACGCAAGTAACCTGCAACTTCCACCTAAGCTGTAGCACATTTCTTTCAAGGGATCCTAAGCAAGACGCCCTTGTGGCTGGGCACCTGAAATATATACATATATATACAAGAGAGAGAAAAAGAAACGGGTCAGAGCCCGAAAGTGTGTTTGATTTAAAATATGTTTAGCAAGTATTTAAATTGATACAGGCCAATGCAACAACATATTGGTGCGTCACTCTCTTGAGAAATACTCACCTCTCTTCTAATGTGCACACCTATCGCACTAATCTTCCCAATGGTTTGTTTTATCAATTATCGCACTAGTCTTTCTAAAATATTTAACATATCTTAGATTACTCGTAAGATTTACAATTCACTATTTCCACTTTAAAAAGATGTTCCAATTTGTAACAAAAGTTCTCTATTTTTAACTTTATAAAAACAATAAAGTTTCCAGTGACATATTATACTTTCTCAAAACAAGTATTTATAATTTGAGCCAACAATCCTGTCCTACTTATCAAATCTCAGTGGGCAGTTTCAAATATCATAATCTCATATATATATTTACTACTCGTATAATATATATATATATATAACAGCACCCCGAATAAAACTATGGTGCGTGCATACTTCCACTATCCAAACCCCATACCACTCAAATCAAGGGGAATACAAATTCGGAATCACTCTCGAATTGTATTAACACATATACAAACAATATCGAGGCGAAGCATAGATTCCAAGTCTCTAAGAGGATGGCACATACTCGCGTCTCTTAGGACCGTCTGAACTATCAATTCGATAGCCTGTACCAAGGATATCTATCTTCTAGGGTACAAGTCAATATCCCCCATAAAGGTCCCATCGAGATAAGACTGTCCCCGTGCGGTAACCTCAAGGATAGCAAATAGCGCGGTATGTTTTTCACATGTATATAATATATGTACACACAATCATATAAATATACCACTTTATCATATTAACAAAGGTTCTTCACGTTACCCAAAATTATACCATTTATCCTTAATTTAACATTTAGAGAAATACGTATAAGGTTTCGTTCCCAACCTTAACTCGAAGGGTTCTCTCACTCATTACCTGACACTCGTGGACTATATCCTCACAAATCTGAAATTCAGTAAGTGTCTTTATTAGGTTCCAATGTAACTCTCTTACGCACCTCACCCTTTAAATTTACAAATTCACCAACCCTAAAGAAAATGTCCCATAAATACCATTCTTGTTGAAGATTAAAGGTCCAAACATTTATTCCTATGCCCTACTGGTCCTCAATGTCTCCCAAATAATTTTATCAAGAATGCCCAAGAATTATATCACGACAATTTGAATTTAACTCATTTAAAGAGGAAATTAGGAGTCTTCCAGGAGGGGTCGATCGATCGAAGCTTGGTGCTCGATCGAACCTTCGATCGATGGAAGCTCTAGGCTCGATCGATCGATCAAGCAGGTCTGGGTAAAATTCTGCAGAATGCAGTTACGGGTTTCACTAAACTTCTTCATACAAAACTATGTTTTTCCATTCCAATCGTCCCAAAAATCCTACTATCATCATTATAACATTATACCAGGTGTTTATAACGTAAAGCATGTGTATAACTATCATTAAACATGGATAATTAACTCAAAATCCCATCTAATCATCAAGAACCTTAGAGTTTTCCTCAATCAAGGTTCTAATATGTTTTTACCAGAAATTCCTTCTAATATATCATCAAAATTTTGTGGGTTATATTCCTCTACATGGCAAGGGTTCCAGAATTTCTATATAATCAAAACTACATGCATTATCCTAACACAAATTGAGTTTTCTTCCATAGTTTCCATCTATAAACAATCCTAGACTAATATGAAGATTGCATTAACGAAAATACGCAAGTCAAATACTTTCCTGGGATTTTTGGTATGTAGATTCACGGCTGATTTTGATATGGCTGCGTTCCTTGTCTCGCGATCTACGCTGTGGTGGTGGTGGTGGTGCAATCTGGTGTCTTTTTGGCCTTGAATTGCCTTGGAGCTCTCTCCTCTCTTCTCCAATGGCCGTCACTTGATTTCTGGATATTCTAACCCTAAAAGGCTAACCTAATGGCTGATATAGGTTGCTGAAATTCGTGAGTTTAATTACCCAATTATGTAAAATGACTAAAATGCCCTCACGGGGTACTAATTAGGCCTAAAAATGCCCCGAGACCCAAACTACACCCCCGGGTACACTTTTCTGACTATCTCGACCCTACCGGACGGGTTGGCGCACTCAAAACGACCATACGGACAACTTATAAAATATTCACTTTTTATTTAACCAAATTAGTCCCGACGTGACACGAGCACGTTCCGACTTAAATTTCCGAAATCGTCATTTAATTCACTCATGACATTCAATATAACCAATATAATATATTACTTTGCTCATTAGTAATATTCAACCAATTTCCCATAATTACTAACTCTCGTCACGTTAATAATTATAACATAATTAATTTCTGGATTTTTATTAAATAAATCATTCACATTAAATTTAATAAATCCCCAAATTAATATAGCATAAAAATACGGGGTATTACACAGCCCCCCTGCCCCACCCCCCACACACGCACACACACATATACACATACACACGCACATATATACACACACACGCACATATATATATATACACAAACATATATATAAATGGAAGAGAGAGAGAGAGAGAAACTTAGAGAGAGAGAGTGAAAAAATGAGGGAAACGGCGGGGAGGAAAAAGAAGGGTAAAGGGTTTTTTGCTGAGTAATTTGTCACGGTCGTGTCAAGGTCTTTGACTGAGACAATTATTTTAAGAATTGTCAGGTCAACGATCGTGACAAGTCTGTGATAAATATATTTATCACGGACTTGCCACGGCCAATGAGCGCGACAATTCTATGTCACGATCTTGTCATGGTCATTGACCATGATATAAAATGTGTGTTTGTTGTCACGATCAATGATCGTGATAAGGGTGGCTGGCTGAAATGTGACAATTTGGCCATTTTGGTGTAGTGTACCAAATATGGAAAAATGATATCAATAGAAAGGCAATCAAAAATCAAATCCACTTAGGTTTCAATATGACGAAGAATGTGGGAGAAGATGAAAGATTCTCCAAATTTTGTCACATGTTATAGATTTAGTGGAAAATGATATTATTACAAATAATTTTCTACTGAACCGAGTCAAGGTTGTGGTAAAAATGTGTATATCAAGGAACTTTTAGTGATGACTCAAAGTCTAATCAAGAATCTTCCAATATTAATTATTCAACTTTTATAGCCGGGGGGAATTTTAAGGATCCAGATTATTCGTAGGAATCCATCATGTATTGATGTTAGTAATACTAAATCTTTGATTGATTTTAATGGTGTGAATAATGGCATAGCCAACAATTATTCTCACCTTCTTGATAACTGTCTTGAAATCAAGAATAAGAACATATAACACTTTACCAATATAGCCCACATTTAACACCAAAGGTATTTGGCGAGTGAGAGTTATGAGAGATACTTAAGTTCTTATAACGTGGTGTTTGTTAGACCACTAAGCGTATATGGTGGTGTTGATGGCTTCCTTCGTGTTGAGGTTGACTACTTGAGGAAATCCTGGAAAAAGACCTAAAACTCCCATATTGTCCAAATGAGTGAAACCTTCCTGTATGAGATATAGTTGATATCCTCTTTCGCTTTAAAGGTAGATTTTGAGGATTTAACTCACAAATTGGGTAAGATACTTTTAGGGGGAAGATCATGGAAGGATATGAGAGGAATTGGATTTTTAAATGAAATTCCTTCGCCTCGCTGTAGTGAAGTCTCATGTTATATCTCCACATCCCAAACCATGTTTCCACCATTATCGAATAATTATTCTTCATGTAACACATCTATGAAGAATGAAAATAAGGTGAATTTCACTTATTCCTATTTGTAACACCCCGCCGGCCCGGGGAGAGCGAACGGAGCGATATTGTCGATAAAACTAACCAAATCCAAAAATAACAAGGTATAGAGCATCTAAAAATCCCACAATAAAATAATAAGAATCCACTAATCTCAAATCTCTTCAAATTAAATACAACCAATAATCTCTCGAAATAAAACAACTATCTATCTCGAAATAAAATGCTCTATACAATAAAAATAAATACAATCTTCTCAAGTATGTATTCTCCAATAATCTTCCTAAAATAATCCACGCTAAATAAACAAACTCCAATTACAATCCAAAGCGCCCAAAATCCGCGCTAACCTTCCATTAAAAGAAAATATGGAGAAGTACACAATACGACGGGAAAGATGCTCAACAAATATTAGCGGTGAATAAAGCGTAACAATATGAGTACGAATATTCAAATAAAATGGGAATCAAATAAGCATTTTTATCAATATAATTTCTCAACAACACATTAACCGAGTCACCAGGCCTCACCATACCACGCCATACTTTATCAACTAGCCGGAATAGGAATCTTAGCGTATGACCAACATCAGTGCCATATTAAAATCTCATGACAACATTCCTAACACAATAATAATACCACATTAATCAAATTAATTCAACAATTATTTTTCTAGATTTCCAAAAGAATTTAGCAATTCAAATATGAGTCAATGATCACAAGAAAACAAAGGGAATAACACTCGCGAGATTAAGGAGCATATTGTGTAAAACTCCATACCTCAACATCAGCACATTAATCATCACATAATTTTAACCTCAAATTCTGATCGCACCATCATGTTCCTCTCGTGAAAATAATTGAATCTCGTTTTGGCCCAAACTCGAGAAAACACCAAATAAGCCTTCTAATCTAAGGTTGAAATCTTGAATAAGTTTGGCGCTATGGTTTGTAGATGAAAAGGATTATTTTGGAGAGGTCTTCTGGTTGAAAAGTTCGAGAAACAGTGATTTGAAAAGCCAAGCCACGAATTAGTTGTGATATATAAAGGATTAAGAGTTTGATTAAGAAACAAGTTCTAATCAGATACAAACACTTGAAAAATCATTATGGATGATCGGACCATCATAATGGCTTGAAATATGTTATAGAAAATGGCGAGACAGGACTACTTTGAAAAATTCAGCTCGATTGGATGGTCGGATTTCAAAAAATATTATTTTTCTAGAGAGTTTTATGTTTTGAGGACTCTTAGAGAGTTTTACGTTTTGAGGACTCTTATAATAAAAATTCAATTAAAACTCCACTTTAATTTCGATTCAAATTTTGTTTGAAAATTTATTTTTCTAATATAAAAACCAACATTTTAAATTATAAAATTTATAAAATCCAAAATTTCACTTGTCTCCGATTTCCAAAATTAATTTAAAAATTCCCATTTAAAAAAATCTGGGTTGTTACACTATTGTGACAAAGATGAACATTCGAAAGAGTTTTGTTTCAAGATAAAACACATGATTTTAGGAATGCGATTACTTTGGAGAACCCAAACCCTATAAAAATACCAATTTCCATAAGCCTGGACATCTTAACGAGTTTAATATTTTTCTCCAACCATATATTCCTTTAGTGAGACTTAATGATAGTTTGAGTTTAGATTGAGATTGTAAGAAGAAGCTATCGAATATACACAATAGGCCCCGATAGATTGGACCTCAAAATAAGTCTGTATGATAAAGGAGAAAATACTGGTTCCATCCATCTTTACTACTAAGTAGATCAAAAAATTTGTCTTCTAATGTCATGAAGTTTGTATATAAAACTTGTCTTTATGTTGTTTATCTTTAACCACTTTTTAAAAACCACATGTTATATATGAGACATTCCATTCTCCTTCTTACCTTTCGGGACAGAGGAATATGTCTATCTCGTTCCAACCAATTCAGCACCCATTTATTTTACGAAATTCTCCACAATCTATACTTTATAAGTAGTCGCGCTAAAGAGTAGTCGAATCTTTTTATAGAATAATTTAAGCAAAAGTACAAGGGGAATGCTTTGAGAAAATAATCGATTTAGGTGTCCCCATCAATATTAGATTCAAGGATCTATAGTTCCCTTAAGATGGAAATTTTCTTTAGAACATGATCTCTAATATGACTACCATCAACCATCTTTGTATTGACCAACCTATGACACAATTATGGTCCTCAAACATGTCCTCGAGGTTCATATTCACATCATAATAATTTGGAATATTCTAATGTTAGAGGAAAATAAATTTTGAGATAAAAATTAGAGGAAAATAAATTTTGAGATAAAATTATTTTTATTGCTCAAATATGTTGGTTATTATTTTTAAAGGAGATTATTTCAAACGGTTTCGAAAACGGAGTTAAAACGTATTTTATAATTTTTGTCCCTTATAAATTTTTAGGGGAACTGCAAGTTTTCCTGGGCGATCGATCGATCGACGTCTGGGGGTCGATCGATCGGCCCCAGCAAAAAACATGAGCAGCAAGCATTTTAAAGAGTTTGGTTTGTTTACAACTCTTTTGGTTTTGCCTTATAAAATAAGGTCGTGGGTGACACTTTTTGGTACAACTTTCTGGAAGAAAACATGTTTTTAATTCCTCTCTTTTATACACACTTTTCCCCTTTAATTTATGCATTCCACCTTAGGTTTTTGGAGGTGTTCTTGGGGAAGTTTTGAGGTTGTTCTTGGAGGAGTTTTTGGTGATCTTTAGAGCAGATTTTTGATGGCTTGTTCTGTGATTTCTGGGAAGAATTATGTTGGTTCTTTTGGTGGTTTGAGGTATAAGGTTTTACACAATTTGCTCCTTAATCTCACGAGTATTATTCTCGCTGTTTTCTTGTGATTATTGACTCATATTGAATTGATAAATTCATTAGAATCTGGAAATATTTGTTGGAATCTAATTTCGATTCATGTGGTATTATTATTTGTATTGGGCATGTTCTCATGATATTTTAATATGGCACTGAGGTTGGGCACCCGCCAATAATCCTATTCCGACTACTTGATAAAGTATGGCGCGATATGGTGAGGTCTGGTGACTCGGATTAATGTGTTATTGGGAAATTATATTAATAAAAATTCTTTTAAGATTCGCATTTGATTTGAATATGCGTACTCGTATTGTTATGATTTATCCGCCGCTAATATTTGTTGAGCATCTTTCCTGTCGTATTGTGTACTTCCCCATATTTTTTTAGTGGAAGGTTAGCGCGAATTTTGGGGCGCTATGGAGATTGATTATTTTGGGAAGATTTTTAATACAAGAGAGAAGACTTGTATTTATTTTTCATGTATAGAGCATTGGAGATTTATTTTAGATGTTGTATTTTTATTCGAGAGATTTGTTGTATTAATTTCAAGAGATTTGAGTTTTGTAGTTCTCTTTTGTTGTTGTGGGATTTAGATGCTCTATACCTTGTTATTTGTGGAATTGATTTAGTTTATCGATAGTAGCGCTCTGTTCGCTCTCCCTAGGCGGGCGGGGTGTTACAATGATTTAATATAATTTAAAAAAGAAGTGTCCATTAAACATCAACTGTTTTGAAAATGAGAAGTCAAAATCTAACAAAATATCCTCCTCCCCGACTGAACCCATGGGTGTGCATGGAAGTGCAGCAATCGCACGCATTAACCCATGGTAGGGTCGGTTAGGATGTGGTGGTAGCGGCTAGACCCTCCACCGTTCTTCGTTTAGCTGTGATTGCAGTTTCTTCCGTTTTGTTTAGTATTGATTTTGGTTGACCTTATTTTTTAATCAAAACTACATTGTTTTAATCCTTTTTTTCCAATTGAAAAGCTCCACTCTTGGACCTTTAAACTTAAGAAGAATGAACCCAAGATCTATGGAACTTCCTCCATGATCAAACCCCGTTACAATATAAGATTCTAAAATAAAAACTATTGCAACCCTCACTTATCTCCTCAAAATACCTCAATTTATACAATAATTAAAATAATTTAATTATTACAACTGAATCGAATCTAGGAAAAGTCATTATGGATAAACCACTGTTAGATCCTTGCACATACAAAAATCATGTGACCTTTATAGATAGAGCAACAAGAATCCTACAAAATAATATTAGTACAAAAGATACACAGTCATACATAAATTTTCAAGTATGCTAGACTAGGGTTTTCATTGTGCACAACTTGGATATTTGTAAATCATGATCAATCCTTAACGAAAGATCGAATACCAATTGAAGGGGATTGATATAGAGAAAACTTTTCTACCCAAAAACTTCTATTGATTTTGTTTTATAAAGAGGAACAAAATAATTAGATTTAGGGTTATGATCACAAAAACTTTGTGGATCTTATAGCTGATCAAAAGTAAGAGAATGATTTAATGAAAAATATGATGAATACAATTATTTAAGGTTATGATCACCAATCACTAAAATTCTCAATCATGTTGATTTCAGAGACAACATAGGCAATATTCTACATTTAAGAAAATATTTGTGCAATATTGGCTTGATTACACTTAGGTATTGAAGGTTCCCCTTTCTTACGATAATCTTGAGCATTTAAAAATAACTGTTGGGCAGTTATGGCCACTGCCAGTGGCCAACAATTTATTTTAACCTACAAAAGCACCTGTTATATATATATATATATATATATATCGACCAATTCATTCATTCATAAGACCTAAAGCCATACACCGTTCACTCAATCATTATATCAAATAATAAATAACATTCAATATTAAATACTCAAAGTTGTTTTTCATAGTCATAATAAACAAATAGGAATCAAAATATTACAAAAAATTATTCATTCGTCATCATTTTGAAGGTGGAAGGTGGGCCATACTATATAGGAATTGATACAACTCTCAATAGTACTAATGCCTCACTGCTAGGTCAACCACAACGGTTCATTCTCTTTTCCCACGTATACATCCATGACGAGGACATGTTCCTTATGCAGTTGCAATGGAATGTTATGCAATATAGTACCAGGGCACGCATCTGGGACATTTAACCCCTAGTTATTCTATTTCCATCCTGTGTGTCTATTATATACACAATAGGCCAACCACTAATGAAAACTGGCCTGGGGATGTTGGTATGGGAATGTAATAAGTAGATGTGGGGGGGGGGGGGGGGGGGTATTGGTGAGGGTGAGGGTGAAAAAAACGGAGCAGTGGTACCTACGTGTTGGACCCAACCTGTCAGTTAAAATCACCCTTGATATAGTCAAACATTTTATGCATTATTCGCTCCATATTTTCTAACTTCTCGCCGGGGTTGGTCAAAAACTCCTCCATCATGGTAGCTAGCCAAGAGTTACTCGATGCGATCCTAATGACATTAGACTTCCTTACCCAAGAGCTCACCCCATGAGTATGGACCTTGTGATCTCACGCCCAAACACTTGACTGAGTGTGTTCGTAGCGATAGATGCCTTGTCGGCATCACTCTTGGAGTTGTACACTTCCTTAAGCTTTTCATGCAATAACAAAAAGTTACACAATTAGATAAATTAAAAAAATATGTGATTATAATTTTTTTTTATAACGTAATTAATATTTTAACTTACAATATTGGCGGACACGTTCGGATTGACCTCCGCATCCTTCCCCTTCATCCTTCGAATCTTAATGTAGGCATCGAGCCTGTGTGTCTTACCTCCATGGCCACTCCCCATCTCCTGAAATAAAATAATGCAAAATTAGTAATTAGTATATAATTATCCAAACAGAATTAAAAAAACTAAAATGAAAGAACATTCAAAACTTACCATCCTGTGCTCCACCTCAGCATAAGATGTATGCCTGGAGTACTACACATCAAGCTTCTTAGCCCGATTTTCCCTCCCCAATTGGTAAGAGGATAATTGGCCCTGCGACCTTATTATCAGTAAATTATTGTCAGCTTGCCAATGAGATTGGCTCCTTCGAGCATACTGTGACCTAAGTCACAAGATGTACTCCCGGTCCTGGTGAAAGAACTATACGCGCATATTTTTCTTCGACTTTTTATACAGATCTCTTAATTGTTACAACATGGATTCGCGTAAATGTGGGAGCAAGTCGAATTGTTCATGTCAAAAGAATAAAAAACAAAAATAATGCGAGGTAGTAGTATTTAAATTATAAAATATAATATAAATACAAAACAATAAAAAAAAAGTGAGCAAGTATCTGTAATTCCCCCAGATGTCCATCTTAAGCTCATAGGGAACATTCCTCCAATTCGTATACCAGGGATTAGCAATCATCTTTAGCAACTCTATGTCCCTATCTTGTAATTCTATCTTGTTCTCCACTACGATCCCAAATTTGCCCCACTTTCGGGGCCTAGTGTTAGATGAGCCTTCCTCCCCCCCCCCCCCCCCCCCTCCCCCCACTTCCCTGATGCCCTGATGTATACATTTCCTACAAAAATTGTCGTTATTAGTAGAAACATATATATGAGAAAATGATCAAATCCAAATGAATAAAAACATTGCATTAATTAGAAGCAAAATGAATTAAAGCACTAGAAGAATACAAGATATACAAATTCATATCATACACCAAACTAAGCATTATTTCAAATAATTGTAATACTTATTACAAATCTAAAAATTATTTCAGATTCGGGTCATGTCATGGACTTTGAATTAATCCTTAAACTGATTGAAATCTAAAATAACATATTCACTAACCAACCAACCAATTTTGATTCAAATTCACAAAAAATGATCAAATCCAAATGAATAAAAGCATTAAACTGTCGTTCGATAGTAATAATAAAGCACTAGAAGATTACAAATAATTGGAATACTTATTACAAATATAAAAATTATATCAAATTCAGTTTATCATCTAGAATGGATTGATATTCGGTAGGAGAATCTAATCCATCGACTTTATTGGTTTGATGCTTTTGCACGTGTAGTACGATTGACCACGGCTCGTTGTTGATATACTCTGAGCAAAGAATTTGCTTGACCTTTTAAAAAGAATAAATAAACTTCTTATCATTCACTAGCTAGTTGCTCTTCAACTTGGACAAGTCAACCATGATCAAATTATTATCAAGATCAACTTTACAAGCACTTTTATCCTCAACTTTACCCAATCAAAGTAAAACACAACCCCTTTGAATATTATATAGTCCAATTCAGATATATTTCGAATGATACCATTGTAAGTCCTTTCATCTTTAACGATGTTCTTATCTTTCGTGCTCGCTCAAAAGTAACTAATAGACTTGTATGAAATGCCTGAGTTCTATACATTTGTATTTTCCTATTACACCCTTGCACCGAATACATTACCGTGCATTCGATACTTTTTGTACTCATATGCTATGAATAAGGGTTTGGTGGCTAGAAGAGCAAGCCTTGATGTCGCATAACCCATCTTTAAGAGTTGATATTATAAATAAATTAATTAGGTTAGTTTTGTAGATTTCTTGTAATATATCATTTAGTAAGAGACATTCTCATTATAATTACCTCGTGTGATACCCATAGCCTCAATTCTCTATCAGATTGTGACATTGTTATTCGTCTTTTATTATTCCCTCACACATCATATTTTCTACATTGATTGTGACAAACATATTACGAAATTGATCATGTATACAAATTAAAATAATATAAACTTACCTTTTCCATTTTTGACATCATCATGTGTGTCAAATAGATAACGAGCAACTTGTTCATGATGTAAACTCATTAATTTCACTCGCGTGCTTATCACCTGACCACCCACATCGACAAACTCATCACTGTTATCCATGCTGATTGGGTCAGTCTTATATCCCTGAGTGTAGATTCATGACTCCACGATGATGTATTCCTCTACAATTGACCCTTTAATGCATTGTGTATTCTGGACAATATTTTTGAAAACTTTCATCAACATTTCAAATGGATAAATCCATCGATACCTAAGTTGGACATAAAGAAGTGCCACATCACATAAGTGTACTAACAAGTGATCACTTATGTCAAAAAATGATGGGGGAAAGTACTTCTCCAATACACAAATCGCTTCGATAACTGCTACTTTTAAATCCACCATGTGCTTTCGATCAACTACCTTCTCACATACAAGTGTGAAGCAAATGTTGATTTTCATAATGGCCCTTCAAAAATCTTTATGCTCAAAGAAATAGTGCTTAAATAATATATAAACTAATTGCATGATCACATGCCAACCATGGGACTTACACTTATGTATATCATGGGTATCATATTTCACAATCCTTTGCAAATTCGATGAAAAATTAGATGGAACCTTCAAATTATATATTGTGTCTAAAACCACCTTTATTTCCTCACTCGTCAAAGTGAATGCACCAGAGAGAATTATTTTCCTTCCCCTACTATCTTGTTTCAACCGTAATTGTGGCTAAAGTATTAATGATTTAAAGTATTTTCATGCATTTTCTCCATCCTTCAAATGACTTCACCTGAGGCATGTTCCCACAATATGTTCAGTGATGTTCTTCTCCACATGCATCACATCCAATACATAACGCACTAAGTTACTCTTCTAATAAGGCAAGTCATATAAAATTGACCTCCTAGACCATGCCATTTATGTCTCAGTTTCATTACCAATTGGGGTCTTCTTATGCTTGACATTCTTCAATTTAAAATTCTTACCTGGAATATTAGGGCCACAATTAAAAAAAATACATTCAATTTCTAATCCTAAAAGTTTCTTAGAGGTAGCCTATGTTCAACTCCGTCGGGTAAAAAATTGGAACCTTTATCAAATCTAAAACTAAGAGCGGGGGGTAAAAACCTACTATAGGAATGATATATATTTTTTGCATGAATGATGATATGCAAAGATTCAGTCTCCTCCTCATGAATTGGACACACCAAATAACCATGGACTACATAACCGAATAATATCCCATAAGCTGAAAAATCATGAATTGCCTACATCAACAGAGCTTGCAGCGTAAACTCTTCTTTTTTAAAAGAGTCAACTGCTTGTAACTTTCTTCCCATAGCTCATTTAATTATTCTACCGAAGGAGATAAGTAGACACTGATTTCCTCACTTAGTGCCTGTGGCCCAAGTATAACAACAAAAATTTAGGTCTCATACATTGTGAATAAGGGAGGTTGAGTGGTGCTAAGATCATTCTCCATAAACTTTGATTGGTTTTTAGATTTCCAAATGTATTGACACCATCTGTTGATATTGCCAAACAAATGTTACGCTGTTCTCGAGCAAAATTTGGATACTCATAATTCATCCTCTTCCAACCTGTAGAACTAATAAAATGGGGCCTGAGATTATCCCCTACTTCTGCCCTAGCATGCCAAGTCATTGCCTCTGGTATCCATGGTACTTTGAAAAATTTCTCCAATCTAGGACTGCCCAATGGGAAAATATTTGAACATTTTTTAAGCAACTTTTGAGCTAGTTCCTTCCTTACCAGTAGATTCCACATATCTAGGTCCATCGCATACCGAACACCGATCGAGATTTTTGTACTCCTTTTGATATAGTATGCATTCATACACATAAGCATGAATTGATTTATAAATCATTCCTAAACCTTTTAAATGATTCTTCATAGTAGGATAGATATTTGTAAGTGTATTCTTCTTAGGTAGCAAGCCCTTCACCCAATTTAAAATTTCAGTCATGTTGTTGCCAAAAAACCATATTAGATCTTTAAACTATGCAAACCAACCATAGCATTTAAACTTTTTTCATCTTTGTCACATTCAGGGTACAATGGTTCGGTCGCCTTAAGTTTTAAACTTTGATATCCATCATCAAGGTTTATCTCGATATCTTCATGAGCACCTGAACCTCATACATTATCTGTGACCTCATTTTCTTCCACTTCATGAATTCCATACGAGTCATCAATTAAGTTTTCTAGCATATTATGCTCTACAATATCCTCTTTCCTTTGTACATCTATTTTACTTGTTGATTGTTGTGAAGGTTGTTCGGGGACAAAAAGAATATTTGATTCCTTGTGAAAACCCCAAAATCGATAACTATCTTGCATACCCATCTTGACAAATGTAGCTCAACTATTTTCCACTCAAACACCTTACTATTCCTACACTTAGCACACGGACATGGGAACTCTTCATCATTACAGTATCTCTTTGTGTATTTCACAAATTCATTAGCATCTCTATGAAACACATCCCCTTGTCTATTTATCTCACCCATCATTCTTTGTATAGAGTCTATCCCATCACCGCTACTACAAATAATCACCTATTATGTGTAAGAAGCGTATATTCATGGATTAATATAAAAATAAGTGTGAAAATTTAGTTTCTAGTAAATATTTTACTTCAAGATTGACATTTCATCTTTTGGTGTTATATTATAAAAATAATATAATTCAATTTCATTGTTAATACAAGATGTATTATGAATCCTATTTCCTCCATCTCCTCTAAGGGGTGAATGGTCGTATCCCATTCAATATAACATATTTTTGTAATACACTTAGCAGCTCATCCATATTGTTTTAATTTGAGGAAAATTCGGGAGTATATTCCCATAGTTCTCCAAGTACACGATATATATTCACAAGTGTTCGTGCTATTTTAATTTATCAATTAAAATAACACTTAGCACCACATCATCTAGTATGTACCCAGAGAACATTAAGAGATGACAACCTAACTTCCCCCAAAAGTAATAAGTGTAAGCCACTAAGAACATTATTATATTGAATATATGTTGTCCCAAACTGTCCAAACAGGATAATTCGAGAGATCTCATTACAAGGATAATGACTCCCAAATGGTTGTAAGGGCTATTGAATGCGCACGCATAAGAACTAGAAAGTTGGTATATATGTGCACTATCTGCATTTTAAGAGGCTTATAACTATGTATAATTTAACACTATTAACTTTATTTGGTAATTGGTGATAACATCAGAGCATGCGTTGTTTAGCACTATTAATGTTTCATTTATGTTTAATTGTTTAACATCAAGCTTTTAAAATTTATAATATGTTTCAATTCTGTCTTATTTATATTTTCATGGTAAATATGTTTCATTTCTTTATTATTTATATTTCCACAGCACATGTCACTATTCAGTAGAATCACAATCCTAAATGTTAAAAATGCCTCTAAATGTTCAAATTTACCACTCAACAACAATTTAAGAATCCCAAGAAATAATTCAAATATTAATGCGAAACTTTATCCATATAACTAGAGTTGAAAGAAGACAAAAAGTTTTCAGCAAAATATTCAACAGAGTTTCAACATTTAAACTTATAAGACCAAGCCACTATTTTTCAGCATGTAAATGATTTTCATGTTTTCAACATATTAAACATGATCAACATAATTTTAGCATCAGATTCAATAAAGTTTCATCGTGTGATACATCTACATTTAATTTCATTTAACATCAATTAAGATAAAAATGGCTTTTGAGCTACATGCATGTGATACATCTATTTCTCATTTAAAATATTCATCAGTTACACAAGGATAAACTATTTTATCTTTATTATTACTCGCTAGTTATATCCAAATGCATGCACTTAATTTGTCCCTATATTATTTATATATATATATATATATATATATATATATATATATATATATATATATATATATATATATATATATATATATATATAAAGAGAGAGAGAGAGAGAGAGAGACCTTGAAAAAGATGAAAAATTAAGAGATTGAAATCAATAGTGGCGGCAGTGGCCTGAGATCGCCTGAAATCACACAAATGCAATAAAACCCACAAATGCAACCAAAGAAATCACCTAAAATCACAACCCAGAGAAGCAATTAAAAACAAGGATTCCAAAAAATTCAAATCCTTAAGTGATAATTATTCCTATATATTATGTAGAATGTTCTACATTTTGGTATACTTTTAGAACCTAATCTATATCCTTGATTACCAAATTATGTTTTGTTTATGGTTTTAGTGTTTTGAGATGAGTAGCGCATGTTTTTCCAGGAGTGTGTGTGTGTGTGTGTTTAGGTTTTTTTCTTAACCCTACACATGGAGGGCTATTAATAATTAGCTTGTGCGAGGTTTGTTTTGATGGGTTGTGCCTAATTTTCCTTAGAGAGGTTTGGGGATTTTAGGCTTTGTAATTTATTGTATATTACCCAACAATATGGATCAATAAAAAATTCATTCATGGCTAAGTATATGTCAGCTAATGTTTGTCCACATCGATAGCACGGTTAAATATTTAGTCACACAATTTTTCAGCTAGTGTTTGCCACAAAATTTAATAAAATATTTCATATTCAGCCCAAATAGGCCAGCCACAAGGGATTCATGAATAAATATACACATCAATTCTCCAAATCAAAATAATTTCACAAATTAATATTATCTAGATCAAAATAATTTCACAAATTAATTCCATTAGGCAAAAAATAATTTTACAAATTAATGTATGTCAATATCCAAAGAAATATGTCAATAACCAAACAAATACGTGACAAAAAATGGGCAAGCGATTAAAAATAAAAAAAATACCTCTAAATTAGTGGTGGTGGCCTTTTTTGTGAGAAGTGGCAGTGGTGGTGGCGGTCCAGGGTGGGCATGACTGAAAGAGAGGGGGACTGGAGGGGAGGGGAGGAGAAGGAGAGAGAAATCGCCTGTGAGGGGAGGAGGGGGAGAGAGGACTCCTGAGAAATCACCAAAAGGGAGATAAAGAGACAATTCATGAGAGAAAAGGGAAGAGGAAACGACATTGAGTAGGGTGTTATTTATTTTAAAGTTGTCACAGAAATGTCACAGTCAATGACCATGACAACAATCTAATGTTATCACGGTCATTTATCGTGACACGTTCTTGACAACATACTTATCACAGTCAATGCCCGTGACACGATCGTGATAAGACCTTGTCAACGGCATTGAACTTGATAACAAACGCGTGTTTTTTGTCACGGTCTTTTATCGTGACAATGTTGGTCGGGTGAAAAGTGACAATTTTTGTATTTCGATTTAGTTCCTTATGATGTTTGGATTTGTCTATAGACATTATATAGACTATTGTCCAATCCATTGAGAATATAATTTTCACATAAACAAATAAGAATGTTTACATACATCAATTGTCGCAACACTTCCAATGTCAGCATCATTATTTAATTTTAGGGCTTATTCCCTAATGAACTTCATCAAATTCAAATGTTGTTAAATAAAAAAATCTTGCTAATATTTGAATTCTAGTACATCAAACATCTCTAGTTTCTCATGATGGTTCCCTGGAGGACTAATATTTTCCATTAATTTGATTCAAATAAGCATATTAATTGTATTATGTATGTTGGATTGTGTGAAAAAATTTTAAAAAATAAAACTATTTAAACATATAGGTAAATTGACCTATATATTAAAGAAAATATTTTTATTTATAATAACTAATTGACAACAATAAAATTATAGACTTACAGACCTTCAGTATCACTCAAAAAGGACAAGAATCTTGATTGGAGATCGAGGTTGTTATTGGACAGTATTTCCTTAAGGCAATTATGTCCCCATACACAACTCACGGATGTTTGTACGATTAGCTCCCAGAGTAAAACAACCTTATATGTAGTCACAAAACCGAAGTGACATAACACTTAAAATGAAGTGAAACAACAATTCGGGCATAAAACTTCTAAGTTTAAATGTTTAAATCGCAAATTGGTTGGGTTAAAACAGGTTACTAGGACAAAAAAAAAATAAAGGCCCAATTAATTTGGAAAAATTATTTCAAATAAACCCAATTTAATAGAAATCATTAAGAAGAAAATCAAATAAAATATGACCCAAGTAGCAAGGACAAGGCCCATGTATAATAGACTCGGACATGAGCATATGCACATGTGGCTTCTTTGACAAAGCTCAAACCTTGCACAATGTATCCATGCCTTAAGATCAACTCATGAGTAGATATATTGCTCACTTTTTTTCTAATTTTTCTATGTGGGACTATCCCACTTTACCTAGCCAAACACTAGTTCACTCACTTCAAATAGGGTACTTTTATGCTAATTTATCATTCGCCTCTTAATGGCTTTTAACATGTGAATATTCCATGCTAATCTCCTCGTGGAGAAATATGCAATTACTGTGTGGACCTGCACCAAAAGGTATGTGGGTCCCACTTTTATTTTGAAAAAGTTTATGGCATTTTGTGTATGAAACCCATTATGTTTCCGACAAAATAACTTATCTGCATGTTATTAACACATTTTTCTCACCATGAATGTCATGTCTAAAAAATAATTTAATGTATTGTCTCCATAAGTATGAATATCAAAATCTCTATAAAGGTGATCGATTCACAAATTCACTTTAGTTTACTATTATATTTCATAAATATGATGGCGGAATGAGATTATTTTAGAGTCCTTAAATTTTTTTCTGACAACATATAAAATCTCCTACCAAGTCTATATTATGATCAACTCAGGCACCCAAATAGTAATGACCAAACAAGTACTAGTTAAAGATATCTTTGTTGTATATTTTATATACGTACATATATACGTACATACATATATACATACATACATACATACATACATACATATATACATACATACATACATACATACATACATACATACATACATACATACATACATACATACATACATACATACATACATACATAAACACACGCATGTGCACACACACACACACATCTATATTAACTTAAAAAGTCCTATGAACCAATTGTTTCATTATTGAATCCATACAACTATTTATGTAATTTTAATTTAAATTCATATTCATCATGAATGTTCAAATATTATTTGCTTGCATCCATCGTTGGAATGCTCCTAGGTGGGAGAGAAAAGTTGATTGAGTTTATGACCTTCTGTCTTAACTTGATGAAGTACTAATTTTTATATAATTTATAAGAAAAATACTATAGATTAAATAGTTCTTATAAAATACCCTTGTTCAAATTGAAAATTATCTTCGATCGTATCCCAACATAAAATCTCATTTAAGAATGGAATTAAGATGCTTGATGAGATGAATTGTAGTTAGCTGTAGATGATAGATAAATTAAAAATCAATGAAAAGTATAATTCACTTATACTTAATTAAAAAAATACATTTTTTTAATGTTGATTCCTATATTTCAAAAATGGGCTCAACATTGACCCCCTTGCATCGATCTTAAACGAAACAAAATTAACTCGAATGAATTTCATTGACTGGAAAAGAAATTTAAACATTTTGCTCACTGTTGAGGATTATAAATTGGGTTTAATTAATCCATGAGCTATCAATCCTAGTGATGAGGCATCTGCGTCAGAAAGTTGATTAAATGACTTGTTGCATTATACTGACATGTATCGAGAATACATGGTAACACCAACATCAAAATATGTCAACTGATTATGACATGATTATGAACCTCAAGTAGATGTTTAAGGATCAATATTGTTCCACATATTACCAGATGTATATTATGATCAACTTGGGCACCCAAATACTAATGAGCAAACAAATAAGAGTTAAAACCCTCATTGTTTTTTATTTTGCATACATATAAATATGTATATACATCTATATATTAGCTTGAAAACTCACATGAACCAATTGTTTTATTCCTGAGTGAATACAAGTATTTAAGTGATTTTAATTAAAATTCATATTCATTATGAATGTTCAAATATTATTTGCATGCATGCATTGTAGGAACACTCCTGGGTGAGAGTGACAAGTTGTTTAAGTTTATAAATTTTTGTTTTAAATTGATAATTTACTAATTTTTATTTAGTTTATAAGAAAATGACTTTACATTAAATAAGTCTTGTAAAATTATAACATTACCTTGTTCAAATTGAAAAGTGCCCTGATCGCATGTCACATAACATCTTAGTCATCCAAAATGTATCTGAAAAATAAAAAATAAATTGGGATATGTGGATAGATAACGAATACGTGTGTTTGATTATGTTTTGTCAGATATGCTATTCATAAGTCTTAGATATACATCGGGAAGGTATTCGTATGTTTGAGTATCAAATATGTATTCTATATGGGTACGAGAAACCTAATGAAGTATTCACGATTCATATTATATTTTTCCTTTTAATTTCATTGATATGCTTTTGTTTTATAGTGTTACGGTTTCAATATGGTGTTTTAACATACTTCCATACATTTTTTGTAAGTAAATATATTAAAAACTAACTCCCCACCATAGGGGGTGGTGATTCCCATACATGATATATACATCAACAATACAAAACATCAAACAAACTAGCCTAACCAAACCCCCTATAAATATCCTACAAAACTACCAGGCTTGTTGCAGCTCGTCAATAAAATCCACAAAGAAAGGAAAAGAGGTGTTATACCACTCTTTAAACCATATCAAAAACGTACTTAGAAATAGGTATCGAATTGTCCCTAATGCCACTTCATTTCCTTCAAAGCATCTTGAATTTCTCTCTCACCAAATTTTCCAAAATATAAAGCGGGGGAACATCTTCCATACCTTTATATCCCCCTTCCATCCCCTAGGAGGCTTCTAAGACTCTAATGAATCCCTTATCAATTTTGGGATTACCCAATTAACCCTAATTTTTATTCTCCCTGGTGACACTTCCTTTCCTTCAAAGTCTCTCAAATTTCCCTCTCACCAAATTGTCCAAAATATACAACTTGGAACCATCTTCCATACCTTTATAGCCCCCTTCTAGCCCCTAGGAGGCCTCCAAGACTCGAACAAATCCCTCACCAATTATGGCATTACCCAATTAACCCGGCTAAGAGAGAATTAAAGTTCACACGGGTCCCTCATCACACAACAATGCAAAAAGAAAATTGATGTTGGACTCTTCTGTTTCCTTACACTACCAACACCGACTAGCCATCAATCATCTTCTCTTTCTGCAATCCTTTTGTCATCAATACAACCTCTTTGACTACCACCCACATGAAAAAAGTAACTTTTGGGGGTTTCTTTGCTTTCCACGAGAAAGTGACTTTTGTTTCCCACTACCTCTTAAAACTGAATAATGCTCCTTGACCATGAATGCCCCTTTTCTACATGTCCCCCAGTCCAACCCATATTCCCCTGATGCTGGGCTTGGGGTTATACTCAGTCAATCAAAAAATGTCTCTAGCTCCTATAACTCCCATTCCTATAACCTTCTCCTCGATTTAGTATTCCAAACCACCCTCTCCCCCACTATCATCCCATCTTCTGTTATCACCCTTTTGTATCCCCGCCTATGTGATAGATCCCAGGGAATAGATCCTCCAAGATTCCATACTTTCCCTATTTGTCCTCCTAAAACCTAATAATATTTTCACACCTAAGATGTAACTCCATGAACAGACAAAACTCCCCCACCCCTTTGATATAACCTTACACATGTCCACCGTATGAGTGGCATGCCCTATTTTCGGTCCCCACCCTAACAGATCGAGTCATCTCCCAGCGACAACTACTCTCCTCCATTATCTAGCCTCATCCCTAGGAAAACTACACAATCATTTACCTAAAAGTTATTTATTGAAAGCATTTAGGTTTTTTATCCCTTCACCTCCCTTCTATATTAGATGGCACAACTTATCCCAACTCATTAGATAGTATTTAAAACTATCTTCAGTGCCACTCCACAATAATTTACTCCTCGTATTCTTCATACATTAGTGTACCGATCAAGGTAAATGAACAAAGGATATAAAATATGTTAGTAGGCTAGTTAATGTTCTTATAATTAGATTTAACCTCACCACTTTCGAAAGATAATAGTGCTTCCATCCGTTCAGCCTCATTTTCATCCTCTCCAACATCGGATCCTGAAAAGGTTTTGATTTTAATATCCCACCGCAAGATAATCCTAGGTAGGATGTGGGTAGTGATCCTACCCTACACCATAACATATGAGTTAGATATCCCACTCTTTCCCCTCCCCCGACTGGTATCATTTCACTCTATCGCGTAGTAATATGTAATCTCAACATCGCCTTGAAGAAAATTAGTAACAGCTTTAGAGATCTCACGTTCCTTTCATTTGCATCACAAAATATAATTTTGTCATCTTCTAATAAGATATGGGAAACCATAACAACCGAGTTCGGATTACCAACCACAAAATCATTGGTTGACCTAACCTCAAAACTCGACCCATCATTCAACTTAAAGGCCATATCACTAAGATGAATAGAAAGGGAGACAGTGGGTCTCTCTGACATAGTCCACGAAAACTAGAAAAAATAACCCCTTTGAGACCCCATTAATAAAAACGTAAAATTTGACAAATAATATGCATTTTTTTATCCATCAACACCAACTATCCACAAATCCATCATTTTCAATAGATACATAAGAAACCCCTAGTTCACATGATTGTATGCCTTCTTAATTTATAACTTATAGATAATGCCAGGATCCCCACATTTGGATCTTGCCTCCATACACACTCATTAGCTACCAACACCACATCTAATATTTTCCTTCCTCTAAATATGTCATTTTGAGGTTATGAAATTAGAGGATCAATAACTTTTCTGAGACATACTAATAAGATATTAGCAAGGAGCTTGTAAATACTCCTTACTAGGCTTATTGGTATGAGTCTCTCACATCCACCAACCCCCTTTCTTCGGAATCAAGATTAAGAACGTCACATTCGCACTCCGTAAAAATATCCCCTCTCATGAAACTCTAAAAATAAATCCATCACCTCCTTGTGCACTACTATCCAAAACTATTAAAATAAGGCCATAGTTAAACCAATTAGGCCCAGGGTATTATCCCCGCCCATCGACCTGAAAACCTGAACTACTTCTTTCTTCATAAATTCCCCTTCTAGCAACTCAACCTCTTTACTGTAATACCCCATATTTTTATGGCTTTTAAAATTTGGGATATTAATTTAACATTAATTATGGAATTTATTTAAATAGTTACTAGCGTGACGATAGATAGTAATTATTGGTAAATTGTTGAATATTACTAAATGAGTAAAGTAATATATAATATTAATTTTATAAAAATCGTCACAAGTGAATAAAATGGCAATTATGGAAATTTAAGTCGGGATGCGTCTGTATCGTATCAGGACTAAATTATTATTATTAAAAGTGAATAAATGATAAGTCAACAGTATGGTCATTTCGAGTGTGCCAATGTGTCCGTAAGGGTCGAGATAGTCAAAATAATGTACCCGGGGGTTTAGCTTGGGTCTCGGGGTATTTTTAGGCCTAATTGGCATCCCAGGAGGGGATTATAGACATTTGACATTTTTGGATAATTAAACCCACGAATTTCCTAAGGATAAATTAGCCTTTAGGAGTTGCCTTCTAGGGTTAGAAAACACAAAATCAAAGAACGGCCATTAGAGAAGAAGTGGGAGAGCTTTCTAAGCAACTCAAGGCCAACGACTTACCTGTTCGCACCGCCACCATCACCAAAGCGTAGATCACGCGATGAGGAACACAACTATATCTCTTTTGTCCATAAATCAGAAACTCAAATTCTAGGAAAGTATCTATCTTGCTTCTCTTTTAGTTAAATGTCACACCATGTTAGATTCAGATAATTGAACCTATGTTTCATGGAAGAACTCAAGGATTTAGAGAACCCAACCACATGTTGTAGAGAAAATAAATAAACTCTGGAGATCCCAATCATATGTAGAGGATTACCCACAAAATTTGATTAATTTAGAAGTGAGAAATCTAGAAAAGAAATAAAATAATAGAGGTTTAGTGGAAAGTTAGGGTTATAGATAATTAAAATAAATTGGCCCTTTAATTCAATTCCATTGTTGAATTTGTACATGTTTCACATAAGAAATCTTGCATATATGTATATAGAACTTGTAGTAATGTTATTTGAGAGTTTGGGAGTCGTTAATGACGTTTTGGAGAAATTTGGAAGATGAAACCCATAGGTTTTAATGGTAGTTTCTGGGCAAGAACTGCTTGATCGATCGATCGACCCAAGAACATCGATCGATCGACCCCTTTTCCTCGATCGATCGGCCCCTCCTAGAAAACTGCATATTTTCGTCCGTTGGTTTCATCCGGTTAAAATGCATAGGAACCCTTGATTGTTATTATTAGAGTATAATGGGATATAAAGAGGACCAGTAGGGGCTAGGTAGACCCCGTTGAGCAAAAATTAATGTAGTATGAAATTATGGGTTAACAAGGAGTTATTTTGACACACCCCAACCTACTTACTTAAATTAAGTTTGAAATTCAAAGTGAGTCAAATCATAATCACCTACATCAAACTATAAACACGAGTATATTTATTCAATTATTAACATGAATCAATAAAACTAAAAGACTTTCACATTTTTAAGGTAACTATGCTTACTCTAACTTACTGAAAAGATAAGTAGGATTAAATTACCCCATTTCGTTTGACCAAATCATGGTTTTATGCAGCCCTTACTAACCCCACCAAACTCCTAGATTTGGAAGTGATATCACAATATTTGAAAAACATAAACATAGGAACCATGAGCAACATAGTTCAGCAAATGCATCATTGCAACACTATTGCATAAAATTAAATGCAATAAATCATACCCCCATGATGATATATGCATACTTATCTGGCCCATTCATAAAGAATTAACAATGATATACTTATTCAGCTCATTCATAAATATGATCAATTATATACTTATCCAAGTGATTCATAAAGATGATCAATTATATACTTATCCGGCTCATTCAAAAATAATGACCACTTATATACTTATCCGGCTATTCATAGAGAATGAACAACTTATCCGAATCATGATTCACATATCCTGTCTGTAATAGATAATTCTCCCCCATTCCTGGTCGAGGAGTAACCCCTTGTCCTTAATAGACAAATCTCTCCCATTCTGGGCCAGAGAGTAACCTCCCAATTCTGTAAACCGAAATAAACAAATTTAAATTCAATATTATTCTGATCATATCCGTCACCATGTATAATACATCTTACCAGTGATTGATATTCAGATAATACCCATAACCATGTCTAATACATCTTACCCGTGAGTTATATTCAAATCATCTCCATAGCCATGCATAATACATCTTTTTTTTTCCAGTGAGTACACTTAACTTGGCCACTTCGTGTGTTTTTCCCTTGCCTTTGTCGGGCACTTGTTCAATCGGTTCTTTTTCCCTTTCATATATAAAGTCTTAAAATATTAGTATCATCATAAGGATATTAAAAATCCAAAAAACAACTTAACCTTTATCGAATTCATAAGCATCATATCATCCCATTTTAATCATTTATCATAAATGAAGTCTCATCCAATTTCATGTTAAAATATTTAACATATCTAATCCATAGCCCAAACATAATTTAATTTATTATTGGTAATCGGATTCTTATCATATTAGGTTCCCAATATAAAAGGCGACACATCATTTCAAGTTTCCTAGAGCAAGATGTGTCCATTTCTTTATTACAAATCAAATCTACCCTATAGACTCTTTTATCGTTCAGTCAACTTCGAAGAATTTTCATAATTTTTCTGCATCATAACTTCCTTTGATATTTCACCCAACATCCATAAACATATCGAACAACATAAAATTAAAGTTTCATAATATTTAAGGTTCATTTTCTATGTCAAGCAAAACATCGAACACCCGGTGTGCATACTTACACCTTTGGGGCAAATTTGATATATGAACTTCAAATTATCACCAAAGATTCATTTCTTGGTATTTTTACATAATATTAGGATATGTTATACATATATGAATCTATTTTCATATCCAACTATAATTATTCAATTCCAATAAATATACAAAAAGTTATCGGAGTTTGAATACACAGGGTTTCCAATTGAATCAATATACATGATTTACACATTCAACCTTGCTTAAACCCGCATCTATCCATAGGTATACCTCAAAACACGGAATTTTAGTAAATAAATGATTATTTATATAATTTTAAATCAATAATTCAAAAAATATACAATATTTACAGTTAAAATTACCTTAGGGATGTTTTCGTAATTTCCTATGGATTTTTCTCCAATTTTTCCTCGCCTTTCTCTTCTTAAACTTTCCATTTCTCTCTTTTCAGGCCAAACTCTCTAATGGATGAGTTTGGCTGAAGAAGAAGTTTATTTAAAGGGGATTAATTCGGCCAATATCCCCTCCCCCCCCCCCCCCTTCCAACCAATGAAATTCATCCATTTGTTATACATATAAGACAAAATACCACTTAATGAATGGACAGATTTGCCCCTGCTTCGTAATTCCAGCATAACTTCTTTCTCAGAACTTTTATTTTTACACACCATTTTTTAAGTTACAAACTTAACTCATATGTGTACAACTATCTATTTTTCAGCTCAAGTCAGTTATTATATTATATTGGCCAAAACTAGTCCCGAACTCGAAAATTCCTACCGAAGAGTTCACAAATTTATGTTTGTGACTAATTCAATATTTCATAAGTTATGAAGGTAGGATTATACTAAACACAATAACTTAACATTATATATTCTAATAACACATTATCCCCATCCCATACGGTAAGCATGATTTAAACATGGTTTATCATAATCATATCCGGGTCGTCACAACCTCCCCCCTAGAAAATTTCATCCCCGAAATTTAGGAGGAATTTCACTTACCAACCGATTGGGAATACTATTTCCTCATGCCCAACAAATATTCTCTCATATCATCTTCAATTTATTTATCACTTACACGTAAGAATAATCATCTAATGATTTCTTTTAAATGGAAGTCAATTCCCAACTCATATATTACTTCATACCTTCATTCCTATGGTCCATCCTTATTATCGTGTAATATTTTAAATAATAAATATTCTATTTCAAGACTAACTTCTTATATTTCCTTTTTCAGTAACAAATGATTGTTCTTTAACTAAACATACAATGACCTTAATAAGTCATTTATCCAACACAATAACTTTACAATCATAATCTTACCGCAATCCTTATTAACATTATAGTGTTATGCAACATTATTAATACACTCACCTTACCTATTTGGTAACATGGATGTTAAACATAACATCATCACTGAAAACTTTAACCACACATACCAACCCCATAATACTTATCTTAACTATTATATGTCGCGTTTCTTTCAAATAATTTAAACAAATACCTTAATGTATCACATTATGGTATCTTACATAATATCTTATCCTTACACATACTTCTTGGTGACTTCATATAATGTCAATTATATTAATTATATGCCATACTCTTAATGATAACACGTATGCACAATGACAAATACAACTCAATATCCACCCAAATCAGTTATCAAGATTCCAACCCGATTAGCATATTTCCCATACTCATACACAACACATACTCTTAAAAGGGCTCCCCAATATTTTTAAACTTCCAACTCTTTAACACCTTGTCTCAACTTTATTATTCATATTAGCATTTCAAAACATTACAAGGGTAATATCCACTACATATACTCATACTATTAAAGAAGTATATCTTAACTTTTATTACTATTTTCTTCTACTTATCATAATTCAACATGAACCCATATTCGAATCAATTATTATATATTGACTAGTAATTGAATTTGAGACCATTTCACATATTAAAATTAAACATATGCAACTATTAATCCTCACTTCACCTTAAGCATGTGAATCTTCATTTTATTCATACTCTAACAATTTACTATCTCATCCTTTAACAGGATATGGGTTCCCGTACCTCACTCTCCCACATAAATGGGCACACACCAAATCATGGTTTAATAAGTAACACAACTCAAGTCTACATATTCCAGTATAAGAAGAGATTACTTCCAATACTTCACAATTTTGGTATACCATATTTTGTCTTTAAAATTTTTCCTTCAATGACATGTTTGTCGATACCACATATAAAAAAATGCAACAATTCAAATTAAAATACCTGTATTCGCTGTCATTCCCGAATAAGCCTTAACATCTCATTTACTTTCCTGCAAGATCCTTACATTTCATATCCCGTACAACAATATATATGTATAACTAACATATGTTAGTCAATAAATCCAATTTTCTTAAGACTCAAAATAATTTCTACTTCCACAGCCAAATCTAGCCATTCCTCACCCCAGAACCTTTAAAACCTAGGCTCTGATACCAAAGTTGACACACCCCAACCCAATTACTTATAATTAAGTTTGAAATTCAAAGTGAGTCAAATCATAATTACCTAAATCAAACCATAAACATGAGTATCTTTATTCAATTATTAACATGAATCAATAAAACTAAAAGTCTTTCACATTTTTAAGGTAATTATGCTTATTATAACTTACTGAAAAGATAAGTAGGCTTAAATTACCCCATTTATGTTTGACCAAATCATGGTTTTATGAATCCATTACTAACCCCACTGAACTCATAGATTTGGCAATGATATCACAATACCTGAAAAACATAAACATATGAACCATGAGCAAAATAGCTCAGCAAATGCATCACTACTACACTATTGCATAAAATTAAATGCAATAAATCATATCCCCATGATGATATATGCATACTTATCCGGTCCATTCATAAAGAATTACCAATGATGTACTTATCCATCTCATTTATAAAGATGATCAATTATATACTTATCCGACTCATTCATAAAGATGATCAATTATATACTTATCCAGCTCGTTCATAAAGAATGACCAATTATATACTTATTCAGATCATTCATAAAGAATGACCAACTTATCTGAATCATGATTCACATATCCTGTCTGCAATAGATAATTATCCCCCATTCCGGGGCGAGAAGTAACCTCTTGTCCTTAATGGGCAAATCTCCCCCATTCCGAGTCAGGGAGTAACCTCCCATTTCAGTAAACCGAAATGAACAAATTCATATTCAATATTATTCTGATCATATCCGTAACCATGTATAATACATCTTAACAGTGATTGATATTCAGATCATACCCATAACCATGTGTAATACATCTTACCCATGAGTGATATTCAAATCATCTCCATAGCCATGTATAATACATCTTTTTTTTTTCCAGTGAGTACACTCACCTTGGCCACTTCGTGTGTTTTTCCCTTGCTTTTTTCTGGCACTTATTCAACCGGTTCTTCTTCCCTTTCACATATAAAGTCTTAAAATATTAGTATCATCATAAGGATATTAACAATCCAAAGAATAACTTAACCTTAACCAAATTCATAAGCATCATATCATCCCATTCTAATCATTTATCATAAATGAAGTCTCATCCAATTTCATGTTAAAATATTTAACATATCCAATCCATAACCCAAACATACTTTAATTTCTTCTTGGTAATCTGATTCTTATCATATTAGGTTCCCAATATAAAATTCAACACATCATTTCAAGTTTCCTAGAGCAAGATGTGTCCATTTATTTATTACAAATCAAATCTCCCCTATAGACTCTTATATCGTTCAGTCAACTTTGAAGAATTTTCATAATTTTTATGCCTCATAACTTCCTTTGATATTTCACCCAAACAATAAAAATTAAAGTTTCATAATTTTTAATATTCATTTTCTATGTCAAGCAAAATATCGAACACCAGGTGTGCATACTTACACCTTTGGGGAAGATTTGATATACGAACTTCAAATTATCACCAAAGATTCATTTCTTGGTATTTTCACATAATATTCGGATATGTTATACATATATGAATATATTTTCATATACTACTTGAATTATTCAATTCCAATAAATATACAAAAATTTATATGAGTTTGAATACATAGGGTTTCCAATCGAATTATACATGATTTACACGTTCAATCTTGCTTAAACCCGCATATATCCATACGTTTACCACAAAACACGGAAGTTTAGTAAAAAAGAGATTATTTATATCATTTTAAATCAATAATTCCAACAATATACAGATTTACCTTAGGGATGTTTTCATAATTTCCTATGGATTTTTCTCCAATTTTTCCTCGCCCTTCTCTTCTTAAACTTCTCGTTTCTCTCTCTTCAGGCCAAACTCTCTAATGGATGAGTTTGGATGAAGAGGAAGGTTATTTCAAGGGTCTTAAGTCGGCCAAGATCCCCCCCCCCCCCCCCCCCACCTCCAACCAATGAAATTCATCCATTTGTTATACATATAAGACAAAATACCACTTAACGAATGGACAGATTTGCCCCTGCTTCGTAATTTCAGCATAACTTCTTGCTCGTATCTCTGTTTTACACATCGTTTATTGTGTTACAAACTTAACTCATATATGTACAACTATCTAGTTTTCACCTTAATTTAATTATTATATTATATTGGCCAAAACTAGTCCCGAACTCGAACATTCCCACCGAAGACTTCACAAATTTGTGTTTGTGACTAATTCAATATTTCATAATTTATGAAGGTATGGATTAGAATAAACACAATAACTTAACATTATATATTCTAATAACACATTATGACCTCCCATACGATAATCGTGATTTAAATATGTTTATCATAATCATATCGGGGTCGTCACATATTCACACATACGAAATCATGCGTACATCTAATTAAAAGATCGAGACTCGTAAGGGAGTTATACCAAAGGTAAGTGAGAGTATGAATGCTGAAATTATA